>CM040432.1:50918018-51611641 GCA_022702705.1 Papilionanthe hookeriana x Papilionanthe teres
AAAATTAAATTAAAGTTAAATTATTTAAATTAAATCCTTTTAAAATTTCAATTAAATTAATACTTTAACAATTAAAATTAAATCATCTTTAAAACATAAAAAATAAAATATTAAATTAAAATTAAAAATAAAATTAAATTAAAAATTAAATTAAATTAAATTAAATTAAATTAAATTAAATTAAAACATATTAAATTAAATCAAATTAAATCAAATTAAATTAAATTAAATTAAATTAAATTAAATTAAATTAAATCAAATTAAATCAAATCAAATTAAATTAAATTAAATTAAATCATATTAAATTAAATTAAATTAAATTAAAATAAAAAAAATAAAATCAAGTTAAAATTAAAATTAGATTAAAATTTAAAAAATTAAATTAAAATTAAAACTAAACCAAATTAAATTAAACTAAAATTAAATTGAATTGAATTGAATTAAAAATAACATCACCTAAGACATAAAGAATTCAAAAATAAATCTAAAACAACTTGAACACTATTTCAAACTTAAATCCATTAACTGAAGTTAAATCATAAATCATTTGAACATCCATTTGCCCTCGAAAGCTTTTGTTGTCACAACTCCTAAATGGAGTATTAAGTGAAGTGTTACTTCATTTATAGGATATTCAAATGTCCTAGTTCACTGAGCAAGATAACAAAACTTGAACTCCCAGACGATTAATTCATTTGTATAATTAAATTCTCTTGGACTTAAAATAATCCTAGAAATATTGAAAAGATGTTTAAGATTCGTCTTAAGCACTTCCTCGATATGATAGGATGTTTATAAGAATAATTGAACTTAATTGTTCTTTGATGAAAGAAATCGTCCTCAAACCAAAATACCGACACCTAGACGTCATAGGAGATGACTAGCTATAGGAGTAGGACCTCGGTAAAAACCATAACCCTTCCCTTAGCTTTACCTAGGAACTTGCTTTAAATGCTTAAATATTCTAATTGTGTTTTAAGTGCGGCTTGGGATGACGGGAAGACCCTCCAGTGTATGCTTTTATTTTATCGCAATTTACCTTATTGCAATTTATTTAATCGCATCGCACTTACTTTTCTTGCATGATAAACAATCGTTGCATGAAAACCCACACCTTTAGGATAGTCCCTAAACCGAAACCAAAACTAAATTAAAAGTCATTACAAGATAAAATTCACCGCCACAACATTTCAAAATATAAAACAACTCAAAATTTAATCACGAAACGGAACAACAAAACTACAACTACAACTAAATTAAAACGTATTGTTGGATGATCCGGAATACCTCGGATGATGTAACCTACGTGTTGCTAACGGGACTTCCCACGGTCTAAATGAAAGTGTGGAACTCATTCGATTGAGTTTAGCAAATTCATCTGGACTAAGTGAATCCGATAAAAATAACGATGCCGGAAGGATGGAACCGTGAGATCTTAACCGGTGTTGTTATAATCAACTTTAAGATTTGTTTAATTAAAACATAAAAAACACTTGGAAATTAAGACTTTCTCTAAACCAGAACACTTCTCTCATCTCCTGATTTATGACTTCTAAAACTAAACCTCTGCGACAAGGAGCTCGGAGCATGGTGGGCAGCACGACCATCCTCATCAAGAAAACCCGAGTCTACTTCACAGAAACTTTCTTAGAATTAAATAACCAAGCCATAGGACTTCGAGGTGGTTTGCCTGGTGCGACATAAATCCTCAACTCTTCGTTAGGCATTTGCATGATCATATCATGTAAATTAAGCCCTAACCGGTCTTAGGACTCCGAGGTAGTCGTCCGATACGACATAAACCCTCACATCATCGAGGCTATTTGTATGATTTTGTCATACGAATATAAGTCCTAACTAATTAAAATTGGCAAGATCAAAATACTAAATAAACAATAGGACTTTCCTAAATCCAAGCCAAACAAATAGGATAGTCGGGAAATTACCGAAGTTCGCTTCGAATCTGTGATTTCTCCTACCTTTCTTCCTTTGGATTCCCAAAATAAAATGTTCCAAATTTGATCCATTCCCTATTGAAATTCCAAAATTCAATCCCTTGAAAACTTAAACTTTGAAATTCTTGAGAGCCGAACTACTGATTATTATCGAGAGTTTTCTTAGGTGATTCCCGTCACTTAAGATGTAATTAACTATAGGGGCTTGCCCTTATAGGGAATTTTAAGAACCAAGGTAATATAAACCCTGTTTAATGTTTTCATATTAAGCAGGGGAACTTGTCGGCTTATAAAATTGGTTCGCAGACCAAACGGACATCACAAATCTTCTAGTTTATTTAATCGAGCCCCATCATCAGGCAGTGTGTCTATTCTTCGGGATAGATACACGGTTTGTGATGCGATGCTCGTTTATATAAACTATTTGGGATGTGAGATCGGTTTGATTTCATATCTTAAAATTTTCAAATTTAAAATTATTTTCAAAATCAAATACTATAAATTAAATTTAAAATTCGCCGACAACTTCTGTAGGCGACCCCTTTTAAAAAAATACAACACTCAACCTAAAAATATGCCGACAACTTCTGTAGGCGATCCTTTTAAAAAATACAACACTAAACCTAAAAATATGCCGACAATGCCTTGTTTAAATCTCTGAAATCCACATAAATTCTGATCCGACCATTCTTCTTCCTGACTGGTACCACGTTGGCTAACCAAGTCGGGTATTGTTCTTCACGGACAAATTTAGCTACTATTAGCTTTTTAACTTCAGCTATGACTTGCTGTTCGATTTCTAGACGCATTCTTCCGGAACCTTGTCGACGGAACGAAATAGGATCCACTCCTAGCTTATGGACTGCGACCTCCGGAGCTAATCCCGGCATCTCATTGTAGCTCCAAGCAAAACAGTATTTAAATTCCATTAATAACTTGATTATTTCTTCGGAGTCTTCTTTATTGAGTAAGGAGCTAACAAAGGTAGGTCTAGGCTCTTCGCTAGTACCTAAGTTAACTTCCGTTAACTCATCTATCGTAGATTTGATCTCTTCTTTGAACTGCGGTGGAGCGTTTCCAATTTGTAAATCTTCAAGTTCTTCCGTAGCTTCCATGCGGTTTTCATTAGACTCGCAAGTGGCAACTAAGCAAAATTCGGTATCGTCTACCGATCCTATCGTGCCGAATCCGAGACCATGCTTTCGAATTAGGTGGATGACCGGAGTTATTCCATAAATTTTCAAAATGTTGTGATTGACCTTTTGTCCATTGTCGAGGTAAGAAACCACGCTGAATTAAATTTTGAACACAGGGAGAGTACCACTCAAAAGGTAATTCCATTAATTTTGATGAAGTAGCATCTTCAAATTGTACATTATTTTCAGTTTTGAGGAAGGAGCACCACGGTAGAATTTGATGGGCTTTGCACCGCCGCTACGTACCTCTTTGACCACCATACCTTCGATCTTATTAGAATGGATCGGGGTCAGGGTCATAGTATGTACATCGTGGTTAATCTTCTCGTACATCGATTTATATTCCTCGTTCTTTTCATCTTCGAGAGAGATCCTGAATTGTGGTTTCTTCCGACTTATTGTCGCTGCTTCTTGCTTGATTTCTTTTTCTTCTTCAGAACTATCTTCCCATTCAACATTGATGGCTGGTTTCCTCTGTCCAACTGCCCTAACGTCTTTGCCACGACCTCGTCCCCGGCCTCGACCTCGGATGCGAGTTGTGGAGAAACCTTCACCATCTCGCCATAAGGGAGTGGTGAGTGATTGTTGGACTAGAACTTCAGGTTCTTCGTCGTCCCAAACTTCCTTTGCTTCATTCGTTATGGTATCTTTGGAGAAGATTGTTTTCTTTGGAGGTGCATAATAAGCTGCATCTTCATGGATTCCAATTTCATGTACGGAGAATGGTTGTAAGTCACCTTTGATGAATTGTTCCCCTCCATCGTAGTATTTGATGCACTGATGTAGAGATGTTGGTACCATCCGGTTTTCATGTATCCATGGTCGGCCCAGTAGAGCGTTGAACGACGTTTCTGAATCCATTATGTGAAATTTCGCGGTTGTCTTTGCTAAGTCACCGATTTTCATTAGCAGTGTTATTGAGATGAGGGCTCTTTCTCCTTTCTGGTTGAATCCTCTTAATAACATTTTGTCCGCTTCGAGCTCGCGGGCATCAATTCCAAGTATGCTAGTGTTCAAAGATTCATTATATTGATTGATGCTCCTGGATCCACCAATACTCTGGAGAGTGTAAACTTTCCAATTGTAACTGAAATGTACAACGGTCGGTTGTGGTCTGTTGTCCCAAGTAGTAGGTCATTGTCCGTGAATGTGACACCTCGCTGTTCCTTTAACGAGCAAACCTCATCTAAGGAATCTCCGGCCATTTGAGCTAAGCAAATTTCTGGATCAAGTAAGGCCTTGATCAGAGCTTCTCTCATCTCCTTTGATAAGATGAGAGCGTCGTAGATGCTCAGCTTGGCTGGTAGTTTCCTAAGATGGGCTAGCACGTTGTAGTCTACTTTATTTTCATGTGTCTCGTTTTCTTCCCGGATGGGAATTTCTTCGTCGGGGTTGGTTCTTCCCGAACAACCACCGCTTTCCTTTGTCCTTTGGACCCATTCTCGGAGGTAGAACTCTTCCACTTCTTAAGTTGACTTCTGTGATTTCTTCTGAATCTAGTATTGAGTTTGCTGATGTCTCCTTCTGAATTGGAATGACAGTTTCTTCTGGATCAGCTTCGGAGTCTGAAGGCTCTAACTCTATTGTGACTGGAGCTCCTCGAAACTCACAAATAGATTTGTTGCTTGTTGAACTCTCGTAGCCTCCTTGGTGGATGTCTTCTTCGTCATTATGATCGTCGAGATTGTGTATGATTTGAGAATTGTCATTTGTATCGGAATCGACGTCCGGATTAGGTTGATTGTCGCTAGTTACGTAATCGTTAGAAACGATCAAAACGTAGCCAACGCCATAACCCTCATCATTATAAGATCCCACCGGAGTGAGTAAATAATCATACAGAGTCAGAGGTTCGAGGGATTTCTCCCCCGAATCAGAAACAACTATCCTAGTATAAGCAGCCCCTAGTCTAGCCTTAAGAGCCTCGGTCTTTTCGTCTTCATCAATTTTCTTCTTTTCTTCAATTGTCTCTTGTTGAGGTGGTTCTTCTATCACAAGTGATAGTGCCGACTCGACAGGTTTCGAACTTTGAATTGAAGCTAGCACCGAAGTGGTTTGGATGCGATCCAAAATCTTCTTCGAAGATTTTGTCTAAGCGGTAGTCCATCCATCATCAGTCGCATAGGGATCTATCGGAACAATGAAATCCGTCGAGATAACATTGATGGAACCTCCTTTCTGGGGTTCCTTCATGTATTCCTTCGGGATTGTTATGTTCCCTTTTCGAAGATTGTCGTTGAGCCAACTTTTGAAGGTAATACAATCTTCTATCTTGTGTCCAAGAATCCGGTGGTAAGGGCAAAAGTTGGGATCACCTTTCTTGTCGACGTCTTCTGGTCTCTTAGGCTCTGGCAGCTGGAAATGCGGAGTCTTCATCGATCGCGGAACATTTTCGGCACTGCCTCATTCTTGAACGGATACTCCCTGCTCAGAAGCTCCCTAACGTATGTTGTGGACGAGGCGGTTGTTCATACTGTTGAGATGACTGATAGCTGGGTCGGGGTTGGTGGTAATTCTGTTGAGGTTGCTGCGGCTGTTCTGACGGTATTTGTATCGGCTGCTTGCCCTTATCGACTGCTGCGATGATCCCAGACTTCTTTTCAAAAGTTTTCACGGGCTTCTGTTTGTCTGTTTTGTCGATGAAACTTAATTGCTTCGCCTCCTCTTGCAAGCTTCCGACCTTGCTTAACAACTTCTCGAAAGTCTTAATAGTAAATCCCTTAAGGAGAAGTGCTATGGGGCCATGAATGCTCTTAAGTAAAATGCCGACTGCGTGCTGTTCTTATAGCTGTGGCTCACACTTCATACTTAGGTTCCTCCATCGAAGTATGTAATCCACCAAAGTTTCGTTCGGCTTCTGCTTCTCTACCACTAAATCACCTATAGTGATGTGGTGCTGAGCTCCGGCAAATCGCTTGATGAAGAGGTTCTCTAATTCTGAAAATGTCTTCACCGAGCCGTTTGGTAATTCCGCATACCAATCAAAGGCGATCCTTGATAGGCTGCTGACAAATTGTCTAAAGAGTAAGGCATCACTTCCACCGGCATTGCAACAACTGGCACGAAAATGTGCAACATACTGCCGAGGGTTTCCGGTTCCATCAAAGGTCTTGAATAGAGGTGGTACAAAGCCTTTTGGATATTGGACAGTGTCGAATTCTTCGGGGTAAGGTCTACCCGTTCGAATGGATGTCCCGCTCTTTGATTGTGCCAAGGCTTCTCGCACCTGCTGTTCCACCATGCTCTTGATATCCTTTTCTGGAATCATATTCTGGGTAGAATCTTTCTTTGGCTGATCGTCTCCGTTAACGGATGTAATCTCTTTTCCTCCGTCTGTAATATGAATAACTTCTGGAGGCGTTTCTCTTGGGGGTTGAGCTTGACTCTGAAGAGTGGCTAGGGCTGCAGCCATCTCTTCCATTCTTTTTGCCAATTGAGAGATTGTATCGTCTTTTTCTCGAATTTGTGCTCTTAATGCTTCCGGTTCATCTCTTTCCGCAGTTGCCGGAGCACCTTGTGAAGCTGACGATGCTCTTGTCTCAACCATGTTGATCTCCACATATTCGTCATCCATGAACTCCGACGAGTCAACTTCATCTCCAAACTTTTCTTCTCTTTCTCTTGCTAATCGTTGAATGTCGGTTCTTAGCTTTTCCATAGCATCTTCCAATGGTCTTTTTCGTGCGGTTTCACAGTTATCATGCGATGGCTGTCGGGTTTCCTTTTTGGGAGTCCCCTTCATTGCGGTAGCGCTTTCTTCGGACTCAAGTCTCCTGACGAGACTTTCCTTCTCAGGTCGCTGTTTCGGTCTTAATTGGCCGGTAGTGGGATGCCATACCATCCTTCTAGCAGCAGAAGGCCTAGGACCGGATGGTCTGTCGGCTGAATGCTGGAAGGTGGTATCCTCCCTGATCTGTAAACCTGAAACAACAACAGGTGGACTAGCCTTCATCTTCTTATTCGGCTGTTCTGCAGCGATAGCAGGTTCTACTCGTGGTCCAAGACGAGATTTGGCCAGCACCCGTCCTATTCTTCTTAAGATCTCCGATACAGGGCATTTCTCTTTCTCTGCTAACTTCTCAATCACGATCCGTAGTCGAGCAAATGGTGTAATCCTAGCCCTTTTCTTTCGCTCGTCGCTATAGTATGCGGGTCGAGGTAATGTAGAAGCAATCCCGAGGACATTTTCCTCGTCAGCTGCGGCGGAAAGGGATGGAATCTACTTCCTTCCAAAAAAGGTGTATATTCAGGCAATGGTATGTATTCAGGTAGTGGTGTGTACTCAGGGATTTCTTCTAAGAAAGCGACTTCAGCAGCTCTGGCCTTCCTGACAATCTTCCTGCCTCGTTTCTCCTCTGAGTCCGTGGAATCCTTGAGCTAGACCCAATTTCAAAAATAGAAGGTCTTGCACGGAAATCTGTACCCTCCACGGTAACATGCTCATTACAAATTTGAACTTCCTTCCCCTTCAGTTTGGCGGAAGCCGGGGTAGGTGCAGAGACGACTAGACCAGGTGGGGGTAGAGATAACGGTCCTTCTATGAGACAGTGGTACTCCTCTCAGCTGGAACCCTTTGCAGGGGAGGAAACTCTTGAGTTGACTTAAGGTTGAACTCGATCAAAGGTCTTTCAATTTCAGATACTTTGTCTGTCAGTGCGAAAAGGGTAACGTCAGTAATCTTGACTTTTGTGTTCTCGAATCCTTGTCCAAATCGGATGATCCCATTGTCGGGCAGCTCATCCTTGTAAACAGTGAAGTCTAATCCGTTGGTGAAGGAGAAAATTAGCTTTGGGGCTTCCATTTCTGTAAGGTAGATTCTGATTGTTAGTCCCAAGTTATGCTTCTTCTCATCAGGACGAAAAGAAAGGAATCGAAAAGAGTCCGAACACATTCTTGTTCATGTATTTATAAGAAGGAGTTATTTGTTAAAAGAGTCATTCATTAGAGGGTTTGTTTATTAGGAACGGAATGTTCAAAGGTGTAGAGAAGGGAATGAATCCGATTCGAGTTGGAAAGGAAAAGAAAGTCTTATGCAAGACTTCTCGACTCGAAGGACCACTCCTAAACTAACACCTATCGGGGTCCACCCCTCCTCGAAATGAGGTAAAGGATCTCGGAACCTCTCTCGTTTAGGGGTGTCTAAACAGTGGCTCCTAAATCCGAGAGAATGTTGGCTATACTCGTTCAAGGTAGAAATGAACATAGTATTCCAACGGAAAGAAGGGTAGTTTGATCCATTGAGGACATGGATACACTACCGATTTTTGAAAGCAGAACTATCTGATTAAAATGGAGAGAGGAATTTTCCCCAGCGGAGTCGCCAGAAATTGTCGGTAAATTTTCAATTTAATTTAAGTAAATAATTTGAAAAGTAGTATTTGATTTTGAAAATAATTTTAAATTTGAAAATTTTAAGATATAAAATCAAACTGATCTCACATCCCGAATAGTTTATATAAACGAGCACCGCACCACAAACTGTGTATCTATCCCGAAGAATAGTACTACATCGCTTGATAATGGGGCTCGATTAAATAAACTAGAAAGGTTTGTGACATCCGTTTGGTCTCGCGAACCAATTTTATAAGCCGACAAGTTCCTCTACTTAATATGAAAACATTAAACAGGGTTTATATTACCTGGGTTCTTAAAATTCCCTATAAGGGCAAGCCCCTATAGTTAATTACATCTTAAGTGACGGGAATCACCTAAGAAAACACTCGATAATAATCGTAGCTCTCGCTCTCAAGAATTTCAAAGTTTAAGTTTTCAAGGGATTGAGTTTTGAAATTTCAATAGGGAATGAATCAAATTTGGAACATTTTATTTTGGGAATTCAGAGGAAGAAAGGTAGGAGAAATCACAGATTCGAAGCGAACTTCGGTAATTTCCCGACTATCCTATTGTTTGGCTTGGATTTAGGAAAGACCTAATGTTTATTTAATATTTTGATCTTGCCAATTTTAATTAATTTGGACTTATATTTGTATGATAAGATCATATAAATAGTCTCGAAGATGTGAGGGTTTATGTCGTATCGGACGACTACCTCGGAATCCTAAGACCGGTTAGGGCTTAATTTACATGACATGATCATGCAAATGCCTAACGAAGAGTTGAGGATTTATGTTGCACTAGGCAAACTACCTCGAAGTCCTATGGCTTGGTTATTTAATTCTAAGAAAGTTTTGCTGAAGTAGACTCGTGTTTCATTGATGACGATGGCACGTGCCGCCCACTATGCTCCGAGCTCCTTATTATTGCAGAGGTTTAGTTTTAGAAGTCATAAATCAAGAGATGAGAGAAGTGTTCTGGTTTAGAGAAGATCTTAATTTCCAAGTGTTTTTTATGTTTTAATTAAAATAAATCTTAAAGTTGATTATAACAACACTGGTTAAGATCCCACGGTTCCATACTTCTGGCATCGTTATTTTTATCGGATTCACTTAGTCCAGATGAATTTGCTAAACTCATCTAAATGAGTTCCACACTTTCATTTAGACCGTGGGAAATCCCGTTAGCAACACGTAGGTTACATCATCCGAGGTATTCCCGATCATCCAACAAGACGTTTTAATTTAGTTGTAGTTGTAGTTTTGTTGTTCTGTTTTGTGATTAAATTTTGAGTTGTTTTATATTTTGAAATGTTGTGGCGGTGAATTTTATCTTGTAATGACTTTTAATTTAGTTTTGGTTTCAGTTTTAAGGACTACCCTAAAGGTTTTGGTTTTCATGCAACAGTTGTTTATCATGCAAGAAAGGTAAGTGCGATGCGATTAAATAAATTGCAATAAGGTAAATCGCAATAAAATAAAAGCGTACCTGGAGGGTCTTCCCGTCATCCCAAGCTACACTTAAAACACAATTAGAATATTTTAGCATTTTAAGCAAGTTCCTAGGTAAAGCTAAGGAAAGGGTTATGGTTTTCTACCAAGTTCCTAATCCTATAGCTAGTCACCTCCTATGACGTCTGTGTTCTCGTATTTTGAGTTCGAGGACGATTTTCTTCATCAAAGAACAATTAAGTTCAATTGTTCTTATAAATATCCTATCATATCGAGGAAGTGCTTAAGACGAGTCTTAAACATCTTTTCAATATTTCTAGGATTATTTTAAGTCCAAGAGAATTTAATTATACAAATGAATTAATCGTCCGGAGTTCAAGTCTTCGTTATCTCGCTCGATGAACTAGGACATTTGAATATCCTATAAGTGAAGTAACACTTCACTTAACGCTCCGTTTAGGAGTTATGATAACAAGAGCTTTCGAGGGCACATGGATGTTCAAGTGATTTGTGCTTTAATTTAATTTCAATTAATGGGTTTAAGTTTGGAATAGTGTTCAAGTTGTTTTAGATTTATTTTTGAATTCTTTATGTCTTAGGTGATGTTATTTTTAATTCAACTTAATTTAACTTAATTTTAGTTTAATTTGGTTTAGTTTTAATTTAAATTTATTTAATTTAGTCTAATTTTAATTTTAACTTGATTTTATTTTTTATTTTAATTTAATTTAATTTAATTTAATTTAATTTAATTTAATGTGATTTAGTTTAATTTAATTTAATTTAATTTAATTTAATATGATTTATTTAATTTAATTTAATTTAATTTAATTTAATATGATTTAATTTAATTTAATTTAATTTAACTTAATTTAATATGATTTAATTTAATTTAATTTAATTTAATTTAATTTAATATGATTTAATTTAATTTAATTTAATTTAATTTAATTTGATTTAATTTGATTTAATTTAATATGTTTTAATTTTAATTTTATTTAATTTAATTTAATTTAATTTTATTTAAATTTCAATTTAATTTTATTTTTAATTTTAATTTAATATTTTATTTTTTTATGTTTTAAAGATGATTTAATTTTAATTGTTAAAGTATTAATTTAATTGAAATTTTAAAAGGATTTAATTTAAATAATTTAACTTTGATTTAATTTAATGATTAAGTCTTTTAGCATTTTAAATTTTAAATTTGGATTATCATTTTAATTAGGAATTAAATATTATTGAGGTGATTAATTTAGGGATTCTTAAATTAAAGAACAAATCTCTTCCTAATAATATCCCTATTTTACTAATTCCAATTTTTTTCATTATTCTTCCAAATTTAATTAATTACTTAATTAAGGTTTATCTTAATTATTTCCAAATTGTTTAGTCGGTTTCTACCCTTTAATTATTTAAATTTCAATCATCCAAATCAGATTAGGATCAAATATTTTACTCTTTCATTTTATTAAGCCTAAAGTTTTAATTAAGGGTTAAAATTTTAATTACCATTTTGCCCTTCAAGCTTAATAATTTCATAACTCACTAAATTGAGCTCAAATGAATTTGAAATTTTTATGTGACTTCACTCATATGTCAATAAAGACATTAGATGAGAAAATGTGATTTTTCTGTATTTAATTTATTTATGTAATTATTTTTTGTAGAAAATAGGGATTTTCAAGGAAAATTCAATAACATGACCAAGGGAAAGTTTCTATCCTTAAGAAAATTATGGGACATTCCTAATGACTAGAGAACCACTTGAACCAATTTTGGTGATTTTTTGAATTATACTCTTTTTATTATTATTATTTTGAGTTTTGGAGTGTTAATTAATTTAAAAATAAAATAAAGGTTGAAAAATGAATTTTATAATTTTCAAAAATCTGTCTGATATCAAGGAAATCAAAGAACCAATTTTTAATATTTTCTGATTTTTCTTTGATTTATTATAATTATTTTAGTGGAAATGCTAGAAAATACATTTTTTTAAAATTTTAAAATTGCCCTAGGGCTTTAAAATTTAATATCTCATCATAGAGACCTAAGAAAAATATGGGATTTGTTCCTAAGTGATTAAAATTCAAAATGTGACATTTTGGTGAATTTTATTATTTTTGTGATTTTTATTATTTTTTAATTATTAAAAATATTAAAATAATGCAAAAAATCAACTTTTTTAGAAAATTGCATTTTTAATTTTTTTAAATTCCCCTAATATCAGAGAGGCTCCAAAACCAATTTGGTAAATTTTTGAAAAGTATTTTGAAAGTAATGAATTTTTTAAGTTTAACTTTGGCTAAATGGCTTAATCAACCCATTTGATAGGGCTAACCAAGTCCAATTGACTTAAAACTTTTATGGTGGGTTCCTCTGATCCTAAAGGTCAGTGGAGAATTGATTTCAAGTCAATTTGATGTATGATTAGCTCTAATTAATTAAAGCTCCATTTTGGGTGTTTAAGCCAATTAGGGTTACTACAAGTGAATTAACTCAAAACCTATTTTTCCTAGTGGTCCTCTCGGTCATAATAAACATCACCAAATTTTCCTAAAATTTATTTCACAATATGCTAATTATTAGAATTAAAATACTCAGAATAGTAACCTAGAATTGAAAAATCAATAACTCTTCATAGGGATGGCCTTTGACTTTGGAAAATTCAGGGAATGTTCCCAAATTTAGAGGCTTCAAAAGCCCTATGGTCTCATGCCATGGTGAATTGTATACATGCATGGAGAATTGAAAATGTGCAGAGAGTAAATAAATTATTAAAAATCAAATACTCAATGAAATTAAATGATTTCTTTTCCACATTATTCTCCTCCATTCACTGAGCAAGAGGGTATTTTTATTTTATTTTTCTGATTTTCCTACACAAAGTTATGTATTTTTGAAGTTTAAGGAATTAAATAACTAGGAAAATAACCTAATTTCCTACTTATCCACGCGGCGCCAGCTCAACCTAGGCATCTCCGAAGCTCCACGTGTCGTCTTCTGATTCGGCGCCGCCATCCGACTCAGCGCTCCAGAGCCCCGCGGTTCATGTTCCATTGCTCTGTCCGGCGCGATCCCGGCCGTCCGCTCAATACACGCGCAATCCGACGGCTCCTGGTCATCGTCTACGACTGGTGTGAACCCGTGACCGTCAACCTTCTAACCCTAATTTCTCACTCGATTCTCAACGAATTTTTGTGTTCTTATGCTCTATGGATTCGTCTTGAAGAGACGAACACATCCATATGGTAAACATGTATTTAAATTTACTCAAATTAAATAGAGAATCTCTGTAAGCTCGGGAAGAAGAGTGAGTCCATACCTGTGCTCAGAGAAGCGAAGCTTTGATCTGAGAGTTGTGTCACCTTCGATTGGGTCCAAGCAAGCTCCGGATGAAGTCCCTCGGCTCCAGTGAATCGTCCGGGTAAGATTTCGACCAAGCCCGATCACAAAGCTTGGAGGTCGGAAGCAATGGCTAGCCCGGTGAGGGGGCTTTTGCTGGTAAACTTCTTCCTTGGTCCGGTGAAGTTGTAGGACCAATCAATTTGGGGATTGGTCCACCGTGAAGAAGTGTCCCGGTTTTTATGCTCGAAATTTGAACTCAAAATCGAGCTCACCGGAGGGAATCGGGGCCGGAATCCAGGTGGGGATCAAATGCTCTATGTGTGGAGAGTGGTCCGGAATGATTTTGGCGAGTTTCCTTAAGGTTGGTTCAGCATCTCTTCCATGGCCGAGAGAGGTGGTGTTTAAATAGGAGAGGCTTCGAGGGCCTCCCGAGGGGAGTTAGGGACTGGGATCAGCTGCTCTTGGCAAGGGAAGAACAGCTGCAATGGCCACTGGGCATGGGGCAACTCAGCATGGTGGAAGTTCAATGCTTGGCTCCTTCCCATGTCTCAGCCATGGTGTTTTCCGGCGATCCAGGCGGCTGGCCGGCAGGCATGGGTCACCCTCAGGTCCAGGTGGGTCAGGGCTGGGGTTTAGTGTGGGCAATTGGGCTTTGCCATGTGTCAAAAGATTGGATTAAAATGGCATGGGGGAAGGCCAATTTTGGCTTGATTTGGTCAAGTCCACCTTTTGGGCTTGGTTCACCCTTCAAGGAGGCTTTGGGTGTTGTGGGAGTCAAAGGAATCAGCTGGTTTGGCATGGAGAAGTCCTTATCCAAATATATTTGGATTAAATTTGGGTTAAGGGGAATCATGGTTAAGGCTAATGACTTTAGGTGATTAAGGAAAGAGTCTCCTTCTTTTGCCCAAAATGGCATGGTGACATGTAAAGAGGCTCTCATGGCTTCCATGTCGCTCATGCATGGCTTCATGGCTCATCTTTGGCTTGGGAAAAGTTAAGTCAATTTCATGAAAAAGGGTTTTGTGAATTTTGTCATTTTGATGGGAATTGGCATATGGCTTGATTTGGATTTATTTTATCATGGATTTAGAACTTAGAAGATGGTTTTATCAAATGGATGATGATAGAGGATTGTCATGTGGGCTTTGGGCCTTTTGAAATTATTTTTGATGAGCTTTTAGAAAGCTAAGGGGATGGGCCTTTAGGTTTAAGAATAAATTCATGGATGGGAATTTTGTAGAAGTTTGGGCCAAATAATTGTTGGGTTTGGTTTAGGGATATGTCATGAGTGATTTGAAATGAGTTTGGAGTGATTTGGGTTTGAATGGGGTTGGATTTGGGCCTCTTTGGTAAATGGGCCAATGTTGGTCAAATTGGGCTAACTTGGGCCAATGTTGGGCTAGGGTTGAAATTGATGTAAAATTAATGTTGGGAAATGTTTATGGGGGTGTTTCAAAGAGGTTTTGACTTTGGTTGGGTTTTGATTTTGGGGTTTGGGCTTATTTGGGTTAGGTTTGGGTTTAGGTCAAAATTGGGTCTTTTAGCTTTGGGTTGAATTTGAGTGGGGTTTGGATCTAAATTTTGGGCAAATCATGTTATTGTTTTGTTTGTGGGGATGTTAGGGAAGGTTTAGAAAAGATTTGGGGTTAATTGGAGTTAAATTGGGTGAGCTTGGGCTAAGTTTGGGTCATGGGTCCAAATTGGGCTTTAAGGTCAAAAGTGAAATTGGATTCAAATGCCAATGAAATTGGGCTTGGATTTGGTCTAGATTGGTGTTGGGGATGTTGAATTGAAGTTTAGAATTGAATTGGACCAGAATTTGGGTCAATTGGGTAGGTTTGGTTTGACATTGGGTTCACTTTGGGTTAAAAGGAGTCAAATTGGAGATTTTGACAAAAGTGGGGTAAATTGACAAACTTGGCCCATGGTGTAGTTGGACAAAATGAAATTGGGAATATTTGGGATTTTCTGGAATTTTCTGGGAATTTTCTGAATTTTTGGATTTTTTGGTTAAGAGGGGCATTTTGGGTATTTGGAGGGTATTGGGAGGTATTTTGGGAATTTTTGGAATTTTTGGCTATGAATGATCAATTTGAGTGATGTGGGAATGTTTGGGATTGGTTTTGAGGAATCTGGGTGATTTTGGAGAATTTTGAAAAATTTGGGTAATTTCAAGGGTTTTGGGTAGGGTTAGACGGGGGTGTAGGGTCCCGGGGTCAAAAATTAAAAATTTGGAAAATTGAAGATTGGGTAAATGTAAGTGGAATGAAATCATTTTGGTCGAGCCATGAAGCCATGTTAAGCCTATATGAGCCATGAGAGGACTCATTTGAGGCATTCACTATGTCGTTCCTAACCCTCTTAGCCAAGGGCTTAGGGTTAAGGACCATCCATGTGAACCACCTTCATGAGTCAGGAGGTCAAGTTGGGTATAGGTGTGGTTTTAGGAGGTGTGTGAAAGTGTAGTGTATAAGTGTAGTGTGAGTGTAAGTCATCCCTTTCACCGGCACTCGGGCCACCTGTAGGCGCTCTAAGGCCAAAGAGTCCTATAGGAACTCATCCTTTAAACTTCCACATTTGATTTCAACCCTCTAGGTGATTAGGGGTCTACAATCAAGTCTGTGGAGTTTGCAGGGAGTTAAGAGGTGGTTTGAATTTTTAAGTGGTGGGTCCCAATTCTAATCCTCTATGACAGTCAAAGGAAAAGCCTAAGGTTAGATCCTAAGTACTAAAGAGAAGAAGAGAAGACCTCATCAAAAATGAGGTCAACAGACTTCTCTCTAATCTTACTGTTCTTCTAATACATTCTCACTTGCGCCTCCTAGAAATTTTCCAAGTTATAAAATTGAAGCTTTATCTGCAAATCCAGATGATAAAATAGATAAGACATATTGCTAATTTTGGTCTGAATATTTGTAATATCCTCCTCAATCTTTTTTATCCTTTCCACAATACCTTTAATGCTAACAACAAGAAATCAGTTGTAATAGGTCTGGCAGTCTTTGTTGATGAATTAATTTTGATCATAAACTCTATTTTTCTTGCTTTCCATACTCCTTGAAGCTATAATATCAAAGAAAAGTAGAATTTTGCACTCTTCTCTCCTCCAAAATACTCTCCAACGTAAAGGAAATGAAGTTATAAGTTTCTCAAGAAGGTTTAGGGTGGTTTTAAAGGGAAGAAGTGGGTTCAAACTGCTAACAGGCAGTTTAATGCAGTTTTTTGGACTGTAGAGCCTAGGTATTAGATTTTGTCTCTTAGGTGTTGGGCTTCCTGTACTCTGGTGCATAGGGGCCATGTTTTGGCTCAAGGTGCTAGTGCACAAATAAGCATCGCCTCACCACAGGTTCAGTTAATACGACCCAACCTTATCTCATTGATTAAATTAGTGTATATCACCTCCTCTTATCAAGTAGAACACATAAAGACTTAATACGATTAACAAAGCAACAAAAATCCATCCACATAGATTACCATGGGTTGCCTCTCATGAAGCGCTTAGTTTAACATTGTCAGCCTGACGTATCCAATGTGTAGCCTGGTTGACCCAACATTAGTACTTCATCAAATATAGGCTTGTTTCCACATATGTAAGGTTTCAATCTGTGTCCATTGACTTAAAATATTCTTTTTGTTTTTAAATCATTAATATTCCCAACACCATAAGGATAGGCTTTTATCACAATAATTTGCCCCGACCACCAAGACTTAAGTTTTCTAAGAAATAGTTTCAATCTTGTATTGTATAGTAAAATCTCTTATCCAAGCTCAAATATTTTCTTAAAATCTTCTGATCATGCCAAATTTTCATCTTTTCATTATAAGTTTTGTATTCGCCTAAGTTTCATTTATGATTTCATGGAGCTCATTTAATTGCAATAATTGTTTATCGCCACCATCTTTTAAATTATAATTAAATTCCTTTACAATCTAATAACCTTTATGCTCCATTTCAACTGGCAAGTGACAAGTCTTTCCAAAAATGAGCCTATATGAAATCATTTCTATATGAGTTTTGTAAGCAGTCCTGTAAGTCCGTAATGCATTATCAAGTCTAGCTGAACAATTTTTTCTATTAGGACCAAACATTAGCCTAGCTTTATCCCAAGTTAGCCCAAGTTGCCCGATTTTGACTATAGACTTAAAATGCCCAAATTAAGTCCAATTGAACTCCAAATCACCCCAAATTTGTTATAAAATATTCATGACACATTTCTATACCAAAAACAACATTTATTTGACCTGACCAAAATCTCACCCAAATCCCTTTGAACCCAAAATCCCCAATTTTGACCTAAAAGCCCAATTTCTCTAAATTGAACCTTATGGTCAATCATTTCCCCAAATTTCACTTCCTAATCAAAATTCAACATGTCTAAACCCAATTTCAACTAAACCCAATTCAATTTGATCATCCCAAGATTAATTACAAAAATTCAAAATCATTTCATGCATATTAAAAGCCATACCCATATGCATTATTAAAAGCCCACTTCATTAACTTTAAAAGTCCAAAATTGAGCCCATATGTCATAATTCCATCTTCTTATCATTCCATGGCATTTTAATCATCTCATCATGACATCATTCCAACTTTTTACATGCATATATGGCACTTTCCCAAAATAAGGCACCATGACATGATTTTTCAAAATTCATGAAAATCTCAATTTCCTTTTACATGAAACATTTTCATAGGCTCATACACATTATAGCATGGCATCTGAACCCTCTCATGACCATCCAAAGGTCAATTTTTCTAAGAATGGCAAGGGGAGTTGACCACTTCCTCTTTTCCTTCACTTGGAATTATCCTCATTCATGAAACATTAAACCACTAGACCTCACCTAAACTAAGTTGAGGACCTAAGGAGTTGCTCTAACAATATTGGGACCAAGCTTAGCCATTGGACCAGGGGGTTAAACCCAAGCTAACCAACTTACCCAAAGTTCCAAATCTACATTGGATTTTCAACTCCCTCTTCCATTATTTTATTCTCCCTCGCAAATATGACATTTTTTTCTCTTTTTACTCACTCATTCTCATTCATCATCTCCCTCATATTTCTCCACCTCCATAACCTCCACTTAGCAAAAAAAAAAAAAGAAGAAAGTTTTCAACTTCTTCTTCACTATATCTCACACACATCTCAAAAAAAAAGACCTCCTCATTTTCTTAACAAAAGCCAACTTCCACCATCCTAGCCGTGACAAGCTCTTCTCCGGCGAACCTCTCTCCCTCCGGTGAAGTTTCGGTCAGGTGAGCCCCTCTCCCTCACTATTATTTCTGTTTTATTTTTGATATCTTAAAGATTTACATGCATACCACTCAATTTTTTTGTGTTTGCGTATCCAATATCAAAACAAAATATAGAGAGAAGAAATTTACATGCATACCATTCAATTCTTTTGTATTTGCATGTCTAGTAAAACAAAAAAAAAAGAAATGGAAATTACATGCATACCAATTTTTTTTAACTATTCTCACCAAAACAAAGAAAAAAAAATGGAGTTTTTCATGTATACCACTCAATCCTTTTGTATTTACGTAACTAATTTAAACAAAAAAGAATTTACATGAATGCCACTTTTTTTTATTTACGTGTGTTACACTTGATTTAAATGCATCATCACCATATGGATGTATTCTTCTAAGTTAGATGAGCATTTTAAAAAAAACCACACTCAATTTCGTTAAAAATCGAGTGAGATATTAAAGTTTGAAGATGGACTGCCCTAGTCGAGTCGGAAAAAAAACTTGTCCATGAACGTGCCGTCACAGGAACCGCACCGGCCAATGGGAGCTCGACTCATGGCGACGGGTACGAGGATGACTAGGATTGAGCAGGAAATGGGATTTTTTGATTTATTTTTGACACCAAACTTTAAAAAATCATAACTTTTCATAGAAAAATCTAAAAAATAAAATAAAAATATTCTTTTGCTCAATGAACAGAGGAGAATAATGTGGAAGTAATTTCATGTTTATTTGAGGCATGTGTGATTTTTAATTAATTAAATGGTGTTTTCAATCTTTTAATTCTCTATACATTTATACATTTCACCGTGACTTTAATTTTTGACATGTTCTCTCTGTCATAAGGGATTTTCCCTGATTTTTCTAAAGTCAGGAGATATCTCTATGAAGAGATCTCTATTTTTCAAGTTTAAGACCATTTTCTTGATTAATTAATCATGATAATTAACATGTTTTTTAGAAAAATCTAGAAAAATTAGGGTAGGTTTCTTATGACTAGAGGGCTCTATGAAAATTATATCTTGATTTAATTCACTGAAAATAACCCTAATTTGATCAAAAATTTAAAATTAAACTTAAATTAATTTGGAGCCACCATATATCAAATGACATGAAATTAATTCTCCACTGTGTTTTAGGATTAGGAGGACCCTACATAAAAAATTCAAAGCAATTGGAGTTGATTTAACCCACTAAATGAATTACTTAAGTAACATGACCATATTTGAAATTGAAAAATTCATAAAACTCAAAATATAACTAAAAAATTCACCAAATTAATTTTGGGATTTCTTTGTGATCAGAGGTGTCCAGGAGAAATAAAAATGGATTTTTCATAAAAATTTCATTTTTAATTAATTTTTAAATATTTAATAATTAAAAAATTATAAAAATAATAAAAATATTAAAGTTCACCAAAATGTCACATTTGGCCTCCTAATCACTTAGGAACCAACAAAACATTTTTCCTAAGCCTCTAAGTAAAGATATTAAATTTTAAAGGCTTAAGGTGATCTTTAATATTTAAAAATGAATTTTTCTTGCCTTTCACTAAAATAATTCTAACAATTCAAAGAAAAATCAGAAAAATACAAAGTTTAATTCTTTGGGTTCCTTGACCTCAGAGTGATTTATGAAAATATAAAACCTATTTTTTCCCCTTCAATTTTATTTTATAATTAATTAATACTCCAAAACTTAAAATAATTCTAATAAACAAATTTAAATTCAAAAAATAACCAAAATAAGTCTAAGTGGTCCTCCAGTCAGTAGTAACCTCCCATAATTTTCTTAGGGACAGAAATTTCACCTTGGTCATGTTGTTGAATTTTCATTGAAAATCCCTATTTTCTATTAAAGTATTTATATAGATTAAATTAAAAAATACAAAAATAATATTTTCTCCTCTGATGTCTTAATTAACATATGAGTGAGGTGACATAAAAATTTCAAATTCATTTGAGTTTAATTTAGTGAATTATGAGGTAAACAAGCTTAAGAGGGCATAAGAGTAATTAAGGAACCTTAGCCTTAACTAATATTTAGGCTTAACCAAAGGGGAAGAGAAAATGTTTGATCTTAATCTTCCTCTAGGATGATCGAAAAATAGGGTATTAAGGGATAGAAACCCATTAATAACCTTTAATATTAAAGAAGAAATCTCAAATAATTAAATCATTAAGCTTTTGAAGTTAATTAAAGCATAGTTGTTAAGGTTAGGGGGTTTGATATAGGAAGACCCTAATTCTCTAAATTGAATCCTTAACCAATAAATTGATCAAATACCATCTAACTTTTACTAATGAAACCATAAAATGATAATTAAAATTAATAATTAAAAAGAATAATTTTGAAATCTTATGATTAAATTAAAACAATTTAAAATATTAAAGTTAATCTGAAATATTATGATTAAATTAAAACAATTTAAAATATTAAAATTAATCTAAAATATTATAATTAAATTTAAACAATTTAAAACATTAAAATTTATTTAATTGAAATAAAATAATTTAAACACTTTTTTCAAATTAAAATAATTTAAAATATTTAAAAATCAACTAAAACTTTATAACTAAATTGAATCATTTTAAATTACTAATTTTACTTCAATTAAGAATGGTTAAGTTCCTTAATTGACTAATTTGCCCCTAAAAGCTTTCGTCTTTATAATTCTTAAAGGAAGCCTTAGATGAAGTATCACCTTACTCATGGGATAATCAAACATCCAAGTTCGATGAGCAAGAACCAAAACTCAATGAAACCACATATGATCAATTCATCCACATAATGAAATTCATTTGGACTCAAAATGATCCCGGAAGCATTGAAAAGATGTTCAAGACCCGTCCTAAGCACTTTCTCAATCCAATGGGATGTTTTAGAAGAACAACTGAACTTCATTGTTCTTTGATTCAAAAAATCATCCCCAACACACCTTAAGAATTCATTGGTGATAAGATTAGGATTTGGTAGGCAACCAAAACATCAACCTAGCTAACATAACAATAGGATTAGGATTTGGTAGGCAAATATAACCTTTCCTTAGCTTTACCTAGGTGTTTCTTTCAAATATTTAAATGCTCTAACATGCGTTTTAAGTGCAGTTGGAAATGACAGGAAGATCCTTCAGGTACACATTTAAGTTTATTCCAATTTACATTCTGCAATTTATTAAATACTTTGCTTTCCTGTAATTTATAAACCTATGAGAATGATTGAACTTAGCATGTTTAAACAACTCAAAATTTAATCACCAACCAAATAAAACTTGCAGCTTCAACTAAATTAAAACATCTCATTGGATGACCGAGAAACCCTCGGATGAGGTAACCTACGTGTTGCTAATGAGATTTCCCACGGCCTGGATGAAAGTACGGAATCCATTAAGTTGGATTTAGTAAATTCATCAGGACTAAGAGAATCTGATGAAAATGGTGATACTGGAATGAGAGAACCGTGGGATCCTAACCGGTGTCACCATAATCAAATTAAACATTTATTTTAAATATGACACTAAGTCACCTCAATTTTCAGCTTTCTATAACATGATACTTCTCTCATCCCCTTATTTGTCACCTCTTTAAACTAAACTCGCTACAACGAGGATCTCGGAGCAAGTGCGGTGGGCAGCATGGCCATCTTCAACAGCAAAACAAATCTTCGTCAGCTTAACTTTCCTTTGAAATAAACAACCAAGCCATAGGATTTCGAGGTAGTTTGCCTAGCGCAACATAAATCCTCACTTCACCCATTAGGTATTTGCATAATCATATTATGCAATTTAAGCCCTAACCCATTTTGGACTCCGAGGTTGTCTTTCGTTATGGTCTAAACCCTCATAAATTCCAGACTACTTGTATGGTTATATCATACAAGTGTAAGTTCTAATTAATTAAAATTTGCAAGATTATAACCATTAATAATTCTCTCGAATTGAAGCCAAACCATAGGATAGTTGGGAGATCATCGAAGCTCACTTCAGATCTATGATCCCCCATACTCCTAATCCTTTGGATTCCCAAAAGAACTGTTCCAAATTTGATCCATTCCCTTTTGAACTCCCAATATCCAATCGTTTGAATACTAAACTTTGCAATTCTTGAAAGCGAAACCACTGATCTTTATCGAGAGTTTTCTTAAGTGACTTCAGTAATTTAGGATGTAATTAACTATATGGGCTTGCCTCTATAGGGAATCTTAGAAGCCATATAATATAAAACCTATCTAATCTTTTATATTAGATAGGGGAACTTGTTGGTCAACATAAAAATGGTTTGTAAACCAAACGGATGTCATAAATCTACTTGTTTATTTAATCGAGCCCCATTATTAAGCAATGTGTCTATTCCTTGGGATAGATGCACAGCTTATGGTGTGGTGCTCAATTATTTAAACTATTAAATATATGAGATCGATTTTGTCTCGTATTTTAAAAAATCAAAACATTAATTTCCAAATTATTTAAAACTATATATATATAAACACTTTAATTAAATCTGAATCAAAAAAATAGATCGACAGAAAGGCGATGAACAGATTAACCGTCTGGAGAAGAAGATGGAGGAGATGACCACCACCATGAACGCCATGTCTACACTCCATGGACAGTCACAGTCATGACCCGTAGCATCTTCAGAGGTTAACCAACCCGCGATTATACACATTACAGATGAAAGAAGAGAAGTCGCTTCTGCCAATGAAGACGAACCGCCAAGGAAAGATCCAACTCCGAGCCTACTGGAAAAGGATATCAAGTAAATGATCGAACAGCAAGTTCAGAAGGCCTTGACTCAGTCCAAAGGCAGAGCATCAGTTTTAAAGGGTAGACCCCACACCCGAAGGAGTTCGATGTCGTGCCTTACCTCAAGGGCTTCGTGCCCCCGACTTTCAAAACATTTGACGGGACAGTAAATCCTCTTCAGCATGTGGCACACTTCAGAGCCAGTTGTTGCAACACAGAAGAGAGTGAAGCATTGTTGTTCTGACAGTTTGTCAGCAGCTTGTCAGGGATAGCATTTGATTGGTAAGCCAAGCTTCTCAATGGATCAGTAAAGATATTCGCAGAGATGGAATACATGTTTGTGAATTGATTCACCTGTGCCAAGCACCATTTCACTATAGGAGATCTCGTGGTGGAGCGGCAAAAGCCCAAGGAGACTTTAGTTGACTACATTTTGAGACGGAGAAACTTAAGCATGAAGTGTGAGCCTTAGCTACAGTAACAGCACGTGATCGAGATACTACTCAAGAGTATTCACTGTCCGGTGGCTTTCATGCTTAAATTTCTCACAATCAAGTCCTTCGAGAAGTTACTCAACAAAGCGAGTAGACAAGGAGAAGTCAAGCATATGGAGCCTGCAGAGAAAGTAGAGAAATCAAGGCCCGCCAGAGCATATGAAAAGAGATCTGGTGCAGTGGCAACGGTCGATAAGCGAGAACAGCCAATGAGAATTTAGGCTGAGCAGTCGCCGCAACAACACAGTCAGTCCCCTCAGTATAGTCAATCTTAGTAGTATGGTCGACCTCATGCACAACAGAACAGTGAGTCTGGTCAGCAGCAGTGGTCATACAGGACAGACGGATGACAGGGTCCGACAATGTCAGAATGGTTACATAGGAACTACTCCTTTAAGGATGAGGCCGTGGCAAAGATGTTTAAAAATTTGATGAAGAAGTCTGAGTTCAGATTGCCCGAGCCAAGAAGCTGGAAGAGATGAACAAGAAGGATCGACCCAAATTTTTCCCCTACCACAGGATGCTCGGCCACATCATAGAAAACTGCTTTAGCTTTAAGGATTGGCTTGAAAGAAATTACAAAGAAAGGAATATAACAATACCAAAAAAATATCTGAAAGAACCTAAAAGAGGTTATATAAATGTGATTTCGGCCTAGCAATTTCTCCGAATGATCTGAATGTCAGCAAGGGTATATGGAGTACTATTTGGAACGAGCTCAAGGGAGTCCTGGATCAGATTCAATCTAATTCATAGAAATCCGCTGCCTGGAATCCGCCACCAGCTCAACCTAAGATGAAGATTCCACTGAGGAGGCTACCACAACGGTAAAGAAGGAAGAAAGAGATTGCAAATGAAGTTAAGGATGATAGCATGAGGGATAGGATAGGGTTGCCCCTGTTAAATTGGTTGTCTCAGATTAGCAGGTAAAACCCCTCGAATCACTGACTTTGTACGATTATCTTTATGCCCCTCCAGGGTCTCATAATGATAATAGAAATGATTTTGGCTATTTTCTTACTGTCTCTAGTGATGACTTAACTATTCAAAACATGTCTAACCCCAATTTTGATTCCTAAAATGATCCTCAAATCATGTTAGTTCCCGACGAAAACATTGATGAAAATGAAGAAGATATCGATGACACCAGTTACAATAGTATGATGAGTGAGGAGTCAGTACTCGAATGCAAAAGAACTCCGCTTGACATCAACCTGAATCTTTTAGATACAAACACGATACCAGAAGAGCCAACTACAATAATAGAAGAAAACCTCAGGGTCCTAAGGAGGAAATCACGGAGGTGCATTTAAGAAGCAGGAAGAGACTACTGCCAAGAACGTACTCCAGTAGATAAAGGAAAACAGATAGTTACTCGAGAAGAGGTGCCTCCAACAACAAAAGAAGTACAAATTCGAAGCGAGATAAAAAATTCAAAAAAAGTGGATTACAATGTATTAGCACATCTTAGGAAGTTGCCAGCCAAACTAAGCATTTACGATACTCTAATCCTATCAAAAGAGATGAGAGAAAATCTCATCAAGGCTCTACTTGATCCAGATATTTACTTAACATAGTTGGCTAGCACATCCTCAGATGGAGTTTATACTTTGAAGGAACAACCTGGTGTAACCTTCACCAATGAAGATTTGCCACTCAGTACAGCCGATCACAACCATCCGCTCTACATTTTTGCCATCATTGGCAGGCTTGTACTTTCCAGAATGTTAGTAGATCCTAGAGCGTCACTCAACATAATAAGTACGGATGTTAGCTTACTCAGTCATCGATGCACTAGAGCTCACTAGAGATAAAATGATGCTAAGAGGATTCAACCAAAAAGGAGAAAGAGCCCTTGGATCTATTACAATGCAAATGAAAGTTGAGATCTACTAACAACCAAAAAATTCCATTTCATCGACGCGGATACATCGTTCAATACCCTGTTTGGTCAGTTGTGGCTTCACGAATACAATATGGTCCCGTCGTCGCTTCACCAATGCATCAAGTACTACAGAGATGGACAAGAACATTTCATCGAGGGAGATTTACAACCTTTCTCCATACATGAAGTAGGCATCCACGAAGTCTCTGCCTACTACGCTCCCCTGAAGAAATTAATACTTTCTAGAGAAGTTACGACAAGCAAAGTTGAAGATTAAAAAAAATCACTAGGATGGGACCATACACCTCTACTTAAACAATCTCCCACCACTACCTCGCAACGCGTTGGTGGAGATTCTTTTAACCCACGCATCTGAGGTCGAGGCTGAGGACATGGACAAGGGAGAACTCACCAGATTGTTGAATGGATGAAGATGGCGATCAACATCGATGTAAAAGGAAGCTCCGAAGAGGATAAAGAAACAATGATGATATGTTAAAAGAAGCCTCAATTTGAGATTTCTTTTGAAGACATAGAAAAGGATGATTATGAATCAAGGTACGATCGGATTAACCTTTTATGTTCAAGCAATGACCCTAACTCTAATATCCTCTAAAGATCGAGAGTACGGAGGTCAAGGAAGTCCATAATGGTGTTATTAAACCAATCAAGTTTTATCGAGCTTCTCCTTCTACTTCTAAACCTTGTGTACTTCTTGAAGAAAATGACTCTAATGAATTAATGAAATTACCTTTTAGTTATTTTTTGCCATGTGTACAAAAATTGATTCAACAAGAATATGTGCCGAAGCAAATGCCAAAAGATAAATTACAATCTTTTGAAATTTTATGGAATGTAAAAGGAAGGAAAATTAATTCAAAAGAAGGTCTTGGGTTTGGTACTATTGGACCCGTCGATGACTTGGAGTTTTTCATGGTTATTACCAGTCAATCAACAGATGATTGCCTTGACACTCAAGATGAATTTGAAGATCAACCAATAAAAGATGCTTTGCCAGAGTTTGAAAAAGAAATCAAGTCAACAGTCAAAGAATTAAAAGAAATAAACCTCGAGACTGAGGAGCAACCCCGACCAACTTTCTCAACAAAGAAGATGTTATATACTTGGTTAGATTTCTGTCAGAATTTAAGGATTATTTCGCTTGGAGCTATGATGAAATGACAGGACAATCCTCAGAAGTTGAGGTTCACCGACTAAGATTAAATCGAAGTACAATGCCAGGAATGTGCCTCAAAATAGAACAACAAGTTACGGCAGAAATAAAGAAATTAATAGACGCTAACTTTGTCCGAGAAGAACAATATCCGACATGGTTGGCCAATGTTGTACCCGTTAAGAAGAAAAATGTACATATACGGGTATGTGTTGACTTCAAGGATTTGAACAAAGCATGTCCAAAGGATGAATTCCCGTTAACAATACTAGAATTAATGGTGGGCATTGTGTCATCACATGAAATCCTTTATGGATGGATCGTCGGGATACAATCAAATCAAGATAGCTCCAGAAGATGCAACACTTACAACTTTTAGAACTCCGATTGGGATTTACTGCTACACTGTAATGTCGTTTGGTTTGAAGAACGTCGGAGCAACATACCACAGAGCAATGATGAAGATCTTCATGACCTTATCCACAACCAAGTGGAATGCTATGCAGATGATTTGGTCATTAAGAGCAAAGTGAAAGAAAATCACCTGTAGGATTTGAGGATCGTATTTGAACTATTATGGCAATACAATCTAAAGATGAATCCCTTGAAGTGTGCCTTCGGCGTTACCTCCAGGAAATTTCTAGGATTCGTTGTCCATCATCGGGGAATCAAAATTGACCTAGAGATGATTAAAGCTATCTTAGAAATGCCTCCTCCCAGAGCCTTGAAACAACTATGTTCCTTTCAAGGAAAATTGGCATACCTAAGATGCTTTATATCTAATATGTCAGGAAAGTGCTTACCCTTTTTGAATTTACTTCAAAAGGATGTCATGTTCATTTGGGGAGATCCGTGTCAATGAGATTTCGAAGACATTAAACGGTACCTGACGACACCTCTTATTTTAGCAGCCCCTATCCTGGGTAGACACATTGATACATATATCGCAGCTTTAGATGAGTCCTTGGAGCCTTAATTGCACAAGTCAATGATGAGGGTAAAGAGATTGCACTCTACTACCTGAGACGATGTCTAATTCCTATGGAAGTAAAGTATCCTTTTATTGAGAAGCATTATCTAGCATTGGTTTTTACCGCTCAAAAGCTTGGACATTACATGTTGTCTCATAAGGTTAACCTGATTTTGAAAGTTAATCCATTGCAATATTTGATGACCCGACCAACACTTTCTAGATTCTTAGCAGATGATACTATTGCAATTCGATGTAACCTTTGTGCCCCTTCGTGCTATCAAAGGGCAGATTCTCACCAATTTTCTTGCAGTGCACCCACTACCAGCTGGGTCCCCTCTCAATGACAAACTACCAGACGAACAAATAATGCAAGTGGAAGATCCCAATGCTCAATGTTGGGAAATGTTTTTCGATGGAGCGTCATCAGCCAGAAGGGACAAAGGACATTAGACAGTGATACCAAGTAAGGCAGGAATTGGTTTAATCTTCATAACTTCGGAGTAAACGATGTTAAGATTCACTTACCACTTGACAAAGCCGTGTACCAATAACGAAGAAGAATATGAAGCTCTAATCACCAGTCTATAATTGGCAATCTTAATGGAAATAATGAATATTGACGTTTATGGCGACTCGCAGCTCATCTTCCAGCAAGTGATCTGACAACATAAGATTTTGAGACTAAGATTAGAAGAATATCACTGGTACATGATGAACTTGCTAGAGCAGATTCCAAGTGTGATATTCTATGGAATACCTCGAGCAGACAATGCCCATCCAGACACTTTAGCTAAACTGGCTAAAGAATTGGTTTGTCCACCAGAAGATTCTATAGATATTACAGTGCAAGGACGTCAAATTTTTTCACAGATCAACCTCAACAGTGTGTACAAGATCTGAAAAGAAGAAATGGCAGCTATAGTGTAAGATGATATAGAAGACTGACATCAATCGATAATGGAATATCTGCAAATAGGATGATTGTCAGAAGACAAATAAACAATGCATCAAATTTAAAAGAGAGCTCTCTCATTTGCCCTAATCGATAATATTCTGTACAGAAGATCCTTCAATCAAATGAGGCTCAAATGTCTCAGTAGAATAGAAGAACATAAAATTGTCAAGAGGGTACATGCCGGATTGTGTGGTGCTCACCACTCAGAAACAAAGATGAAAATGAAAATCACGACTAGGATACTACTGGTCGACAATGATGACAGATTGCATGAATGTCGCTAAGAGATGTCATCAATTCCAAGTACATGGAGTGGTCTTACACCATCCTTCGAATGTTTTACACCCCACGATTGCCTTGTGGCCATTTGAGTGCTGGGGGCATGGATATAGTAGGTCTGATAGACCATCCATCTTCTAGAGGACACAGGTTTATACTCGCAGCTATGGATTACTTCTCTATGTGGGCAGAGGCAGTACCACTACATGAAGTCACATCACAACAAGTTCTACAGTTCTTCAAGAATCAGGTTGTCTACCTCATCGGTGTGTCATGCAGAATTATTTCAGATAATGGGTCCTTTTTAAGAGCACTAAAATCAACATCTTCATCAGACGTCACAAAATTAACTGGTGATATTCAACCATCTACTACCCACAAGTGAATGGCTTGGCAGAAGCCTTCAATAAGACACTCATACAAATCTTAAAGAAAATACTTTATGACAACAAATAAGGATGGCACGAGAAGTTATTGGAAGATTTGTGGGCTTACAGGATGACAGTAAGAACACTAACTTAGTCTACATCTTACGCACTTGTGTAATGGGTCTGAGGCAGTACTTCCGTTAGAAGTTCAGCTATCGTCGCTCTGAATCGCTGTCGCCAACAAAATTACAATAGAAGAAAATGCCAAGTTATGACTTGCAAAATTGAAAAGTCTTGAAGGAAGGAGATTACTTGCGTAGCAGAACTTGGAACACTACCAAGCAAAGATGATTCAAGCCCACGATAAATTGGTCTGCCCAAGGTCATTCAAAGTTGGTGAGCTCGTGCTTGTTCTTAGAATGCCTATTCTTGAGCATCACAAGATCTGTGGAAGATTTGAACCAACTTGGGTAGGCCCATTCGTGGTTGAAAAATTTTACTCAGGAGGGTCGTACCAGTTGGTGGATTCTCAAGGGGATAGACCCATGTTGCTTATAAATGCACGATATCTAAAGAAATACTACACGACATGACAAAACTTGAGGAAGGATATTCATTTTGATGTAGCCATGTGGCCAGTGTCTATGACTGGGTCCAAATTTTGTAGTAAAATAAAATTAAATGAAATAAAAATAAATATCATAAAATACGCTTGCATGATTAAGTTCTAATTCCAAATCTAGTAAAATCTTATTAAATAAGATAAATGCATTAAAATAATTATAAAAATTATTAAATAAATAATAATAAGTTTGCTATTATTTTTATTCGTGTAAAGTGCCAGCTGTTGATATTTTTCCTGTCTTCTTAAACAATAAAAGTTAGGTCGCGTGGCATTTGTTTTCAATGATGGCTTGGACCTTAGGTTCTAAAGAAAAAGAAAAAAAAGCACATACAAGAAGGCTGCAAGTATGAAATTGATGAAGAGAAGTGGTCGTAGAGAGACTGGACAGACATCAAGACATGGAAGCATTGGAGGTTTTGTTGACTAACACCTCCTCGCCAGCAGATACAATCAGGTTCCATCCATGATCACTACTCCGGAGGGTTGGTGATCTTGTTGCCGCTTTAGCTGAAAGAGTCCCAGACGTGCCATTGGCACGTACAAAAAAAGAAATACAAATAGCCGTAAGCTTCACCTAAATCACCTAAATTAAAGTCTTGACTCCACCCATTGGCCATGCTATAAAAGCCATCCTCCACGGCCAGGAGGGGTGTTGAAATTTTCTCAAGGAAACCCTATCAAAACCTCACCAAATCTTCCCTATGACCTCCTGAGTGCAAGCTCGCCATCCTCAGCCATTGAGCCCCATTGTCCAGAGCCAATTTCCCCATTGAAATTCCAGCCGAAACCAGGACACATTTCACCACAACTCCACAGTGCACCAAAATCAATTTAATTACACCCACACCTTCACAGCACTGAAAGAAGAAGATTCGTGATCAAAGCCCCATCACAGAGAGCCTATGCACCATACTTTGATTAACACCTGAAATCAGCCTTGATTGAATCTAAGTCTAGACATTCCACTACAACAAAAGACTTCATCAAGAGGTTTGTTGGGACAAATTGAAGTTGCCACAACCATCTGATTGAGGCCTCCCCTCTCAGACAAGGGTATTGAACCTCACTTTCTTCCCAAGCTTATTTTGATTATCCATACATCTTGGATCAATTTTAGGCTAGGTTAGCCATATAGGTAGGTTTGTTTAGGTTAGATGAAGCTCTAGGGGCAAACCCCGTGCAATTTGGTTGAGTCTAGCTCGAGTTCTTAGGGATAGAATGTGGACGGATCCAGAGATGAACCAGTCGAAGAAGATGAAGGAGGATCATTTGATCGCGCGTGTAATGCTTGGACGGTTAGGATGAAATCGGATGGAGATCTGAGACATAAAGCACGGAGCTGAGTCAGATGATGGTGTCGAATCAGGGAGTGTCGCGTGGTCTTTTGAAGCTTCTTAGGATCCAGTCAGCGCCTCGTGTTTAAGTGAGAAAATATGAAAATTTTGATTTATTTAAATTCAATTACCTTTAAAATCCATAACTTGGTGTAGAAACATCATAAAAATAAAAGAAAAATACTCTAATGCTCAGTGAACAGAGGCGAATAATGTGGAAATGATTTAAAGTTTATTTGATGCATGTTTTATTTTCAATTAATTAAGCACAGTCTGGAGTATTTTAATTTTCCATTGCCTTAGACATTTCACCATGCCATGAAACATAGGGGTTTTGATCTCTCTGTCTTAGGGAGTTTTCCCTGATTTTTCCAAAGTAAAAGGAGATCTCTATTTTTCAAATTATCATGTCAATTTTGGTATAAAATTTGTAAGAATTAAATAAATGATAAAAAAATATAAAATAATTTTTGGTAGGTTACTTGTGACCGGAGGACCCTAGGAAAAATTTGAACTGAGTTAAATCTTTAAGAATGTACCAAATTGTCATTTTAACCTAAAACTTAAAGGGAATTAATTTGAACAAACTAAATATGTAAATGTCTAAAAAATCATTCTCTGCTGTGGTTTAGGTTTAGAGGGACTCCCCTAAAAATTTTGAAGTCATTCTAATTGAATTCTTTAATTTAAAAGGCCGTTCTACTACTAAAATGATTTTTAGTAATTAAAATACAAGCAAAAAAATTTATAAAAATGCTTTGGGAGTTCCTCATGACTAGTGGAATTTTATGAAAATAAAATGGCAATTAAAATAACCTCATTTTTAAGCCTAAAAGTGAATTTTAAAATAATTAAAAAATGATAAAAATCACTAAAATATTAAAATTCACTAAATTGTCACATTTGGTCTCCTAATCATTTAGGAACCATCCAAATAATTTTCCCAAGCACCTAAGTCAAGATATTAATTTTCAAAGGCTTAAATTAATTTTTAAAAGCTAAAAAAATGAATTTCCTTAACTTCCCACAAAAATAGTTCTAATAATCAAAAGAAAAATTAGAAAAGTATGAAATTTGTTTCTCTGGGTGGTTCTATGACCTTAAGGAGATTCAAGAAAAATATAAAACCAAAATTTCAACTTCCAAAATATTTTATAATTAATTAATATTCCAGAACTTATATTAATTCTAATAATTAAATTAAAATTTAAAAAATCATTAAGTTTGGTCCAAGTGGTCCTCTATTCTATGTCTTCCTCTAATAAAAATTTCAAAGCCAAAGGTTTTGTTTTGGTCAAGTTATTGAATTTTCATTAAAAATCCCTATTTTTGCATTAAAATAATTATATAAATTAAATTAATTTTTGAAAAATTACATTTTCTTCTTTAATATTTTAATTTTCCCGTAATTGGATTCCCCTAAAAATTTCAAAGTCATTTGAGTTAAATTTAAGGAATTATGAAGTGATAAAGGCCTTTAGAGGAAAAAGCGTAATTTCGAAGAATTTGGCCTTAATCAATATTTAGGCTTAATTAAAGTGGGAAATGGGTAATGAATAATCTTAATTATTATACTTTAATGATTGAAACATAAAGGGATAAATGGTAGAAACCCTTCTCATTTTTGTCATATTAAAAGATAAAGTTTATTATTTAATTGATCATTATAACTTGGAGGAAAAATTAAAATGATCTTTAAGGTTAGGGGTTGGTTTTGGAAGATGATAACCCACTGATCCAACACCCCTTTATTTGATGTACAATAATAGCTCATTGATTTGATAAGGATCATGTTCATACAGCTAAACCTTTCTAAACATCACAAAATATACCCACTGAAACCTTAAGGGCTTAGTGGTAAGCTAGGCTTAATTGAAAAATTAACTAATGAAGATTAGAAAAGGAAATTTAATTGATCTTAAACCACTTTTGAAACACTACAAGCCCATCAAAATTGATTAAATTCTTCCATAAATTAAGTTTGTCTCTAATGGCCCTACTTACATAATTCGTAAGTGAAATATCAAATGATAACTACCCCACCTTTTGGGATAATTAAAACATTGGCTCACTGAGTATAAGGATATAAAGTAGATGAGTCATTTAATAATTATGATAAGTCTAAAATGACCTCAAGGAAGCACAAAAGAATTATGAAATGTCTAGGTACCTCCTAGGCCTGTTTCATAAATCTTTTGGACACCTTGTAGGAAAACTAGGCCTCTCATATTTATTAAATGAAGAGATCTCTTAAATGGATAAGTAGGACCCATTAAGTTATGACATAGAGTTTGATAGGCCTGTGACGAACCTATCTATTGGCTTTTACTTTCCTGTAAATTATAAATATTTATTGCAAAAGGTACTAAAGTTTCAGGTGGAGGAATGAGAAGACTCGCCAGGTACACTTTTATAGTTTACGACGCTTTCTTTTCCTGCACTTTCCTAACTTTTTCTTGCTTACAAGCTGCATGCTAAACAACAATGTCACCCTGCTGAAAACTAAAACTTCTAGGGTAGCCGCAAAACCAAAACCAAAATAAAAATTAAAATCAAAATAAGATAAAATTCACCGCCACAATTGTCAAAATATAAAGCAACTTAAAATTTAATCACAAACAAAACAAGATCATAATTGTAACTAAATTAAAAAGTCTCTATCGAATGATTAGGAAAACCTCGAAGGATATTAGCTACGGTTGTTAACGGGATTTCCAATGGTCTGAATGAAAGTATGGAACTCATCAAATTGAGTTTAGTAAATTCATCTAGATTAAGTGAATCCAAAGAAAATAATGGTGACGGGATGATGGAACCGTGGGATCTTAATCGATTCTGCTTAATCAACTTAAACATTGTCCCATAATAAAACATTAAGACACTACAATTTAAATACTTCCAAAACATGATACTTCTCTTCTCTCTTCAATTGACTCTTCTTTAAACTAAACCTGCTATGAGAAGGAGCTTGGAGCATACGCTGTGGGCAGCACGACCATCTTCAATAGCAAAACTCCTTAGAAAATAAAACAACAAGCCATAGGACTTTGAGGTATCTTGCTTAATGTAGCATAAACCATCACTTTATTCCTTTAGGCCATTGCATGACCATGTTGTGCAGTATAAGCCCTAACTCATCTTAGGATTCTGAGATCTTCATCAGGTAAGACATAAACCCTCCTATTTTCCAGGCCATTCACACGATCGGTATCAAGTGAATGTAAGTCCTAAATAATAAAATTGACATTATGAAACATCAAATAAATATCTAAAATTGGAGCCAAATAATAGGATAGTTTAGGAAGAAACTGAGATTTTCTCAGATCCTTGCCTTTCCCCTAGCCTTCTTCTCCCTTGGAGTCCTACAATAAATGTTCTGAAATTTGAGCCTTTCACCTATTGGATCTCCTATTACCACTCTTTCTTAAAGTGCCATATCCTTTGGGAAGTCATGAGTATAATATTTCCTGATCTATGCCAAGTGTTTGCTTAGGTGACTTTGGTTATCTAAGATGTAATTAACTAAAGGGGTTTGTCCTTATAGGAAACATAAAGACCCCAGATTAATATAAACTCTATCTGATTCCTTTATATTAGATAAGGGAAATTGTTGGTCAATATGAATGGTTCACACACCAAACGGATGTCATGAATTCTTTAGTTTATTTGATCGAGCCTCTCCACCAAGCCATGTATCTATTCTTCGGGATAGATACATGTCTTGTAGTGAAATGTTCGATTATTTAAACTACCGTTTATATGAGATCCGTTTGATTCAGTATTTTTCAAATTTAAAATATTATTTATATATTAAACTAAATCGAAACCTTATTTTATAAAACTACATTTTAAACTTTTCAAAAGTTTCAACCTCCCAAAAAATTTAACGACCGACAAGGCGCCAGTTAAGAATCGATCTCCTTGCTTTATTTCCCTCCTTTTTACTCCATTATTGCTCCATTTTCTTCAAAATTCAATCTTTTGTACCTAAAACCAAAAGCAGCAAAATACCTTCCACTAAAGAGCAACATAATTAAAAATGACCTTAAAATGTACATAAAAATTAGGATATTTTTAGGCATCAATTACCCCAAACTTAAATGTTACTCATCCTTAAGTACCATTTTATTTTATAAATTCAGTAATTTAACTTATGTTAGTGGGTCTCATTAAAGATTCCTATAGTTTTACTCCATAAATGTGATAGTGAAACACTAGAAAAATTTTCAATAATTCAGGCTAAAACTCGAGTATAAGAGTGTCTAGTATACAAGTTATGAATTCTAATTTTCTATTCATTTCAGAAATAATTGTAATTTGTTAGACAGAAGAATCATAGAAGAATTAGAAGAATAGAGTTATATGAGAACTCTATTATTAAGGATTTAACTAATACATTTGAAATTGATAATAAGTTTAGAAATGTAATTGGGTTTCTTCCCTTAAGATGATTCAAGTGAAGCCTATTTTTAATTAGGCATCTCCTCAAGCTTCTCCCAACTTATTTCTTTATCCTTTTTTTTCTTCTTCTTTTCTTTTCCTTTTTTTCCAGGATCTTTTTAATCCTTTTTTTTATGTGATGATTAGTATATCTAGATGCATTTAATTATTTTAAACTTTACTATCCTCCTCCTAAAGTTAAAAACTTATCACATTTCTTTACTTGATAAAGTGTATTACTATAAAAATGATTTTTCATAGAGTCTCAATTCATTTTTTTAAGTGAAAATCTAAGATTCTTTGTATTTTAAAAATACAATTTTTCTTACGATGATTAGTAAAATCATATCCCTATTGTCTAATACTAAATGTCTCAACTCTAGAAATACTCCTTGTTACTAAAAATTTTAACTTAAGTCTACTATGAAATTCATAAAATCAATAAAATAGTCCTCTAAAGATAACTCCACATACCACAGATTATTTCAAAATAATTTTTAAATATAGTCTATTGAAGAAAAAAATGCTTAGTTTTTAAAAGTTTTTGTCCCTCCCCCAAGCTTAAGTTCTTAAATAGTTTTAAACATTTTAGTACAAAATAAATATGGAGAGAGAATTATTTGACAAAATTAATATCTATCACAAGGTTCCAAACATGAAAATCGTACATGTACAAGAAGTAAAGACAAGTGTGTGTAGCAATAAGTCTCAAATTAACATGTATGGCATGAAAATTTCAAAGTAAAAGAAAACTCTAACACCAAGCAATACTATATATGATCTTGAGTAAAATAAACAGTTGTGCAGTAACAAATAAAAAATCCAAAATCCACATCAGCATTATCAAACAACATAAAATCTAGTACAAACAAAATATCTAAAAGTCAGTAACCACTATAGATAGTAAATACAAACGAAGCTTGAATAACTACTAATCCTCCTCCTCCTCATCATCATCATTATCATCATCATAATCCTCATTCTCATCATCCTCATCCATATCTTTGCGGTGTTCAAACACAGAATAATGAGAATATGCAGGAAACTCCACAATATGATCTCCTCTCAGAAAGCTCACTAGGGAAATATGAAAACTAGCCTCATAAACGCTCTTCCACTGCAAATAATATTCTAAGTGAACCCAGTGGTCTGCAATCTCTTGCAGCTGACACTGCATCAAAAAGATATTAGATTTTTGCTGCATATAGTGATCATGAAGTTCTTCCAAAATATCAAGAGGTGGACCAACAGCACTAGAAGTAAAAGGTCTAGAGGTAGAGGTAGAAGGAATATTTGAAGATTGGACTCTAGAACCATGTGTAACATGCTTTCCATATAAGTTCACATTATCATTGCCAACAGGCTTTAGTGGTTGTCGTAACTCCTCCCACGCTTTAAATCTAACATCGGATTGCCTGCATAATGTAAAACTAAGAGAAGGGTAGCCCAAACCTGCTGTAGTGACACAAATAGAAGATCTAAAATGGACTTGTAGATGAGAGAGCCAATGTTAATGAATTTCATCTTATGAATACAATGTTTCAAAGTGGCTCTCTCTTAGGTCACTTCACTTAAAAGATTTGTAGGACGCAGGAGAACATAGATAAAATAATGCCAGGACATAGATGGGGCATTCAGCTTAGAAGAAGAAAAGTTTAGATTATGATTGTTGTTGACCTTCCAAACTCCACACCCATCAGTAGAAAATCCAATCATCTCATACAGCCCCACATCCATAGGATCAAATTTAGAATAAAAGAAATCAGGAACACTAGGTAGCTTGTATAAGGCATTAATCTGCTGCGGGGTAAACTTAGCTCTCCTCTCCCTAAAAAATAACTTGTCATCTGATGCCTTTGGGTGGTTTGTGTAGAACTCTCAAACAACTAAAATAACTACTATGGCATAGAAGTAGTGGAAGCTCTCATAGTGACGCACTATAATCAAATCTTCTACTGAACATCCTTATTGAGAAAAGTTCCTTTCAGCAATTAATTTTTATTATAAAAACAAATCATTATATCGATCCCATGCTTTAAGATTAGCAAATTTTTTTTATCAAATACATCTTTCCCATTTCCACTCTTTGTAATAGTTGTCGTCACAAATCAAACAAAAATTCAAATAAATACCAAGGATAAGTTCTAAAGGCTCCTACAAGCATATTCCAAGCAAAAAAACTTCCCACCATCGATTTACTAATTTTCTCAAAAAGTTTTTATAATTTTTGATAGTTTTGTAATGTATAAAAAATCCATGGTGAAAGAAGAAAATTTCTTAGGTAAAGTGTAGATGTTACCTGAAGAAAAAGAAATCTAAAATTTTTAAGTCCAAAAACTTCAAAAAGTGTGAGCTATGAGGAGCCTAGGGTACCTTGCGATGAGTTTGGGGAGGAAGAAGGTGATCGAGCGGTAAAAATGGCGTGAATTGGTCCATTTCATGATAAATGAGTGGTTCAGCCAGTTCGATGCCTAGGTGCCAGATTTGGCCTTAGGCACCCTCCTTTACGAGTAACTGACACTTAGCCACCAGATTTCGGCGCCTATGCACTAGTGCTCAGTTTTGCGAATTTTAATTTTTTAGATAATAACACGGAAAATCTAAGGCCTCTAGGCCCTAATATACTTGAATCAACATCATTTTGATTATTTTAACATCATGAAAACTTATCGAAAATTCTTTTGCACAAGTACTAGGTTTTTAAATACAAACAATTCAATTTATTCAAGCACACTAACACCAAATATTAGTCTTACAATCTTAATAAAAACACATAAAATTTAACATGAACTCATAACAAACCAGCAGATATCAATCCTATGTAAGACAATAAGCAAATGCAGACATACAACAACATAAAAACAAGAAGATCCATAAATACCTACTGAACGGAGTTTGGTACAACATCAAACACACCTATATATCAGATTTTTAACACAAAGCATCCACTATTAGTAATTATTGACACAATTTTCCTTAATATTCACATTCATCAGTTGGTGATGCACAAACAGGTTGTAAAATGAAAAATGAGGAAATTCTTCCGTGGGCTTCTCTCTAATCAAACTGTTCTTCTGATACATCCTCACTTGTGCCTCCTGGAAATTCGCCAAGTTATAAAATTGAAGCTTTATCTGCCAATCCAGATGATAAAATGGATTGAAGATATTGCAAATTTTTGTCTGAATATTTGTAATATCCTCCTCAATCTTTTTTATCCTTTCCACAATACCTTCAAAGCTAACCACAAGAAATCAGTTGTAATAGGTCTGGTTGTCTTTGTTGATGAAATAATTTTGATCATAAACTCCATTTTTCTTGCTTTCCATACTCCTTGAAGCTATAATATCAAAGAAAAGTATATTTTTGCACTCTTCTCTCCTCCAAAATACTCTCTAACGCAAAGGAAATGAAGTTATAAGATTCTCAAGAAGGTTTACGATGGTTTTAAAGGGAAAAACTGGGTTCAAGTTGCTAACGGTCAGTTTAATACAATTTTTTGGACTGTGGCGCCTAGGTATTAGATTTGGTCTCTTAGGAATCCGGCTTCCCGTACTCTGGTTCATAAGCGCCATGTTTTGGCGCATAGGTGCTAGTGCACAGATAAGCATCGCTTCACCATAGGTTCAATTAATATAACCCGACCTTATCTCATTGATTAAATTAGTGTATAACACCTCCTCTTATCAAGTAGAACACATAAAGACTTAATATGATTTACAAATCAACAAAAATTAATCCACACAGATAACCATAGGTTACCTCCCATGAAGCGTTTCATTTATCATCGTCAACTTGACGTACCAATGTTCAGCTTGGTTGTGTCGGCATATTTTAGGTTATGGGTTTTATTTTGAAAAGGGGGTCGCCTACAGAAGTTGTCTGCGAATTTTTTTTAGATTTTAAATTTAATTTAAATATATATATAATTTAGAAAGTAGTATTTGATTTTGAAAATAATTTTAAAAATTTTAAGATATGAAATCAAACTGATCTCACATCTCGAATAGTTTATATAAACGAGCACCACACCACGAACCGCGTGTCTATTCCGAAGAATAGGCACACTGTTTGATGGTGGAGCTCGATTAAATAAACTAGAAGGTTTGTGACATCCGTTTGGTCTGCGAAACCATTTTATTTGCCGACAAGTTCCCCTGCTTAATATGAAAACATTAAACGGGGTTTATATTACACGGGTTCTTAAAATTCCCTATAAGGGCAAGCCCCTATAGTTAATTACATCTTAAGTGACGGGAATCACCTAAGAAAACTCTCGATAATAATCGGTAGTTCTGCTCTCGAGAATTTCAAAGTTTAAGTTTTCGAGGATTGAATTTTGGAATTTCAATAGGGAATGGATCAAATTTGGAACATTTTATTTTGGGAATTCAAAGGAAGAAAGGTAGGAGAAATCACAGATTCGAAGCGAACTTCGGTAATTTCCCGACTATCCTATTGTTTGGCTTGAATTTAGGAAAGCCCAAATGTTTATTTAATTTTTTGATCTTGCCAATTTTAATTAATTAGGACTTATATTCGTATGATGTGATCACACAAATAGCCTCGAAGATGTGAGGGTTTATGTCGTATCGGACGACTACCTCGGAATCCTAAGACTGGTTAGGGCTTAATTTGCAATGCAAATGCCTAACAAAATATTGAGGATTTATGTTGCACTAGGCAAACTACCTCGAAATCCTATGGCTTGGTTATTTAATTCTAAGAAAGTTTTGCTGAAGTAGACTCAGGTTTTGTTGATGACGATGGCCGTGCTGCCCACCATGCTCCGAGCTCCTTGTTGTTGCAGAGGTTTAGTTTTAGAAGTCATAAATCAGGAGATGAGAGAAGTGTTCTGATTTAGAGAAGGTCTTAATTTCCAAGTGTTTTTTTATGTTTTAATTAAAACAAATCTTAAAGTTGATTATAACAACACCGATTAAGATCCCACGGTTCCATCCTTCCGGCATCATTATTTTTATCGGATTCACTTAGTCCAGATGAATTTGCTAAACTCAACTAAATGAGTTCCACACTTTCATTTAAACCGTGGGAAATCCCGTTAGCAACACGTAGGTTACATCATCCGAGGTATTCCCGATCATCCAACAAGATTTTTTAATTTAGTTGTAGTTGTAGTTTTGTTGTTCTGCTTGTGATTAAATTTTGAGTTGTTTTATATTTTGAAATGTTGTGACGGTGAATTTTATCTTGTAATGACTTTTAATTTAGTTTTGTTTTCAGTTTTAGGGACTATCCTAAAGGTGTGGGTTTTCATGCAACAGTTGTTTATCATGCAAGAAAAGTAAAGTGTATTTGCAATAAAGTAAATTGCAAGAAGGTAAATTGCAATAAAAAAAAGCGTACCTGGAGGGTCTTCCCGTCATCCCAAGCTGCACTTAAACACAATTTAGAATATTTAAGCATTTAAAGCAAGTTCCTAGGTAAAGCTAAGGGAAGGGTTATGGTATTCTACCAAGGTCCTACTCCTATAGCTAGTCATCTCCTATGATGTCTAGGTTCTTGTGTTTTGATTTGAGGACGATTTTCTTCATCAAAGAACAATTAAGTTCAATTGTTCTTATAAATATCCTATCATATTGAGGAAGTGCTTAAGACGAGTCTTAAACATCTTTTCAATACCTCTAGAATTGTTTTAAGTCCAAGAGAATTTAATTATACAAATGAATTAATCATCCAGGAGTTCAAGTTTTGTTATCTTGCTCGAGTGAACTAGGACATTTGAATATCACTATGAGTGAAGTAACACTTCACTTAACACTCCGTTTAGGAGTTATGACAACAAGAGCTTTTGAGGGCAAATTGATGTTCAAGTGATTTGTGATTTGATTTAATTTTAATTAATGGATTTAAGTTTGGAATAGTGTTCAAGTTGTTTTAGATTTATTTTGAATTCTTTATGTCTTTGGTGATGTTATATTTAATACAATTTAATTTAATTTAATTTTAGTTTAATTTAATTTGGTTTAGTTTTAATTTTAATTTAATTTATTTTTTTTTAATTTAATTTTAATTGTATTTTAACTTGATTTTTTTATTTTTTTTATTTAATTTAATATGTTTTAATTTAATTTAATTTAATTTAATTTAATGTGATTTAATTTAATTTAATTTAATTTAATTTAAATTTTAATTTAATTTAATTTAATTTAGTTTAAATTTTAATTTAATTTAATTTTAATTTAATTTTTTTTAATTTTAATTTAATTTAAATTTTAATTTCATTTTATTTTAATTTTAATTTAATATTTTATTTTTTATGCTTTAAGGATGATTTAATTTTAATTGTTAAAGTATTAATTTAATTGGAATTTTAAAAGGATTTAATTTAAATGTTTTAACTTTAATTTAATTTAATGATTAAGTCTTTTAGCATTTTAAATCTTGAATTTGGATTATCATTTTAATTAGGAATTAAATATTATTAAGGTGATTAATTTAGGGATTCTTGAATTAAAGAATAAATTTCTTCCTAATAATATCCCTATTTTAATAATTCCAAATTTTCATTATTCTTCCAAATTTAATTAATTATTTAATTAAGGTTTATTTTAATTTTTTTCAAATTGTTTGGTAGGTTTCTAGCCTTTAATTGCCTAAGTTTCAAACATCCAAAATTAACTTAGTATCAAATATTTTACCCACCCTTTTAATCACACCTAAAATTTTTAATTATAGGTTAAATTTTTAATTACCATTTTGCCCTTTAAACTTACTAATTTCATAACTCACTAAATTGAGCTTAAATGAATTTGAAATTTTTATGTGACTTCATTCATATATCAATCAAGACATTAGAGGAGAAAATGTGATTTTTTTGTATTTAATTTATTTATGTAATTATTTTTGGTGGAAAATAGGGATTTTCAAGGAAAATTCAATAACATGACCAAGGAAAGTTTCTGTCCTTAAGAAAATTATGAGAAATTCCTAATGACCATAGGACCACTTGGACCAATTTTGGTGATTTTTTGAATTATATTCTTTTTATTATAATTATTTTAAGTTTTGGAGTATTAATTAATTTAAAAATAAAATAAAGGTTAAAAAATGAATTTTATATTTTTCAAAAATCTCTCTGATATCAAGGAAACAAGAGAACTAATTTTTATAATTTTCTGATTTTTCTTTGATTTATTAGAATTATTTTAGTGGAAATGCTAGAAAATACATTTTTTAATTTTAAAATCACCTTAGGGCTTTAAAATTTAATATCTCATCATAGAGACTTAAGAAAAATATGGGGTTTGTTCCTAAGTGATTAAAATTCAAAATGTGACATTTTGGTGAATTTTATTATTTTTGTGATTTTTATTATTTTTTAATTATTAAAAATATCAAAATAATGCAAAAAATCAACTTTTTTGGAAAATTGTAATTTTAATTTTCTTAAATTCCCCTGATATCAGAGAGGCTCCAAAACCAATTTGGTGAATTTTTTAGAAGTATTTTTGAAGGTTATGAATTTTTGAAGTTTAAGTTTGGCTAAATGGCTTAATCAACCCATTTGATAGGGCTAACCAAGTCCAATTGACTTCAAACTTTTATGGTGAGTTCCTCTGATCCTAAAGGTCAGTGGAGAATTGATTTCAAATCAATTTAATGTATGATTAGCTCTAATTAATTAAAGCTCCATTTTGGGTGTTTAAGTCAATTAAGGTTATTACAAGTGAGTTAACTCAAAAACTATTTTTCCTGGGGTCCTCTGGTCATAAGAAACATCACCAAATTTTCCTAGAATTTATTTCAAAACATGCTAATTATTGGAATTAAAATACTCAGAATAGTGACCTGGAATTGAAAAATCAATAACTCTACATAGGGATGGCCTCTGACTTTGGAAAATTCAGGGAATGTCCCCAAATTCAGAGGCTTCAAAAGCCCTATGGTCTCATGCCATGGTGAATTGTATACATGCATGGAGAATTGAAAATGTGCAGAGAGTAAATAAATTATTAAAAATAAAATATTCAATGAAATTAAATGATTTATTTTTCACATTATTCTCCTCTGTTCACTGAGCAAGAGGGTATTTTTATTTTATTTTTAGAATTTTCCTACACAAAGTTATGAATTTTCTAAGTTCTGGTAATTAAATAAATAATAAAAAACCCTATTTTCCTACTTATCCACGCGGCGCCACGCCATCCTCGGCAGCTCTGAAAGGCCACGCGGCACGCTCTGATTCGGCGCCGCCATCCGACTTAGCGCTCCAGGGGCCCGCGGTTCATGTACCATCGCGCTGTCCGGCTTGATCCAGACCGTCCGCTCAATGCACGCTCGATCCGACGGCTCCCAGTCATCGTCTACGACTGGTGTGCACCCGTGACCGTCAACCTTCTAACCCTAATTTCTCACTCAATTCTTAACGGATTTTTTTGTTCTTATGCTCTATGGATTCGTCTTGAGGAGACGAACACATCCATATGGTAAACTTGCATTGAAATTGATTCAAATTAAATGGAGAATCTATGTAAGCTCGGGATGAAGAGTGAGTCCATACCTTTGCTCAGAGAAGTGATGCTTCGATCTGAGAGTTGTGTCACCTTCGATTGGGTCCAAGCAAGCTCCAGATGAAGTCCCTTGGCCTGGTGAATTGTCCAAGTATGATTCCGACCACAGCCGATTACAAAGCTTGGAGTCTGGAACAGATGGGTTACCTGGAGAGGGGGCTTTCACTAGGGAACTCCTTCTCTTGGTCTTGTGCAGGTGTGGGTGAGTTTAATTTGACTTTGGTGGAGGATTTGGGAGTGTCATGTTCTGGCCTGAGAATTGAGCTCCAAAATTGAGCTCAATTAGTGGAGATTAGGGCAAGAGAACAGTGGGGATCAAATGCTCTAAGTGTGGGGGAGAGTCCGGAGTGATTTTGGCGAGTTTCCTTAAGGTTGGTTCAGCACCTCCCATGGCCGAGAGGAGGTGGTGTTTAAATAGGAGAGGGTGGAGGGCCTCCCAGGGGGGTTTAAGGCTTGGGATCAGCTGCTCCATGCAAGAGAAGAACAGCCATGCTATCCAATTGGGCTGGGACACTTCAGCAAGGGGGAATTTCAATGTTGGCTCACATGTGAGCTTTCGGCCATGGTGTTTTCCGGCGGCCTGGTGGCTGGCCGGCCAGGCACTGGTCACCATCTTGACCAGGTGGGGTCGAGCTGGGGTTTAGTGCAGTCAATTGGCCATGGACATGTGTAAAGGAGTTTGATTTAAATGGAATGGGAGAAGGCTCATTTTGGGTTCAAATTGGTCAACCCATGCATTTGGGCTAGGTTCACCATCCAAGGCTTGACCTTGGGCTGAGGGAGAATCATTTGGGTCAGCTGAATTGGGGTAGTGAAGTTCCCATCCATGGTGAGGTGGCTAAGCATGGTATAGTGTGTGACATGCTTAAGGTAAAAAAGGTTTAAGGGAGGTTTAAGAAAGAACCCCTCTTCTTGCCATAAATGGACTAATGACAAGTCAAAGCCCCCATGGCTTCATGTGGCTTGAGAATGGCTTGTTCATGGCTTGCACTATGGCTTAGGATAAAGCTTGGTCGATTTCATGGAAGTAGAATTTAGGAATTTTGGTATTTTGGTGGATAATTTTCATGAAGCTTGATTTGGAATGGTTTAATGATGATTTTGAAACTTAGGGGTGATTTTGATTAAATGGATGGTATGGAGAAATGTCATGTGGGCTTTGGATTGAAAACTTGGGCTTTTGAAATGGTCTTGGGTGGGCTTTTAAAGTGGTTTAAGGAAGTGGGTCTTTAGGTTAGAAAATGGGCTTTTGAATAGAAAAATTTGCAATGGGCCATGCCAAATAAATGTTGTGTTTTGTCTAAGGATGTGTCATGATTGACTTGAAACAAGTTTGGAGTGATTTGGGTTTGAATTGGGTTGAATTTGGGCTTCTTTGGTAAAGGACCAATGTAGGTCAAATTGGGATAATTTGGGCCAATGTTGGGCTAGGGTTGAAATTGATGTAAAATTAATGTTGGGAAATGTTTATGGGAGTGTTTCAAAGAGGTTTCAACTTTTGTTGGGGTTGGATTTTGGGGTTTGGGTCTATTTGGGTTAAGTTTGGGTTTAGGTCAAAATTGGGCATTTTGGTTTTGGGTTGAATTTGAGTGGGGTTTGGGTCCAAATTTTGGGCAAATTATGTTAGTGTTTTGTTTATGGGGATGTTAGGGAAGGTTTAGAAAAGGTTTGGGGTCAATTGGAGTTGAATTGGTTTGGTTTGGGCTAAGTTTGGGTCATGGGTCCAAATTGGACTTTTAGTTCAAAAGTGAAATTGGATTCAAATGCCAATCAAATTGGGCTTGGATTTGGTCTAGATTGGTTCTGGGGATGTTTAATTGAAGTTTAGAATTGAATTGGACCAGAATTTGGGTCAATTGGGTAGGTTTGGTTTGATATTGGGTTCACTTTGGGTTAAAAATGGGTCAAATTGGGGATTTTTACAAAAGTGGGGTAAATTGACAAAATTGGCCCAGGGTGTAGTTGAACAAAATGAAATTAGGAATATTTGGGATTTTCTAGAATTTTCTGAATTTTTGGATTTTTGGGTCAAGAGGGGCATTTTGGGTATTTGGAGGGTATTGAGGGGGTATTTTTGGAATTCTGGGTATTTTTGGTAAAAATGGTCAATTTGAGTGGTGGGAGAATGTTTGAGATTGATTTTGAGGAATTTGGGTGATTTTGGAGAATTTTGAAAATTTTGGGTAATTTCAAGGGTTTTTTGGGTAAAGTGGCGGGTCCGGGGTCTCGGGGGTCAAAAATTGAAAATTTGGAAAATTGAAGATTGGGTGAATGTAAGTGGAATGAAATCATTTTGGTTGAGCCATGAAGCCATATCAAGCCCACATGAGCCATGAAGGGGCTCATTTGAGGCATTCACTATGTTGTTCCTAACCCTCTTATCCAAGGGCTTAGGGGTTAAGGACCATCTATGTGAATCACCTTCATGAGTCAGGAGGTCAAGTTGGGTATAGGTGTGGTTTTAAGAGGTGTGTGAAAGTGTAGTGTATAAGTGTAGTGTGTGTGTAAGTCAGCCCACACCAGACCAGGCCACCCAGGGCAGTCCTAAGGCTAAAGAGTCCTATAGGAACTCATCCTTTAAACTTCCACATTTGATTTCAACCCTCTAAGTGATTAGGGGTCTACAATCAAGTTTGTGGAGTTTGCAGGGAGTTCAGAAGTGGTTTAAATTTCTAGGTGGTGGGTCCCAATTCTAATCCTCTAGGATAGTCAAAGGAAAAGCCTAAGGCTAGGTCCTAAGTACTAAAAAGAAGAAGAGAAGACCTCATCAAAAATGAGGTCAACAGGTTGACCCAACATTATTACTTCATCAAATATAGGTTTGTTTCCACATATGTAAGGTTTCAATCTGTGTCCATTGACTTTAAATATTCTTTTAATTTTTAAATCATTAATATTCCCAACACCATAAGGATGGGTTTTTATCACAATAATTTGCCCCGACCACCAAGACTTATGTTTTCCAAGAAATAGTTTCAATCTTGTATTGTATAGTAAAACCTCTTATCCAAGCTCAAATATTTTCTTAAAATCTTCTGATCATGCCAAATTTTCATCTTTTCATTATAAGTTTTGTATTTTCGTAAGTTTCATTTATGAATTCATCGAGCTCATTTAATTGCAATAATTGTTTATCGCCAGCATCTTTTAAATTATATTTAAATTCCTTTACAACCCAATAATCTTTATGCTCCATTTTAACTGGAAAGTGACAAGTCTTTCCAAAAATGAGCCTATATGGAATCATTCCTATATGAGTTTTGTAAGCAGTCTTGTAAGTCCATAATGCATTATCAAGTCCAGCAGACCAATTTTTTCTATTAGGATTTTTAGCCTTTTCTAATATTCCTTTAATTTCATGATTGGACACTTCATCTCGATCACTGGTCTGAGGATGATATGTTATGGCAATTCTATTTCTAATTCCATATCTCTCAGTTAAAGTATTAATTCTTTTATTTTTAAAATGACTTCTCACATCTGTAATGATCACTCTTGGCATTCCAAATCTGGTAAAAATATTTATCTTTAAAAATTTTGCTTCACTCTGAGCATCACAGTTGGGTAAACCAATTGCTTCAATACATTTAGAAACATAATTTGCAACTATTAAAAATATACATGTTTCCAAAATATGATATAAATAGTCCCATAAAATTCGATCCCCACACATCAAAAATTTCAACTTCCAAAGTAAAATTTAGGGGAATTACATTCTTTTTAGAAATATTGCCTACTCTATGACATTTATAATATGTTTTTTCATAAATATTATTATCCCTAAATAAAGTAGGCTAATAAAATCCAGATTATAAAATTTTAAATGCAGTCTTATCCACTCCAAAATGTCCCCCAAAATCAGATTTATGACATTTTTGAATAATTTCTAGGGTTTCTTCAAATGGTAGACATCTTCAAATAAATTGATCCTTACATCTCTTATATAAATAAGGGTCATCCCAAAAGTAAAATCTTGCATCATAAATAAACTTCATCTTTTGGTGGCATGTTAATCAGTAGGGTAAAATATCACTAACTATATACTTAACTATATCAACATACCACAGAACACGTCACTCAACAATAACATATAATTGTTCTTCAGGAAAACTTTCATTTTCATATTCAAAATTACCATAATTTTTATGTTCAAATGTTGTTAAATGATCAGCAATTTGATTATTAAATCCCTTTCTATCTGATCCCAGTTATTTATGCTTACATTTTATATATGAAGTGATACTTCTCTTTAATGATATCTCTTTATTTACAATGACGCCAAAAACTCGATGTCAATGTAAATAAGAGTTTTAATTGATATTAAAAATGGGATACTATGCAAGTATACATATCATTATCAAGTAATATAAGACTTTCTGATTGAACCCCGAAATATCGAACCCGTAGGGAAAATGTTAAGTAGTTTTAACAATGAAAACAAAAAAATATTTTTTTGCACTTTAAGAAAGATCTTACTCAAGCTAAAGTCAATATTCTAGAAAAGAAAGTTCAATTATTTTTGTTAATTTTTATAATTGAAATAAAAGTAAACAATAACTTTAAATAGATTTTTATAAGATGAAAGCAAATGCAAATAAAATATTTTTTTCCTTATTATAAATCAGTAACAAGTCATGGAATTTGTTGTAGAAGTATCTAAAGTGTGTTGTGTAAAATAGGAGCAACTATATTCTTTACCCTTGCTAGAGATGCTATAAAGAACGTAGGATAATCTAGTGTTTTAGTAATCTTGAAGACGGACTAGGCAGAAGAGATACTAGCTCTCACTCTAGAGTTTCCTCTTTTTCCTCCACCTGGGGGCTAACATCAAGTATCAAGACATAAAACAATAAATCAAATTTGGAGATTTAGCCTGTCACTCTAAAGTTCTCTAATTCTACAACCATCAAAGTATATCTCCTTTTTTTTTAACTCAACCATATGGATTACATTATCACCCATATAATTTCATGTGATTCTTTCCAATTGCTGACTAAGACAATACCATACCGGTTCTTACATGTTCTCACAACATATATTAACATATTAATTAATTAATTCAAGAAGTAAATGAAGTGCAAGGTTTTGAATCATCACAGCTTCTTCCAACATTGATTTCCTATAGTTGATATAACAACCATTCACAACTTAATTATTTCATAGTTTTATAGAAAAAAATAGTTAAAACTACTCAGAATTCTTGGAGAAAATACCATCACAACTTGGTTTAAAAGTATAAATTATAGTGAAAACACAAGAAGTCTTAATTAAAAACAAAATGTAATAACAAAGATAAAGACTTATCTGAAAATACTCTCCACAAACTCTTGAAGTTCCTTTAAAAACTTTTTCTTTACTTAAAATACTCCTCAGAGGTTGGTGCCCAACTCTAATGATTCCAAATCTCACTTCTAATCCTAATACAAACTATATTAAAGTAAGTAGAAATGGTGAAGTCGAGTGGTGTGCTACTAAAAACTCTCCTCCATAATAAACATAAACTACACACCCTCTAATAACAACCACTTTTCTAATCTTCAAGTCATCTTTTTATATTTTTCCAACATGTGCCTTCGTATCTCTTCAAATTATGTCCATGTTCAATGAATCCTCCAAGAGATGCATCCATTCAAGGGTAATTTAAATTAATTTTGGTGTCAATAGGAAGTTACCCACGTTTGTACTAAGAGATGCCTCAAAAACATCTTCAAAAAGGTGCCTAAAATTAAATAACTCCTCTAAAGTAACTGTCACGCGTACAAGTGAGGTCTTGACACTTAGCCGCAGGTCTTCTGGCGTGCATGCTCCAAATCTGGGCGCATAGTCATGGGGCTCTAGCGCGTAAGCACAGGCCTAGGTGCTTAGCCACCAAAGATCAATTTTGCACCTTTCTTCATTTTCGCTCCAAATTTAGTACTTTTTCACTCCTTTCATTGCAATCATCCATTTAATCATACCTACAAGAAAAATACACAAAATGCATTCCATTAAAGTGTAATATCATCAAAAATAGGTATAAAAATGTGTATTTTTATATATTTTAGTTGTATCAAAATCCCCCAAACTTCAAATGTTACTTGTCCTCAAGTGACAGTATAATCACATAAAATCAAACAAGCAAATTCTGTGGATGAGTTTCTTTAGGAGTTTCTAAAATTTTGTTCTAGAAATGTAGTACTTCAATTTAGAAAAAAATTTAGTAAATGAGGCCAATTTAAAGTTTAGAAATCTCCTAGGCAAAGATTATTGAAAAATATGAGTTTCTATCTTATTCAGAAATACTTGTAGATTTTTTAAAATATAGAGCTTAGGCATTTTATTTTCTTTACTAAAAAATATTTACTAAAAATAATTATACTGACTATATTATATTCATATGCTTCAAGATTTTCTCAAATCTTATACTCTAGAAAGATCAGGTGTGGAACCATTTTTTATTAGGCATTTAAATCTTCAAGCTTCTCCTTCCTTTTTCACATACTATTTTTCACTTTTTCTTTTTTTTTCTTTTCTTTTCTTTTCTTTTTTTTTTATAGGCGGGGAGGACTATATCTAAATAGGCCTTTGATAATTTTGAATTCCACCCTTCCTTTCCTAAAGCATAAGGTAGATATATATCTTTAACTTAGAAATATAATAAAAGTTTTGAAAATTATTTTCAATACAAGAAATTTAAATATTAAAAATAAAAGTCTAATCCTTCTATTTTTTTCAAAAATATAGCTTTTCCTACTAAAGATAGTTACAAAATATTTATCATTTCTTCACTAAGAAATTTTTAACTTAAAATTTTTCATCATTACTATAAATTTTAACAAAATTCTCTAACTCATTTCTATATTCAAAATTTTACTTCCCTAATATAAATTCATACACATAATTATTTGTCAATCAAAATCCAAATTTTATTTATAGCACATTTGAGAACAAATAAAGTTTAAGTTTTTAAAAATTATTTTTCATCCCCCCCCCCAAACTTTAAAGTTTTTGTTATGATAAAACATTTAAGTATAGTAAAGAGATACATGGGTAGGAATGAAAACTATAAGTATCAAGCTTGCAGGAATTTTTATATCTTAAATATGTAAGTACAACAATTAAAAATAGGAGTAAAAACAATAAGATCAAATTTTAACTTTTCATTTATGAAAAAATTCAAAAGACTTCCAAAGTAGTGGAGGAAATAAAAGAAAATTCACACACACTTAAACAAAAATCCACAACTACAATATATGGTAGTGAATTGAAAAAGTTAAGCATGAAATTTAAATAGTGGATTTTAATAGTGTTTTAAACCTTCTTAATAGTTTTAGGAATAAGTTCTACACTAAAAAACAAAGTACACTACAAATTCACTAACACATTTACTACCACAAAGACTCCAAACATTCATTTCACATAATACAAACAAACAACATCCATAAATAACATGGAAACAAACTAAAGTCTCTCACCATCTAATACATCAATCAGTAAAATCCAACCATAAATAGAAAGTTAACAACTCATACAGAATAAAAATTTCAAACATACAACATAACATAATAGTTCACAACACATACAAAACGTAAATCCTAATCCTCATCTCCTTCCTCATCATCATCTTTTTCATTCCAAGCACGAGTAGGCTCATATGGGGTAAAGTGAGAATGTAGAAATCACACAGCACTATAATCTCCTATGATCAATCTATCCATATAACTGTGATAGTTCTCCTCATATTCACTATGTCTCTGTAGATAATCCCCAATATGTTCTACATTTCCTTCTATATCATGAACTTTATCCACAATATAATTTATATTATCTTACATTTTATTCAACAGTTCTACTTGCGAATAAGAAAACTGACCTGATGATGTCTGAGATGTAGAAGCAAGAGATGTACAAGTAGCATAAGTAGATGCACCATAAGCTCTAGAGAATCCTCCTCTCCAGCAAAAAAGGGAATGCTCAGCATATGTCTTAACATTCATACTAGAAATTGGCTTAAGATGTTGAAGGACATTTTCCTAATTTTCAGATCTTACACCATCCCGCTCACATAATGAATGTATAAGGTAGAAAATCCCATACTTGCAGTAGGAGCAGCTCTGGCAAAACTCTAAATATAATCATAAATAATCTTCCCGATATCAATCACCTTTCCCTACTAAATACAGTAATTCAATGAAGCTCTTTCTCTCGTTACCTCACTCTGATGATTTGTAGGAATCAACTTGGATGATATAAAATAATGTCAAGCTTAGAGTTGGCATTCAACTTTGTAGGGAAGTTAACTCTTCTCTCAATAGTTATTTTCCATAATCCTCTTTCATAAGCTAAAATAGAAATGATTTCATCCAATTCTTGCTTTATAGGATTATAATTTGAATAAACCAAATGTAGTTGGCAGTAATAGGTATCGTTTATTACCTCAATAATAAAATGAAGCAACTGTCCTTGAACCATCACAAAGTTCTCTTCTGACTCAGGGAGATTTGCATAAAACTCTCGTACAACAGAAATTACAGCTACGGCCAAAAAATAACAGAATATGTCCCAAATTCTTCTAATAATCATGTCATCTATCACTCCACCGGGCTTATCAAAGCCTCGCTGTTGAATCGATTCACATGATTGTAGAGCTTGCACTTATTGATTAAAGCATTTTTACTAAAAATCAAACAAATAAAAAAGTACAAACCACAAGTCTTTAATTCAAGATTCTTGGATAAGATCTCTTCTTTTCTCACACTCAAACACATTAAACAAAACACAAAACAAATACTTAAAAAATAACAAACTTGTAACACACAACAATTCATAAAACACTAAACACTAACAACAAACATAACTAACTCACAACTTAATACAACTCAAGAACTTAATTCCATTCTTCATTAGGTGGAACATATCCAGAACCTCCATTAGTTTCATCTGAACCATTTGGAATATAGGTTTGATTAACAAGCGATGTTTGAAAATTCTTACTGAATCTTGTTCTATCCATTTGTTCTTCAAAAACATCGCTTTATTCCCCACTTCAACATGACTAGTATGACTAAATTGCATCTTTAAGTGCCATCCAATATGTGTTATATGTGTGTTAGTTTCATTTATCTTTGCAATCTACTCTACTATTCCTTAAATACTAACGACTAGATATCCATTATATAAGTCTTATGCACTCTCACAAATGAACTTCTTCTTGTTTGCATCCTCTTTCTTCTTAATTTCACTCTCCCAAGAAGACATTTTTGTGACTTAAACTCTTCCTTTAGGCTCTTAGGATGAAAATTTGGAATGGGATGAATATCTTTTGATCTGGTTCCTATTTCTAGGGTTTAAATGCTTTAGAATAGTCGTCCCACATTCATAAACCATAAAATCACATCCCATACAACTTCCCCACGATTAAGACTTCTTAAAACCCATTTTCACATTTTTCATAACTCCAGCGCCTAAGCGCCAACTGCTGGCGCTTAGCCGCCAATGCTCATTTTTGCACAGGTCTGTCAAACGTCTAAATAATCATTTTAATTCATCCAATTTAACAATTAAGGTCTCATTAGTCTCCACTAACATAGTATAATCAAAATACTACCATATAATTCTTACTTCAAACCAAACAAAACACAAAAAAATAAACTTAAAACAAAGCACACCGATAACTATGGGTTGCCTCCCACAAAGCGCTTGGTTTTATGTTGTCAGCCCGACATACCCAATATTTATTTTGGGTGACCCAACATCATATTTTCATCAAGTTTAAGTTGATCTACTGAGAAATAAGGTTTCTGTCTATGACCATTTACTTTAAATATTTTCTTAGTTTTAGGATCTTTAATATCCATAGCATCATAAGGATAAAATTTTATTACAATAAATGAGTCCATCCACCTAGATTTAATTTTTCCAACAAATAATCTTAATATGGAATTGTATAGCAAAACTTGCAATCGTAGCTTAATATTTTTAGTCAGAATCATAAAATCATGCCACATCTTCATCTTTTTTTTTATATATCTTACCACTTTCATATGATTCATTCCTTATCTCTTCAAGCTCATTTAATTGCAATAATCTTTTCTCACCAGCATCCTTTAAATTATAATTGAACTCTTTAATAGGCCAATATGCTTTATGCTCAACTTCAACTCGTAAATGACAAGCTTTCCCAAAAACTAGCCCATATGGGTACCTTCCTATAGGAGTTCTATATGCAGTCCTATAAGCCCACAAAGCAAAATTCAATTTGATTGATCAATCCTTTTTGTTTGGATTAATAATTTTTTTAAAAACTTTTTAAATTTCTTGATTAGTAATTCAACTAAACCACTAGTCTGAGGATGATAAGCAGTAGCAATTTTATGGATAATATGATATTTCTTTACTAGTTTTTCCATAATTGCATTTCTAAAATGACTTCCCCCATCAGTTATGATTACCCTTGGCATTCAAAATCTACAAAATATGTTATTTCTTAAGAACATTGCAACACTTCAAGCATCACTTCAGGTAAAGCAATGACTTCTATTCTTTTAGATACATAGTCTAATGTTATTAATATGTATAAATTTATGAAAGATGGTATAATGGTCCCATGAAATCAAATCCCCAAACATCAATTATTTCAACCTCCAACATATAATTGAGTGGCATTTCATTTCTTTTAGAAATATTGCCTACACATTGACATCGATCACAACTTTTAATATAAGCATTAACATCCTTAAAAATTGTTGGCTAATAAAATCCAGATTGTAGAATTTTATATGCAGTTTTATCAACACCAAAATGTCCCCCAAAATCAGAATCATGGCATTTTTGAATAATTTCATAAGTTTCTTCTAATGGTACACTTCTTTGAATAATTAAATCTTTTCCTTGTTTATATAAAAAAAGTCATCCCCAAAATAAGTCTTAGCTTCAGATAAAAATTTCTTCCTCTGTTGGTATGTCAAACTATTAGGTAAAATGTCACTAACAATAAAGTTATCAATATCGGCATACCATGGAACACGCCACTCATTAATAGTGAACAAATTTTCATCAAGAAAATGCTCATTAATTTCTTCAACAGAAAAGAGAGATTTTTCATTTTCAAGCCTAGACAAATGATCAACAATTTGATTATCAGCACCCTTTCTATCCACCATCTCAAAGTAAAATTCTTGTGAAAGAAGAATCCATCTTATAAGTCTTAGTTCTGCACCCTTCTTTTTCAATAAATATTTAATGGTAAAATGGTTAGTATGCACCACACATTTAGTTCCAAGTAAATATAATATGAATTTATCAAAAGCATATACTATAGCTAATAACTCTTTCTCAGTCATGGTATAATTAATTTAAGCTTCATTAAGAGTTCTATTAGCGTAGTAGAATACTTTAAAAAATTTTTGATGTTTTTGTCCTAAAACAGCTCCAATAGCATAATCACTTGCAATCAGCTTAAATGATTTTAGGCATTCTTCATCAAAATTAAAAATTACATCTTTCTCCAATAAATGGCATAGAGACTTAACAATTTTTGAAAATTCTTTAATATAATGCCTGTAGAATCCAACATGTCCTAAAAAACTCCTAATCTCCCTTACATTTGTTGGGCAAGGTAAATTAGCGATCACTTGAATTTTTGCAGGTTCTACTTCCATACCTATTTTTTAAAATTTGATGTCCCAAAACAATTACTCCTACTACCATAAATTGGCATTTTTCCCAATTAAGGACTAAATTTGTTTTTTCATAGCGTTTAAGAGCTTTAGATAAATGTTCTAAACATGATTCAAATGAAATTCCAAACACTAAATAATCATTCATAAATACCTCAATTCCTTTTTAATTAAATCACACAAAATTGTCATCACATGTTTTGAAATGTAGCAGGGGCATTACATAAACCAAAGTGCATTCTTCTAAAATAAAATATACCATAAGGACTGGTGAATGTTGTTTCTCTTGATCCTCAGGAGAAGTTTGTATTTGGTGATAACCAATATATCCATCCAGAAAACGAAAGTATTTATGCCCCGCTAGTCTATCCAACATTTGATCTAGAAAGGGTAGTGGAAAATGATCTTTCCTGGTGGCAAGATTTAATTTTCTATAATCAATGCATATTCTCCATCTCCTAACTTTTCTTGTTGGTATTAGTTCATTCTTTTCATTAATAGTTGCATTTACTCCTCTTTCTTAGAAACACAGTGAATAGGACTAACCCATGCACTATCTGAAATAGGGTAGATAATTCCATCATCTAACCACTTTAAATTTCTTTCTTAAAAACTTCTTTCATAATGGGATTTAATCTCCTTTAAGGATCAACCCTGGGTTTGCAGTTTTCTTCCATAAGGATAATGTGCATACAAATTGAATGACGGATTCCTTTAATATCAGTTATGGTCCATCCATAGGCTTTCTTATATTTCTTTAAAGTTTCAAGCAAACACTCTTCTTCTTCAGTAGTTAATTTCAATGAAATTATAACAGGAAAAGTTAAGGAATCACCTAAAAAGGTATATTTTAAATGTTCATGAGGTAATTTCAATTCAAATTCAGGAGGTTTTTCAATTGATGGACAAAAAGATTCATTTTTCTTTATCATGTCCAAAACTTCATAACTTTGTTGAACATAATTTAAATCTTCCATATTAAAATCATCATAATATTGTGCTTCCTCTTCTTGATCGTGTTCCAACTTTTCACTTTTAGATTATTCTTCATAATTTGCTTTAAAAAGGCATTCACTCAGATATCTCATTACATTCATCATCTTTACTTTTTGCAGGATATTTCATTGATTTAAATATTAAATGTAATAGTTTGATCATTGACACGCATAGTTAATTCCCTTTTCTGCACATCTATCATTGCTCTTCCTGTAGCTAGGAAATGTCTCCTCAAAATAATAGGTATCTCCTTATCTTCTTCTATATCAAGCACAATGAAATCAACAGGAAAGATAAATTGATCCACTATTACTAAAATATCTTCTATAACTCCTTTAGGATATGTTATCGAACAATCTGCTAACTGCAGAGTTATAGTAGTTGGGGTTATTTCTCCTAATCTCGGTCTTTTAAATATAGATAATGGCATAAGGTTAATGCTTAAATCTAAATCACATAAAGCTTTCTCATAAAATTTGTCTCCAATTGTACATGGAATTTTGAAGCTACCAGAATCTTTAAGCTTTACTAGAAGCTTCATATGAATTATTACACTGCATTATTCACTAAATGCAACGGTCTGATTATCTTCAAACTTCCTTTTTATGTTAAGGATATCCTTCATAAACTTCATATAACTTGGCATTTGTTCTAAGGCTTCAACAAATAGAATATTAATTGTATGTTTCTTAAAAATCTCCGAGAATTTTAAAAATTACTTATCCAACTTTTGTTGTCGAAGTCTCTGAGGAAATGGTGGTGGTGGCTTTTCTAAATCAATTTTTGGTGGAGAAATAGGTCTTTCCAAACCTTTTGGAGCGTCCTCTTTTAGTTCTTCAATCTTTTCTTTCTCTACTTCAATCTCATTTTGAACTCTACCTTCCAACTATCTTCCACTTCTCAGCTAAACAGGTTTTACATGCTCTTTATTTTTTTCTCTTAGATTTATCTCTGTATTACTCATAAGTGTTCCTTGGGATCTATTACTTAATGTCTTTGTTATTTGTCTCACTTGATTCTCAATGTTTCTAATTTTAGCTCCTTGACTTTGCAATTGATTTCCCATTTGTAACACCACTTCTTCTATATACAACTTCTTCTCCTTAAATTGTGAAGTATTGTTAAAATCTGGAGGATAAGTAGGTCTATAATTATTATTATTCCCTTGGTTGTTCCAATTCCCCAATGGGTTTACTTGATTGTTCCACCATTGTTGATTACTAGCATCCAGATTATTGTTATCCCAGTTAAAGTTTGGATGGTTCTTCCATCCTGGGTTATAATAATTGGAATATAGGTTATTAGGCTTATTTATGGAATTCAATATTTCTAATGATGTTTAGGAATCTTCCATTTGGCCTAATGAATTTTCTTCAATTATTAAATTTAGTTGAGAAAAATTCATTCCAAATTGTTCTATCTTCCTTAAAATTGCAACAACTTGATTTGCTAACATTACAAAAGCATCAGATTCGTGAATAATGGCTATCTTTTTAGGATTTACCCTGAGAAGGCCATTGAAAATTATTTGTAGTCATTTCATCAATTAAAGCATAAGCGTCATTAAACCGTTTAGACATCAATGAACCACCAGCAGCAGCATCGATAATAGATCTAAGAGATCCAACTAATCCATTATAATAACTTTAAATTTTTAACCAATCTGGTATCAAATGATGCGGACACTTTCTTAGGAGATCTTTAAAATGTTCCCATGATTTATAAATAGATTCCCCTTTAAACTGGGAAAAAGATATAATATCATTTCTAAGATTTACAGTCTTTGATGGTAGAAAATATTTAGCAAGAAACTTTTGTAATAAATCACCCCAAGTTCTGATAGATCAATGTGCTAACAAATTTAACCAAATCATATTTTTATCCCTCAATGAGAAAGGAAAAAGTCTAAGTCTAATAGCATCATCTGAAACACCATCATATTTAAATGTAGAATACAATTCTAGAAAATTGGCAAGATGTAAATTTGAATCCTCAGTTGATGCTCCCCCAAACTTATTATTAGATACAATTTGGATAATAGCAAGTTTAAGTTCAAATAAATTAGCCGCTACAGTAGGATTTTGAATACTACCATGAAATTCATCTATTGTAGGGTTAGCATAATCTCTTAAAGGTCTAAATTTTTGATGGATTTCAGCATTTTGATTATTTTGATTTGTCATTTCTTGAATATTTTTGTCTTTTTCTGTATTTTTAATTTTTTTGATTTTTTTATAGTTCTTTCTAATTCAAAATTGTAAGATGAAAATCCTTCAGAACGTGAACCATGCATACACTATTATAAATCACAATAAAATAATACAAAAAAAACTACACAACAACAATATCCTAAAATAAATATAACAAGTTTAAATAAGACTTTAAAAAGTAAAAATTAGTTTTTCTAAAAATTTTCTTCAAATATTATTTTAACTATTTTCCTGTTATTTTCCTCAGTAATGGTGCTAAAAACTTGATCCCAAATATTTATGATTATGTTTTATATATGAATTGATACTACTCTTTAATGATATCTCTTTCTTTACAACGATGCTAAGAACTTGATGTCAATGTAAATAAGAATTTTAATTGATATTAAAAAATAGAATACTACGCAAGTATATGTATCGTTATCAAGTAATTAAGCCCTAAGATATTGAATCCACAAAGAAAATGTTAAATAGTTTTAACAAAGAAAACATAAAACTATTTTTTTTTTACTCTTTAAGAAAGATCTTACTCAAACTAAAGACAATATTCTAATAAAAAAAGTTCAATTCTTTTTGTTAATTTTTATAATTTGGAATGAAGTAAATAACTACTTTAACTAGATTTTTATAAGATGAAAGCAAATGCAAATAAAATATCTTTTTCCTTATTATGAATGAGTAACCGTCGACCGATAAAGTTATCTTATTTTGTTTTGAAAAAATCGACATTTAATTTAATAGGAAATAATTTAGATTTAATTTAATAAATATTGTATGACTTTTCAACATAGTATTTGACAATATAATTTTTAGTTTTAAAATGTGAAATTCTAATCGATTTCATATCTTTAATAGTTTAAATAAACGAGCGCCACACCATAAGTCATGCATCTATCACTAGGAATAAACACATTGCTTAATAGTGAGGCTCGATTAAATAAACTATGAAAGTTATGACATCTGTTTGGCTTGCGAAGCCGACAAGTTCCCCTACCTGATATAAGGAAATTAAGCAGAGTTTATATTACCTGGGTTCTAAAGTTCCCTATAGAGGCAAGCCCCTATAGTTATTTACATCCTAAATGACCGAAGTCACTCAAGAAAACTCTCGATAAAGGTCAGTGGTTTTGCTTCCAAGAGTTGCAAAGGTTAGGATTCAAACAATTAGATTTTGGAAATTTTAAAATGAAATGGATCAAATTTGGAACAGTTTATTTTAACAATTCAAAGGAAGAGAGATAGAGGACGCCACTAATCCAAGAAGAATCTTGGTGACTTCCCAAGCTATGTTTGCCTCCAATTCGAGAGAATTATTTAATATTATAATCCTACCAATTTTAATTAATTAGGAAATACATTTTTATGATACAATCATACCAAAATCCTGGAAGTTAGGAGGGTTTATATCGTAACGAACGACAACCTCGGAGTCCTAAGATTAGTTAGGGCTTAAATTGCATAACACAATTATACAAATGCCTAAAGATAAGGTGAGGATTTATGTTGCACTAGACAAACTACCTCGAAGTCATATGACTTTGTTGTTTAATTCTAGGAAAGTTTAGGTGAAGTAGATTAGTTTTACTATTGAAGATGGCTGTAATGCCCACCATGCTTGCTACGAGCTCCTTGTTGTTGTAGAAGAGTTTGTTTAAGAAATGTTAATCGAGGGATGAGAGATATGTCGTGGTTTAAAGGTGTTGAAAATTGAGGTGTCTTAATGTCTTATTTAAAACAAATGTTTAATTTGATTAAGAAAAACTGGTTAGGATCCCACGGTTCCCTCGTTTCGACACCACTATTTTCATTTGATTCTCTTAGTCTAGATGAAATTACCAAACTTAACTTAATGGGTTCCGTGCTTTCATCCAGACCGTGGTAAATCTCATTAGCAACATGTAGGTTACCTACTCTGATGGATTCCCGGTCATGCAATGAAACATCTTAATTTCGTTGTAGTTACAAGTTTTATTTTGTTTGTGATTAAATTTTAAGTTGTTTAAACATGTCGGGTTGTTTTTCTTTTTTGGCAGTTTATCACAGGTATATCGTGCAGGAAAAAGTAAGGCATTTAATAAAGCAATATAAATTGCCATAAACTAAAATGCGTACCTGAGGGGTCTTCCCGTCATCTCCAACTAAAAACTCTAAATTCACATTAGAGCATTTATATGTTTAAGAGGCATTTATGTAAAGCAAAGGGAACGGGGTTCTGGTTATCTACTAAATTCTAATCCTATCCTAGTGAGCTCTTAAGGTGTGTTAAGGATGATTTTCTTCATCAAGGAACAATGAAATCCAATTGTTCTTCTAAAATATCCCATCAGATTGAGAAAGTGCTTAGGATGTATCCTGAGCATCATTTTAATGCTTATAGGGTCATTTTGAGTCCAAATGAATTTCATTTTGTCGATCAATCAATCATCCAGATTTAATTAAGGTTTAAGAGTGACTTAGCTCTTGCTCAGTGAACCGAGATGTTTTAATTATCTCTTGAGTGAGGTTTCATTCATTTGATATTTCGTTCATGAGTTATATGAGTAAGAACCTTTAGAGGGCAAGTTAGTTCATTAAGGAACTTAACCATTTTACTTAAGGTTGAATTAGTAACATTTTAAAATATTCCAAATCAATTATAATATTTTAAATTATTTTTTGATTAATCATAACATTTTAAATGATTTTAAATTAATCATTTTTAAGTTAAATTGTTTTAATTTAAATTATCTTAAAAATGATTATATCATTTTAAATTATTTCTAATGATGTTGTTTTAAATCATTTTAGATTAATAATATTACTTTAAATTGCTTTGATTTAATTATGATATTTTTTAGAAATTTTTGAAATTAATTATGATACTTTTAATTGGTTATGTTGATTTCATTATTTTAAGATTGATTTATTCATATATATATATATATATATATATATATATATATATATATATATATATATATAATTTATTTTAAATCTTCTTTTATGACATTTAATGAAAATTTGATCAATTCATTAATTGGGGGTTTAATGTTGAAAAAGAAAAAAAAAATCTCCATAAATCCAACCCCCTCACCTTAATATCTTCCATTTTACCTAACTTCCAAATTTTAATAACTTAAGCAAATTAAGGTTTTCTTCTTAATGTTAACAGTGATTAGTGGGTTTCTACCTCTTAACTCCCCATGTTTCAATCTTCTAAGGAGGTCAGTTAAGATTGTTCATTGTCCATTTACCCTTGGTTGAGCTTAAGTGTTAATTAAGATTAAGGTTCCTTAATTACCATTATGCCCTCCTAAGCTTGTTCACTTCATAACTCATCAAATTAAGCTCAAATGAGTTTGAAATTTTTATGCCACCTCACACATGGGTCAATTAAGACATCATAGGAGAAAAATGATTTTTCTAGTTCTAATTTATTTTATATAATTTTTTTAATGAAAAATATGGATTTTCAGAGTAAACTCACTAACTTAACAAAGTTAAAAGGTCTGTCTTTAGGAAAATTACTGAAGGTTCCTAAAATTTCAATAGGTGAATGGCTCAAATTTCAGAACAGTTATTGTAGGGATCCAAAGGAAAAGGAGACTAAAGGAAAACATAGATCCAAGAGAGATATTGGTGTTTTCCCAAACTATCTTATGGTTTGGCTTTAATTTAAGAAATTTATTCGATGTTTCATCCTGCCAATTTTATTTAATTAAGGCTTACATTCACTTGATATCGATCATGTGAACAACCTGGAAAATAGGAGGGTTTATGTCATACCCGATGACGACCTCGGAATCCTAAGATGAGTTAAGGCTTATATTGCACAAAGTGCAAAGGCCTAAAGAGATAAGGTGAGTGTTTATGCTACACTATACAAGCTACCTTGAATGTCATATGGGTTGTTTTTTAATTCTAAGGAGTATTGCTGTTGAAGATGGTTGTGTTGCCCACTGTGCATGCTCCAAGCTCCTCGTCGTAGCAGGTTTAGTTTAAAGAAGTGCCAACTGAAAAGAAAAGAGAAGTATCGTGTTTTTGAAATATTTAAATTGAGGTGTTTTAATGTCTTTTTAGGGGAATATTCAAGTCGATTATAGCGACACCGGTTAGGATCCTATGGTTCCCTCATTCCAACACCACTATTTTCTTCGGATTCACTTAGTCTAGATGAATTTACTAAACTCAACTTAATGAGTTCCATACTTTCATTTAGACAATGGGAAATCCCGTTAGCAGTCGTATGTTGCATCCTCTGAGGTATTCCCGATCATCCGATAAAGACATTTTAATTTAGTTGCAATTGTGATTTTGTTTTGTTTGTGATTAAATTTTGAGTTGTCTTTTAATTTGACTGTTGTGGCGGTGAAATTTATCTTGTTTTGTTTTAATTTAATTTTGGTTTTGGTTTTGTGGCTATTCTAAAAGTTTTGGTTTTCATGCAGGGTGACATTGTTGTTTAATATGCAAGCTCGTAAGCAAGAAAAGTAAAGTAAAAGAAGTACTTAAAAGAAGGTACTCTAAACTTGTAAAAGTATACCTGGCGAGTCTTCTCGTTTCTCCTCCTGAGACTTTAGTGACTTTTGCAGTAAGCATTTATAATTTGTAGGAACGTAAAGCCTATAGATAGGTTCATCACAGGCCTACCAAAACTTATGTCATAACTTGGTGGTTCCTATTCATCCATTTAAGAGATCTCTTAATTTAATAAATATGATAGGTTTAGTTGTCCTACAAGGTGTCCAAAAGATTTATGAGAAGGGCCTAGGAGATACCTAGACATTTCACAGTCCTTTTGAGCTTCTTGAGTTCATTTTGGACTTATCATAATTATTAAATGATTTATTTATTTCATACCCTTATGCTTATTGAACTAATGTTTTAATTACCCCAAAAGGTGGGGTAATTATCACTTTATATTTCACTTAGGAATTATGTAAGTGGGGCCTTTAGAGGAAAATTAATTTATGAGAGAATTTAATAAATTTTGATGAGCTTGTAGTGTTTCAAAAGTGTTTTAAGATTATTTGTGTTTTCTTTTCCAATCCTCATTAGTCAAATTTTATTAAACTTAGTCTCACTACTAAGCTCTTCAGATTTAGGTGGGTATGTTTGTAATTTTTAGAAAAGTTAAGTTACATAATTATGATTCTTGTTAATGTATTATATCATTACTTCAACATCAACTAGGGGTATTGAATTTGTGAATTAATAACTTCCAATGATCAACCCCTAACCTTATGGATCATTTATTTTTATTTTCATCCAAATTTAATGATTAATAAAATTATAAGCTTATCCTTTTAATATAACAAAAATGAGATGGGTTTCTACCATTTATCCATTTATGTTTTAGTCATTTAAACATAATAATTAAGATCATTCATTGCCCATTTCCCACTTTAATTAAGCCTATGTATTGATTAAGGCTAAATTCTTTAAAAATGTACTTTTGCCCCCAAAGGCCTTATCACTTCATAATTCATTAAATTTAACTCAAATGCCTTTGAAATTTTCATATTACTCAACCCATGGGTCAATTAAAGCATTAAAGGAGAAAATGTGATTTTTCTAAGTTTAATTTAATTATATAATTATTTTAATGCAAAAATAAGATTTTCCAAGGGAAATTCAATAACTTAATCAAAACAAAGTTTCAATCCTTGAAAAAATTATTGGAGGTTCACTTAGACCAGAGAACCACTTGGACCAAATTTCATGATTTTTTGCCTTTTAATATAATTATTATAATTATTCAAAATTTTGGAGTATTAATTAAATATAAAATATTATTTAATTAAAAAATTAAGTTTTATATTTTTCTTAAATCACTCTAAGGTTAGGGAACTTAGAGAAACAAATTTCATTTTTTTTATTTTATTTTTCTTTGAATTATCAGAATTATTTTAGTGAAAATTAGGGAATTTCCATTTTTAGCCATTTAAAAATTATTTTTAAGCTTCAAAAATTGATATCTTCATTTAGAAAATTAAGAAAAATATCCCAATTACTCCTAAGTGCTTAGAAGACCATTTAGAAGATTTCCATAAATTTTATTAATTTTGTGATTTTTGTTAATTTTTAATTATTTTAAATATTTTAAAATTCAATTTTAGGCTTAAAAATGAAGATTTTATTTTAATCTTAATTTTATTTTTAGAAAATTTAATTAGGTACCAGGAACTCCCAAAACCAATTTCATAATTTTTTTATTTATATTTTAATTATTAAAAATCATTTTAGTGTCAAAAATACCATTTAGCTTAAAAAAATTCATTTGAGTGACCAAATTAACTCCAATTAACATGAAAATTTTTATGAGAGTTCTCCTGACCTTAAACTATAGTGGAGAGTTATTTTTGAGTTTTTTACATTTATATTTAATCCGATTTATTCTTATTTGAGTTTTAGGTCTTAATTACCATTAGGGTTATGTTTAATGAGTTAATCCAAGTTTTCATTTTTCCTAGGGTTCGCTAGTCATAAGTAACATACCAAAATTTACTTTGTGTTTTTCTAATCATTATTTTAATTTCTACAATTTTTACACCAAAATAGGCATTATAATTTGAAAATTAGAGATATCTATCTAGAGATCTCCTCTGACTTTGGAAAAATCAACGAAGATCCCCTAAGACAGAGGCAACCACATATCAAAAATATCAAGCTATGGTGAAATATGCTTGCACATGAAGAATCAAAAGACTCAATACTGTTTTTAATTTATTAAAAATCAAACATGCAAATCCTTCTTAATTTTTAATTTATAAATTTTAAACCATTTCGAAAATGTTCTCCTCTTTTTCGCTAAGCAAGAGGGTATTATTATTTTATTTTTCTGATTTTTCTACACCAAGTTATGGATTTTTAAAGGTAGGCTGATTTAAATAATTTAAAAAATCCCTAGTTTGCTACTTAAACCGCGCGACACCGCCTCATCCTCGGCAACTCCGAAGCGCTACGCGTTGCTCGGCCATTTAACGCAGCCTTCTGACTCAGCTGCCACGCGGCTGTGCTTTATGTATCAAAGGTTCATATGACACAATCTTGTCCATCCATTCATTACACGCGCGATCCAACAGTTCCTGATCATCGTCTTCACCTGGTTCATCTCGAACACCGTCAATTATCTAGGCTTAATAACTTGTGCTAGACTCAACCAAATTGCATGGGGTTTATTTCTAGATCTTCATCTGAACAAGACGAACCTATCTATATGGCTTATACAGCATGAAATACAACATACATTTATGGAGGACGAAGAATAGCTCGGGAGAGGGAGAGAGTTTAATACCTTTATCTGAGATGGGAGGCCTCAATCAGATGGTTGTAGCAGCTTTGATTGGACCCAATGAACCTCCAAATGAAGTCTTCTGCCCTGGTAAAATGTCTAGATGTGAATTTGACCAAGGCTGATTTCAGGTGTTGATCAAAGTCTAGTATAGAGGCTCTCTGTGATGGGGCTTTGATGGAGGAACTTCTTCTTGTATTGTTGTGAAGGTGTGGGCACAGTTAATTGAACTTTAGTGAAGTGTGGAGCTGTGGTGAAAAGTGTTCTAGTTTTAGTTGGAATTTCAGTGGGAAAATTGGCTCTGGACATGGTCATTCAATGGCTGAGGATGGTGGGCTTGCACACAGGAGGTCTCAGGGAAGCTCTGGAGCAATTTGGCAGATTTTCCTTAGAAAATTTTTAGCACCGCCTCCTTTGGCCGTGAAGGGTGGCTTTTATAGCCATGGCCAATGGGTGGAGCTTGGGGTGCCAATGTGGGTGCTTTAGGTTGCTTATGATGAGGGCAGAGCAGTGCAATTGATCAATTAAGGGATGCCACACTGAAAAGGCTCAATATTTGGTTTAAAGAGGTATGGGGGCGCACAGGCTCAGCCATTCCGATGGCTATGGTGGTTAGCAAATACAGGGATGGTGTGGCAGGCTGATGGGAGTTAAGGGAGGTTTAAATGATGTTTAATTGGCTTACATGATGAGTAGTTTTCTTGGAGTAATGGTTTGACCAAAAAGAAAAAAATCAAGTTGACTTTGGCTAAGGACCCATGGTCCATAGCTCATTTGGGTTGGGTTTGGTTGGTCTTGGCCTGTCCTTGGGGTCCCACGGTTGACTGTGGTGGGGTCAATTTGACCAATTTGGCTAAATTTGGTGACATTTGGGTTATGGCTTGATTTGGGTCACTTTGGGTTTAGGTTAGGCTAGAGTAGGGTTTAGGCCCAATTGATTGTTCAAAAAGGTCTAGGGGGATGTGGTGAAGAGTTTCAAACATAAATTGGGTGGGAATTTTAGGGTTAGGGCATCTAGTTTGGTGTGATTTGGTCATGTATCCATTTTGGAGCAAAATTAGGGATTTTGGATTTGGGTTGACTTGGGAGAGACTTGAGCTCAAATTTGATACAATTGAATAATGCATTTGGTCTAGGTGAGTGTCATGAGAAGTTTGGAATTCAAATTGAGGGGAAATTGATTAACATTGGGTCCAATTTGGGTGAATGGGTCATTTGGTTAAAATTGAGGATTTTGAGTTTGGGTTGAAATTGGGTCCAAATGTGGGTCAAATTGGGTTTGGATTTTGTTTAGATTGAGGCTAGAGATGTTTAACTTTGGTTTAGAATTGAAATTGAGCAAAACTGGGGTTAATTGGGTGGACATTTGGGGTGATTTGGGCAATTTGGGGCTTTTGGTTAAATTTTGGTCAAATTGGTGAAACTGGGTCAAATAAAGTGCTTTAAATTGAAATTGGGAATTTTTGGAGGGTTTTAAAAAATTTTGGGAACTTTTTGGAATTTTTTGAATTCAGAGTATTCTTGGGGTATTTTTAGGGTATTTGAAAAAATTGGGTCAAATAGGTCAAATTGGGTCAATGTGATTAAAATTGTGAATTTTTTTAGTGTTTTAGGAATTTTTGGAATTTTTAGAATTCAGGATATTCTTGGGGTATTTTTTGGGTATTTGGAAAATTTTGGTCAAATAGGTCAAATTTGGTCAATGCGATGATTCCAAACAGAAAATTGGAAATTTTTTGAGAGTTTTGGGAATTTTTGGGATTTTTGAAATTTTTGGAATTCAGGATATTCTTAGGATATTTTTGGGGTATTTTGATCATTTAGTAGAATTTAGGGCTAAGTGGTCAAAAATTGGGATTTTTAGTAAAAATTGGAGTTAAGTGAGATTGATAAGTCATTTGAGCCATGGACCAAGGGAACTCCCCATTTGGATCCTCAAAGTGCTGGTACTAGTCAAACCCTAGCCTGGGGCAAAACGCTTTGGGAAAACTACCCACATAAGTTTCCAAAGGAGCAGGGGATCAAGTGTAAAGAAGTTTGTTATGCTTAGGATTGTGAGGTAGTATGTGAGAGTGTAATGTGCAAGTGTGTGTGTGAGCCTCCCCCAGACCACCCAGAGTAAGTCCCAAGGCTTGACCATCCTATAAGGAACTTCTCTTTGAGCTTCCTAATGCTTGGTATCATCCTCCTAAATACTCAGAGATTAGGCCTTAAGCATATAAAACTCTCAGTGAAGTGAGAAATGTTTGAATTTCTAAGGGCAAGACTAGTCTTCTAAGAAAGTCACCATGAGATTCCTATGGCTAGACCCTAGGCTACTCTAAAGAGAGACTAGACCTCAACTAAAAGTGAGGTCAACGTGCCAATGATTAAAACTAAACATGTGGAACTCCAAGAAGATTAAAAAAGTATTTAGAATTTCTAATGGGTAGGGTTCCATCACTAGTCTTATAGGATATTCAACAGGAAATTCTTTTAGCTAGATTCCAAGCACCTAAAAAAGGAAGACTAGAACTCAACAAAAGTGAGGTCAACAAGTCCATCTATTCATGATCAACTAAAATTTGGGCATTAATCAGTCCTTTTAATTTTGTTTATGCATGTAATTCTTAAGCTAACATGGGACTCATTTTTGGTAGCATGTAGCCAACATATCTATTTCATACATTATTATAAGAATTTTAATTGTAACAAATGTCAATTTGAAAAAGATAACGATAATCACATACATAATAAAGCATCGTAGATCTCCCAGAAACCTAAAATTGAGTCTTTAATAAGGGAAAGATGAAATTTGTTTACTTTTTTATTAAATTCTAGGTAGATATAACATTGAAAAAATGAATAAAATTATTACATATAAATACTACTATACCACCCACTTGAAATTGTTCATGGTGTCATTTATTACTTTAAAAGGCTATATTGCTCTAATGTTATCATTTCTTCAACTCGGCATCCCTCTCTCACTAAAAGTACAATACCAACATATATAATAGCTATTTTGAGCGCACTGATCTCTCGTGGGAAATCATGCAAGTGAATTTTTTTGTTGTTAAAGGCTCAACTCTTAGTCTTAATGGATACAACTTTTTTCTTCATGTTAACTTTTAAAATATAGTTGGTTGTCAATCTTATGTTATCTCTTATGAATTTGATATAAAAACTCTCACTAATTCAAAGTAACTAGAAATATTATTATTCATAAAAATATTTATGGAATTAACATCTTTTAATAAGCCTGTTTTCTAATGCAATGTCATAGTCATTGGTAAATCTTAACTAGCTATTTGAAATTAGTTATGACTCACATTATCAATTATAGTCAGGTTGCTTTTTTCAATGATAGAATATCAAGTAATAATATTATTCTTTCTACGAAAGCATCAATGAGTTTCATCAAAATAAGATAGCTAAACCTTTTAATGTTAAGATTAAGGCATTTGATATGATTAACACAATTTTATTGTTAATAAAATGAATTAAAATTTACTCCCACCTATTTACACTAATTAGATAAAAGAATGCAAAAAATGATTTGCATTACTTTATTTATATCAATAAATAATTTAAGGGTGTTACTGGGTAAGATAAATCTATATAAATAAGGCACATTTTAAGCTAGCTAGTGGATATTACTTTAGGTTTTCCTTCCATAAAAATGATGAATAATAAGAAAATTCAGCTTATTTCTTGTGAAAAATATGCAAATCAAAGCATAAAAGGGGATAAGGGAACTTTTTTTTACATGATATCAACCATGCTTTTAAATGCAATCAAGATTAATTTGCTATTAGAGAACTAAATATTTTTACCTATGAAATTTTAAACTTACAAAATTGGCTATTGCTTAAAGAAGGCTTTTATATTAATCTTAATATTTTATTTATAAATTATAATGGCATCAAAATCAGTTTTTTTGGGTCTTTGAATCTTTGGTTAATTTTTTTATTTTAATTTTACTTTTTTGCTTTCCTACTCTCCTAGGCTCTTTTTATAAGTGCTTATTCATTGCAATAGATGAAACTTGGAAGATATTTTGGATGTGGATCTCTATCTGATTATTAATCATATAATGACTCATAGCCAAGACAAATACATGATTCATTAGAAAGGATCCTCCAACCCTTCTTGTTATGACTTTCTAAATTAGTTTTATGCTAACTTTCATGAAGTTAATTTGTACCCATTCATTTGGTATAAATATTATATAAGGTTTTCTATTTTAACTAAGCTATATATAGCTAATAAACTTAAAACAATTAATGTACTTCAAGTACAAATTTTCATGCTCAAACTTAATTTTTGTTATCATCAAGCCGAGACAGAAAATCATATATTTCTCAAATGTTATTTCTCCTTTAATCATCTTACTAATTGTTTTCTTTTGCTCCTTCTCATTTCTTCTCAAGTCAAATCCTAATCAAGTTCTTGACGATATGCTTGATAAGATTGAGGCCCCTATTTCTAAAAAAATTAGTACAATACTGTTAATTGTTGTTATGTATACAACGTTTGGTGTGAAAGGAATAACAAAAGATTCAATTCTTCTACTATTAGTTTTATGTCTGCATGCATAAATAAAAATGGGCAGTGCAAAGTTTTTAAATGCAAGAAACTATTTAAATATTCAGGCAGTTCTTCTTTAGTTTTGAAGGAATATTTTAGTTGTATTTTCTTCATATCTCCTATCACTTAATCAACTGTTATATTTTTTTATTTAGTTTGTTGGATAGTGATGAATGGCTTTTGACTAAACAAAACCATTATAATTTTTATTCTTGCTCGTCAAATCATTTTCTTCCCCTCCCTCCACATTACTATGCCAACTATGGGATAAGTGATAATTTGGCTCATTTATTAGTAATTAGGCGAATATTTGCTCTGAGTTAGGGAAAAAAATTTTCCACCAGTGTTATGTATTCTTGTAATTTTCGTTCATTGTATTAAGCCCTTTCATTTATATATATATATATATATATATATATATATATATATATATATATTCATTTTGACTTTCTCTCACTCACATCTATTTGATTTAGTTAATGGAAGTTAAGCTTTTATTTTCTTAAGTTGAAAATATATAAAAAAAAAATCATCTCATATTATTTTGATAAAAACATAGTTATGACAATTTTTAAAGTTATTATTTTTCTATTTTTGGATTGGATGAAGGCTTAAATCTGGCACTTTGGAATTATTCATTTTGATCAAACCAAATTTTAAATTTATTAAATTCACTTTTTTATTTGTATAATAAACGAGTATCAATCAAAATTTATGGCACTTATCTTAAAATAAACATGAGAATATTGAGATTTTCAAAATCGAAAGTAGATAAAATATCATGACCCACTTTTTTTTCTTGAAAGTGTATTACTCATTTTTCAAAAAATTTTAAAAAAAAGAAAGAAAATTTAGAGAGACTTATTTGAAATTAAAACTGAATCTTTTTTTGCATGCACTTGCCCCAAAAATATGTAGAAAAAATGTCAATAAGAAAGAAAGTGCTACAAAAAATTTTTGGTCTCGAATTGAAAAAAGAAAATTATTTATTATTTTAATTGAGGATATATAGAGCAAAATTAATACTCCAACAACAATTATGAAAATAGCATTCTATTTTGTGGGAAATACGCTATATTATCTTTATTCATTATGTTTATGGGATACTTCATATAATGATCTATAATTATCCATTTGAGCTTCTTTATTAATGAAATCTTGTTCTTAATTGTCTGAATATTTTCCAACAAATCCAAATTCAAACGATCCCCATCGGTCGAATGTTAACGGTCAAATTCTCCGACCCATCTCTTTATCACCCAACGGCCCGTTCTTCAAAAGCCACAATAAAAAAATTTGAAAAAAAACAGAGAAATAGCCGTTATTCCCGAAAATCAGAGAGATTTGGTTTCTTTTATTGCTGAGATCTCCTCCTTCATTTCCTAATCACTTATAATTTCCATATGCTCTTCGCATTCTTTCTCAAATTCTCCCGAAACCCTCGACAATTCAGTAAAGCATGGTAGCCGCAAGATCTCCTTCTCTCAATTCATCCAGACCCTCAAGCCCTAACCCTAATACCCTCCGCAAAAGTGGCACCTTCAGTCTTTCCAGGTCCTGCAGCGGCTCAGGTAACCGGATTTCATTCCTTTCATGGGTTTCTTTAGGATTTTATAGACTCTTTCCCCTCTCATCTATTGTTTCTTTGATGTTCTTAATCTACTGTAGAAATTACTCGTAGGAACTCAGCCTCCAAACCCTCCAGCGCACGATCGTCTCCACGTTCTTCCTTTGAGCACAACGAGAACCAGAGAGACCATAACCACTCCAAACCGGCGATATCGAAGTCCTCAGCCATTAATCCTTCCAAGGGCATGAAGAGCTTTATGGCCCCAACGATCTGTGCGTCTTCTAAGATCACAGCAGCATCTCCAAGGAAGAAGATTCTTGTAGAGAGAAACCAGGTAATGCATCTATATTGTTCTTTTCTATTTCAATGATGGAGGATTTTTGGATGGAATTAAAATTTTCTCGTGTGCGTTTAGGTGGTTCGGGACTGTATGGAAAACAACGTTGTTTCAGCTGAAGAAGTGAAAGGGGGAATATCAAGCAAAAACCTGAAATTGATTTTGATTCTGAGGAAATATCTGATCAAAATAGGTCAAGAAAATTGGATTTTAGTAGCTCCGAGTGTTATTACCAATTATCAGCCACTGGATCTCTTGATGCTGCTGATTCGGATGCTGATCCATCTCTTCCTCCTTATGATCCGATGAAAAACTACCTTTCACCAAGGCCCCGCTTCCTTCACTACAAGCCTAACCCTAGGATTGAGCAACATCAAGAGTTTACAGAAGATTTGCTTTATATGGGAGATGCCAGGCGACTGGAAGACAGCTTCTCTGACTCCGAGGGCTCTGAGGATTGCAGTGGATACACTGAGCAGTCTTCGCCTATGAGGGAACCTGAGGATGAAATTTTGATGAAGACACAAGAAGCTCTAGTTCCTGATGAAAATCACTCTTTTGAATCTAAGCCTAGACCTGAAACGTACAAGCTGAAAGCAAGTTGGACTGGAAGGTTTAAGCTAATACCGTTTCTTTTGGTTTTTAGTGTTTTGTTGGTTTCTGTTCCCCTAATTGATTCGCCTATCCTTTCTCCTTTCACCATGAAAGATCAGCCTTTAGCTGCCACTCTCACTAGGCCATTGAGAGTCATTCAAGATATTCATCTTTATGATTATCTTGGTGTTGCCAGTAGGAATTTTCAAGAATTAGTTACTAGGATGAAGCAATGGCCAATCAATTATATTCATGTTCTGATCTCTTCTGGTTCTTTCTCAGAAGAGGCAGACATGTCTCATTCATTGAACTCGTCTCTCCCGTCAATGGCTCAGAGTGCAAGTTTGAATTTTTGCAGTAGATCTGACTTTGAACTTGCTGAGCAGGAGATTATATTTAATGGACAAAATGATCATTTGGATTACATAGAAATGAAGTTTGAACTTGATAAGGCTGATGGTGAGACCTTACTGGATAAAGCAAAGGACGTTTCTGAGAAGCCTGAAGCAAAGGACGTTTCTGAGAAGCCTGATGTTATTGGAGATAGCACAGAGTTAGAGGAGTGGAAGATGGAAGAGAACAATAACCTAAAATACAATCAACCTAATTCCTTTACTGATCTTGCTGTTCGATTTGGAACCATTAACAATAGCGATCAATTAGATAAGAATGAGATTGCCATATCTGAAGAGTTTGATGGAGAAGGTGATATGGAAGAGCAGCTTGAAGAGCAAGTTCCAACAGAGTTGGAAGAAGATAAAATTCATCCCATTAACAAAGAAGACATTAACTCCACTGCATATCCTGCAGATGAGACACAGATATCATACAAAAAGGACTTTGTTACTGCACCTTCTACTTTTTCTGACGCTGCGTTGTTGGTGTTTGTATTGTTAGGGATGTTTGTTTCCGTGGCACTTGCTACTATATTGGTCTCTTTCTTTATAAAGCAAAAGAAGACTATCCCTACTTCTGATGACAAAGCATTAAACAAGAAAAGTAGATCTGTTTTTGACGGAACAAAGAGTTGCAGACATGCCAATGGAGATTTTTGTTGTAACCGATTGGGGCTTGCAGAGATGGTGTGTGATTCTGGTCCTACAGAAATGAGCTCCAGCTTTGACAATCGCTTGTCCTTTGGCAAGCAGATGAGCAAAATAGAAAGTCATGATGTAACTCCAAGCCATAAAGGTACCCAGAGGAGAGAATCTGGAGTATCTTCTTCTATCCCTGATGGAAGTTTCACTTCTTATGAAAAACGCTCTAGAAAGGTAAGTTGATTATGTAGCTCGCCCTTAGTTTGCAAACTCAAAGCTTAAAGATATTAGTTATCTGAAAAGTTTTTAATTTTGATTCAGGGTAAGAAGCAGGAGGAAGTTGTGACTCCAGTCAGGCGATCGAGTAGGATTCGGAATCAAGTTTCCTCCCCATTAATACAACTTTAAAGCTGCACAGCTTGATAATAGCATTTCTTTAGGATAACTGACTCTACATGATGGTATTTCTTTTTCTTCACTGTAGTTGGATCTCAAATCTCAGGACCTCTAGTTGCTTGTTCTTATGCTAGCTGTGTACCAAAACATCATGGTTACTGCACTTGATTTGCAGAGAAAGATTTGTGCTGCTTAACTTTGATTTTCTTTCGCCTTCACTCTATGATTGTGGCATTATTATGGGATCAATGAAAGAGCATGAGTAGCAAATGGATAATAAAAGGTAAACCATGACTTGAATGAAGAAAATTTATTTCTTAGTGATCAAAATACATAACTTCCAGAACATTAAAAAGCTAATTATCACATCAGATTAATATAATCATGTGAAATACTAAAGTATATTCTATACTATACATTATCAACTAAAGAAACATAAAAAAGTGTTAACAAAATAGCCCCAAATAAGAAAGAGCCAACTTAACAGTGACATATTTAAGTTGAATTTTGATGTTCTTCAGCATTTCTATTATAACTCTAATCTATGATGCTCCAACAGATGTGTTAACCTCTGCTAATTGACATGATGCAATACGAGTTGAATTTGGTCGAACAACGATGACTGTCATATGTGTGTCACCGCACAAAGTCAACTAAAATATGTCAATCCAATAAAAGATTTATCCAATGCAGGGACTAATCATAAAACAAATTTTGTCAATATGTCAAAATATTGCGATTATTTAAGAATAATTGCTACAATTATCATATCACACAATGAAAATGATGAGAAACTTGATCAAAATCACTCAAAACATAATCAATTTAAAAAACAAAAAGTGTAAATATATTCAGAAACATTGAAATTATCATAGAAATAACTACGGGATCTGTTCAATAGATCACAATAGAATATTGATGTAATGTCCAGGGGCGGAGCTATAGATTCTTTTTAGTGGAGGCACAAACTAATAATTTAAAAATATACTCTCAATCTTTTTTATCGAATTTGGGATTGACATTAATAGCTATTAAGAAAAATTACAAAACATAAATTTATTATAAAAGAGTATGTCGTTAAAATAATGAGACTTTTATAATCAACTCTCAATCTTTTTTATCGAATTTGGAATTGACATTAACAGCTATTAAGAAAAATAACGAAACATAAATTTATTATAAAAGAGCATGTCGTTAACTTAATGAGACTTCTATAATCAAATGCAGGACTATCCATGACTTCTAAAATTAATTAATTACTAGAGTATGACAAATAGAATAAATATAAATATGCTTTATCACCATTGATATTTGCTAATAGTCTCATATGTATAAAAAAATTGTGTAAATATTGATTAAAACACATTATCATCAAATTTTAAACCTATCATTAATTAATCATCTAAAAAAATTTATTAGACTAATTATTTATTGAGTAATAGTGATACTCATTAATTAATCATCAATATAAGAAACAAAGAGTGTAAGTATGTTTAGAACATTGAAATTATCCAAGAAATAACTACCCCAATCAATTCAATAGATCACAATAAAATATTGATGTGATGTGATCCGACGGTGCTGTCAGATATGCTTCCTCTTCAGTTTAGTTTCACCTATCATTAATTAATCATCTAAAAGAATTTATTAGACTAATTATTTATTGAGTAATAGTGATACTCATTAATTAATCATCAATATAAGAAACAAAGAGTGTAAGTATGTTTAGAACATTGAAATTATCCAAGAAATAACTACCCCAATCAATTAAATAGATCACAATAAAATACTGATGTGATGTGATCCGGCGGTGCTGTCAGATATGCTTCCTCTAAAGTAATATTCAAAAGATAGTTTCAGTTTAGTTTCACAATAAGATCAATTTTAGTAATTAGGCAGTCACCCCGTATGCGCAAGTATATGTATTGCTCAAGTAATACATGACTCTAGTGGAGTCCTGGCTATCGATCTCACAAGGAAGATTGTAACTTATTAAATTATAACAAAGACTTGAAATCCAATATTAAATTCACAATGCAAATTCAAGTACTATTTAAGTTGCAGTGCAAATATAATTAAACTAAATTAACTACAATTACTTTCTAAACTTCTAAGCAAGACTAACTAACACACACTAAGTTTTGTATTGAAATGTTCAAATATGAAAACTTATCTTTCCACTTGCAATGTGTCTATGATGAGTGATTGATATAGATTGATAGTAATTTTGTATTGTGCCAAATAGGAGCATTAATATTCTTTATCCTCGTCAGAGTACCCCCTCATGAAAAGAACATTAGCAAATCCTAGGCTTAGTCACTAAATCTAAGGTTAGGCTCGGAGTATACTGGCTCTCACTTCAGAGCTCTCACTTCCCTTCTCCTGAAGGCTAACCCTAGCTTTAGTTACCAAAATTTTGGATCAAATTGGGGATTTCAGTCAGTCACTCTAAAACCTCCAATTTGATGCTCATTCAACCATATTTCCCAATTTATTTGCACTCAAAGTCATGAATATTGAATGGATTCTCCACTATTGTTGCAGAACACTTAGTCCTTTCGGATTCGATGTTTCACAACAAATTTTAATAATTCAATTGGCCAGATCGAAAAGTAAATGAGTGAAAAACGATCACAATTTCTTAACATTTTTAGGGCACATCAAATCTACATCAACACTTCACCACATCACATTGCAAGAAGAAAGACAAAGAAATCTGCTCAGAATTCATGAGGAAGATACAACACAACATGGATTTTATATATAAAAGCAAAGTCACACAAACCACAAAAGTAAATACAACTTATCTCACTCTTCCCCAAGCAAATCCCTTGAAGTTTCTTTGAATCATTTTCTCTCTTCTCTTCAACACTCAATTCTCTCTTTAGAATAATAAGGAAGAAACAAACTCTCACTTTTCTCTTTCTCCTACACTCCTTAGAAAAGAATCCCTCACAAAACAATACTTAACACACACTCTCTACAATCCCTAACACATACTCTTCACTCATCTTTACTTCTCTCCCTCTCCTCTCTCTCTTCTCTCTTCTCTCTTCTCTCTTCTCTCCTTTTTTCGACTAAAAATGGCGTCCATAACTGTCTAAAATAGTTTAGAAATGAATTCCCCAAGAGTTTCCTCAAGCAACACTTAAAAAATCTTTCAAATGCATTGAATTTGAGTTCCACCAACATTAGGCACCGGCGGCGCTGGATAGAGGGCCGGCGACTCTGAGCCGCCTTTTAATTTCTAAACTCTCTGGAATTGGGCTTTGACGTGCCAGAAAGCCTTTTTTCTCCATCTTGCCTCTTTTTTCCCCAAATTCATTCATTTTTGCTTTATTTTGCTTCAATAACCTAAAATCATCATATCTGCAGCAAAACATGAAGAATATCTTCTTTTAAAGTGCAATATCACCAAAAATGAGTACAAATTGTATAGCAAAAATCTAACATATTTTTGGTGTATCATGATGTTCAAGGGCGGAGTCATAGATTTTTTTTAATGGAGGCACAAACTTATGATAAAAATACTCTCAATATTTTTTATCGAAATTAGGATCGACATTAACAGCTTTTATGAAAAATAACAAAAAATAATTTTATTATAAAAGAGTATGTCGTTAACTTAATGAGAGTTTTATAATCAAATGCAGGACTATCCATGACTTCTAAAATTTATTAATTACTAGAGTAATACATTTAGAATAAATATAAATATGCTTTATCACCATTGATATTTGTTAATAGTTTCATATGCATAAAGGTTGTGTAAATATTGATTAAAACAGATTGTCATAAAATTTTAAACCTATCATTAACTAATCATCTAAAAAAATTTATTAAACTAATTATTTATTGAGTAATAGTGATATTCATTTATTAATCATTTATTAGACTAATTATTAATTAATTTAATTTTATAAAATTAATTAAATTTTAATAAAGAATTAAAATTTTAAATTACTTAAAAAATAGTTATACTTGTGCTAACTGGGTCCAAAGGCAGATATCTACCAAATCCTTGTCAGTGCATCTTGTACATCACTTATCATCAAAAGATTAAGGCAAGTATCTACCCAATCCACATCAGAGCGTCTATACACCACTTATCACCAAAAACATCTCCTGTTATTCGAATTGTCTTTAGGAAACACTGAATGTACATCATCTATCAACTGAGGCGCGATAACTTTTCATCCATAATGCTTTCAAAAAGTTTCAAGTGTCGAGAATAAAAAGATGTCCCCATTGGTAATAAGTTTATGATCCTATGTTAAAATGCTTCCTCCTTTCGACATATGGCATCGGGTTAGAAATTTACTCTCAACTTTCTTCACATGTTCAAAGGAAGGTGTCACAACCTCAAGAATTAGAGGAACATGAACTAAGATTACCATGAAGGAAGTAAAAATAGAAGCCATGGATGTCAGTAATATCCATATTACTAAGGAACATGAAGAATGTATGAAGGAAAGTGATGTTAGAGTAGAGGGAATGGATATTAATGAAGAGTTCAACTACCTCCTAGTTGATTTGAAGGATGTTAGAGGTAGACATATTGATGAAATGCTAAGTGATTTGGAGGCTAGCATTAAGGAGCATAAGGAAGAAAATGGAGTCTTAGAAACTTCATAAGGAACAACCACAATCATGATGGATGAACCAGAGCCTCGCTAAGAGAGCGATAAGATGAAACTGACCAACAAAATGTTATGGTTGAGTAAGGTGTTGCACCAAAAATAGCCCAATATCATTTAAATCACATGAGGAGATGGGATGAACATATAACAAAATTAATTAAGATAATGGAATAAATTATGAACTCTATCATTCTAAGTCAGAATTTAATCCCAACATTTGTACAAATGTATACACTTCATCAAGATGTTGTAGTTGAAGAATTTCTCCCACCTAACACAGCTCAACTTTTATCAGATGAGCTAAGATAAAGACATCAGCATATAGAAATGCCAGAAATGAAAATGGAAGAATTACTAGCTTCAACTCCTTTAATCTAGATGGGCTAGAAAAGAGATTTGCTGATAGAAAGAATTGACCTAAAAATTAGCATTAACTAACATGCACACCAAAATTATTGATTTCTACACAGAACTTCATAGTGCTTGAAACTTCATTTTATAAGTTGGATGATGTTTATTATCACATATTAATACATTACAAACAAATCTAACAATTATATGGCACAATTTTTATGTAAAACTTCCTTTTTCAAATTTTCATGAATGAGTAGTGCAACGAGCACCTTGAAATTATTGTTTTCTTTCCAAACCAATCCAATGATCAAAACTTTATTCCATAAGTTGCATGTTATTCATAATCATTTATGAGAGCATGTAAACCAATTTGTTGATGCACTTTTACGTGAAATTTTAAATTTTATATTTCATGCATGAAAAATGATCCTGCATACAAAATTTTTAATGAATTGTTATTATTCAAAAAAGATTGCTCGAGTATGCTCAAATCATCAAAATCTTTCATATTAACTTGTTCGTAGCTAAATAGAACTCTATTTGAACATCGCTTAAGCCTACAATAATTTAGATGATAATTTTGATAGTAAGAAAATAAACTTAATAATTCACCCAATTGAACTCAAATCAAAACTAAACTTCAATTAAAGTGAATATGAGATTAAAAATACTTAATATAATACTTCCATTGAATATCCACCAAATTTTCTCTCTTCAAGGATGGGGTCCACATTTGACCTAATTTATCCTTAGATGAGGCCTACTTTAACCAAAACCAATTCCACTGGCGAGTTCTTCATATTTTTTTGAACCAATGAGCCAAAGTCAAAATTTTGACCATAATCATCCGCAACTTGCCATAACCATCTAACCAATACAAATTGAAATATATTGAGCTAGAGGTCACTTCATTAAGAACTAATTGCTCCACTGAATTCCTTTATTCTCTTCCAAACGTGTTAGGGTTTCATTATTGGTCAAAACCATAATAAATACCCATTTTTAATTCAAACTTACCTCATTTTTTTTAAAATTCCCCACTTCTCCTTAACTCCTCAATCCAAAGCCTTCAGCACGTTTACCCTCTCATCCAACCAAGCCATCGTTCTCTCCCTCCCATTTTCTCTTACTTAAAACCACCGCTCCTCCTCCTATCCACTCCAAATTAGCTCTCTCATCCCCTTCTCCTCTCAGAAAAAAAGAAAATCAAGCCATCGCCATCTACTCCTTTTACTCCCTCACTCTCTTTCCTCCACATAAGGCCAAAACTTGTTCCAAGAAAGGCACAGCAAGCAGCCATGGTCAATCTACCAAGCAAGATATAAATATATTTCTCTCTTCCTTTTATTGTTTTATTTTAAATTCTTTGCATTACATGACTGGCGCAATTGTGATGTGAAACCATGTAACCCATCTTCTCTCTCCCTCTTCTTTTCTTCTACCTGAAATAATGTAGCCCATTTAGTGGGGTTTTTATAGTATCCACCATAGACATCAAATGATTTATATCTAAATGATCAAATATAACATCTAAAGAATAATATACCACTCCTATATAGGAAATAATATCTTGATATGTACTGGATAATGAACACCTTTGAATAGTATGATTCTACGTAATCAGGGGTATTTCTACTTTCTTATTGAGGTCTAATAACCCTATAAGAGAAAGCCTTAGTTGTTACTTACATTTTTAGACTTTTGAATTCTTGAAAAAACTCTCAGTTAAAATAATGACTTATGTTATTTAGGATTTTAAGGTTGAACTTTCAATGTTTGGGTTTCAAAATGTCATGGAGGGATTTAGGTTCAAAATTTTGGAAGGATTATGCTCAAAAGATGGGACATACAAGCCAATAATAGTGTGTCATGAAAATGACCTAAAAAAGGGATTTAACCCTTCCAGGGAAGAAGGTTTACCCATAATACTTAGATTTGAGTAGGTGCATGGTTTGAGTTAGAATGAGGTAATGATGAAATCAAATGATTTTAGTTAGTTGTGAGGATTACGCTTGAACATTTGAAATTGATTTTTGAGTAGGTTTGAAATGGAAGGATTCCTAAAACAAATGATAGAGTTTGGTGTGAAGGATTTCTAAATGGAGGTGAAACCCAACCCAAATTTTTAGATAAACTAAGACTTTATTAAGAATATAGATAGGTAGACTAACCTAAATATTAGGAATAACTCCCCCAATCAAGATGCGCGTGTCTCTCCATAATTCTAGGTGCATTAGCATCCTTCAGTCATAACCAACGTTATTGCTAGAAATCTCCACTTAATGTCATGGCCATTATAAGTGAGCAATTTCTTAGTGGAATGTGGATAAAGATGCCTTCATCAGTAACCATGGGTACTTCATTCTATGGAATCCACATATTCTTTGGGGTAAGATTGTTTGTTTTCTAAACCATAGTACACAATACTAAAGTACTTAGTGATCTAATCCTAGGCTTCCTAGGCTGGATCAACCTCAATTTTTATTTCTACATTGGCTAACCTAGGGTTCTTGTTGGGTCTACCTAGGTTTGATTCTCATTTTTTTAAGTTGGTGGAGCTTAAGTTATGTTTATGGTTTTGTATTTATTGGTGGTTTGTTTTTATTTTAGGTTTCTCATTTGATATAAGAGTCAAGGTTCTTCTAAGTTTAATTTTTTGTACTTGATTTTCTTCGTTGGTGTTCTTCATTTTTTTTGGCCTTTAAGTTTGGTGTTTTGATGTTTTATGTCATTTGCAAGCTTATGTGATTTCAATTCATTTAGAACTTAATAGATTTTGAGCTGCATAAGTTTTAAAGGTTTAATGTTTTTAAGTTTTTTTAAGTTTATGCTATTAATTGTTTCAATTTATTTGATTTATTTAGTTTTTGAAGTTTTTTAACTTTTTGTTCACCTCACTTTTATTGAGGTCTAGCCTTTCTTCTTTAGGAGCCTAGGATCTAGTCATAGAACTTTCTTGTTTACTACCCTAGAGAACTAGTGATGGAGCTCTATCCCATTAGAAATTCAAAATACTTTTCTACTTTTCTTAGAGTTCCATATGTTTGGTTCTAACCTCTACCACATAGTAGGATGGGGGGCCAAACATGAGGGAACTCAAGAAGGGTGCCCATAGGATTGCCTCGCCTTAGGGTTAGCCCTGGGTGGTGTGGCTTTGGTCAATCTTGCACACACACACAACCCTTTACCCTCACTCACAACCATAAACCAATCACCCTTAACATGGTTCCCCTCTCTTTTGGAAACTCATGTGGGTGGTCCCACAAACCCTAGTCCTATGCTAGGGTTTGGCTAGGACCAACACATAAACTAATCACCCTTAACATGGTTCCCCTCTCTTTTGGAAACTAATGTGGGTGGTCCCACAAACCCTAGTCTCTTTTGGAAACTCATGTGGGTGGTCCCACAAACCCTAGTCCTATGCTAGGGTTTGGCTAGGACCAACACATGGAGGATCCAAAATGGGCTTTTCTCTTGGTCTCATGGCTCAATATGGGTAATTCAATGATTAACATTCTCAATTGATTCCAATTTTGCCAAATTCTGAACTTTTGCCTTTTAGCCTTAAAGTTTCCCAAAATTACCAAAAAAAATCCCTAAAACCCTAATTTTTTCAAAATTTCTCAAAATTACTCAATTTCTCAAATTTTCTTCAAAAATCATTTCAAACCACTCCAAACCACTCAAAATTGACCAAAACACCCAAAATACACAAAATTCCAAATATACCCCCAAAATTATCAAAATTACTAAAATGCCTCACATGCCCCAAAAATTCCCAAAATCTCCAAAATCACTCCAAATGTCCCCAAAATCAATTTGAATCACCCCCTAACCCTAATTGCACCAAAATTGACTAATTCTTTTCAAAATCTTCAAATTTCTCCTAAAGGCCTAAAATTCTCAAATCACCCCCATTTTTCGCCAAATTGATTCTAAACTTTCCTAATTTCAATTCCAAATCAATTTTTTTCATATCCAAACCAAATTTGAACCAAATTCTAGCCCAATTAAACCCAATTTCAAGGCAAAATCCCAAACCTAAGTCAAATGCCCCAAATTGACCCTAAGCCAAAATTCCATCAAATTGAACACCCTAACCTATTCAATTCCACCAAATTCACTTCCTACACTCTTTTTAATATCCCCCTAGACCAATTTGAACTTTCAATTGTATTGGACCCAAGATCAAACCAATCCTAAATCTAACCCAAACTAAAATCCTCAAATTTTTCTCAAAAATCCAATTCTAACCAAATTAAACTCCATGTCTTCTCAATTTCCACTCAGTTGACTTCTCAATACTTCATGACAATGTCCTACACTAAATTGGCCAATCAATTGAGCCAAATCTAAACTCTAACCAAGCCTAAACCCAAGTCCAAGCTAAATCCAAGAATTTGAAGCCAAACCCAAAATCCACTTAGAACCACTTGGTTTAGCCCAACTTAGACCACCATAGCTGCCATTTGGACTCCAAGACCCAACCTAGATCCACCTAGCCACCCTGGGTGAGCCATGGACCAAAGGCCCTTGATTTTGGGGATCTCTTACCATATTTGGCTAAATGACCCAATCTTTTCCATCAGCCATCAAATCTCCCAACTAATCACATTTAAACCTTCCTCTGGCTTCCCAAACCTAGGTAGCCACTAGCCCTCCCATGGTCGGCAAGCCTAGTCACCGAAAAAGCCAAAACTAAGAGAGACATCCCTATAACTTGATCTATAAAAAAAATACCTATTTCTTTATGTCTTAATTCTTATTAATTTCTAAGGATATTATGCTTTAATGAAAGGTATTTTTTTGTGGTTTTAGATGTAGGTGATGTAAAAGGTCCAAAAAGAAAAAAGGAGCAAAAAGGAGCAAAAAGGAGCAAAAAGGAGCAAAAATGGAGCAAAATACAAAAAGTATAAAAAAATATGGCCTGGCGCCTAGGCGCCAGACTCGATACAGAAACTATCAAGTTTTTGACAACCTTTGAAAGGTTATTTTGACGGAGTGAGCGGTTATTGGACATTCTAGAAGACTGAGAGTTATTCCTTGATAATAAGACATGTGATACATTGCATTTGGACGCTCCAAAACAGTTTTAATCGTGAAGAGGTGCGAGCCAAAGTGAAGAGGTGCAAAGAAGCTGGACGCGGTGTCCGGCGCCTAGGCGCCAAACAGACCTTCTAGAAGATTCATTGAATGTGGACATGTTTTGAAGAGGTGCCTCAAGGCAACCCTTGAAGCCTATAAATAGGAGTCCATTTTTTCAGAAAAACGTGCCCCCCATTGTAACCCCTTTCTCTTATCCACTGTAGGATCTCTCATCCTTAGAGAGAAATTAGGGCCACTTTTGTTTAGTTTAGTGAGTTTATTTTCAAGTTGTTTCATCTGGAGTTCATTACACTGTGGAGTCAGTAGGAATCAGAAGATCTGTAGAAGGAATATTAGAGATAAGTATTTTATATTTGATTGAAAGTTTATTTATTATGTTTTGTTGTTTATATTCAATGTGTTCTGAGTAGTTAGTTTACTTTCTTCCTTCAATTATGAAGAGATAAATAAGATAATAAAAGATTCGATGGAGAATTGAAATTCAAAATGTTTTCAAAACAATGTGATGAAATTAATACCTGATCTTACTTTACTTTTTAAATTGGCCATTTAAATTGTTAAAACCTGTTGAAGAGTTTTGAGACCTAGAAGGAGAAAAACTCTTAAGTTGTAAGTGTCACATGAATCCTTGGGTAGTCGAAGGCCATGTGCGGGCTATTCAAGGTGAAGTGCAAATAAATAGGAAGATAAGATTTAAAGGGCGTAGAATTGATAAGTTTTTAGAGTGACAGACTAAATTCTTATAATTTGATTTATAGATTAGGAAATGGTCACTAGTAGGGCCGACCATAGCCACCCTTGGACATCTAGTAGTGTGAGTCTAGATTAACCCATTCTACTTACAATACATCCGGAACTGATCTGTAAATTAGCCAATGTTCTTTGCGCCTGGATCAAAGGGTAAAGAATAGGAATGCTTCTATTTGGCACAATACCATAAATCAAATTCTCCAACGAATATTAAATTATCTTAAAAATCTTAGATTAATTGAAGGGAAGAAAGTTCTTTATTTTATATAGTTTTCATAAAATCATTGTCTTATTATTGTTTTCTTTATTTGCATCTAGTAAATTAATAGTAATTTATAGTTAGATTAAAATATAAAAAGAATTTTGAAATACAATATTTAGAAAATTTATTACTATAATTTTTCCCCATGGGATCGATACTGAGGTCTTTGTTTTAAAGCCCTATATTACTTGAAACGATATGTATACTTGCATAGTACCCAAAAAAGTATATAAAATATTTTCTTTTAAAATTATATTTTGCTATATAAACATATATTTAAAAAGTTTTATTTGGTACACATCTATATAGCAAGTTATTCCAAGTCAAGTGTTTCGCGCCTTCGCCAGAAATTAAATTTTCTAAGCGAGTGGTAACAAATTCTTATATTGGGATATACAAAAAACCGAGTCAAGTTTTTGGTGCCGTTGTCGGGGAAGAAATAGAATAGTTATAAATTTTTTTTAAAAAAATATTATATTTCCAAAAATATTATATATATATATATATATATATATATATATATATATATATATATATATATATATATATAAAAAGATATATAAATATATATAAATTTTATTCCTTGTTTTATGCAAAGATTTGGTTCTGAAGGATTAATACCTTTAAATTTTGAATTAGAAAGAACAATTATAAAATTTAAAAAGGGAAAACAAATTCAAAAATTTTAAGAAATGGCTACTTCACAAAATCCAATTGAACTTAATGATCAAAATGTTTATAAACCATTAAGGGATTATGTTAACCCTACAGTTGATGAACTTCATAGTAGTATTCATATACCCACTGTAGATACTAATTCTTTTGAACTTAAACCGTCTATTATTCAAATGGTGCAAAACAATCAATTTGGTGGAACACCAAATGAGGATCCAAATTTACACCTTGTTAGTTTTGTAGAACTTTGTGCTACCTTTAAATATAACAATATTTCTGATGATGCTATTAGACTTAGACTCTTTCCTTTTTCTTTAAGAGATAAAGCAAAGATGTGGTTAAACTCATTAGCTGATCGGTTCTATTAAAACATAGGTTGAAATGACACAAAAATTCCTTGCCAAATATTTTCCTCCTTCTAAAACTCGCTAAATTAAGAAATGATATTACTTCGTTTAGTCAATTTGACGGGGAGACAATATATGAAACTTGGGAAAGATTTAAAGAACTATTAAAAAAATGTCCTCATCATGCTTTACCTGATTGGTTAATTATTCAAACATTTTATAATGGATTAATTGGATCTTTAAAATCAATTATTGATGCTGCTGCTGGAGATTCTTTAATGTCTAACATCCCCCGCTCCGGTGTTATAAAGATTAGTCCGATTCCTGCCTTACCGGGCACTATCACTTGCGATTCTTCGTCTTTGTGTGCTGAAGATGCTCCGTCGAAATATAATTCCCAACGTCGATCATCGTGGGTCTTCTAAGCTCATTATTTTTTCATCCGGCAAGTCGTCATTGAGAGGAGATTCTGCCGTCAAAGGGTGTGCTTGCGAGGAAGTCTGCTAGGACTTGTCCCTTTACAAGCACGAAGAGGTACGAAAGTTATATCGAATTGCAATAATATCATTGACCACTCGGCAAGTCCGCGGAAAGCATCGGACGGGTCATCAAGTATTGCAATGGATTAAATTTCGAGATCAGGTTGACCTTATGAGAAAGCATGTAGTGCCTGAGTTTTCCTTTTAAGGGAGTGGTGAGTGGCTGTTGGACTAGAACTCCGGGTTCTTCGTACCGAACATCCTTTGTTTCATTTGTTATGGTATCTCTGGAGAAGATTGTTTTCTTCGGGGGTGCGTAATAAGCTGCATCTTCATGGATTCCAATTTCATGTACGGAGAATGGTTGTAAGTCACCTTTGATGCACTGTTCCCCTCCATCATAGTATTTAATGCACTGATGTAGAGATGATGGTACCATCCGGTTTTCATGTATCCATGGTCGGCCCAGTAGAGCGTTGAATGACGTTTCTGAATCAATTATGTGGAATTTCGCGGTTGTCTTTGCTAAGTCACCGGTCTTCATTAGCAGTGTTATTGATCCGAGGGCTCTTTCTCCTTTTTGGTTGAATCCTCTTAATAACATTTTGTCCGCTTCGAGCTCGCGAGCATCAATTTCCAAGTATGCTAGCGTTCGAAGATTCATTATATTGATTGATGCTCCCGGATCCACCAATACTCGGAGAGTGTAAACTTCCCAATTATGAATCGAAATGTACAATGGTCGGTTGTGGTCTCGTCGTCCCAAGTAGTAGGTCATTGTCCGTGAAGGTAACACCTCGTCGTTCTTTTAACGAGCAAACCTCATCTAAGGAATCTCCCGGTCATTTGAGCTAAGAAAATTTCTGGATCAAGTAAGGCCTTGATCAGAGCTTCTCTCATCTCCTTTGATAAGTTGAGAGCGTCGTAGATGCTCAATTTGGCTGGTAGTTTCCTAAGATGGGCTAGCACGTTGTAGTCCACTTTATTTTCATGTGTCTCGTTTTCTTCCCGGATGGGTATTTCTTCTGCCGGGGTTGGTTCTTCCTGAACAACCACCTGTTTTCTTTTGTCTTTTGGACCCATTCTAGGAGGTAGAACTCTTCCACTTCTTAAGTTGACTTCTGTGATTTCTTCTGAATCTAGTATTGAGTTTGCTAGTGTCTCCTTCTGAATCGGAATGACAGTTTCTTCTGGATTAGCTTCGGAATCTGAAGGCTCTAACTCTATTGTGACTGGAGCTCCTCGAAACTTGCAAATAGATTCGTTGCTTGTTGAACTCTCGTAGCCTCCTTGGTGGATGTCTTCTTTGTCATTGTAATCGTCGAGATTGTGTATGATTTGAGAATTGTTATTTGTATCGGAATCGACGTCCGGATTAGGTTGATTGTCGCTAGTTACGTAATCGTTAGAAACAGTCAAAACGTAGCCAACGCCATAACCCTCATCATTATAAGATCCCACCGGAGTGAGCAAGTAATCATACGAGTCGAGAGGTTCGAGGGATTTCCCCCCGAATCGAAACAACTATCCTAGGATAAGCAGCCCCTAGTCTAGCCTTAAGAGCCTCGGTCTTCTCTTCTTCATCAATTTTCTTCTTTTCTTCATCAATTTTCTTTTTTTCTTCAATTGTCTCCTGTTGAGGTGGTTCTTCTATCGCAAGTGATAGTGCCGACTCGACAGGTTTCGAACTCTGAATTGAAGCTCGCACCGAAGTGGTTTGGATGCGATCCAAAATCTTCTTCGAAGACTTTGTCCAAGCGGTAGTCCATCCATCATCAGTCGCATAGGGATCTATCGGAACAATGAAATCCGTCGAGATAACATTGACGGAACCTCCTTTACGGGGTTCCTTCATGTATTCCTTCGGGATTGTTATGTTCCCTTTTCGAAGATTGTCGTTGAGCCAACTTTTGAAGGTAATACAATCTTCATCTTGTGTCCAAGAATCCGGTGGTAAGGGCAAAAGTTGGGATCACCTTTCTTGTCGACGTCTTCGATCTCTTAGGCTCGGCGACTGGAAATCTGGAGTCTTCATCGATCGCGAAACATTTTCGGCACTCGCCTCATTCTTGAACGGATACTCCCCGCTCGAAGCTCCCTTAACGTACGTTGTGGACGAGGCGGTTGTTCATACTTGTTGAGATGATCGATAGCCGGGTCGGGGTTGCTAATAATTCCGTTGAGGTTGTTGCGGCCGTTCGACGGTATTTGTATCGGTCGCTTGCCCTTATCGACTGCTGCGACGATCCCGGACTTCTTTTCAAAAGTTTTCACGGGCTTCTGTTTGTCTGTTTTGTCGATGAAACTTAATTGCTTCGCATCCTCTTGCAAGTTTCCGGACTTGCTTAAAAACTTCTCGAAAGTCTTAATAGTAAATCCCTTGAGGAGAAGTGCTATCGGGCCATGAATGCTCTTAAGTAAAATGCCGATCGCATGCTTGTTCTTGTAGGCGTGGCTCACACTTCATACTTAGATTCCTCCATCGAAGTATGTAATCCACCAATGTTTTGTTCGAGCTACGCTTCTCTACCACTAAATCATCTATAGTGATGTGGTGCCGAGCTCCGGCAAATCGCTTGATGAAGAGGTTCTCTAATTCGAAAATGTCTTCACCGAACCGTTCGGTAATTCCGCATACCAATCAAAGGCGATCCACGACGAGCTGCCGACAAATTGTCGGAACAGTAAAGCATCACTTCCACCGGCATCGCAACAACTGGCACTAAAATGTGCAACATGCTGCCGAGGGTTTCCGGTTCCATCAAAGGTTTTGAACAGAGCTGGTACGAAGCCTTTCAGATATTGGACAGCATCGAATTCTTCTGGGTAAGGTATACCCGTCCGAATGGATGTCCCGCTCTTTGATTGTGTTAAGGCTTCTCGCACCTGCTGTTCCACCATACTCTTGATATCCTTTTCTGGATTCATATTCTGGGTAGAATCTTTCTTTGGCTGATCGTCTCCGTTAACAAATGTAATCTCTTTTCCTCCATCTGTAATATGAATAACTTCTGGAGGCGTTTCTCTTGGGGTTTGAGCTTGACTCTGAAGAGTGGCTAGGGCTGCAGCCATCTCTTCCACTCTTTTTGCCAATTGAGAGATTGTATCGTCTTTTTCTCGAATTTGTGCTCTCAATGCTTCCGGTTCATCTCTTTCCGCAGCTGCCGGAGCACCTTGCGAAGCTGATGATGCTCGTGTCTCAACCATGTTGATCTCCACATATTCGTCATCCATGAACTCCGACGAGTCAACTTCATCTCCAAACTTTTCTTCTCTTTCTCTTGCTAATCGTTGAATGTCGGTTCTTAGCTTTTCCATAGCGTCTTCCAATGGTCTTTTTCGTGCGGTTTCGCAGTTATCATGCGATGGCTGTCGGGTTTCCTTCTCATGAGTCTCCTTCGTTGCGGTAGCGCTTTCTTCGGACTCAAGTCTTCTGACAAGACTTTCCTTCTCAGGTCGTTGTTTCGGTCTTAATTGGCCAGTAGTGGGACGCCATACCATCCTTCTAGCAGCAGAAGGCCTAGGACCGGATGGTCTGTCGGCTGAATGCTGGAAGGTGGTATCCTCCCCGATCCGTAAACCCGAAACAACAACGAGTGGACTAGCCTTCATCTTCTTATTCGGCTCTTCCGCAGCGATAGCAGAGTTCTACTCGTAGCCCGAGACGGGATTCGGCGGCACTCGTCCTATTCTTCTTAAGATCTCCGATACGGGGCATTTCTCTTTCTTTGCTAACTTCTCGATCACGATCCGTAGTCGAGCAAATGGTGTAATCCTAGCCCTTTTCTTTCTATCGTCGCTATAGTATGCGGGTCGAGGTAATGTAGAAGCAATCCCGCGGACATTTTCCTCGTCGACTGCGGCGAGAAGGGGATGGAATCTACTTCCTTCCAAAAGGGGTGTATATTCGAGCAATGGTATGTATTCAAGTAGTGGTGTGTACTCGGGGATTTCTTCTAAGAAAGCGACTTCGGCGGCTACGGCCTTCCTGGCAATCTTCCTGCCTCTGTTTCTCCTCTGAGTCCGTGTTAGGAGCAGAACCCTTGAGCTGGTCCCAATTTCAAAAATAGAAGGTCTTGCACGGAAATCTGTACCCTTCACGGTAGCATGCTCGTTACAAATTTGAACTTCCTTCCCCTTCAGTTTGGCGAAAGCTGGTGTAGGTGCAGAGACGACTAGACCAGTGGGGGTAGAGATAACGGTCCTTCTATGGACAGCGGTATTCCTCTCAGCTGGAACCCTTTGCGAGTGAGGAAACTCTTGAGTTGACTTAAGGTTGAACTCGATCAAAGGTCTTTCAGTTTCAGATACTTTGTCTGTCAGCGCGAAAAGGGTAACGTCAGTGATCTTGACATTTGTGTTCTCGAATCCTTGTCCAAACCGGATGCTCCCATTGTCGAGCAGCTCATCCTTGTAAACAGTGAAGTCCAGTCCATTGGTGAAGGAGAAAATCGGTTTTGGGGCTTCCATTTCGCAAGGTAGATTCGATTGTCAGTCCCAAGTTATGCTTCTTCACATCAGGACGAAAAGAAAGGAATCGAAAAGAGTCCGAACACATTCTTGTTCATGTATTTATAAGGAGGAGTTATTTGTTAAAAGAGTCATTCATTAGAGGGTTTGTTTATTAGGAACGAAATGTTCAAAGGTGTAGAGAAGGTAATGAATCCGATTCAGAGTTGGAAAGGAAAAGAAAGTCTTATGCAAGACTTCTCGACTCGAAGGACCACTCCTAAACTAACACCTATTAGGGGTCCACCCCTCCTCGTAAATGAGGTAAAAGGATCTCGGAACCTCTCCGTTTAGGGGTGTCTAAACAATGGCTCCTAAATCCGAGAGAATGTTGGCTATACTCGTTCAAGGTAGAAATGAACATAGTATTCCAACGGAAAGAAGGGTAGTTTGATCCATTAGGGACATGGATGCACTACCGATTTTTTGAAAGCAGAACTATCTGATTAAAAATGGAGAGAGGAATTTTCCCCAGCAGAGTCACCAGAAGTTGTCGACATATTTTTAGGTTATGTGTTGTATTTTGAAAAGGGGGTCGCCTACAGAATTTGTCGGCGAATTTTTAATTTAATTTAAATAAATAATTTGAAAAAGTAGTACTTGATTTTTGAAAATAATTTTAAATTTGAAAATTTTAAGATATGAAATCAAACCGATCTCACATCCCGAATAGTTTATATAAACGAGCACCGCACCACAAACCGTGTATCTATCCCGAAGAATAGACACATCGCTTGATAATGGGGCTCGATTAAATAAACTAGAAAGGTTTGTGACATCTCGTTTGGTCCGCGAACCAATTTTATAAGCCGACAAGTTCCCTCGCTTAATATGAAAACATTAAACGAGGTTTATATTACTCAGGTTCTTAAAATTTCCTATAAGGGCAAGCCCCTATAGTTAATTACATCTTAAGTGACGGGAATCACCTAAGAAAACTCTCGATAGTAATCGATAGTTCGCTCTCAAGAAGTTCAAAGTTTAAGTTTTCAAGGGATTGAATTTTGGAATTTCAATAGGGAATGGATCGAATTTGGAACATTTTATTTTGGGAATTCAAAGGAAGAAAGGTAGGAGAAATCACAGATTCGAAGTGAACTTCAGTAATTTCCCGACTATCCTATTGTTTGGCTTGAATTTAGGAAAGCCCTAATGTTTATTTAATGTTTTGATCTTGCCAATTTTAATTAATTAGGACTTATATTTGTATGATAAAATCATACAAATAGCCTTGAAGATGTGAGGGTTTATGTCGTATCGGACGACTACCTCGGAATCCTAAGACCGGTTAGGGCTTAATTTACATGACATGATCATGCAAATGCCTAACGAAGAGTTGAGGATTTATGTTGCACCGTGCAAACTACCTCGAAGTCCTATGGCTTGGTTATTTAATTCTAAGAAAGTTTTGCTGAAGTAGACTCGGGTTTCATCGATGACGATGGTCGTACTGCCCACCATGCTCCGAGCTCCTTGTTGTTGCAGAGGTTTAGTTTTAGAAGTCATAAATCAGGAGATGAGAGAAGTGTTCTGGTTTAGAGAAGGTCTTAATTTCCAAGTATTTTTTATGTTTTAATTAAAACAAATCTTAAAGTTGATTATAACAAAACCAGTTAAGATCTCACGGTTCCATCCTTCCGGCATCGTTATTTTTATCGGATTCACTTAGTCCAGATCAATTTGCTAAACTCAACTGAATGAGTTCCACACTTTCATTTAGACCGTAGGAAATCCCGTTAGCAACACGTAGGTTACATCATCCGAGGTATTCTCGATCATCCAACAAGACGTTTTAATTTAGTTGTAGTTGTAGTTTTGTTGTTCGTTTGTGATTAAATTTTGAGTTGTTTTATATTTTGAAATGTTGTGGCGGTGAATTTTATCTTGTAATGACTTTTAATTTAGTTTTGGTTTCAATTTTAGGGACTACCCTAAAAGTTTTGGTTTTCATGCAACAGTTGTTTATCATGCAAGAAAGGTAAGTGCGATGCGATTAAATAAATTGCAATAAGGTAAATTGCAATAACATAAAAGCGTACCTGGAGGGTCTTCCCGTCATCCCATGCTGCACTTAAAACACAATTAGAATATTTAAGCATTTAAAGCAAGTTCCTAGGTAAAGCTAAGGGAAGGGTTATGGTTTTCTACCAAGGTCCTATTCCTATAGCTAGTCACCTCCTATGACGTCTAGGTTCTTGTGTTTTAGTTTGAGGAAGTGCTTAAGAACAGTCTTAAACATCTTTTGAATATTTGTAGGATTATTTTTTAAGTCCAAGAGAATTTAATTATACAAACGAATTAATCGTCCGGGAGTTCAAGTTTTGTTGTTATCTTACTCAGTGAACTAGGAGATTTGAATATCCTATGAGTGAAGTAACACTTCACTTAACGTTCTGTTTAGGAGTTATGACAACAAAAGCTTTCGAGGGCAAATTGATGTTCAAGTGATTTGTGATTTAATTTCAATTAATGGATTTAAGTTTGGAATAGTGTTCAAGTTGTTTTAGATTTATTTTGAATTTATTTATGTCTTTTAGTGATGTTATTTTTAATTCAATTTAATTTAATTTAATTTTAGTTTAATTTGGTTTAGTTTTAATTTTAATTTAATTTATTTAATTTAATCTAATTTTAATTTTAACTTGATTTTATTTTTTAATTTAATTTAATTTAATTTATTTAATTTAATATGATTTATTTAACTTAATTTAATTTAATTTAATTTAATATGATTTAATTTAACTTAATTTAATTTCATTTCATTTTATTTAATTTAATTTGATTTAATTTGATTTAATTTAATATGTTTTAATTTAATTTTATTTAATTTAGTTTAATTTAATTTAAATTTAAATTTAATTTTATTTTTAATTTTAATTTAATATTTCATTTTTTATGTTTTAAAGATAATTTAATTTTAATTGTTAAAGTATTAATTTAATTGAAATTTTAAAAGGATTTAATTTAAATAATTTAATTTTAATTTAATTTAATGATTAAGTCTTTTAAGCATTTTAAATTTTAAATTTGGATTATCATTTTAATTAGGAATTAAATATTATTGAAGTGATTAATTTAGGGATTCTTAAATTAAAGAACAAATCTCTTCCTAATAACATCCCCATTTTAATAATTCCAATTTTTTTATTATTCTTCCAAATTTAATTAATTATTTAATTAAGGTTTATTTTAATTATTTTTAAATTGTTTAGTAGGTTTCTACCCTTTAATTATTTAAATTTCAATCATCCAAATCAGGTTAAGATCAAATATTTTACTTTTTCATCCTATTAAATCTAATGTTTTAATTAAGGGTTAAAATTTTAATTACCATTTTGCCCTTCAAGCTTAATAATTTCATAACTCACTAAATTGAGCTTAAATGAATTTGAAATTTTTATGTGACTTCACTCATATGTCAATAAAGACATTAGAGGAGAAAATGTGATTTTTCTGTATTTAATTTATTTATGTAATTATTTTTGGTGGAAAATAGGGATTTCCAAGGAAAATTTAATAATATGACCAAGGGAAAGTTTCTGTTCTTAAGAAAATTATGGGACATTCCTAATGACCAGAGGACCACTTGGACTAATTTTGGAGATTTTTTGAATTATATTCTTTTTATTATAATTATTTTGAGTTTTGGAGTGTTAATTAATTTAAAAATAAAATAAAGGTTGAAAAATGCATTTCATATTTTTCAAAAATCTCTCTGATATCAAGGAAATCAGAGAACTAACTTTTACAATTTTCTAATTTTTCTTTGATTTATTATAATTATTTTAGTGGAAATGCTAGAAAATACATTTTTTTAATTTTAAAATTACCCTAGGGCTTTAAAATTTAATATCTCATCATAGAGACTTAAGAAAAATATGGGGTTTGTTCCTAAGTGATTAAAATTCAAAATGTGACATTTTGGTGAATTTTATTATTTTTGTGATTTTTATTATTTTTTAATTATTAAAAATATTAAAATAATGTAAAAAATCAACTTTTTTAGAAAATTACAATTTTAATTTTCTTAAATTCCCCTAATATCAGAGAGGCTCCAAAACCAATTTGGTGAATTTTTGAAAAGTATTTTGAAAGTTATGAATTTTTTAAATTTAATTTTGGCTAAATGGCTTAATCAACCCATTTGATAGGGCTAACCAAGTCCAATTGACTTCAAACTTTTATGGTGGGTTCCTCTGATCCTAAAGGTCAGTGGAGAATTGATTTCAAATCAAATTTGATGTATGATTAGCTCTAATTAATTAAAGCTCCATTTTGGGTGTTTAAGCCAATTAGGGTTATTCCAAGTGAGTTAACTCAAAACCTATTTTTCCTAGGGTTCTCTGGTCATAATAAACATCACCAAATTTTCCTAGAATTTATTTCACAACATGCTAATTATTGGAATTAAAATACTCAGAATAGTGACCTAGAATTGAAAAATCAATATCTCTTCATAGGGATGGCCTCTGACTTTGGAAAATTCAGGAAATGTTCCTAAATTTAGAAGCTTCAAAAGCCCTATGGTCTCATGCCATGGTGAATTGTATACATGCATGGAGAATTGAAAATGTGCAGAGAGTAAATAAATCATTAAAAATCAAATACTCAATGAAATTAAATGATTTCTTTTCCACATTATTCTCCTCTATTCACTGAGCAAGAGGGTATTTTTATTTTATTTTTCTGATTTTCCTACACAAAGTTATGCATTTTTGAAGTTTAGGGAATAAAAAAAATAGGAAAATAACCTAATTTCCTACTTATCCACGCGGCGCCGCGTCAACCTAGGCATCTCCGAAGCTCCACGCGTCATCTTGTGATTATGCGCCGCCATCCGACTCAGTGCTCTAGGGCCCCGCGGTTCATGTTCTATTGCTCCGTCCGGCGCGATCCTGGCCGTCCGCTCGATACACGCGCAATCCGACGGCTCCTAGTCATCGTCTACGACTGGTGTGAACCCGTGACCGTCAACCTTCTAACCCTAATTTCTCACTCGATTCTCAACGGATTTTTGTGTTCTTATGCTCTATGGATTCGTCTTGAAGAGACGAACACATCCATACGGTAAACATGTATTTAAATTGACTCAAATTAAATGGAGAATCTCCGTAAGCTTGGGAAGAAGAGTGAGTCCATACCTTTGCTCAGAGAAGTGAAGCTTCGATCCGAGAGTGGTGTCACCTTTGATTGGGTCCAAGCAAGCTCCGGATGAAGTCCTTGGCTCAGTGAATTGTCTAGGTATGATTTCGACCAAGCCCGATCACAAAGCTTGGAGGCTGGAAGCAATGGTTGGCCTGGTGAGGGGGCTTTTGCTGGTAAACTTCTTCCCTTGGTTTGGTGAAGGTGTAAGACCAATCAATTTGGGGATTGGTCCACTGTGAAGAAGTGTCCTGGTTTTTGTGCTGAAATTTGAACTCAAAATCGAGCTCAGCTGGAGGAATCGGGCTGGAATCCGAGTGGGAATCAAGTGCTCTATGTGTGGAGAGTGGTCCGGAATGATTTTGGCGAGTTTCCTTAAGGTTGGTTCGACACCTCTTCCATGGCCGAGAGAGGTGGTGTTTAAATAGGAGAGGCTGGAGGGCCTCCCGAGGGAGTTAGGGACCGGGATCAGCTGCTCTTGGCAAGGGAAGAACAGCTCCAATGGCCACTGGGCATGGGGCAACTCAGCAAGGTGGAATTTCAATGCTTGGCTCCTTCCCATGTCTCGGCCATGGCATTTTCTGGTGGCCCTGGTGGCTGGCCGGCAGGCATGGGTCACCCTCAGGGTCAGGAGGTCCAGGGATTGAAGTTGGTGAAGGCAATTGGGCTTGGACATGTGTAAAGTGTTTGAATCAAAGTAGAATGGGGTAAGGGTATATTTTGGCTAAATTTGGTCAAATGCATGGATTGGGCTAGGTGCACCTTCCCATGGCTAGTTTGGTCGAGGATAAAGTGGTTTAGGTCGGCTTAATTAGTGGGGAAGGGTCACCATCCAAGTACAATTAAGTTTAAGCATGGTTTAGTGGAGTCATGGAAGTGGCTAATCCCCCTTAAGGGAATATGGAAAGGGCCTCCTCCTCTTGCCATCTTGGGTATGGTGAGGTGGAAAGTAGATTCCATGGCTCTCATGGCTCCCATGGCTCCATTTGGCTTGGGAAAAGTATTTTGTGAATTTTGGCATTTAGGGGTGATTTGGCATGAGGCTTGATTTGGAATCATTTGATGATGGGATTGGAACTTAGGGAATGTCTTTGATTAAATGGATGGCAAATGAAAATGTCATATGGGCTTTAGGGTAGATTTTGGGCTCTTTGAAATGGTTTTAGATGGGCTTTTAAAGTGATTTAGGGAAGTGGGTTTTTTTTATTTTAGGATGGGCATTTGGGTGAAAATTTTGTGAAGGACCATGTCAAATAAATGTTGCAATTGGTTTAGGGATGTTTCATGAATAGTTTGGAGTCAATTTGGTGTGATTTGGAATTGAATTGGTTTCAATTTGGGTTCATTTGGTAAGTGGGCCAATGTAGGTCAAATTGGGCTAACTTGGGCCAATGTTGGGCTAGGATTGAAATTGATGTAAAATTAATGTTGGGAAATCTTTATGGGAATGTTTCAAAGAGGTTTTAACTTTGCTTGGGTTTTGATTTTGGGGTTTGGGCTTATTTGGTTTAGGTTTGGGCTTAGGTCAAAATTGGGTCTTTTAGCTTTGGGTTGAGTTTGAGTGGGGTTTGGGTCTAAATTATGGGCGAATCATGTTAGTGTTTTGTTTGTGGGGATGTTAGGGAAGGTTTAGAGAAGATTTGGGGTTAATTGGAGTTGAATTGCGTGAGTTTGAGCTAAGTTTGGGTCATGGGTCCAAATTGGGCTTTAAGGTCAAAAGTGAAATTGGATTCAAATGCCAATCAAATTGGGCTTGAATTTTGTCTAGATTGGTTTTGGGGATGTTGAATTGAAGTTTAGAATTGAATTGGACCAGAATTTGGGTCAATTGGGTAGGTTTGGTTTGACATTGGGTTCACTTTGGGTTAAAATGGGTCAAATTGGGGATTTTGACAAAAGTGGGGTAAATTGACAAAATTGGCCCATGGTCTAGTTGGACAAAATGAAATTGGGAATATTTGAGATTTTCTGGAATTTTCTGGGAATGTTATGAATTTTTGGATTTTTTGGCTAAGAGGGGCATTTTGGGTATTTGGAGGGTATTGGGAGGTATTTTTGGAATTTTTGGCATTTTTGGCTATGAATGATCAGTTTGAGTGATGTGGGAATGTTTGGGATTGGTTTTAAGAAATTTTGGGTGATATTGGAGAATTTTGAAAATTTTGGGTAATTTCAAGGGTTTTGGGTAGGCTAGGCGGGTGTAGGGTCCCCGGGGTAAAAAATTAAAAATTTGGAAAATTGAAGATTCGGTAAATGTAAGTGGAATGAAATCATTTTGGTTGAGCCATGAAGCCATGTTAAGCCTATATGAGCCATGAGAGGACTCATTTGAGGCATTCACTATGTTGTTCCTAACCCTCTTAGCCAAGGGCTTAGGGGTTAAGGACCATCCATGTGAATCACCTTCATGAGTCAGGAGGTCAAGTTGGGTATAGGTGTGGTTTTAGAAGGTGTGTGAAAGTGTGGTGTATAAGTATAGTGTAAGTGTAAGTCAGCCCCTCACTGGACTGAGCCACCTGTGAGCGGCCTCAAGGCCAAAGAGTCCTATAGGAACTCATCCTTTAAACTTCCACATTTGATTTCAACCCTTTAGGTGATTAGGGGTCTACAATCAAGCTTGTGGGGTTTGCAGGGAGTTAAGAAGTGGTTTGAATTTCTAAGTGGTGGGTCCCAATTCTAATCCTCTAGGATAGTCAAAGGAAAAGCCTAAAGCTAGATCCTAGGTACTAAAAAGAAGAAGAGAAGACCTCATCAAAAATGAGGTCAACAAATGGACCCTCAATAGGTGTGGTGTGCTAACCAAGCACACCGCGCGTATTGGTGTTGACCGAAGCGATCAACAAAACCAACACAGATGTCCAAGTGACAAACTTAGGACGAAGTAAAAGAGTTTCCGCTGGGGAGTGTCAAGTATATCTCTGAGATTGGGTATTCCTGAACTCTCGCTGGGGAAAGGAAAAGGAGGTGAATCCCAAATCACATGATCTGGGGGAATTTCGATTTAGATTTCATGTTGTTTTAGTTTAAATTTTGATGTGTGAGTTCAGATTTTAGTTTGAGTTTCAATTTAGATTGAAGTTTTGTTAAAATTAATTTGAGGGGATTTGAACTTGAAATGAAAATCAGAATTTTGTGGTTTTAGATGTAACATCTTCAACCTCAAAAGAAAATTGAATTGATTGGATTGAATCATTACAATGAGGAGAGATCTCAGAGCAATGCGGTATTGGATGTAAAATCCTTAACCTCAAGAGTTTGATTTGGTGTGCTTCATTGCAATAGGGAGAGAACCTAAAGCAATGCGGTATTGGATGTAAAATCCTCAACCTCAAAAGTTTGATTTTTGATGTGTTTCATTGCGATAGGGAAAGAACCTAAAGCAATGCAGTCTCGGATGTAAAATCCTCAACCCCAAAAGTTTGATTTTGATGTATTTCATTGCGATAGGGAAAGAACCTAAAGTAATGCAGTATCGCATGTAAAATCCTCAACCCCAAGAATTTGATTTTGATGTATTTCATAGCGATAGGGAAAGAACCTAAAGCAATGCAGCCTCGGATGTAAAATCCTCAACCCCAAAAGTTTGACTTTGATGTATTTCATTGCGATAGAGAAAGAATCTAAAGCAATGCAGTCTCGGATGTAAAATCCTCAACCCCAAAAGTTTGATTTTGATGTATTTCATTGCGATAGGGAAAGAACCTAAAGCAATGCAGTCTCGGATGTAAAATCCTCAACCCCAAAAGTTTGATTTTTGATGTATTTCATTGCGATAGGGAAAGAACCTAAAGCAATGCGGTTTCGGATATAAAATCCTCAACCCCAAAAGTTTGATTTTGATGTATTTCATTGCGATAGGGAAAGAACCTAAAGCGATGCGGTCTCGGATGTAAAATCCTCAACCCCAAAAGTTTGATTTTTGATGTATTTCATTGCGATAGGAAATAACCTAAAGCGATGCGGTCTCGGATGTAAAATCCTCAACCCCAAAAGTTTGATTTTGATGTATTTCATTGCGATAGGGAAAGAACCTAAAGCAATGCAGTCTCGGATGTAAAATCCTCAACCCCAAAAGTTTGATTTTTGATGTATTTCATTGTGATAGGGAAAGAACCTAAAGCAATGCAGTCTCGGATGTAAAATCCTTGTGCGGCTTATTTTTAGGTTGAGTGTTGTATTTTTTAAAAGGGGTCGCCTACAGAAGTTGTCGGCGAATTATAAATTTAATTTAAATAAATATATAATTTAGAAAGTAGTATTTGATTTTGAAAATAATTTTAAATTTGAAAATTTTAAGATATGAAATCAAACTGATCTCACATCCCGAATAGTTTATATAAACGAGCGCCGCACCACAAACCGTGTATCTATCCCGAAGAATGACACACTCGCTTGATGATGGGGCTCGATTAAATAAACTAGAAAGGTTTGTGCCATCCGTTTGGTCCGCGAACCAATTTTATAAGCCGATAAGTTCTCCTGCTTAATATAAATGAATTAAGCGAGGTTTATATTACTCGGGTTCTTAAAGTTCCCTATAAGGGCAAGCCCTATAGTTAATTACATCTTAAGTGACGGAAATCACCTAAGAAAACTTTCGATAATAATCAGTAGTTCTGCTCTCAAGAATTTCAAAGTTTAAGTTTTCAAGGGATTGAATTTTGGAAATTTCAATAGGGAATGGATCAAATTTGGAACAGTTATTTTCAGGAGTCCAAAGGAAGAGAAGTAGGGGATGTCACAGACCCGAAGTGAACTTCGGTGACTTCCCAAACTATCCTAATGTTAGTCTTTGAATTTCGGAAGTGAATTTATTTAAGTTTCAATCCTGCCAATTAATTATAGGAATTACATTCACATAATCACTCGATTATACAAATAACCTCGAAAGGTAGGAGGATTTACATCGTATCGGACGACAACCTCGGAATCCTAAAGCGAGTTAGGGCTTATATTGCACGGCAAGGGCTGTACAAAGGCCTAAAAGAACAGGTGAGGATTTACGTCGCACTAAGCGGACTACCTCGAATCCTATGGCTTGTTGTTTAAACTAAAGAATAGTTTTGCTGATGTCGACACAGGTTTTGCTGATGACGATGGCCGTGCTGCCCACCATGCTCCAAGCTCCTTGTTGTTGCAGAGGTTTAGTTTTAGAAGTCATAAATCGGGAGATGAGAGAAGTGTTTTTGGTTTAGAGAAAATCTTAAAATCCGGTGTTTTTAATATTTTAATTAAACAAATCTTAAAGTTGATTATAACAACACCGGTTAAGATCCCACGGTTCCATCCTTCCGGCATCGTTATTTTTATCGGATTCACTTAGTCCGGATGAATTTGCTAAACTCAATCGAATGAGTTCCACACTTTCATTTAGACTGTGGGAAATCCCGTTAGCAACACGTAGGTTACATCATCCGAGGTATTCCCGATCATCCAACAAGACGTTTTAATTTAGTTGTCGTTGTAGTTTTGTTGTTACGTTTGTGATTAAATTTTGAGTTGTCTTATATTTTGAAATGTTGTGGCGGTGGATTTTATCTTGTTGTGTCTTTTAATTTAGTTATGGGTTTCGGTTTTGGTTTACATCCTAAAGGTGTAGGTTTTCATGCAACCGTTGTTTATCGTGCAAGAAAGATAAAGTACAACACGAATAAATGAATTGCGATAAGGTAAATTGCAATAAAATAAAAGCGTACTCGGAGGGTCTTCCCGTCATTCCAAGTCGTACTTGAAACACGAGTTTAGAGCATTTAAGCATTTATAGCAATTTCTTAGGTAAAGCTAAGGGAAGGGTTATGGTTTTCTACCAAAATCCTAATCCTATAGCTTAGTCATTCCTATGACGTCTAGGTCTTCGATTTTGGTTTTAAGGATGATTTCTCTTCACCAAAGAACAACTAAGCTCAATTTGTTCTTAAGGACATTCCATCATATTGAGGAAGTGTTTAAGACGAATCTTAAACATCTTTTCAATATTTCGGGAATTATCCTAAGTCCAAATGAATTCTATTGTGCGAGTGAATTAATCATCCAGGGTGTTTAAGTTAAGTTTTATTTCTTGCTCAGTGAATTAGGATGTTTGAATATCCTTATGGGTGAAGTGTCATTTCACTTGATACTCCGTTTAGGAGTTATAATAGTAAAAGCTCCTAAGGGCAAAATGATATTTAATGATTTGTGATTCAAATTTAAGTTCAAATTAATGATTTAAGTTTGGAATAGTGTTCAAGTTATTTTAGATTTATTTTGAATTTCTTTATGTCTTAAGTGATGTCATTTAATTCAATTTAATTTAATTTAACTTAATTTAATTTAATGTGGTTTAATTTAATTTAATTTAATTTAAGTTAATTTAATATAATATGCTTTATCTTAATTTAATTCAATTTGATTTAATTTAATTTGATTTAGTTTTAATTTAATTTAATTTAATTTAATTTAATTTAATTTAATTTTAATTTAATTTAATTTAATTTAATTTAATTTAATTTAATTTAATTTTAATTTTTTATTTTAAAAAGGTTTGCTTTAAATAATTTAACTTTAATTTAATTTAATGATTAAGTCTTTTAGCATTTTAAATCTTAAACTTGGATTATCATTTTAATTAGGAATTAAATATTATTGGGATGATTAATTTAGGGATTCTTAAATTAAAGAACAAACCTCTTCCTAATAATATCCCTATTTTAATAATTCCAATTTTATTATTCTTCCAAATTTAATTTATTATTTAATTAAGGTTTATTTCAATTATTTTAAATTATTTAGTAGGTTTCTACCCTTTAATTATCTAAATTTCAATCATCCAAATCAGATTAAAATCAAATATTTTACCTATTCATTTTATTAAGCCTAAAGTTTTAATTAAGGGTTAAAATTACCATTTTGCCCTTCAAGCTTAATAATTTCATAACTCACTAAATTGAGCTCAAATGAATTTGAAATTTTTATGTGACTTCACTCATATGTCAATAAAGACATTAGAGGAGAAAATGTGATTTTTCTGTATTTAATTTATTTATTTAATTATTTTTGGTGGAAAATAAGGATTTCCAAGGAAAATTCAATAATATGACCAAGGGAAAGTTTCTGTCCTTAAGAAAATTATGGGACATTCCTAATGACTAGAGGACCACTTGGACCAATTTTTGTGATTTTTTGAATTATATTGTATTTATTAGAATTATTTTAAATTCTGGAGTATTAATTAATTTAAAAAAAGAATATAAGTTGAAAAATGAATTTTATAATTTTTAAAATTCTCTCTGATATCAAGGATTCCAGAGAACCAAATTTTACAATTTTCTGATTTTTCTTTGATTTATTATAATTATTTTAGTGAAAATGCTAGAAAATACATTTTTTTAATTTTAAAATTACCCTAGGGCTTTAAAATTTAATATCTCATTAAATAGTCCTAAGAAAAATATGGGGTTTGTTCCTAAGTGATTATATTTCAAAATATGACATTTTGGTGAATTTTATTATTTTGTGATTTTTATTATTTTTTAATTATTAAAATATTAAAATAATACTAAAAAAATTAACTTTTTTAGAAAATTGAAATTTTAATTTTCTTAAATTCCCCTAATATCAGAGAGGCTCCAAAACCAATTTGGTGAATTTTTTAAAGGTATTTTGAAAGTTATGAATTTTTAAAGTTTAAAATGACTAAATGGCTTAATCAACCCATTTAGTAGGGCTAACCACGTCCAATTGACTTCAAACTTTTATGGTGGGTTCCTCTGATCCTAAAGGTCAGTGGAGAATTGATTTCAAGTCAATTTGATGTATGGTTAGCTCTAATTAATTAGGGGTCTATTTTGGGTGTTTAAGCCGATTAGGGTTATCTTAAGTGAATTAACTCAAGTCCTATTTTTCCTAGGGTTCTCTCGGTCATAAGGAACATCACCAAATTTTCCTAGAATTTATTTCACAACATGCTAATTTTTGGAATTAAAATACTCAAAACAGCCACATGCATTTGAAAAATCAATAACTTTTCACAGAGATGGCCTCCGACCTTGGAAAATTCGGGGAATGTCCCCAAGTTCAGAGGCTTCAAAAGCCCTATGGTCTCATGCCATGGTGAATTGTATGAATGCATGGAGAATTAAAACAATGCAGGGAGTAAATAATTAATTAAAAATAAAGTACTGGGCAAAATTAATTAATTTCTTTTCCACATTATCCTCCTCTGTTCACTGAGCAAGAGGGTATTTTTATTTTATTTTTGTGATTTTTCTACACAAAGATATGGATTTTCCAAGTTTAGGGAATTAAATAAATAAGAAAATACCCTAATTTTATATTTAACACGGCGGCGCTGACTCATCCTAGGCAGCTCCGAACGCACACGCGTCGCCTCCTGATTCGGCGCCGCCTTCTGACTCAGCGCCACGTGGCCCGCTGTTCATGTATCATCTCCTCGTCCGACGCCATCTGAGCCGTCCGTCCGCGCGTGTATTAAATGAACGACATCCGTTCATCGTCCCCAAGCCTCCTAACCCGAGAACCGTCCACCTTCTAGCCCTAAGATCTCACTCAATTCTCCATGGATTTTTACGTTCTTATGCTCTATGGATTCGTATTGAAGAGACGAACACATCTATACGGCTAATGCTCATTGAAATCGACTCATTTGAAATGGAGAATGTTCAGAAGCTCGGGATGAAGAATTGATCCATACCTTAGCTCTGAGAGGTGAAGCCTCGATCAGAGATGTTCGGCACATTCGTTGGAGCTGCAGGAGGCTAGGGATGAAGCCTGGGGATGTGTTGAATTTCTCAGGTGTGATTTCCACCAAGGTCGATCACAACCTTTGGAGTCCGGAACAACCGGGTGGCCCGGAGAGGGGGCTTTCACTGGAAAACTTCTTCTCTTGGCTCGGTGAAGGTGTAGGTGAGTTTAATTTGATTTTGGTGGAGGATTCGGGAGTGTCCCGTTCGGCTCGAGAATTGAGCTCCAAAATCGAGCTCAATCGATGGGGATTAGAGCAGGGAGGACGATGAGGGATCAATTGCTCTAAGTCCGGAGGGGAGTGAGGAGTGATTTTGGCGAGTTTTGGTATGGTCCGGTTCAGCACCTCTCATGGCCGAGAGGGGTGGTGTTTAAATAGGAGAGGGTGGAGGGCCTCCCGGGGGGTTTAAAGCCGGGGATCGAGCTTGCTCCGGTGAGGAGAAGGAGAGCTATGCTTGTCCATTTGGGTTGAGACAAGTCAGCAAGGGAGGATTGAATTTTTTGGCTCCTCCCAAGGTCTCGGCCATGGTGTTTTCCGGCGGCCTGGTGGCTGGCCGGCCAAGCACTGGTCACCATCTTGTTCAGGTGGGTCAGGGCTGGGGTTTGGTGCATTCAATTGAGGTTTGACATGTGTAAAGTGGTTGAACCAAAGTAGAAAGGGGAAGGGGCCATTTTAGCCTATTTTGGTCAACCCATGCAAATGGGTTGGGTGCACTTCCCCAAGACCTGGTTTTGGGCTGAGGAGGTCAGGTGGGTCAATCTCCCATGTGTGGTGGAGTCTCCATCAAGGATTAGGTGGCAAAGCATGGTTTAGAGTGTGACATGCTTAAGGTAAAAAAGGTTTAAGGGAGGTTTAAGAAAGAACCCCCTCTTCTTGCCATAAATGGACTAATGACAAGTCAAAGCCCTCATGGCTTCATGTGGCTTGGGAATGGCTTGTTCATGGCTCCATTTGGCTTGGGAAAAGCTTGGTCAATTTCATGAAAATGGATTTTAGGAATTTTTGGTAATTTGATGGAAATTTGTATGAAACTTGATTTGGAAAGATTTGATGATGAATTTAGGACTTAGGTATTGAGTTTAATTGAAAGTATGATGAGGGGAAATGTCATATGGGCTTTGGGACCAATTTTGGGCCTTTGGATGTGGTAAAGGATGGGCTTTTAAAATGGTTTAAGGAATGGGCCCTTAAGTTTAAAAATGAATTTATGGATGGAAATTTTTGTAAAGAGGTGGGGCCAAATAGTTGTTGAGTTTGGTTTAGGGATGTGTCATGAGTGGTTTGGAGTTAATTTGGTGTGATTTGGACTTGAATTGGCTTGAATTTGGGTTTATTTGGTAAGTGGGCCAATGTAGGTCAAATTGGGCTAACTTGGGCCAATGTTGGGCTAGAGTTGAAATTGATGTAAAATAAATGTTGGGAAATGTTTTTGGGAGTGTTTCAAAGAGGTTTTGGCTTTGGTTGGGTTTTGATTTTGGGGTTTGGGCCTATTTGGGTTAGGTTTGGGTTTAGGTCAAAATTGGGCTTTTTGATTTTGGGTTGAATTTGAGTGGGGTTTGGGTCAAAATCTTGGGCAAATCATGTTAGTGTTTTGTTTATGGGGATGTTAAGGAAAGTTTAGAAAAGATTTGGGGTTAATTGGAGTTCAATTGGGTGAGTTTGGGCTAAGTTTGGGTCATGGGTCCAAATTGGGCTTTAAGGCCAAAAGTGAAATTGGATCCCAATGCCAATCAAATTGGGCTTGGATTTGGTCTAGATTGGTGTTGGGGATGTTGAATTGAAGTTTAGAATTGAATTGGACCAGAATTTGGGTCAATTGGGTAGGTTTGGGTTGACATTGGGTTTACTTTGAGTTAAAATGGGTCAAATTGGGGGTTTTGATAAAAGTGGGGTAAATCGACAAAATTGGCCCATGATGTAGTTGAACAAAATGAAATTGGGAATATTTGGGATTTTTTGGAATTTTCCGGGAATTTTCTGAATTTTTGGATTTTTTGGCTAAGAGGGGTATTTTGGGTATTTGGAGGGTATTGGGAGGTATTTTTGGAATTTTTGGTTATGGATGATCAATGTGATTGGTGAAGACATGTTTAGGAATGATTTTGGAGAATTTTGGGTAGTTTAGGTGATTTTGCAAATTTTGGAGGGTTTCAAGGGTTTGGGTAGGCTAGGGCGGGTGTATGGTCCTGGGGTCAAAAATTGAAAATTTGGAAAATTGAAGATTGGGTGAATGTAAGTGGAATGAAATCATTTTTGTTGAGCCATGAAGCCATATCAAGTCCACATGAGCCATGGAGGGACTCATTTGAGGCATCCACTATGTTGTTCCTAACCCTCTTACGCAAGGGCTTAGTGGGTTAAGGACCATCCATGCGAACCACCTTCATGAGTCGGGAGGTCAAGTTGGGTATGGGTGTGGTTTTAGGAGGTGTGTGAAAGTGTAGTGTATAGGTGTAATGTGTGTGTAAGTCAGCCCCTTCACCGGACCGGGCCACCTGTGGGCGGTCCTAAGGCCAAAGAGTCCTATAGGAACTTATCCTTTAAACTTCCACATTTGATCTCAACCCTCTAGGTGATTAGGGGTCTACAATCAAGTTTGTGGAGTTTGCAGGGAGTTAAGAAGTGGTTTGAATTTCTAAGTGGTGGGTCCCATCTCTAGTCCTCTAAGATAGTCAAAGGAAAAGCCTAAGGCTAGATCCTAAGTACTAAAGAGAGAAGAGAAGACCTCACCAAAAATGAGGTCAACAATCCTCAACCCCAAAAGTTTGATTTTTGATGTATTTCATTGCGATACGGAAAGAACCTAAAGCAATGCAGTCTCGGATGTAAAATCCTCAACCCCAAAAGTTTGATTTTTGATGTATTTCATTGCGATAGGGAAAGAACCTAAAGCAATGCAGTTTCGGAGGTAAAATCCTCAACCCCAAAAGTTTGATTTTGATGTGGTAATTGATTTTGCAAAGATTTGTAGTGTTGATTTGAAAAGTGTGGAATTTTGGTGCTTTGAGAATTTCATGAAAGTTGTAAAATATTTTCATGGAAAGAAACAGATTAGGAGGGAATATGTAGATGCTACATATCCCATTCAAAAGAGTTGATTGAGAGTTGCTGGTTTGGATTAGATACATTTCTTCGCCACTAGATCCGAATCGAAAACCTCGTGGCTCCGTGTCAATGGAATCGACCGCTTCCATTCCAGACAAGGGAGAGAGTAGAACGGATTGGATTTCAGATTTGGAAGGTTGAATTTGAATTTGATTGAGATTTGATTTGAAATCTGGAAGGTTGAATTTGAATTTTATTGAGATTTGATTTGAAATCTGGAAGGTTGAATTTGAATTTTTGATTTAAAATTTGTGTTCATTTTGTTTATTCTTTAACGATTTATCGTTCATTTAATGTTCATGTGAATTTGGAGTCCATCATTTTTTATTTAGATTTTTTAGGAAAGTTTTTCTTTTATTCTTTTTGTTTCTTTTCTGTTCTTTGTTCGAAGTTCATTTAACTTTTAATGGCGTTTCCCAGTCAACTTGCACAAAAGAGGTGAAGGCCAAAAAAATGTGACATGGTCACTTTCATTCCAATCATGTTGAAGATACATCATACAATTCGATCTGGAATACATCTCATACAATCCATGTAGACTCAAAACGGACTATGTATGATCTTTGTCAATCCATCCAAAAAGGTATCTGTCAAAAATCCATGTCTGAATAGTGAGGTACATGGTCAATAACATCACCTTCCAAGCCATCCTTGGCAAGGATGCCGTATGGATGTACGTTGGAGGTGTGATATTTTCCATGTAACTCACGACTCGTAAGGTCGGAGGCTCTCTAGCTCCGGGTCCGTGCTGGAAGTGGTAAGGTGCTTTCCTGTCATCCATCCTTCGAAAGTAACCGAGATCCGCTTCATCGGTACTCCCGTATGCAATGTTTAGCTACATCCGCTCCGTTGCCTTTTAGTATCATGACGGAACCTACCGGTAATGGTATCTTCACCGGCCCTCGGAACTCACTCGGGCCCGTTATCCGGAGGTCGCATCCGAACATGATATTACACTCGTTCGAAAAGAAACCGTGCGAAAGGTCCGACAAAGTCGTGGTGATCTATGTGAGGGGTTATGCGGTCACCCTTTTTGTAAATGTTAATGATGCAACTGTCTGGGTATGCAATCCGTCGGCAGTACCCTCCATGCTATCATTCTTTTTACCATCCTTTCGATGACTAATGGCATTGGATCCACTCGGCCATGACGGAGTATCCCGGTGGGTTTCCTTCCTGTCTTCTCGCGAAGTTGTAGCAGCATCCACATTGTATTGTAATTCTTCCTTTCCCTGGCATCCACCTCCGGGGTTCCGAGTAAGTGTTTTCTCTTAGGCGGCCTGCTCGACCCATCCTTTTCAAATCCCGGATGCAGTCCACAATTTTTTTTTGTTCGTATTATGAGAACACGTCTGTTAGTGTTTTGTTTGTGGGGATGTTAGGGAAGGTTTAGAAAAGATTTGGGGTTAATTGGAGTTGAATTGGGTTAGTTTGGGCTAAGTTTGGGTCATGGGTCCAAATTGGGCTTTAAGGTCAAAAGTGAAATTGGATTCAAATGTCAATCAAATTGGGCTTGAATTTGGTCTAGATTGGTTTTGGGGATGTTGAATTGAAGTTTAAAATTGAATTGGACCAGAATTTGGGTCAATTGGGTAGGTTTGGTTTGACATTGGGTTCACTTTGGGTAAAAATGGGTCAAATTGGGGATTTTGACAAAAGTGGGGTAAATTGACAAAATTGTCCGTGGTGTAGTTGGACAAAATGAAATTGGGAATATTTGGGATTTTCAGGAATTTTTTGGGAATTTTCTGAATTTTTGGATTTTTTAGCTAAGAGGGGCATTTTGGGTATTTGGAGGGTATTGGGAGGTATTTTTGGAATTTTTGGCATTTTTGGCTATGGATGATCAGTTTGAGTGATGTGGGAATGTTTGGGATTGGTTTTGAGAAATTTTGGGTGATTTTGGAGAATTTTGAAAAATTTGGGTAATTTCAAGGGTTTTGGGTAGGCTAGGCGGGTGTAGGGTCCCCGGGGTCAAAAATTAAAAATTTGGAAAATTGAAGATTGGGTAAATGTAATTGGAATCAAAATCATTTTGGTTGAGCCATGAAGCCATGTTAAGCCTATATGAGCCATGAGAGGACTCATTTGAGGCATTCACTATGTTGTTCCTAACCCTCTTGCCCGAGGACTTAGGGGTTAAGGACCATCCATGTGAATCACCTTCATGAGTCGGGAGGTCAAGTTGGGTATAGGTGTGGTTTTAGGAGGTGTGTGAAAGTGTGGTGTATAAGTATAGTGTGAGTGTAAGTCGGCCCCTTCACTGCACTGAGCCACCTGCAGGCGCTCCTAAGGCTAAAGAGTCCTATAGGAACTCATCCTTTAAACTTCCACATTTGATTTCAACCCTCTAGGTGATTAGGGGTCTACAATCAAGCTTGTGGTGTTTGCAGGGAGTTAAGAAGTGGTTTGAATTTCTAAGTGGTGGGTCCCAAATCTAATCCTCTAGGATAGTCAAAGGAAAAGCCTAAGGCTAGATCCTAAGTACTAAAAAGAAGAAGAGAAGACCTCATCAAAAATGAGGTCAACAACCACTCAGAGAAGTGAGGGCACACCACGTGCTACAGTTTTTCAAGAAATAAGTTGTCTACCGTTTTGGGGTACCGCGCAGGACCATTTCAGATAATGGGTCTGCATTCAAAAGTACAAAGGTCAACAGTTTTGTCAGAAGACACAGGATCGATTGGCGATACTCAACGATCTACTACCCAAGAGCAAACGGCTTGACCGAGGCTTTTAATAAAACTCTCGTTCAAACTTTAAAGAAAACTTTGGATGACAACAAGAGAAATTGGCACGAGAAGTTATTAGAAGCCTTATGGGCCTACATGACGACTTTTAGGACTCCTACTCAGTCTACGCCTTACGCTTTAGTGTACGGGTCTGAGGCCGTCTTGCCCTGGATGTTCAGCTTCTGTCACTCTGAATTGCAGTTGCAGAAAAGATCACTACAAAAGAAAATGTCAGACTATGACTGGAAGAATTGGAAAGCTTGGAAGGGAAAAGACTTTCCGCACAACAAAATTTGGAACTGTATCAAGCCAAGATGATCCAGGCCCATGACAAATTGGTCCGCCCAAGAACTTTCAAAGTCGGTGACTTAGTTTTGGTTCTCAGAAGACCTATTCTTGCACACCGCAAGATAGGAGGTAAGTTTGAACCAACATGGGAAGGGTCGTTCGTGGTCGAGACAGTCTACTCAGGAGGTTCCTACCAGCTTGTGAATTGCCGTGGAGAACGACCTATGCTTCCAATCAATGGACGGTATTTAAAGAAGTACTACGCAACCTGATGTTTCGAAGGGCGGCCTCTAAAGTAGAATCTTATCCCTAGAAATACGGGTGAAGTAATCACTTTGTGACTGGGTCCGAACCTAAAACAAAATAAAATGGATGATAAAAAAAATCTCATCAACGAAAATGTGAAAAAGAAAACAAGAGAAATCATAATAATAAAATGTCAAAATTTCCTTTTAAATCCATTCATTCCTGATATTTTCTCATCTCTTCCTACTTCCTTTAAATTTAAAAGAAGTGAATACAATTTTTTAAGTGTTTTTTCTTATTGTTCTTAGTACAGCCCCTGATCCTTTCCTTGTTTTTTCGCAGGTAAATGTCGAACGGGCGGTTGGTTCTAAACTTTATAAATGGCGTGAGTCTAGCACTTGATGAAAAGAGGGTGAGGGATGGAGCAGTGATAGAGATTGACTCAGACTTCACACTAACCGACTTACAATACGAAGAAAATGATTGGATCCCAGTTGATCGAGAGGAACTTCACAGCCAGACAGTGATGAAGATGGGTGACCCGAGCCACTAATCCAGCAATAAGAAAAGAAAAGCAAATGCCGCGCATGCAACCAGAGAAGATAGGAAAATTAAGTCCATGGTTGCCACAGCAGAGGGTAGTCTTGTCAGCGCCGCACCCGCAGAAATTCAAGGGGTAAGGAGAGCTACTCTCACTGCTACCCAGTGAAGAAATAAGAATCGTCGCATTCGCAAAATGTTGACCAAGTTAGCGACGGATCAACATGAACGGACGGTGGATACCGTTAGTGCAAATGCTCCAAGGAGACCGGTTCGTCAGGGAACCGTAAAGAAGAAAGTCAACTCCAAGAAGGTCGGAACGGATAAAAGAAATACCAAGAAAAGCAGAAATAGAGTCGGTACCTCGACGCCGAGCATATGTACCGGATCCGAAGAGTCTTGTTGCGAAAGCAACCCCGGAGGATGTCCCTACGGAGACTATCCCCGAGGAGCCGAGACATGCAGAAGAACGTGCTGGGGTTGAGCCATACATCGCGCAGTATGTTACTAGACACCGAGGACATCAGATAATCCTGGAATACGAGCTGGAGAAAATGCAATTAGTTGAGAAGAAAACCTTTGAATACTTTGAAAGAATTGGAAACAAGAGGGTCAACATCTTGGAAGGCCTTGAGCTGCATACAGATGTTTTCTCAAATTATGAGCAACAACAAATTGTAGATTGCATCCTTGAATTGCAGAAAATGGGTCGAGCTGGCCGCCTGAGAGAAAAGACATACTCAGAACCCCAAAGATGGATGTCAGGAAAGGGAAGAGTTACAATCCAATGCGGATGTTGCTAACCCACCAGGGATACTCCGCCGCAGTGAGGTGGATTCGATGCCAAGAATCATCAAGAGAATGGTGAAAAGGATGATAACATGGAGGGTACTGCCTGCAGATTGCAGACCCAACAGCTGCATTATTAACATCTACAATGAAGGCGACTGCATACCTCCGCATATAGACCATCATGAATTTATTATACCCTTCTGCACAGTGTCATTCGTCAACCAGTGCAACATTATGTTCGGATCTAACCTCCGGATTGCAGACCCCGGTGAGTTCCGAGGGCCGGTGAAGATACCACTACCGGTAGGTTCCGTCCTGGTGTTAAAACGAAACGGAGCATATGTTGCGAAGCATTGCATTTCTGGAGTGCCTGTGGAGCAGATCTTAGTTACTTTTAGAAGAATGGACGACAGAAAAATGCCTTACCACTTTCAGCCAGATCCAAACTTGGAGAGTCTCCGGCCCTATGAGCTGTGAGTTACATGGGAGATAGCACACCTCCAATACACATCCATGCGGCATTCCTGCCAAGGGTGGCTTGGAAGGTGATGTTATTGCCCATGTTTCTTACTATTCAGACATGGATTTTTTGACAGACGCTTTTGAATGGATCGGCAAGAAGTTTACACAGTCCGTTTTGGATTTACCTGGATTGTATGAGACATTAAAATTCTGAAGTAAATGTCATCATGACTAGATCAAGTTGTATGATGTACTTTCAACAAGTTGGAATGAAAACGACTACGTCATATTTTGCTTTCACCTCTTTTTGTGCAAATTGACTGGGAAACGCCATTAAAGTTAAATAAACTTTGAACGAAGAACAAAAAAGAAAATAAAATAAATGAGAATTTTTCCTAAAAATCTAAATATTAAAATGAACTTCAAATTCACATGAACACTAAATAAACAACAAAAATAAAAAAATGGGATCGTTAAAGGACAAACAAAACGAATCTAAATCTCAAATTGAATTCTGATTTGAATCCTCTGATTCGAACCTTTCATTTCTTTCCTCAATTGAAATATGTTTGAAACTCTTTTGAAATTTGAATATTCTCTTCGACTTGTCGTTAAGTCAAGTCTTTTCAGCTTGGTACCCTTACTAGCTCCTTTCAATTCTCTTGCTGATGTGTCTTAGAGGATCGACTAGTTCTATCGACACGGAGCCACGAACTTTGTTCAATTTGGTTTTGATGGCATGGGATTGGGTCCCTCTTCGTACAGATAAATCTTCGAGATTGGAACCAGTTTCCATTTCTCATTAAATTTCGAGACTGGAACCAAAATTCCAGTTCTCTTCCTTCGAGTTCGGTACCTAAACTCCGACTCTCATTCGAGATCGATACCTAGATTTCGATTCTCTTTCAAATTGATACCTAAATTTCAATTCTAAATTCCGAGACTGGTACCTAAATTCCAGTTCTCTTCCTTCGAGGTCGGTACCTAAATTTCGACTCTCATTTGAGATCGATACCTAAATTTCGATTCTCTTTCGAATTGATACCTAAATTTCAATTATAAATTTCGAGACTGGTACCTAAATTCCAGTTCTCTTCCTTCGAGGTCGACACCTAAATTCCGACTCTCATTCGAGATCGATACTTAAATTTCGATTCTCTTTCGAATTGATACCTAAATTTCAATTCTAAATTCCGAGACTGGTACCTAAATTCCAGTTGTCTTCCTTCGAGGTCGGTACCTAAATTCCAGTTGTCTTCCTTCGAGGTCGGTACATAAATTTCGGTTCTCTTTCGAATTGATACCTAAATTTCAATTCTAAATTCCGAGACTGGTACCTAAATTCCAGTTCACTTCCTTCGAGGTCGGTACCTAAATTCCGACTCTCATCCGAGATTGATACCTAAATTTTGATTCTCTTTCAGGTTTGATACTTAAATTTCAAATCTCACTCTCTCGAGATCAGTACCAAAATTCTGATTCTCGTCCTTTTTTTCGTCGATACTTAAACTCTGATTCTCACTCCGAGGCTGGTACCTAAATTCCAGTTCTCTTCGCAATCCCAAGGTTGGAAACCAGGTTTCAATTCTCATTTCAAATCCAAATTTCAAATTCAAAATTTCCTTAAATCGATTTTAAATTAAACTTTAATCGAAATTGAGACTCAGAACAAATCAAAATCTAAACTCACACATTGAAACTTGAAATTTAAAAGTAAACTAAAATCTAAATCGAATTCCCCAGATCTTGTGATTTGGAGTTGACCTCCTTTTCCATTCCCCAGCGAGAGTTTAGGAATCTCCAGTCTTGGAAATATACCTGATACTCCCCAGCGGAAATTCTTCTACTTCGTCCTAAGTTTATCACTTGGACATCTGTATTGGTTTTGTTGATCTCTTTGGTCAACACCAATAAGTGTGGTGTGCTTGATTAGCACACCACACCTATTGGGGGTCCATTTGTTGACCTCATTTTTGATGAGGTCTTTTGCTTCTCTCTTTAGTACTTAGGATCTAGCCTTAGGCTTTTCCTTTGACTAATCTTAGAGGACTAGAAATGGAACCCACCCTTTATAAATTCAAACTACTTCTTAACTCCCTGCAAACCCCACAAGCTTGATTGTAAACCCCTAATCACCCAGAGGGTTGAAATCAAATGTGGAGGTTTAAAGGATGAGTTCCCTATAGAACTTTTTGGCCTTAGGAATACCCTGGGTAGCCTGGTCTGGTGAGGTTTTACTTGCACATACACTACACTCTCACACACATTCCAAGTCCTAAAACCACACTCTCACCCAACTTGACTTCTTGACTCATATAGGTAATTCATATGGATGGTCCTTAACCCCTAAGCCCCTGGCTAAGAGGGTTAAGAACAACATAGTGAATGCCCCAAATGAGTCCTCTCATGACTCATATGGGCTTAATATGGCTTCATGGCTCATATGGGCTTAATATGGCTTCATGGCTCAACCAAAGTGATCTCATTTCACTCACATTTGATCAATCTTCCTTTTTTTTCAAAATTTCAATTTTTGACCCCCGGGGCCCCGGACCCACCAAACCTACCAAATACCCTTGAAATGACCCAAAATTTGCAAAATTGCCTAAATTACCTAAGATCCCTCAAAATCAATCCTAAACACTTCCCACCATTCAAATTGACCATCTTTGGCCATAAATACCAAATTTCCAAAAATACCCCTAAACCCCCCCCCCCCCCAAATTACCAAAATACCCTTTTACCCCAAAATCCAAAAATTCAGAAAATTCCTAAAAAATTCCAGAAAATCTCAAATATTCCCAATTTCATTTTGTTCAACTGTACCATGGGCCAATTTAGCCAATTTACCCAACTTTTACTAAAACCCCCAATTTAACCCATTTTTTAACCCAAGTGAACACAATGTCAAACCAAACCACCCCAATTGACCTCAATTTTGGTCCAATTCAATTCTAAACTTCAATTCAATATCCCCAATATCAATTTAGACCAAATCCAAGTCCAATTTGATTGACATTTGAGCCCAATTTCAATTTAAAGCTTAAGGCCCAATTTTGGCACATGACCTAAACCTAGCTCAAACCAACCCGATTCAACTCCAATTGACCCCAAATATTTTCTAAAGCCTTCTTAACATCCCCATAAACAAAACACTAACTTGATTTGCCCAAAATTTGAACCTAAACTCCACCCAAACCTAACCCAAAACCAAAATCCCTTAAATTGACCTAAGCCCAAACCTAACCCAAATGGGCCCAAATACCAAAATCAAAGCCCAAACAAAGTTGAATACTCTTTGTAACACTCCCATAAACATTTCTCAACATTAATTTTACATCAAATCCAACTTTAGCCCAACCTTAAACCAAGTTAGCCCAATTTGACTTTGGCCCCTTTACTAAAAGACCCACATTAAACCCAATTCAATTCAAAATCACTTCAAATTTGTTCCAAATCACTCATGACACATCCCTAAACTAAACCCAACATTTATTTGACATGGTCCTTCACAAAACTTTCATCTAAAAGCCCATTTTAAAATATAAAAGCCCACTTCCATAAAGCCTTTAAAAGCCCATTTTCACCAAAATTCAAAAGGCCCAAAACCTATTTCAAAACCCATATGACATCTTCATTGGTCATCCATTCGATAAAATCACCCCCTAAGTTTTATTTCATCATTTAAACAAACCAAATGTGGCCCCATGGAAATTTTCCATCAAAATGTCTAAAAATTCAAAACCCTTTTTCATGTAATTGACCAAGCTTTGCCCCAAGCCACATGGAGCCATGGAGTCATGCATAAACCATATGCAAGCCTTGGAAGCCACTTTCCACAACACCAAACCATTTATGGCTAGAGAGGGAACCCCTTTCCAAACTCCTTCTTAAGCCTTTTTAACCCCTTTTATGTCACACTCTAACCCATGCTTAATCAAAATTCTTGGGAGAGAGACTTCTCCACCTAAAGTCAGCTGAGCCAAATGATCATTTCAGCCTAAATCAAACTCTTAGAGGGTGAACCCAACCCATTTCCATGGCTTGACCAAAGTAAGCTCAAAATGACTCTTCCCCCTTACCACTTAAATCAAACTCCTTTACACATGTCAAGCCTCAATTAACTGCACCATTGCCAACCCCTGACCCTTCTGAGCCAGATGGTGACCTAACCCTGCCGGCCAGCCACCTGGGTCGTCGGAAAACACCATGGCCGAGAGCTCCATGTGAGCCAAATTTTTCAATTCTTCCTTGCTGAGGTGTCCCAACTCAATTGAACTCCATGGCTGTTCTTCCCTTGCCCTGAGCAGCTGATCCCAGCCTCCAATTGCCCCTGGGAAGCCCTCCAACCACCTCTCGGCCAAAAGAGGTGTTGAACCAAACCTTACCAAAACTCGCCAAAATCACTCCGCATCCCTCTCCGTACATAGAGAACTTGATCCCCACCGAAATCCAGCCCTAAAACCCTCTCTCGCGAGCTCAATTTCGAGTTGAAAATCCACCCAAAAAATAGGACACTTCACCACAAGCGAGCCAATCTTCAAATTGATTGACCCTACACCTTCACCGCACTGAAGGAGAAGTTCCCCAAGAAAAGCCCCCTCACCGAGCCGCCCATTGCTTCCAGCCTCCAAGCTTTGTGATCGGCCCCGGTCACTTTCATACTTAGACAATTCCCTGCAGCCGGAGACTTCATCCGGAGCTCGCCTCGACTTAATCGAAAGTGACACAACTCTCAGATCGAAGCTTCACTTCTCTGAGCAAAGGTATGAACTCATTCTTCCTCCCGAGCTTCCAGTAATTCTCTGACCATAGGGCTTTTGAAGCCTCTGATCTTGGGAACATTCCCTGAATTTTTCAAGGTCAGAGGCCATCTCTATGAAAAGTTATTGATTTTTCATGCTCATGTCACTGTTTTTGGTATTTTAATTTCAATAATTAGCATGTTGTAAACTAAATTCTAGGAAAATTTGGTGATGTTTCTTAGGACCAGAGGACCCTATGAAAAATATATTTTGAGTTAATTTATTCATAATAACCTTAATTGGCCTAATCCCTTAAAATTGAATTTGAATTAATTAGGGTTAACCACACATCAAATTGACTTGAAAACAATTCTCTATTGCTCTTTAGGGTCAGAGGAACCTTACATAAAATTTAAAAATCAATTGGACTTAATTAACCCCACCAAATGGATTGATTAAGCCTCATAAGCAAAATGGAACTTTAAAAATTCATAACTCCAAAAATACTTTTCAAAAATTCACAAAAATGGTTTTGGAGCTTCTCCGATATCAGGGGAGTTCAGGAAAATTAAAATTGGAATTTTCTAAAAAAGTTGATTTTTCACAATATTTTAATATTTTAATAATTAAAAAATAATAAAAATAATTGTTGACCTCATTTTCGATGAGGTATTCTCTTCTTCTTTTTAGTACTTAGAATCTAGCCTTAAGCTTTTCCTTTGACTATCCTAGAGGATTAGAAATGGGACCCACCATTTAGAAATTCAAACCACTTCTTAACTCCCTGCAAACTCCACAAACTTGATTGTAGACCCCTAATCACCTAGAGGGTTGAAATCAAATGTGGAAGTTTAAAGGATGAGTTCCTATAGGACTCTTTGGCCTTAGGATCGCCCCGGTGGCTCTGGTCTGGTGAAGGGTTGACCTACACACACACTACACTTATACACTACACTTTCACACACCTCCTAAAACCACACCCATATCCAACTTGACCTCCTGACTCATGAAGGTGATTCACATGGATGGTCCTTAACCCCTAACCCTCGCAAGCAGGTTAGGAACAACATAAATGAATGCCTCAAATGAATCCCTTCATGGCTCATGTGGGCTTGATATGGCTTCATGACTCAACCAAAATGATTTCATTCCACTTACATTTACCCAATCTTCAATTTTCCAAATTTTCAATTTTTGACCCCAGACCCCGTACCCGCCTAACTTACCCAAAACCTCGAAATTACCCAAATTTTTCCAAAATTCTCCAAATCACCCAAAATTCCTCAAAACCAATCCCAAACATTCCCACATCACTCAAATTGATAATCCATAGCCAAATATACCAAAAATTCCAAAAATACCACCAATACCCTCCAAATTACCAAAATGCCCCTCTTGACCCAAAAATCCAAAAATTCAGAAAATTCCCAGAAAATTCCCGAAAATCCCAAATATTCCCAATTTCATTTTGTCCAACTGCACGATGGGCCAATTTTGTCAATTTACCCCACTTTTGTCAAAATCCCCAATTTGACCCATTTTAACCTAAAGTGAACCCAATGTCAAACCAAACCTACCCAATTGACCCAAATTATGGTCCAATTCAATTCTAAACTTCAATTGAACATCCCCAACACCAGTCTAGACCAAATCCAAGCCCAATTTGAGTGGCATTTGAATCCAATTTCACTTTTGACCTTAAAGCCCAATTTGGACCCATGACCCAAATTTAGCCCAAACTAACCCAATTCAACTCCAATTAACCCCAAATCTTTTCTAAACCTTCCCTAACATCCCCACAAACAAAACACTAACATGATTTGACCAAAATTTGGACCCAAACCCCACTCAAATTCAACCCAAAACCAAAAGGCCCAATTTTGACCTAAATCCAAACCTAACCCAAATAAGCTCAAATCCAAAAACCAAAACCCAACCAAAGTTGAAACCTCTTTGAGACACTCCCATAAACATTTCCCAACATTAATTTTACATCAATTTCAACCTTAGCCCAACATTGGCCCAAATTAGCCCAATTTGACCTACATTGGCCCATTCACCAAATCAACCCAAATTAACCTCAATTCAAACCCAAACCACCTCAAATTCATTTCAAATCACTCATGACACACCCCTAAACCAAACCCAACAATTATTTGGCCCAAACTTCTACAAAATTCCCATCCATGAATTCATTCTTAAACCTAAAGGCCCATCCCCTTTAAGCATTCCTAAAAGCCCATCAAAAATGATTTCAAAAGGCCCAAAATTCATCCAAAGCCCACATGACACTTCCCCTCATCATCCATTTAATCAAAATCACCCCTAAGTTTCAAAATCATCATTAAACCATTCCAAATCAAGCTTCATGAAAATTCTCCACCAAAGTACCAAAATTCCTAAATTATACTTCCATGAAATCAAGTCAAGCCATCCTAAGCCATAGGCAAGCCATGAAGCCATGCATGAGCCACATGGAAGCCATGAGAGCCTCTTTACATGTCACCATGCCATTTTGGGCAAAAGAAGGAGACCCTTTCCTTAATCTCCTAAAGTCATTAGCCTTAACCATGATTCCCCTTAACCCAAATTTAATCTAAATATTCTTAGAAAGAGACCTCACCACCTTTGACCAACTGACCTAACTTATTCTCTCAGCCTAAAACCAGGTCATGGGGAGGTGAACCCAACCCAAACACATGGGTTGACCCAAACCAAGCCAAAATAGCCTCTTCCCCATTCCATTCCAAGCCATCCCCTTTACACATTTCCATGGCCAATCGATCGCACTAAACCCGCACCCGACCCACTCGAACAAGATGGTGACCAGTGCCTGGCCGGCCAGCCACCAGGCCGCCGGAAAACACCATGGCCGAAAGCTCACATGTGAGCCAACATTGAAATTCCCCCTTGCTGAAGTGTCCCAGCCCAAGTGGCCACCATGGCTGTTCTTCTCTTGCATGAGCAGTCGATCCCCACCTTAAACCCCCGGAGGCCCTCCACCCTCTCCTATTTAAACACCACCCCCTCTCGGCCATGAGAGGTGCTGAACCGTACCTTACCGAAACCCCGCCAAAATTACTCCGTACCACTCTCCACACTTAGAGCAGCTTGATCCCCAGGTGACAATTTGCCCTAATCCCCAAGAACGAGCCCAATTTCTCACCAAAATTCCACCCAAAAACAGTGACTTCTCCTAATTCTCCACCAAACTCAAATTAAACTCACCCACACCCGCACAAGGTCAAGAGAAGGAGTTCCCAGATGAAAGCCCCCTCTCCGAGCCACCCATCCGTTCCGGACTCCAAGCTTTGTAATCGGTTGTGGTCGAAATCATACCTGGACAATTCACCAACCAAAGGGACTTCATCTGGAGCTTGCTTGGACCCAATCGAAGGTGACACAACTCTCATATCGAAGCATCACTTCTCTGAGCAAAGGTATGGACTCACTCTTCTTCCCGAGCTTACAGAGATTCTCTATTTAATTTGAGTCAATTTCAATACATGTTTACCGTATGGATGTGTTTGTCTCCTCAAGACGAATCCATATAGCATAAGAACTCGAAAATCCATTGAGAATCGAGTGAGAAATTAGGGTTAGAAGGTTGACGGTCACGGGTGCACACCATTCATAGACGATGACTGGGAGCCGTCGGATCGAGCGTGTATCGAAGTGATGGTCTGGATCGAGCCGGACAGCGCGATGGTGCATGAACCGCGGGCCCTTGGAGCGCTAAGTCGGATGGCGGCGCCGAATCAGAAGACGACGCGTGGCCTTTCGGAGCTGCCGAGGATGGCGTGGCGCCGCGTGGATAAGTAGGAAATTAGGGTATTTTTGATTTATTTAATTCCCTAAACTTCAAAAATGCATAACTTTGTGTAGGAAAATCAGAAAAATAAAATAAAAATACCCTCTTGCTCAGTGAACAGAGGAGAATAATGTGGAAATAAAATCATGTAATTTCATTAAGTATTTTATTTTTAATTATTTATTTACTCTCTGCACTATTTCAATTCTCCATGCATGTATACAATTCACCATGGCATGAGACCATAGGAGCTTTAAGCCTCCGAATTTGGGAACATTCACCGAATTTTCCAAAGTCGAGGTCACCCCTATGAAGAGTTATTGATTTTTCAATTCTAGGTCACTATTCTGAGTATTTTAATTTCAATAATTAGCATATTGTGAAATAAATTCTAGGAAAATTTGGTGATGTTTGTTATGATCACAGGACCCTAGGAAAAATAGTTTTTGAGTTAACTCACTTGTAATAACCCTAATCGGCTCGAACATCCAAAATGGAGCTTTAATTAATTAGAGCTAATCATACATCAAATTGACATTAAATCAATTCTCCACTGACCTTTAGGATCAGAGGAACCCACCATAAAAGTTTGAAGTCAATTGGACTTGGTTAACCCTATCAAATGGGTTGATTAAGTCATTTAGCCAAAATTAAACTTCAAAAATTTATAACTTTCAAAATACTTCTAAAAAATTCACAAAATTGGTTTTGGAGCCTCTCTCATATCAGGGGAATTTAAGAAAATTAAAATTGCAATTTTCTAAAAAAGTTGATTTTTTGCATTATTTTAATATTTTTAATAATTAAAAAAATAATAAAAATCACAAAAATAATAAAATTCACCAAAATATCACATTTTGAATTTTAACCACTTAGGAACAAGCCCCATATTTTTCTTGAGTCTCTATGATGAGATATTAAATTTTAAAGCCCTAAGGTAATTTTAAAATTAAAAAAAATGTATTTTCTAGCATTTCCACTAAAATAATTCTAATAAATCAAAGAAAAATCAGAAAATTGTAAAAATTAGTTCTCTGGTTTCCTTGATATTAGAGAGATTTTTGAAAAATATAAAATTCATTTTTCAACCTTTATTTTATTTTTAAATTAATTAATATTCCAAAACTCAAAATAATAATAATAAAAAGAATATACTTCAAAAAATCACCAAAATTGGTCCATGTGGTTCTCTGGTCATTAGGAATGTCCCATAATTTTTTTAAGGACAGAAACTTTCCCTTGGTCATATTATTAAATTTTCCTTCAAAATCCCTACTTTCCACCAAAAATAATTACATAAATAAATTAAATACAGAAAAATAACATTTTCTCCTCTAATGTCTTGATTGACATATGAGTGAAGTTACATAAAAATTTCAAATTCATTTAAGCTCAATTTAGTGAGTTATGAAATTAGTAAGTTTAAAGGGCAAAATGGTAATTAAAATTTTAACCTATAATTAAAAATTTTAGGTTTAATTAAAATGAAAGAGTAAAATATTTGATCCTAATCTGATTTGGATGATTGAAATTTAAATAATTAAAGGGTAGAAACCTACCAAATAATTTAAAAATAATTAAAATAAACCTTAATTAAATAATTAATTAAATTTGGAAGAATAATGAAAAATTGGAATTATTAAAATAGGGATATTATTAGGAAGAGATTTGTTCTTTAATTTAAGAATCCCTAAATTAATCACCTCAATAATATTTAATTCCTAATTAAAATGATAATCCAAATTCAAGATTTAAAATGCTAAAAGACTTAATCATTAAATTAAATTAAAGTTAAATTATTTAAATTAAATCCACTTAAAATTTCAATTAAATTAATACTTTAACAATTAAAATTAAATCATCTTTAAAACATAAAAAAATAAATAAAATATTAAATTAAAATTAAAAATTAAATTAAATTAAAATTTAAAATAAATTAAAATCTAAAATAAAATTAAATTAAAATTTAATTAAAGTTTAAATTATATTAAATTAAATTAAATTAAATTAAATCACATTAAATTAAATTAAATTAAAACATATTAAATTAAAATAAAAAATAAAATCAAGTTAAAATTAAAATTAAATTAAATTAAATTAAAATTAAAACTAAACCAAATTAAATTAAATTAAAATTAAATTAGATTAAATTGAATTAAAAATAACATCACCTAAGACATAAAGAATTCAAAAATAAATCTAAAACAACTCGAACACTATTCCAAACTTAAACCCATTAATTGAAATTAAATTAAATCATAAATCACTTGAACATTAATTTGCCCTCAAAAGCTCTTGTTGTCATAACTCCTAAACGGAGTATTGAGTGAAGTGTTACTTCACTCATAGGATATTCAAATGTCCTAGTTCACTGAGCGAGATAACAAAACTTGAACTCCTGGATGATTAATTCATTTGTATAATTAAATTCTTTTGGACTTAAAATAATCCTAGAAGTATTGAAAAGATGTTTAAGATTCGTCTTAAGCACTTCCTCGATATGATAGGATATTTATAAGAACAAATGAACTTAATTGTTCTTTGATGAAGAAAATTGTCCTTAAACCAAAACACAAGAACCTAGACGTCATAGGAGATGACTAGCTATAGGATAACCCTTCCCTTAGCTTTACCTAGGAACTTGCTTTAAATGCTTAAATATTCTAAATTGTGTTTAAGTGCAGCTTGGGATGACGGGAAGACCCTCCAGGTACGCTTTTATTTTATTGCAATTTACTTATTGCAATTTACTTAATCACATCGCACTTACTTTTCTTGCATGATAAACAACTGTTGCATAAAAACCCACACCTTTAGGATAGTCCCTAAAACTGAAACCAAAACTAAATTAAAAGTCATTACAAGATAAAATTCACCGTCACAACATTTCAAAATATAAAACAACTCAAAATTTAATCACAAACAGAACAACAAAACTACAACTACAACTAAATTAAAACGTCTTGTTGGATGATCGGGAATACCTCGGATGATGTAACCTACGTGTTGCTAACGGGATTTCCCACGGTCTAAATGAAAGTGTGGAACTCATTTAGTTGAGTTTAGCAAATTCATCTGGACTAAGTGAATCCGATAAAAATAACGATGCCGGAAGGATGGAACCGTGGGATCTTAACCGGTGTTGTTATAATCAACTTTAAGATTTGTTTTAATTAAAATATAAAAAAACACTTGGAAATTAAGACCTTCTCTGAACCAAAACATTTCTCTCATCTCCTTATTTATGACTTCTAAAACTAAACCTCTGCAACAACAAGGAGCTCGGAGCATGGTGGGCAGCACGGCCATCGTCATCAGCAAAACCTGAGTCTACTTCAGCAAAACTTTCTTAGAATTAAATATCTAAACCATAGGACTTCGAGGTAGTTTGCTTAGTGCAACATAAATCCTCAACTTTTTTGTTAGGCATTTGCATTGCAAATTAAGCCTTAACCGGTCTTAGGATTCCGAGGTAGTCGTCTGATACGACATAAACCCTCACATCTTCGAGGCTATTTGTGTGATCGCATCATACGAATATAAGTCCTAATTAATTAAAATTGGCAAGATCAAAATATTAAATAAACATTAGGGCTTTCCTAAATTCAAGCCAAACAATAGGATAGTCGGGAAATTACCGAAGTTCGCTTCGAATCTGTGATTTCTCCTACCTTTCTTCCTTCGAATTCCCAAAATAAAATGTTCCAAATTTGATCCATTCCCTATTGAAATTCCAAAATTCAATCCCTTGAAAACTTAAACTTTGAAATTCTCGAGAGCGAACTACCGATTATTATCGAGAGTTTTCTTAGGTGATTCCCGTCACTTAAGATGTAATTAACTATAGGGGCTTGCCCTTATAGGGAATTTTAAGAACCCGGGTAATATAAACCCTGTTTAATGTTTTCATATTAAGCAGGGGAACTTGTCGGCAAATAAAATGGTTTCGCAGACCAAACGGATGTCACAAACCTTCTAGTTTATTTAATCGAGCCCCACCATCAAACAGTGTGCCTATTCTTCGGAATGGACACACGTTTTGTGGTGCGGTGCTTGTTTATATAAACTATTTGAGATGTGAGATCAGTTTGATTTCATATCTTAAAATTTTTAAAATTATTTTTTAAAATCAAAATACTACTTTCCAAATCATATATATATGTAATTTAAATTTAAAATTTGCCGACAATTTCTGTTAGGCGACCCCTTTTCAAAATAAAACACTTAACCTAAAAATATGCCGGCAATAATTAAAATATTAAAAATCATAAAAATGTCACATTTTGACTCCTAATCATTTAGGAACAAACCAAATATTTTTTCTAAGTCCCTAGGAAACCAACTTGCCCTTAAATACTTTAATTATTATAACTCTTAAATAGAGTATTAAGTGAGATGTCACTTCATTCATCAAAAAATCAAATACCCAAGTTCACTGAGCAAGAGACAAAGTTTAACCAAACTCCTGGATGATTAATTCACCTGTGCAACTAAATTTACCTGGACTCAAAATAATCCCAGAAGTATTGAAAAGATGTTTAGGACTTATCCTAAACACTTCCTCAATATGACGGGATGTTTTAGAAGAACAATTGAATTTAATTATTCTTTGATGAAGAAAATCATCCTTAAACCAAACCAAGAACCTAGACGTCATAGGAGATGACTAGTTATAGGATTAGGAATTTGGTAGACAACCAAAACCCTTCCCTTAGCTTTACCTAGGTTTCTGTTTAAATATTTAAATGAATTAACATTTGTTTTAAGTCCAACCTGGGATAACGGGAAGACCCTCTAGGTACGCTTTTATTTTATTCCAATTTACTTTATTACAATTTACTTACATGCACTGTACTTTAATTTTCTTGCATGTTAAATAAGACTCGTTGCATGAAAACCAAAACCTTTAGGATAGTCCCTGAACCGAAACCAAAACTAAATTAAAAGTCATTACAAGATAAAATTCACAACCACAACATTCCAAAATATAAAACAACTCAAAATTTAATCACAAACGTAATAACAAAACTACAATCGCAACTAAATTAAAACGTCTCGTCGAATGATCGGGAATACCTCGGATGATGTAACCCACGTGTTGCTAACGGGATTTCCCACGGTCTAAATGAAAGTGTGGAACTCATTCAGTTGAGTTTAGCAAATTCATCTGGACTAAGTGAATTTGATGAAAATAACGGTGCCGGGATGACGGAACTGTGGGATCTTAATCGGCTCTGTTTAATCAACATTAAGATTTGTTTTAATTAAAACACTAAAGACATTTGGACTTTAAGATTTCTCTAAACCAAGACACTTCTCTCATCTCCTGATTTATGACTTCTAAAACTAAACCTTTGCAACAACAAGGAGCTTGGAGCATAGTGGACAGCACGACCATCGTCATCAGCAAAATTCGGATCTACTTCAGCAAAACTTTCTTAGAATTAAATAACAAGAACATAGGACTTCGAGGTAGTTTGCCTAGTGCAACATAAATCCTCAACTCTTCGTTAGGCATTTGCATAATTATGTTATGCAAATTAAGCCCTAACCGGTCTTAGGATTCAGAGGTAGTCGTTTGGTACGATATAAACCCTCACATCTTCGAGGTTATTTGTATGATTGTCATACAAATATAAGTCCTAATTAATTAAAATTTGCAGGATTGCAATATTAAATAAACTCTCAAATTGATGCCAAACAATAGGATAGTTTGGGAAGTTGCTAAGATTCCTCTTGGATCCTTAGCTTCTCCTACTTTTCTTCCTTTAGACTCCTAAAAATAACTGTTCCAAATTTGATCCATTCCCTATTGAAATCTCCAAAATTCAATCCTTTGAAAACCTTAAACTTTGAAATTCTTGAGAGAAAAATCACTAATCATTATCGAGAGTTTTCTTAAATGATTCTCGTCATTTAAGATGTAATTAACTATAGGGGCTTGCCCTTATAGGGAACTTTAAGAACCTAGGTAATATAAACCCTGCTTAATTCATTTATGTTAAACAGGGGAACTTGTCGGCTTATAAAATTGGTTTGCAGACCAAACAGATGTCACAAATCTCCTAGTTTATTTAATCGAGCCCCATCATCAAGCAGTGTGTCTATTCTTCGGGATAGATACACGGTTTGTGGTGCGTGTCTGTTTATATAAACTATTTGGGATGTGAGATCGGTTTGATTTCATATCTTAAAACTTTTAAACTTAAAATTACTTTCAAAATCAAATGTTATCTTTTAAACTATATATATATATTTAAATTAAATTTAAAATATGAATATTCACCGACAATTTCTGTAGCCGACCCCCTTTTTTAAAACACATAACCTAAAAATATGCCGACATGTACAAGAAATGGCTTTTGGAGAAAAGGAAACAAAAATGGTGCAATTTGGAGCAAAAACAAGCAAAAAAAGTAAATTTTGGCCTGAAACATTTTGATAAGTCTTTTTTTGTTGAATCTCTTTTACATTTCTTACATATTTTTATGAAAGGTTGCTTTTATTCTTATTTTGTAGGGTTATCTGTTTGGAAAGCAATGCAACTAAACGGGGCGAATCGGAGCTGAAACGGAGCCAAACGAAATAAAACGATGGAGCTGCACACAGTAGGGCGCCAAACGACGCCCAATCCAGCGTCGGACTGCTCCAGAGTCCAGAAAACATGATAATATCATTGGAAATAGCGCCTGACAGCATCTAGACAGCGCCGAACCGCACCAGAAGCGATTATTGGCCATATACATAGAATATGGAAGCTTTTTGGAAGGTTTCTTCAAGCACCCCTTGGGAAATTCATCCCTACACTATTTTAAAGCAAATTTGAAGCCAAATGGTGGTAAATGTTACGGAAAATGTGGAGAATGCTTAGAGATATTAGAATAGGAGTAGAAATGTAGATTTCTACCTTTTTGGAGAGAATAGTGAGAGGATTTTGAGAGAATTTGTAAGGGTTTGTACTAGCATTGAATGAATCAACATGAGACTTTATGGATGAGATTTTCATCTTTCTTTCAAGGGGAAAAAACCAAGTATTGTGTTTTTCATTATCTTATGATTTTGTAAACACTTATTTTGTGGATTTGCTTTGAAATGAGGTTTTCCGTTGTTTTTTCTTCATGCTTTGTGATGTCTTTCTCTTACTCTTTTTCTTCTTAGGAAATAGTGGCATAAGAAAATTATGTCGTTATTTTCCTTTTACTTTTCTTTTGCAATGAGTATGATTCATGTTTAGGATATTGAGATGCATGCTGGAAGATGTTTTAATTATAAATGTGATAATTTTTAATTGCGCTTCATTTAAATTACAATAAGGGCCCGTTGTATTGTTAAAATTAGTTGTAATTGCATTGAACCGAGAGAGTGGTGTAATTCTCAACAAAATGAAACCACATTCAAATTCCACAGATGCTGAAGTTCATGGGATTTGAGTGCAAAAAAATAGAGAAATATACTTTGATGGTCGTAGAATTGGAGATTTTAGGGTGACAGAATAAAATCCCTAATTTGGTCCTAGTGTTTGAAAACTAAAGCGATAGATAGCCTTCAGACGAAAAGAAGTGGGAGCTCTAGAGTGAGAGCCAGTATCGTCCTAGCCAAACCACGGATTTAGGGACTAAACCTAGAATTAACCAATGTTTTTTATGCACTCGGAAGAGTGTAAAGAATAGGATTGCTCCTATTTGGCACATACAATATTTAATGCATCTCATTCCTTTACATTATCCAATTCATTATTTGAGAATAGTAGTTTTTATTATCTCAAAATTCTCCAAACCAACTTATCTAGAAAGGGTTATCTTTAGTATTAATATTTTCCTTTAGGAGTAGTTATAAGTTATTTTAAAATATTTAGGAGTAGTTGGTAGATAAAACACAACTTATATCAACCTTCCAATCTAAAGTCTGATAATAGTAGACTAGAATTTGACTAAGGACCTCTTACCTCGCTTCCCTGTAGAATCGATAAACGGGACTCCATTAGAGCCCTATATTACTTGATATGATACGTATACTTGTGTTGGATCATTGTGACTTTATAAAAATTATTATATATCTCTTGTTCATAAATCCGTGCATATAAAAAAGTAGCATCAAGTTTTTAGCTCCGTTGTCGGGGAAGCTTTGGTAAGAATTTTAAGAGAATTTTAGTTGAAGTAATTAGACTTGGAATAGGAAAACTTTAGTGTCGTAAAATTGTTTTTGTATGAAAAGTGTTTTGTTGTATGAAAAAGTGTTTTGAAAAAACTATTTGTGTGAAAAATAAGTTGTTTGTGAAAATATTTTGTTGTGTTGATTATATTTTTTATTTTATTTGTTTTATTTTTAATGTATTGCTTGTTTCATTACGTATGAAAAATAAAGAATCTGTAGGACTTGTGCCTTATGGTTCCGAGTTAGAAAAATAGAAGAAAATTAAAAAAAAACATAAAGGACTTGAAAAACTAGAAATGAAAATGGAAAACATTCAAAATAATAACTTGGAAAATCATCATAAATCATTGAGGGATTATGTAAAATCCTATGATAGATGTAATTCACTTAAGTATGCTAAACCTTGTCGTAGAAGCTGACTCCTTTGAACTAAATCCAACGATTATCCAACTTGTGCAGAACAACCTGTTTGGGGGAAATCCTTTGGAAGATCTCTATTTACACTTATCTAGTTTTCTAGAACTTTGTACGACATTTCATTATAACGGCATGTCAGACGATGTTGTTAAGCTAAAGTTTTTATCTTTCTCACTAAGGGATAAGACTAAAATGTGGTTATACTCATTAGCACCTAGTTCTATTAAAAATTGGGAGGAGTTAACTCAAAAATTCCTAGTTAAGTAATTTCTACCTTCAAAGACTACTAAACTTAGAAACAATATTATCTCATTTTGTCAGTATGAGGAGGAATCAAAATACGAAGCCTGTGAAAGATTTAAGGAACTCCTAAGAAAGTGTCTACATCATGCTTTACCAGATTGGTTAATCATTCAAACTTTTATAATGGGTTAGTAGGATCCCTTAGGTCTATTATTGATGTTGTTGTCAGTGGTTCATTAATGTCAAAATCATTTGATGAAACATATACATTAATGAAGAAATGACTACAAATGAATTTAAATGGCCCTCTGCAAGGGTAAATCATAAAAAGGTAGCTAGTGTTCAGGATACAGATGTGATTGCAATTCTTACTTCTCAAGTTGCTATAATATCAAGGAAATTAGACCAAATTGGAATGAATCAGCCTCAATTTACTCCTGTAAGTGAGGAAAGTTCATTAGGGCGTATGATTGATTCCAAATTTTTATATGAGACTTTAAATACCATAAACAACACGTGTTCTAACTTTTACAACCCAGGTTGGAAGAAATATCCTAATTTTAACTGGAATCACACTACTGAGGGTGGAAACCAACAATGGGAAAATAATCATGCAAATCTAAATGGAAGTTGGAAAAATTAGGGGAACACAAGCTATAGACCTTCATATCCACTGGAATCTAAAATGATCAACAATTTAAGGATAAGAAGATGTTTATAAATGAAGTGGTGTTGCATATGGGATACCAGTTGTAAAGTTAATATGCTGCAATTAGAAACATAGAGAATCAACTTTGAAAAATTGCTAATTCACTTAGCAATATACCCCATGGAACACTTCCTGGTAACACTGAGATCAAACCTAAAGAGAACAATAATGATCCAGCTGAGAGAAAAGATGATGATTGCTTTTAGATGGATGAAATTGATTATCTAAGTAAAGACCATTTCAAAAAAAGTTTTGAAAGTAAGGTAACAGATGAGATCGAAATGGAAATTCATGATGAGTTGAAAATGTTATCTAAAGAAGACTGTATGTATGTTCAATAAAGGTTTGAAATCATGGATGCTACCAAAAATAGTGAATGTTTAATTCCATTTGTTGAAAAATCTCATGAACTTAAGATGGATGTACCCCATACAATTTTAAAGCCTACATATTTAGGGAATTCATCTACACTACCAGTCTTTATATCTTTAGATTCGACTCAATCACAAGAAAAACCTGAATTGAATGATAAATAAGATAAAGTTATCAAACTAAAACTTGGAAGAAAATTTGAGGATATATTTCAGAAGAACTTTGAGTTGAGGAAAGAGGATAAGGATATTAAAAGACCATTGGAAGAAATTCCTAAGGAATTAGAAAACCCTATTTCCTCAACTAAGATAGATATAGAAAGATCACCTCTATCATTTAATAGTTATCAAGGGGAAGAATTGGAAGATACTTGAAACAAAAGAGTAATATAGAAGAATTTGATCCTGAATCTGAATTAAGTAGAGAGAATTTGATCCAAACTTTGGGAGATGATGAATTATCATATAAAGATCCATTTCTTATAAATTTCAAGGATGATATTAATATGCAAATTTCAGAAAATCAATAGAAGAATATTGGATCTAGTAAGAAATATAAGGAACAATGATATAAATCAATCTGAAAAGGAAGAGCTGAATGAAAAATTAAAATTTGAAGATTTTGTAAGAATCCCTGGATTAGAAGAAGATTGGGCGATTGATCGAGAATTACTTAATTGAAATTTTGATATATGAGGAATCATTTGTCGGGCTAACGACGTTAAAGCAAGCACTTTATGGGAGGCAACCCATAGTTATCAATGTGCTTTATTTAGTATTCTTAAGAGTCATGATTGTAGTGTTGTGTTGTGTTCCTTTAGTGTGGATTGATCAGCTTGATTAATGGTCCGTGAATTTTTGGATTGTTAGTGGATTGAGTTGATCTTTATGCGTGATAAGTTTGATTGTTGTTGGTAGATGTTTGGATTTTTAGTAGTTTAATTTGATCTTTGTGTGTCATAAGGGAGGTGATTCCTTAACTTCTTATTACGGTTATACTTGTTTGTTCTTATGTAGTAGTTGGATTGACGAGTCCACTACAACTTGGGTCTTACTCTGACTTGAGTTTTACAAGAGATATCATGAAGTTGAACAATGACAGATCCATCTCAATTTTGTTACTTCCTTTTCCTAACTTTATTTTCATTTGATAGGAGTCGCAAACCTATTTGATGAACAATATTAGGATGATCTTACACTACAATTTATAATATTAGAGGTGCTTAATTAAGGGGATTAGATGATGCCTGAGGTTGGTGCACGTAAACTAATATATCAGGAATAATCTTATCTTTGGGATTATAATCTGTAAAATCATTTAAAAAGTACCTAATTTATTAGTGTAGTGACTCCGTTAGAAATTGGAGGTAATTAGTGAGATGCGATAAGTTAAAGGATAAATTAAACTCATTTATTATGTGTGTTTGTGTTTGTGTTACAATTTTATATAAGATTTGAAGAACAATTTTATATTCCCATGCTGATACTTATTGTGATAGTAAACATTTATTTAGTGAATTTCATTATGACATGCTTAGTTGAGATTTATTTTCTACTGTATATTGTTCTGTCCTAATTAATACTTGTAGATGTTTTTGATAGACATTTGTGGTAGATATAATTTCTAAACTATTTTTTCTTCCTGCTTATATTTTCTGTACTGAATGTTATATATGTTAAAAATTAAGTTTGGGGGTAGGAAGAAAATAAAATTTTAAAGTGAGAACACTTCCTTTAAGTTTAATATTATTGCAATTATGTTTTAGGCTAGATCTACTTTCTCCTACAGTCATTCTATCCTAATTGTACATGTATATAAATTTGATAGGATGTTGTAGAGTAAGTAGATTCAACCTTTACTTTTTCTTCCTACTACATTTTATGGAATTAATTGCAAAATAGTTAAAAATTTAAGTTTGGGGAAGGGAAAGAATTAACTGTTAGTTCTTCTCATTTAAAAGTATTTTCAAAATTATTAACAAGATTTCCTGTGATAGAACTCAATTTCAGATAACTGTATTTTGATTTTATTTGAGTACTTTAGTGGACTTGAATGAAAGTTTTTGGTAATGAAAAGTAATTTTGTAAGATAAGATATTTGGTATAAGAGAATAAGACTATAGTTAACTATTCAAAGTAAGAAAAGCTGTATGTTTGAAACATTAAGAATCTTAAAACTTTATGTGAAAGGAAAGGATTGAGACACTATGATGAATCAATAATAAACTAAAAAAATGCCTATAAGGTAAACGATTGTGGTAAGTTCTAAATTTAGGGTGAGAAGGGTGAAGTTCAAAATTATTAAAGGCTATTCAGATATAATTATCCTCACTTGAAAAAGCAAAAAAAGAAAAAAAGAGAAAAAGAAGAAAAAGAAAAGAAAATGTGAGGAGAAGTCTGAGGAGATGCCTAATAAAAAATTGGTTTCACTTGGATCTACCTAAAGGGGAGAACTTAATTACTTTCCTGAACTTATATGTATGGCCTAGCATCTTTACTAGTAGTGTTCTCATCAACTTCTTTTCATGTAATCCTTTTATGTATCAATAGGACAATCTACAGTCATTTTTGAATTGAATAGAAGGCTAGAACTCTTAGACTTGATGACTAGACAACCTTACACCTACAAAATTTACTTGAATTATTCAAAGATGTTTCTGAAAATTTTACTACTGTATTTATCTAAGTTAAAATCATGACATTCTAGAAAGAAAGTTCATTACAGTGGATCATTATTTTATGTATTAACTAAATTACTTGAGGACAAGTAGTAGTTAAGTTTGTGGGATCTTGATCCAGTGAAAATTTGATAGCTTTTAATGTCTATTTCATATATATTTTTAAAGATATTGCACTATAAAGGAAGGTATTTTGTATGTTTTTTGGTTTTAGGTACAAGAAATGGCTTTTGGAGAAAATGAAACAAAAATTGTGTAATTTGGAGCAAAAACGAGCAAAAAAGTAAATTTTGGTCTGACACATTTTGATAAGTCTTTCTTTGCTTAATCTATTTGACACTTCTTGTATATTTTTGAATGAGATTACACTTTAAAGAAATGTTATTTTTATGCTGATTTTGTAGGGTTATCTGTTAGGAACACAATGCAACTGAAACGGGGCGAATCAGAGCTGAAACAGAGCAAAACGAAGCAAAACGGTGGAGCTGCACACAGTAGGGCGCCAGACGACGTCCTATCCAGCGCCGGACCGCCCTGGAGTCCAGAAAGCACAAAAATATAATTGAAAATAGCACCGGACAGCACTTAGACAGTGTCGGACCGCGCTAGAAGCGATTATTGGCCATATACATCGAATTTGAATGCTTTTTGGAAGGTTTCTTCAAGAAACCCTTAAGAAATTCGTTCCTACACTATTTTAAAGTGAATTTGAAGCCAAAAAATGGTGGTAGATATTACGGAAAACATGGAGAATGCTTAGAGATCTTAGAATAGGAGTATAAATGTATATTTCTGTCTTTTTGGAGAGATTGGTGAGGGTATTTTGAGAGAATTTGTAAGGGTTTGTACTAGCATTCCATGAATCAGCGGTAGACTTTATGGGAGAGATTTTCATCTTCTTTCAAGGGGAAAAAACTAAGTATTGTGTTTTTCATTATCTTATGATTTTGTAAACACTTATTTTGTGGATTTGCTTTGAAATGAGGTTTTCTGTTGTGTTTTCTTCGTGCTTTGTGATGTATTTCTCTTACTCTTTCTACTTCTTAGGAAATAGTGGCATGAGAAGATTATACCATTATTTTTCTTTCATTTTTCTTTTACAATGAGTAAGATTCATGTTTAGGATATTGGGATGCATGCTAGATGATGTTTTAATTATAAATATGATAGTTTTTACTTGCACTTTATTTACATTAAATAAAGGCACGTTGCATTGTTAAAATTCATTGTAATTGCATTGATCCGAGAGGGTGGTGTGATTCTCAACAAACTGAAACCACATTCAAATTCCATGGATGGTGAATTTCATGGTGGTTGAGTGCAAATAAAGAGAGAAATATACTTTGATGTGCATAGAATTGGAGATTTTAGGGTCAGACTAAAATCCCCAATCTAACCCTAAAATCTCCAATTCGGTCCTAGTGTTTGGAAACTAAAGCGATAGTTAGCCTTCAGGCGAAGGGAAGTGAGAGCTGTGGAGTGAGAGCTAGTATCGTCCTAGCCTAACCACGGATTTAGGAACTAAACCTAGGATTAACCAATGTTCTTTATGCACTCGGAATAGGGTAAAAAATATGATTGCTCCTATTTGGCACATGCAATATTTAATGCATCTCATTCCTTTACATTATCCAATTCATTATTTGAGAATAATAGTTTTTATTATCTCAAAATTTTCCAAACTAACTTATCTAGAAAGGGTTATCTTTAGTATTAATATTTTCCTTTAGAAGTAGTTATTAGTTATTTAAAAATTAAGATTTACCTTTATGAGTAGTTGGTAGATAAAACACAACTTATATCGACCGTCCAATCTAAAGTCTGATAATAATATACTAGAATTTGACTAAGGACCTCTTACCTCGCTTCCTTGTGGGATCGATAAACGGGACTCCATTAGAGCTCTGTATTACTTGATAAGATATGTATACTTGCATTGGATCATTGTGACTTTATAAAAAATATTATATATCTCTTGTTCATAAAGCAGTGCATATAAAAAAGTTGCATCAATCCTCAGTTGGTGCACCCCCATACTGGTTATTAAATATCGTTTGGGTAACAGCAGGTTTATGTTCAAAAGAATTAGCCGCTACAATAGGATTTTGAATACTACCATGAAGTTCATCTACTGTAGGGTTAGCATAATATCTTAAAGGTCTAAATTATTAATGGATTTCAGCATTTTTATGATTTTGATTTGTCATTTCTTGAATATTTTTGTCTTTTTCTATATTTTTAATTTTTTCAGTTTTTTAAATAGTTTTTTTTTAATTCAGAATCGTATTATGAATCAGTAACAAGACATAGAATTCTGTTGTTTATTGTCCAAAATGTGTTGTGCCAAATAGGAACAATTATATTCTTTACCCTTATTAGATATGCTTTAAAGAACATAGGTTAATCTAGTGTTTTAGTAATCTTGAAGACGGGCTTGGCAGGAAAGATACTAGCTCTCGCTCTAGAGTTTGTTTTTCTCCCTCCACCTAGGGGCTAACATCACGTGTCAAGAGATAAAACAATCAAATGAATTGGGGGCTTTAGCCTACCACTCTAAAGTCCTCTAATTCTACACTAATCAAAGTATATCTCCCTATTTATTTGCACTCAATCATATGGACTACATTCTCACCCATATAATTTCATGTAATTCTTACCAATTGTTGACTGAGACAATGCCGTACCGGTTCTTACATGTTCTCACAACAAATATTAACATCTTAATTTACCAAATTAAGAAGTAAATGAAGTGCAAGATTTTGAATCATCACAACTTCTTCCAACATTGATTTCTTATACTTCACACAACATCAATCCATATTCTAATTACTTCATCAATTTAATGAAAAAGATAAAGAAAATTACTCAAAATTCATGGAGAAAATACAATCATAACTTGCAAGTAGAAATTATAGTGAAAACACAAGAAGTCTTAATTAAAAACTAAATGTAATAACAAAGATAAAGACGTATCTGTAAATCCTCTCCACCAAATTCTTAAAGTTCCTTTGAAGACTTTGCTTTTCCTAACAATACTCCTTAGTGGGTGCCGCCCAACTCTAAGGGCTCCAAATCTCTATTATATTCTTAATACAAACTATAGTAAAGTAAGTAGAAATTGTGAAGTGGAGTGGTGTGTTACTAAAAACTTTCCTACACAATAAACATTAACTACATACTCTCCAACAACAACCAATTTTTTTGATTTTCAATTCTTCTTTTTATAATTTTTCAACAGGTTCCTTCTTGTCTCTTTAAAACTTGTCCAAATTCAACAAATCAATGCATTCATTCAAAAGTCAATTAATTTAATTTTGGCGCCAATAGGAAGTTACATACGTTTGTACCAAGAGATGTCTAAAAAATCCCTTCAAAATAATGCCAAAAATTAAATAACTTCTGTAAAGTAACTGCCACGCATAAGCGCAAGGTCTCGACGCTTAGCCGCGAGACTTCTGGCGTGTAAGCTCCTGGCCTGTGCGTTTAGCTGTGAAGCTCTGACGCGTAAGCACGGGTCCAGACGCTTAGTCGCCACAGATCAATTTTGCACCTTTCTTCATTTTTGCTACAAATTTGATTCTTTTTCACCCTTTTTATTATAATCATCAATTAATCATACCTGCAAGAACAATACACGAAATACCTTCTATTAAAGTGCAATATCATTAAAAATTGGTATACAAATATGTATAAAAATACTATATATTTTAGGTGAATTAATGCTAAATATTCATTTCCAATTCATGTTTTTTAACTGCAACATGGGTGAAGTGGAGAAAAACAACGACACCATCGATAACGAACTACAAACAGGAAAACAAAATGATATTCTCCACAACATTAATAGCTAATAAATAGCCTCCGAGCACGATGATGAAGTACCAAAAATAATTAAACATCTTCGCAGTAGCTGTCATCACGGGGCTGCTCAAGTTCACACATACCCAAACGATTTTCCCCTTTTTGAGAGATGTGGAGTAGAGCTTGCTGCTTGCGAAGACGAAGGACAAGGAAACATCATAAAGTTGTTATTGAGCTTTGCAAATCTTATCACTTTCGGTGGAAATGGAGAGTTAGGACTTGAAAAATACCTTCACACGTTGTAGTCATAAAAGGAAAAAATGAGAGAGGGGCTAGTGATGGTGTTGGAGATATTGCACGATGGAGGGTAGCAAAATGGTGACAGGGTGGTAGATTTGTGGCACATGTATCTTTGGGGTTGTAATTTTGTTATATTTAAATTTGAAGTGTTAAATAGGTAAAATAAAGAATCTCGAATGGTATGCATGTAAATCCCTCATTTATAAGTTGAGATTTTTATAAAAATAAAATGTTTTCATCCCATTTTTTTTAAATATCAAACAAAAATATTCATTATCGGTCCTGTCGTTTTTCGGGATTATCAAAAACAATATTAGTAATGCTTACCCTGTTGCCCATCGGTTTCTGCCCTTGCGGTGCATAATCTGCGCACGCTTCCGAATTTCCATTTTGTTTTCCTCCAAGTTTTCTACCAATATCCGTTGTGTTGATGACCACATCTCGCCTTATCTCTCCCATTGCAACTTTTTGATTTGAGCGCTCATTTCCTTGGCTTATCCTACGTTTTTCTGGAGGAGAAGGTATCTTCCTCTGCCGCTTCCCACTTCTCAAAGATGCAGCAAAACAACGAGGCTTCCCAGCGCGTCGCAAGGATCGCTGCCCATCTCAATCCTCCCATCTCGCAGGTTCTGTTCACTCGCCTTTCTCCTCCCATAATAATAGGTCTCTATTTTGATTTACTCTTTGTTTATTCATGGGATAACTAGTGTTTTGCTTCTTTGCTATCTTCTTGTTTCGGCGTTTGTTTGTTTCTTAGCTGTGATGCTGAGGGACTTCTATCACGAAAGTTGAATTTTTGCTGATTATTGACATTTTGACTCATGATAGCTTTATAAGTCGTTCCGTGACGGCTAGTCTTATAAAAGTTCAAATTTTGTTCAAATCTAGTGGATATGTCCTGGTTTCATCGTTTCTCATCTATTTCTTCGATTGTTTTGGTGAGGAATTGGGTTTTCGTCAATGTTTTAGTATTGAAGCATTTTGATGGATATATTACTAAAGTGGAAATATATTCCAATTATTGCTTTCTTAAGTGAAGACTTACTTTATAATAGCCTTTCAATATTTTCGAAGTTAAAACTTTGATTCACTTCTATGCATTAAGCATTACTGCTTCTGATGGAGCATCGCGATATGGTATCCTGATATGACCTAAGCTAATTTTTTTCGCACAGAAATTAGGGCAAAACAAATTTCTTTCTTCAATAACAAAAAAACTTTTAATGCCCTTAGGCTAATGAAAGACAAAATTGCTCTTAGGCTAGGCACTGTCGTATCAATACACTCTATCTTAAAAAGAAGCACCTTGTCCTTAAGGTGGATTAAAAAAATTGCTGCTGGTTTGAGCTCCCCCTCTCTCTTTGTCAAATACTGTGAGAATTTGTAATATACGATCTTGCAATGGTGTTCGAGGGCAAATTTTTCATCACACTAAAAACATAACTACTTTGCTCTTTTTTTTCTGACTCTCTGTATCTATAATGTATTTGAATTTCACCCTCAGTCTTGGCCCATTATTCTTTTCCCGAGGAGCCTCTCTATGAATTTCCACGGTTTAAGTTTTTGGTAATGTCATGGTTTGTAGCATTTCTGTAGGATGCTCCACTTGTGATGCTCCTATTAGTTATTCCAATTGCATTTTTATCTTCAAGTAATTACACTAATTCCATAATTTCCCCAATATTTGTTGTCTCAACAGACAAAGCGCTGCACGCACTCTGGATTTTAGACCCTTTATGAATTTTTCCTCTAATTTTACTTCAAAAATCTCTCTCAGCCTTCCCTACAATAGCTCGAATTTTTCCCTATATTTCATGGCAGCCTCTACCTAAGTCAAGACAAAGATTTACTCGTATAGGTCTCCTTCTTGAATGACTCAAACGTTCCAACAAACAATCCTTAAATTTTTCCCACGATTAAATTGGGTATCTTGCCTCCCTTCACTGAAACTATGTTAGGGACTTTTTCTTCCAAACATAACATCTCCGTAAGTTTTTCCTGCCCATTTAACCCATTTACCATGAAATATTGTTCCACTCGATACACTGAGTTATGCGCATCTTTCCCCTAGAAGACCGACATCTGCAACTTTCTAACCCTAGCACTTCCCCCAACTTCCTCTCCCTCCGATGTTTCCTCCCATATACCTAGGGTAAAACTCGCTTCTTCGACCATCGTCATACTCCATCTTGGCTTCTCCTCTTTCTTCTTCATGCCCCTCCATACTTTTTGCATAACCCCTCCAAATCTCAGCCCAACTCCATCCATCGAAGATCTCTAATCCACCCCCATCAGAGCTTATGAGGTGTTTTTTGATAATGGATATTTTCCTCCTCACATTCCTCTGATTCAATCTCTTTCTCTGTAGATTCAACCAAGGATTCTCTAGTCGACCCTTGGTTATGGTTTACAAACTGAATCACCGGCAAGGTCTTGGATTGAATATCAATAAGTTTCCTTATAACTCCTCCAGACTCTCGAATCAGTTGTTAATGGTGGAAAACCTTTTTTCTATCCCAAATTTAAGTTGGCTCACCTCTTCCTCCAATTTATTTTCCAAATCATTTTCTTTTTTTTTTTTTTGCCACCATTAATCCAAGAACGGGTTTCGATCATGGAGGAACTACTGTATGTTGAAACATTGTCGATAGCTTCCTAAGTAGTCTGAATCCCTTATGTACCAATTCAATTACATCGGTACTGTGCAGAACCCTGTGCGCAGTGATCGTGTTGTTTGTACATGATGATCTCATCATTTGCATCCCAGCTAGCTTTTTCCGTGACTGCTTTATACGGATTAGGTCACGGAGCATATTCCGCGATCCGTCTTTGCTTCCCAGCTAGCTCTAGCGATTTCGTTAGCTTCCCTAATAGCTCGAAACATGACTGTCTGCACCATTCAATCCTATATGCCACAATCCCAGTGCTACGGTCTTGCTCAGTTTCTGTATTGCAATTATGTATGCTATGATCCCTTTGTTGCTTCCCGTGGATGTTTCGCTACTGGAAGCCACGGTCCAGTCATTTAAATGAGAGTGCATCGTAATTTTCCAAAGTCTGTAAGTGGGATCCTATCAAATTCCCAAATTGAATGTTCTGATACTACTTGATACGATCAAAGTCAATTTTTTCACACATATATTAGGGCAAACAATTTTTTTTTTTCAATAACACAAACACAACACAAAAGGATAAACACCTTCAAATTAAGTTATGTGATCTCTTCTAAATCCTACAATTTGTGAGGTAGAAAATCTTTCCGAAGCTCTAACCCTAATCCTAAGCCTCAAGTCACAATATGCTGCATAAACCTAAACCTAAACTATTAAGCCCTATTTATACCAAACAATAATTAATAATAAATGACTAAATTGCTGCTCGCGCTTAAGCTAATAAGATAAACTTGCCCTTAAGCTAGGCACCGTCTAACATATCCCTTACTATTTACTCAACGATTCTTTCCATAAAAAATGACAGACAATTAAATAAATGCTAAATTGCAACTCATGTTTTCTTTTTAACTGTTGATTGATCTGTGGTTTATTTTTCTTGAAGGTGGAGGAAGTCAACTTACTTCATGGCTCAAAGTGCCGCTCCAAGGGAGGTTCTTCAGGGTTCAAAGTGGCAGTATTGGGTGCTGCCGGAGGTATAGGACAGCCTCTTGCCATGCTGTTGAAATTGAACCCTCTTGTATCAGTTCTGCATCTCTATGATGTTGTCAACACTCCTGGTGTCACTGCTGATATCAGTCATATGAACACTAGTGCCGTGGTATTTCCTTCACTCCTTAGTTATTGTTCTCCTTAATTTCAATTTTAACATTTCTCATCCATACGTGATAGTTGGGATCAATAGACGTGATGAATTTATCTAACCCTATTGGATTGCATTCAGCCAGATGAACTTTTGGATTATGTATTGAAATAAATGCAATTTAATGCATAAGGGATGCAATATATTTATCTATTGTCTTATCAATTGAAATTCTCGAGTTTTGTAGTTAATTTAACCTTCATATTTGGTTCAGAATATTTACGGAATCTAAAACATATTAGTAAAATTAAATTAGCTTTGGTTAGTTTTGTAATCTTATATTTTGGGGGCTACTTTAACTTGTATATTTTTTCCATTGTGTGACACTTTACTATAACAAACTCTGGCATTTAGTGATTTAGAATATCAATAGATAACAGTTCCATATTTTATGACAAACTTTTAAATTTATTGTCAAGAATTCGTATTTGTAGTAATGTTCGACTGTGGCTTGGGCAGGTACGTGGATTCTTGGGTCAACAACAATTGGAGAGTGCACTCACTGGAATGGACCTTGTCGTCATCCCTGCTGGTGTTCCAAGAAAGCCTGGAATGACTAGGGATGACTTGTTTAAGATTAATGCTGGCATCGTTCGAACACTCTGCGAAGGGATCTCGAAGTGTTGCCCGAATGCAATTGTGAACTTGATTAGCAATCCTGTTAACTCAACTGTTCCAATTGCTGCGGAGGTATTTAAGAAAGCGGGTACCTATGATCCCAAGCGTTTGTTGGGTGTGACGACACTTGATGTAGTGAGAGCCAATACTTTTGTGGTAGGAATCAGATTTGTGTTTTAATTTATTTTGCATTCTATTTTGTCAATTTTTAACTTTTAATAGTTGTTGCATAACTATCTAAGCCGAAGTTGAATTCATTCTTTATGTTGAAAGTTGTAACCTTGCATGATGATAGATCATAACATCCACTTTATCTCATGGATCTCAGGCAGAGGTTTTGGGAATTGACCCAAGGGAAGTGAATGTTCCCGTGGTTGGCGGTCATGCAGGGGTTACAATATTGCCTCTGTTGTCACAGGTGTGCCACTTGTTCTCAGCCTATTACTTTATTTTTTTGTTTCTCATGGAGTTTATTTTTGTGTCTTTTGTATTTGGAGAACTTTGCTTTGAGTTTTGGATGGTTTATGGAGAATCATGTCATCAATGCAGGTGAAACCTCCTTGTTCTTTTACCTCACAGGAAGTCAGTTATCTTACGGACCGTATACAGAATGGTGGAACTGAAGTTGTTGAGGTAAAATGAGTGTCTAAAGGTTAAATAGTATTTTGAATTCGGATTGTGTATATATATATATATATATATATATATATATATATATATATATATAGTATTAATTCTTTATCCAACCTCTCTAGTCCAAATTTCTTTTTGAGGTTTATTATGTGAAGATGCATGCTTATGCCAGCAAAGCTGTCTATGTTGGTTCTTTATGACTATATTTCATGCTACATGGAACTCCTACCGTTTTCCTAAACTCTGATTTATCTACTTGAGGCAACATTTAACCCTGCAATAATAAGAGCGTTGAAAGTGTGCCCGGTCATGTTAAAATTGGAGAAATTTACCTTTTGATGGTTGTGGAGGTACAAGATGAGAAAATAACCTGCTTGAATATTCATATTTTAGGCTGACAAAGCTTAACATGGAATAAATATTGTAGAAAACATCTTTCTGAATGGGTTATAGTGATATATTGTGCAGCTTTTAGTTTCCATGAGTTATTTGTTGTTCAAATCTACATGAAAGTGGATAATAGTACCGTATTTAAGATGAAATAAGAGTTTAGTTTCTAATGCACTACTGGTAGCCATTACTCATTGGCTTGAGGATTTTGATTTAATGAGTCTCCATCCATAAGCATATGGTTGTAGAGCAAACAATTTTCATGCAAGATCCATGGGTAGAGTAGGCTCTTGGTGCATAGATAACTACTATAAGAGTGTACGATTATTAACATAAATATTAGAGTGAAAAATAGTCATGAATTAGAAGTAAAACAAAAGTTATGTTCTTAATGTAATACTAGTGGCTCTTATCCAAGCTTAAACTTTTGAATTAATTAAATGCACATACATAGATAAGCATATTAGGCTTAACTCAGACCTCACTGTTTCATACTTATATTTTTTTTAGAATTTTGCACTATATGATGTATGGAATATAAGCGTAGATACATCTTCTCCCATACAATCCTAGTATTTCTACTAACATTATATATCATCAAAATCCTTGATATAACTCTTCGCTCCACTTTATGAATTATTTTCTTGTACTGATTCCATTTGGTAGCTATTTGAGATATTAATTGTCCATTTGGCGCGGCTTATTTGCTGCGGTACGACCCAATAACACAACATAGCGCGTTTCAAAGTTGTGGTACGACCACGTTTGACCCCGCGGCTCGCGTTTTTTCGCGATATGTTTACAATCCCACCCTCAAGTCTCTCATGATTGCTGTCATCCCGTTTCTCGAGCCACTCTCCCCTCTTTCGCCTCTCGTGTTTTTTGCCCTAAATTCATATAGGATCTCTCGATCCTCTTAAATCCGTGGCTACGATTTGGTTCTTTTCTTTTTTTTATTCTCTCTCTCCCCCTCCCTAAAAAAAAAAATCTTCGGCTGAGTTTGGATCACTGGCTCTCTGTTGCCCCCACGACATTCTCAAAAACCTTCTATTGAGGCATTTTAATTTATGGTTGAAATTTTTGATTCTTTGTCATGCTATGATGTTTTGTGTTTGTTGTGTTGTGATGTTGGAATTTGGATTTCTCTGGATTATCTGTGCTAATCATGTTGGAATTTGAGATTACGGTTCATCATGCTTTATCCGATTAGGTTGCGCTGTTGGATTTGGAGGGTTGGTTTGTGTTGTTGGATTTTGCAATTTTATTGGGCTCTTTGTTAAAATTTCGGTTTGATTGTCTTTCTTCCCTGTTCACTGTTCTGTTGATAGTTTTGAATGGTTGTGCTGTGATGTTGATTCTTGTCCGAAATTTGGTGGTGGTGGTGATTGCATATGAAAATTAATTGAAATATAAATGGGTTATGTGTTAATGCTATCCTGCCCTTGTTAGTGGTAGTGGTGATTGTGGTGGTTTCCCAAAATGATGGATTGAGATGTGTCGGTGTGGATGTAGTGGTGTATGGTATGGAGGTGGTGTTGTACGGTTATGGTGTGAATTTGGTGGCGTGGTGTGGATGTGGTGATGTGTCGGTGTGTCGTATGGAAGTGGTGTTATACGATGGTGGTGTGGTGTTGTGTAAATGTGGTGGTGTGTGCTGTCGAGGTGATGATGTGTTGGTGTGGTATGGAGGCGGTGCTGTAGGGTGGTGGTGTGTGTTGTGGAGGTGGTGGTGTGTGTTGTGGAGGTGGTGGTGTCATGTATGTGGATGTGTCGGTGTGTGGTATGGAGGTGGTGTTATAGGGTGGTGGTGTGGTATATATATGGTGGTGTGTCCTATGGAGGTGGTGGTGTCACGTGTGTGGATGTTTTGGTGTGTCGTATGAAGGTGGTGTTGTCGAGCTTTGGTGTGGTGTGTATGTGGTGATGTGTGGTGTGGATGTGGCAGTGTATGGTGTGAAGGTGGTGTGCAGGTTGCTAGGGTTTAGGGTGGTGATGATATTACGACATTGTTATTTCTTTTTGAGTTCTAAATATTTTTTTTTGCCAAATATTTATGTTAATTAGTTCTTTTCATGCTAGTAATACAATAGATAAGACAAACAAAAGCCAGTTCATCTGCTATGTGGGATAAAGATGTAAAAATAATATTTTGCAATCTTTGTCTTAAGAAGGTCGAATTGGGAAATAGGCCAACAACCTATTTCAACAAGAATGACTGAAAAATATTATTAAAAAATTCAAGAAAAGTACATACGAGGAGTACGATTAAAAAATAAATGGAATCAACTTAAAAAGAATTGAAAAATCTGGAAAGAATTGAAGCGATGATCCACAGGCTTGGGTTGGGATCTGATAGAGTGAATAATAATGCTTCGAAAGAATGGTGGATAGAGAGATTGGATGTGAGCATTTATGAAACGCCCACTGCTTTTATCAAAATTTTCAATTTTTTCAGATGCATCAACATATCCTATAACTTATAGGCGGTGCCAGTTGCGAAAAAATTTTAGTACAGTGGCATCGATCGAGAGCTGAAAGAGAAGTTAGACCGTATGTTTGGTGGTATCGTGGCAATGGGCAATAATGTATGGCCCTTAGTGAGGCAGGGTTTGGTGGTATCGCTGAAAACTGGGATGCTGAATAAACATGTGATTCCAACGAAGGCCCTACCTCGAACCTCAATAAAGTTGAATCCACAGGCTGATCAAAGCATTCTAGGGTTGAGAAAAAGAAATAAAAAAGGTGCTACTTCCATTACAGGATTTTATAGTTGGTGGCCTCATACGCTAATGAACCTGACCCATCACAAGCAACATCATTTCAGTAGGTTATGCAAATTCTGGAGTTCTGGAGGTAACTCCAGAAATTTATTCTAGTTGGACATTTTATATTTACTTTTTTGTGGGACACTGTTCATGCTGTCTTGGATTTTTATTTTTTCATTGAGATGTTGTTAATGCTTATTTGCTTTTTGTATTTCATCATTATGGTTTGCATTTGCTTCTCAAATTTTATTTGCACGTGGGTTTGTTTATATAATTATATGATAGTAGCTAAATCAGTGATTCTTATGTGTTAGCTACATGGATGCAAATAAAGAAAAACGCAGAAGGAGAATTGCGAATTGCAAGTGTGTTTGATGTGAGTATTATATCTCATATAGAGCGCTCTCCTTGTATGACATCTCGTACATTAGTAAAAAGTAGGTTGAGAAGTTGCTTGCAGGCCACCCAACAAAATTCAACAATATGTTCTCTATGATGCAACTCTATTCATTGATCTCTTGGAGGAACTACATAGAATTGATGGACATCATGGCTCCTCCTAGATGACTTCAGCACAAGAGATGTTTGCAATAAATCTCTACATATTATCACAAAAGGAATCAATGAGAGGAGCCATGGAGTGATTCCAACATTCTTCTGAAAAAACCTGTAGGTATTTTCAATTGGGTTTGCTGCATTAGTTAGTATTTCATCCAAATTTATCAAACCAACTGACCCAACATTCAAAATGACTCCCATAGAGATTGCACACAACGCGTGATATGCCATATTTTCAGGTAATTTTACTTATTTATTACAATCAAATATTGAACATAGTAATTTAGTTAACCTTATTTAACTTTTTAGAATTGTATTAGAATGATTGATGGAACACACGTGGATGCATGTATTCCAAATAATGACAAGATCTCATTCATCGAGCGATGTGGCTCACCAACGTAGAATTTCATGGCCGTTTATGACTTCAATTTGTGCTTAACTTTTGTCATGACCTGTGTCGGCCGCTTTAAAGTTTGGAAAGCGTTCTTTTGGAAATTTAATTTAATTTATATATACGCATTGATTTTCGAAAATAAAATTTTAAATTTCAAAGTATGAGAATTTGGAAAGGACGGATCCCATTTGTTAAGTAGTTTGAATGAACGAGCGAAATATTGCGAGTAACACATCTATCCCGAAGAATAGACGTCCTGCTCGACAATATCGCTCGATCAAATAAACCACAAAATTCATGATATCCGTTCTGGTCTGCGAATCTTTTATGTGACTGACAAATTCCCTATTTAATACAAAAGAATTAAACGGGGTTTATATTATACGGTGTCTTTAAAACTCCCTATAGATGCAGCACTCATAGTTAATTACACCTCGGATGACCGAAATCACCTGAGAGAACTCTCGATTTAGATCTCAGGTTTCTATCTTCACGAAGTCAAAAGGTAGGGTTTTCTAACGAAATTTGAGAGTAGGACATCCAATAGGTGAAGGGCGCGAGGAGGGACAGTTATTTCTGGAGTCAAAGAAAAGAAGGGTAGGGGATGTCACAGATCTCGAGGAGGACCTTGAGGACATCCCAGACTATCCTATGGTTGGGCTTTACATTTTGGAAAAAGATTTATTTTAATTTCAATCCTGCAAATTAATTATAGGAATTGCGTTTGCATAATGTCCTGATTATGCAAACTACCTGAAAAACAGGAGGGTTTACGTCGTATAAGGCGACAACCTCGGAAACCTAAGCGGATTAGGGCTTATATTGCACAGAAGGGGTGTGCAAGGGCCTAAAAGAAACAGGTGAGGGTTTATGTCGCACGGGCGGACTACCTCGAAACCTAAGGCTCATTATTTAAACTAAGGAAGGGGTTTCTTGAAGAAGACACGAGTTTTCTTGAAGAAGATGGCCGTCTTTGTCCACCGTGCTCTCAAGCTCCACGTCGTAATGAAGATCGCGATTTAGGTTTAAGTTTTGAATTAAAGTTGACATGCAAATTATTTTTATTTTCAGTGAGTGTGTCAGAATCGTGACGAGAGTAGTAAAAATAAAACCGTAAACAGAGTGTCACGACGGTATACTAAACTAAACGGAAACATGCTAAGCCGAACAGGAAACATGCTAGCAGAATACATGCTGAAAGTAAACATGCTTGGGACAGTGTATATCGAAAGTAAGCAAGCTATACTAGCGAGGAAAGAGTGCGAAAAGTAAGAAAGCATGCTTAAGCGATGAAGTAAGACTTGGAAATGTAAAACATGCCGAGCAGGTATAAGCCGAAAGTAAAACAATTCGTAGCTCAACGAGGAGTAAATGCTAAAAGGTAAAGCAAATGCAAGAGTAAAAAGAAGTAGAGACCGTGTCGTAGAGTACCGTATGTCCCGCTTATCCTCGATGCGTCGTTGCTCGTCTTATTATTATTTTATATGTTTTCTTTTTTTATTTTATTTATATTTATTTCTGCTGAAGATTTATTAGCACGAGAAAAGAAGCGAGGAGTAGTAGTAGGTGAAAACAACCTAGCTTAAACGAGGTATTACGGTGTGTAGAAAGAAGACAAAGTACGTAAACCTAATAAGTAAAAGCGAAAGAAAGACGGCAGAAAACGTCGAGAAAACGAAGAAAAATCGTAAAAGAAAACTAGGAAATCGAGAAAGCAAGAAAAAGAACGTCCGTAGAAAACTCCGAGAAAAATGAACGAACAACAAAAGCAAAACCGTAGGAAAACACGGAAAACACTAGAAGAAACTTACAAGTGACTCGTAAGCACGGTGGTGTTTCGACTCGAGCAGTGCTAATATCCGGACTTGAGCTGCGACTACTATCCCAACTTTCTGCGAGGCGAGCTCTAATCCGACTCGAATAGCTAATCGTGAACTTTTATAAGTTTTCACACATTTCATTTTTTTGTTTTCATGCGAGCCAAAACTATAGTAAGTAGGTCGTGTAGTAGTGGAGGTAATTTTGTATTTTTCAAACACATGTATTTTTGTTTTAAAACATTTCGATCACTGAGTTGACTCACCTAATAGGACTAGGACTACGAACTTTAGATCGTCGACAGATAGAAACCCGATGACGGCCGAATGGTTCCGTGACTCGCTCTACTCTCTACGCAGTCTGCGAGACAGGCGGCCGTTCTATGCGCTCTCGTAATTTTTCTCGTTTTGCAACCGCATCACCGTCCCCACCGCACTTACACATTGCTGACGTGCCCATATATAACCCAAGGAGGTTATATATGCACACCTACATGTCCCCTGTATGTGTGTGGGTTAAGCAAACAAGGTGAAAACCAGGACGAGGGTCGAGGAAAAGGAGAGAAAAGACAAGTAAATCACCCGGACTCCGACCGACCTTACATGTCACTATGAAAAGGACTAAAGGCACCTCGACACTCTCGGAGAGGTGAAGCCTAGACCCTAAGAACACACTCCCCGTTTCCCAAATTGCGGTAAAATCATGAATAAAAATAAAACGAAAACAAGACAAAATAAAAGAAAAGAATTGCTGCCCGGGTGCTGGACCTGGGTCACTAAACTAGGAGGGCTATCACAAAACTCCAAGGCCTAGCCCCTCACTTCCCTCTCTTTCTTCTTCTTTTTTTTTTCTTTCCAATTTTCATTTCATATCACAAATTTCGGGGCCTAAACAGCTGCTGCAACAAGGCTCTCAACCTCAACATCAACTTATCAAGTGATTGCAAATCTCACGCTCACATAATTTTTTTTTACCAAGCCTCAACATTGAAATTTCAAGAATTAATTGAAGCAAATAAGAGATGCCTCCAAATTCGTCCAACCAATTTCATAAGCAAACATAGCAAGAGACACAAGCATTATCACCAATTACCCCACCCACCAAGGCTCTCGGCCAAGACAAAGAGCAAGGAGAGGTCCACGGCTGAGGTCACAGCAAAGGAGGCAACAAGGAGTAGAGCCCCCGCCCAAATGCCAAATTTCCATAAAGAAGCTCACGGCTAGGCCTGGGAGCCAATTACATCAAGTCTAGCTCACCACAAATGCTCGAGATTAAACTCACTAAGTAACCGAGCCATTCGACCTCAAATACAGACCTCAATAAACTTCAATAAATACAAAGCTGGACTCATACCCGAGCATCCTACAAGGCTTAAAGAAATAGCCCAATTCTCGAGCTAGAACAACCTCCCAAAATCGAGTCGACTCAAGGAGCTCCAGGGACCAAAACCGGCAGACGAGTAGGACACAAAACGACCCACAATCCGGAAAAATCCGCAGGACTCATTCCAACAATTTCAAAAGAATCAAAATCCGGCCATGACAAGGCTACAACGGGCCCAACCTTAAATCATAACGAGTCCCAACATGCGACTAAAGCTAGAAGAAGCTAAAAGAGCCAACCCGAGCCATAACCAAATTAGGGAACAAGTCCGACCTTGGATCAAACAGAGAAAGAAAACCAAACAACAAAACCAACAGAGGAGCCGAGCCATATAAGGCTAAAACCAAATCCTAAATCGAGCATAAAATCGAGAGTATAGCGAGGTTTCGACCACAACCGAACCAAAATGGGGCTCAAAGCGAATTTAAAATCCAGAAAACCGCAAAATAAAGCAAATCAGCCCATCCACGAGGCAAACCGAGAAACAACAGGAGCCAAAGCCGAGAAACAAAACCCCCAAAACAGCATTCCCCCAAAGCTTCCTTTTAATATGAAATAAAATTTACTTTCAATCGGGCTCACTATGAGCCAAAATAAGACTTAGAATATAAGTAAGCATGAAGGCTTAAACAAGCATTTCCATTCATCCAACATATCAAAGATAAGCCTTCAACATATTCCAAACGAAAGTAGGCATAAGGGTTCTTCAAATCAACTTAAAGTCTCCCTAACATGCTTTCTTTTCTTTTTTTTTTTTTAAACAAAGAAGAAGTAGGCGGTGCAAAAGAGCAAGCTCCACATGCATATAGATTAAGCAAACCACTCTATGATTCACATTAGATTAGGACAAGTATGCAAAATAAGTAAAGAAGAGCAAGAAGCAACCCCATGCCATTTTGAAATATTTCCAAAAATAAAAATATTCAACAAGAGCTGGAGAGGGATCGACTAGCCAAACTTCCCACCTAGAAAACTCCTCGAGTATAGCATGCGAAACTCATAAGTTAAAGAGCATTTGCAAGGCAAAGAGAGAACTAGCTAAACACACCTCTTTCCCCACTTCTCCTCTTCTTTTAACGAGAAAAACATGAGTTATAATGCCATCGAGAGGAGAGGGAGTATTACTTCCCACTTAAGCATGTAAACATATCAACGACGAAGCACATAAACATTCCTCCATGCTAGCAACGGGAGTGCAACTTAGAAAGAGAGAAAAGGGGGAAGGGGAGTTACCTTGCTTCGGCTTTCACTTAAAAGAAACAGCAGAGCTCTCCACCAAAACTCACAGAGAACAAACCCAGCCGTGTGGAGCAACCCCAACAATTCCTATAAAAATTTTGGCAGCACTTTCCCCCACGAAATTTTCGGCCAACCCCAGAGAGCTCCCCAAGTGGGGTTTAAATAGGCAAAATGGAGGAGCACCCAACCCTTTACTTACCTGGAGGTGAGCCAAACCAAAGGAACCAAGCGGGAGTGGCGACAGGAATTGTAGAGGGGAGTGGCGACGGGGAACCGGAGGGAGCGGAGTAGAAGCTTTTGCCGGGGGCGTACGAGAGACGAGAGGGTCACGAGGTCGAAGCTTCACGAGCTCGAGCCGGGACGATCCGCGCCCGGGTGCAGTCGCTCGCGGGAGAAAATGGAGCGGGGCTCGAGCCGCGACCGAGAGAGGGACGCTCGGGCGAGGGAGCGATGACCGAGAGGGAGAAAGCTCGGGCGAGGGCTTCACGTGTGCGTGCGTGAGGCGTGAGTGAGGGAAATAGGGATTAGGGTTTTTAAAAGGATTTTAAAAGGATTTTTTTTTAAAATAACATAAAACTTATTTTAATAAAATAACGACCAAATTTCTCGTCGCAAACCCGTGCTCAAAACATAGCAAGTTATACTTCATTTCCTAGTAAATTCGACGTCCCGGACGCAACGGCGCAGTCCGTTTCGCGATCCGAGGTCGTTCGGAGAACCTCGTCACCGGTCGAGTCGAAAGTGCGTCAAATTCGATTTCGTCGAAGTTCGGCCTCGATGGCGCTCGTTCCGGCGTTCGACTTCGATGCGATCCGTCGCGGAGAATTTGAAGACGTCGAGGCCGGGGCTCGAGGAATTTGTGCTCGGTGGTGCGGAAAGTGTGCGCGAGGCTACCCTAAGGTCCAGTTGGTCCCATAGGAACTCGATTTGAGTCCTAACGCTAATTCCAACCTACTACTCGTGAGCAAGAGGTCGGAATTCCGTCCGGGATTCCAAAAGAGTGTCGAAGTGGTTTCAAGCATTCTAAGACGAGGTGGGTCCAGTGCTAGGAATCTAAGATCGTCGGGGAAGCTCCTAAGGCTAGAACCCTAGATCCTAGGAGGAAAACTAAACCTCGACAAAAGTGAGGTCAACAACCTGTTGGGAGGGCAGTGCACATGACAATCAGATTTTCAAATTTGCAATATAAAGTATTAAATACAACTTTCCTCTTCTACCCCCAGATTTGCTTTAGACCGAACCAGTCAAATATTGTTCTTATTACAATACTAATCATTGTATTAATATTAGGTAAATATTATTTTGTTAATGCTGGATTTTAGCTACAAAGAGGGTATCTGAAGCCCTATTGTGATATGAAATATCACATATATGACTTCGAGAGAGCCAACAATATCACTCGTGGTAGAAGAGAAATGTTCAACAAGAGATACTTATTATGCGGTGTCATTGAAAGGATATTTGAAGTTTGGAAGAAGAAATGTGTCATAATGCGCGATATGCCTACATATCCGTTTCCCAAATTTGTGCAGAGTGTGCTCTCCCTGATGACTCTCCACAATTATATTCGGCAACATCCTTCTCGCAACGACATCGACTTCAGTTGGTCTGATGAATATCATTCACATGTCCCTGCTGAGGCATTTGAATATCGTCTTGGACAATTTTTTCACATGCCGAAATTGATGTGCTCAAGACTTGCATAAAGATGGGGAAGGTGCAAGCGAGATGTTAGAGTTGAGGGAACGAATTTCAGATTCTATAGTTGGAGGCTGAATAGAGGTAATGTCTATTTTTTATTGTTATTTTATCTGTAATGTGTGTTGAAAACGTTTACTCTTTATTATATCAGTATTTTATACAAGTCATGTACTTTTTTTTCTTATGCATTTAATGTTTGTTGTATTAGTATTTTATATAAGTCTTGTATATTTCTTTTCTTTATACATGTATTCTTTCTCACTTGATTGATTGATGAGGCAACTGTGGGTAATAAATGTAATCTAAATATTGTATGTTTTTTTAATGGGTTTTGGAGTTCAATGATGAGGCATTCGATCTTAAGAGTTCTTCTGGATGACCTATATCTCGCTTTTGGTTCTTGTCACATCTGAAATCCCAATGAAGGCAACCAACTTCCTCTCCTTTTTTAGTGCTATAGTTTTTGAGGTTCTTCTGGACGGTATTTTTTTGGTGATATGTATATGTGACTCACACGAGCTCAGTATTACTTGAGTTAAATGCAATCAAGAACCCCTTTTTTTTAAGGTCTGTTGTGTTCTTGTAGTGACATATTTGTTGGTGTATTTAAGACCTCACCGTTACATAAAATTTTAGTTGATTACTTCTATTATTAATTTTTACAAATGTTACATCTAAATGTATGTGCTTGGTGTTTTTGTGCCTTCACGAAAGATGAGTTAAATGATTTCCTGTACCTTCAGAGTATTGTACTGCTACTACAAACTGTAATGTTTTCTGTTTATTTCGTGGCAACCACATACATTACGAGAGACATTTTTACAATTGACCCAAGACAATAACATAAAACTGTGACTTTTGTAGGTGACCAGATGGTTGGAGGATTCCGCCATCGAGAGTCATCGACATTGAGTGTTTCCTTAGAGGACGACTTATCTGTTGACATCACCAGTTGCTTTTCAAAAATAATATTATCATATTATCAATTGTTATTTTAATAATCTTTTTTTTAAATTATGATTTTCGTCTTATTCACTGTTTACTGAGGTGTCTATTTTTATTTTGTAATGTTTAAACTGGATATTTGCTTTCAAGTGTGAATCGTGTTTGCAAAATTAGTTCTGTTATAAACAACATTGTAGTACAAGGGTATAATTGTCGTTTGTTCAAAAACAATCGCACACCTTTGTTTCAAAACTGAAAAAAAAAACGACGAACAATTAATTTATTTGCAGCGAACACACGCAGTAGCTTATTTATTGCTGATACCTCAAACATACCCTAAGTCTACTTTGCAAATATTCTTTTTGTATAGCTTCTAAACTTTACTTTGAATATCCTGTTTAACCTCCATTGATCTAGCCAAAAAATTAATAGTTTACTCTACGATCTTAGGTCGATAAATATCATCCCCATCATCATCATCCTTTATTTGTATTTTTTTTTATTTTATTCTTTGTAAATTTATTATACCTCTTTCTTAAAGTTGTCATTTATCATGTCTAAATTAGTTGATGATGATTTCTGTTGCCATTTATATTCATATATCATAAGCTGCGTTAATGATGTTTTCATATTGGACAATAAAGTTGAGGCATGTCTTCATTTTAAAGATTTAGCTATAACGTGCTATGCTTGATGGATACTCTTAATAAATGAAAGGTTATTACATCAAATCTGTGTTATTAAAAGATATTTATTAACCTTTCTCTAAAATTGTTCATCATATACTTGCATAACTCTATTAGGACAACTCCCTATCTGTATAGTTTTCCCCCTTTTACCATATTTTTCTGCGTGAGTGGTTTTATTTATTATAACTATATAATTTGCAGATAGTCATATTCAGATTTTGAAGGAAATAGGTGAGCTTTTGAAGATTGAAAAAAAAATTAAATATCACTATGGCATATCATAATTATAAGAAAATTACGAAGCCCTTTAAGAATATAGTGAACAAAAGTAAGCTTTTGGTTATTTATATAATAAATTTGATATGAAGAGGGGAAAATTTTTATACAATATTTAGAGTAAACTATATTGAATTTTGAGATTTTGATTAAATTAAATGTTGTGATAAATTGAATCTTATTTAAAGATGGAAAAAAAAGGAAAGATGAAATTAATGTTTTGTGAAACTATTAAATGATGTTTTTAAAGAAGGAATTATTTTGGAAGAACATAATGGACAATTTAATTAGATGAAACATATATTGATTTAATAGATTGGTATTGAGTTCTATCTAAAGAATGTTAAAAAAAATAAGGCTTTAAATGCAGATAAGATGGCCATTAAGCCTTAGATGTGAGTTATTATAGAGATTTGGTCAGCAAATTTTTTTTAATGGAATTTTGAAGATGAGGATATCAAAAAGTCTTAGAAGAGTCATTTTATGAATAAAAAATATATTCAAAATTTTACTATTTTTTGTTGAATCCAATCTATGAGCCATATAGTAAAACTATGAGTGAGGATTTTTGACTTTGTAGGATTTACTGGAATGGTAATTTTGTGTTGAGATAATAAAAGAAATGTTAAGAGCAGCAAAATAACCTGAAATAACCTTCATTTGATTTCTTTTTTAATCTTTAGGATTTATATGTGTGAGTATCAAGAGAATTGATTTCATGCACATTAAAGAAGAAAGGTTGGTCAATGTTTTATTGAACTTATTGAAGAGATATATGATGAAGAATTGATTAGTATTAAAAATAACTGTGAAATAACTCACAGTTTTTTATTACTATAGGATTTTATCTTTGATCATTATTTAACTAAAATCTTTTTATATTGATTATACATATATTTACAAATGATCTTTAAAGTGAGATTTTTAAGTACATGTTTTTTCAAGTGACAAATCTACTAAGGGAGACATTCACTAAAATAAGTAAAAAGTATAATAATAGAGAAATTGTCTAGAAGATAAAAGGATTAGAATTAGTAGAATAAAGATTGAATGTATAATATATAATCTTTATGGTTTTATAAAATAAAGTGATAGTTGGATGTAATATGCTTAGGTATATGGATATATTATATAAAGGAATAATGATATAGATGAGGATAACAAATAGAGAAAAGGTTGGAAAACTTAAATAGCGGTGCCTTATGAGTATTATGAAATAAAAATTTCTTCAATTGAATATAGTGTAACTGAAAATATTTTTAAGTAGTCTGGACATTAAAATTATGTTGGCAATGTTATATGAATTTGAATGTGATACAATAAAAAAAATCATTAATATCTACCTTATGCATGCGATATACTAATATTAAGATTGATGTGCAACAAAATTATAAAGGATAATTAAGAAATTTTATTATCTGAATGGTTGGAGTGATATTAATTTTAGAGAAGTTAATTAAAAATAGACAAATAGCTTGGATATTATAGCGAAGGGCAAAAAATAGATTGATGAGTATATAAAATTAATGCTGAGGATTGAGAAGAAAAGTTGATAAACATAAGATAACATGTATAAAGGTCGTTCAAAAAGATTTGTGAAGAATATGTTTAACATCTCAGGTAAAATTTCTGTATGTCTGTCCGTCTATGTCTATGTATATATATATATATATAAAGTGTGTGTGTACGTTAGTGCTGGCTTTTGGTTGGCTGTGTTCTGCTGTTCTCTCTTAAGTGTCTCCTGTGCTCCTGTGCTGGGTGATTTCAGCCTTGGTTGTCTTGGGGAGGGGGGGATTATGGTTTGCAATATAGCTGGACTGGTGGGGGTCTTTGCTTTTAATAATTTTGGTGTTGCTGGATGGCCTATGGTTTCTGAATCTGTCTTTTTTGAATTGGCTGAGGAGTTTCCTGTTCTGGTTTTGGGGAAGTGATGCTCTTTATGGGGTGATTTGGTTTTCTTTCAGGTGGAACTTTGTTGGGTGGGGTCCCCTGCTGTTGGATGGCTGTGGTTTTTTGGGGACTTTCGCTATCTTTATCATGCCATGGGTGTTGTTTGGAGGTCTTTTGGGATGTTTCTATTTCTGTACCTCTGCCTTTGCTTATTTTCTGCTGCTCCAGATTATCCTCTTGCCTGCTATTGTGGCTCGTATTTGCTTTCTGTTTGGTTACTTTTGGTTGTGCCTGGAGGCTTTTATGCAGGTTTGGGGTGCTGGCTAAGGTTTGGCTGATTGGACGTGATTATGGTTTCCTTTATAAACTGGACTGTTGGGGGTTTTTTAGCTTTAATGGTGTTGCTGGACGGCATATGTTTTCTGAATCTTTGTTTTATGGATTGTCTGAGTTCTTTCTGCTCTGTTTTAGGGGAAGTGATGCTCTACATGGGGTGCTTTTGTTTGCTTTGAGGTGGAACTTTGGTGGGTGGGACTTCCCTGCTGTTGGGTGGCTGTGGATTTCTATGGATTTTCACTTTCTTTATAATGCCATTGGTGTTCTTTGGAGGTTTTTTGGGATGTTTCTATTTCTTTTTAAAAAAAATGTGTGTGCGCGCGCGTGCGTGTATATGTGTCACATTCCTTGTCCAGTTGGTGGCGGGGTCGCTTTAAGTACCCTCTGGCGAGGGTTCGGTCCCTGCCGTGGTGCGTGGTGGGTCGAATTACAGGCACATGACGCGGGGTTCTCATCATAAGCCCTGAGGGCTTGAGAAATCGATATTTGGGCCTCTGCCAAATATCGATTTCCTTTTTTAATATATATATATATATATATATATATATATATATATATATATATATATATCTATATCTATAGAGTGTATGCGTGTGTGTGCATTTAATGGATACATTCATATATTAAAGCTTGAAGTGTATGATAAATTTATTTAAGAAGTTGAAGATTATTCAGCTTTGAAGAATAAGGTTTGAGTTAAAGGTTAAAGTTCACATGACATACCTTATGTGCTCTTAAGAGTTATGAGAGACATGAAGTAGTTTGGTTGGCCTATCATTTGAATAGAGCATTGAATACTAATGGAATATCGAATGATTAGAGGAGATGCATTTTGGTGCCATTTTTTAAGAATAAAGAAAATGTTAGAAATTGTGGTTATTATAAAAGAACCAAGCTTATGTGTTATATATTAATCTATGTGATTGATTTGTCTTGTATAAGCTTTTTAAAAACATATTATAGAAGATCCATTTTGGTGCCAATTTTTAAGAATAAAGAAGATGCTGGAAATTATTGTTTTTATAAAGGAACCAAACTTATGTGTTATGCGATCAATTAGTTTTGCATTAGCTTTTTAAAAATATTACTTTGGTGGAACCAGTTTGGATTTATGACAAAAATATCTATTATAAAGATTATTTTTGTGCTAAAGTAATTGATATAAAACTTTGATGAGCAACTAAGGGATTAACATATGATTATAGAGAGTAAATGAAGCCTTACGATTGACTACATCAAATACTGTTTCGGTGTTAAGGAAACAGGATATGCCAAAGATATGGAGTTAGTCAAGATAAATATGGTGGGAACTTGCATTAGCAGCTATGGAGTGATTAAGAATCCTCAGTTGCAGCACAATTACATAAATGACCATTTATTTGTCTCAAATCTATCTATTTGAGATTATTATAAAGGAACCAAACTTATGTGATATATAATGAATCTATTTGATATGTTAGTTTGGCAGAAGCTTTTTAAAAATATTATCTTGGTGTTATAGAGCTAATTTGTTCATCTTAAGATGATATCAATCACCCTGACATATCTGTGGGAGAATATGTATCAATTTATTGTTTGGCATTTACTATTTTTCTTCAATAGTGAAGAATTACCTTACAATTTTTGAATCATGACACAATAAAGTCACTAGTGCTCATTTTAACTAAGTAGTCCCTTTTTAAACTTTGTCGGTTGTTTTTTATCTGATAACCCTTGAAATTACTAGTACCATGCGAAGCATTGTGCAATGTCTTCATATAGTTTAAAACATATATTGTTTAAATCATAATCTCCACTCTTCAAATAATTTCCTGTATATTTGTAGAATTAATTTTTGCGTCTTTGGAATTGGTTTAGAGGTTTTTTCATTGGATATTTTAAAATATATGCATTTAGAAATGTTAAATTATATGCATTTAGTAATGTGGAGTAATTGTTGCATGCATTTTACGAGTGCATGTGCTGTTTGGATGGATGCAAATCAAATATTTTTGGTATTTGTTATGATACGTTTCAAATTTATTGACATGTGGTGGGTAATGGTGGTGGCAGGTGGTAGTAGATGGATATTATGTGCAAATGTGGCACCGGATTTAAAAATCATTAGATTTTGGTGACTTCTAAATGCAGAAAACAAGAGTTGTGGTTTTCTTAAATTCAGGCTTTTACTTTGCATTTCTTTTGATTCAACCGAAAAACACCAAGTGGTTTGGAATGCAAAGTAGATAAATGCATTACACTCCTAATGTTCCCGTCCAAAGAGTTCCAACTTGCTTAAATTTCATTTATAGGTGTATCATAAGTGAGGCTTGTTTTATATTAACCTTGCAAAGAAACACCAAAATAACTTCCAGCTTTTGCATATGTAAATCTGCTTATTTATGGGTTTTGAACTCAATAGAACAGATTTATATTTCTATTCAGTCTAAATTGAAATTACCGAACACAATCCTAAGTTCTCAATGCGTAACAATGAAGCCCAAGCCCTTTCCTGTCCTATACAGCCGAGTTTGCCTTATCTTGTAAGTTGACGGTAAAAAAAGAACAGAAATATTGGCTACAAGTTATTCACAAGCTACTTGCATCCCTTATACTCTTTTGCTGGCTTATGAGAAAGCAACGCTTTGAATGTTCATGATCTTAAATATTTATAAGCTTGGTTGTTAAAAATCTGCTTTCGCAATAATTAGACAGGAATGCTAACCTTTTTCTGTTGTTACTAAATTGTTTATATTAAATGAATGAAATGATTCATGAGGTATGACATTGTAAAGCAACTTGCTATGTTTGATATGTTGATTCAGGCAAAAGCAGGAACTGGTTCTGCAACACTTTCCATGGTACTCTTCTTTTAAATTTATTTTCAATTAATGGTTCTGCTGATTGCTAACTTGGTTTAATTTAATTATTTAATTTTTCTATTCTTGTTTTCATTTGCAGGCGTTTGCTGCCGCTAAATTTGCAGATTCATGCTTGCGGGGATTGCGAGGCGATCCTGATGTTGTTGAATGTTCATTTGTTGCTTCTCAGGTGCCTGACTTTCTTTACTATGCTAAATTATATTATTTTTTAAATTTTCTAGGAAAATTTACATACGTTGGTTATTTTGGTGTTTTAAACCTATGCATAAAAAGGTGTATTTCACTAGTAAAAGTGGTAATAGTGTTATTTTTTATTTAATATTAAAGATTAGAGTACTATTTGTATAAATATGAAGTTTATGTGTGATATATATAAATACACAAGAATTGTGTGCTATGCATGTATATGCCTCTATTCCTAATATATGCATCATTCTGCTTGTTCAGGTGACAGAATTGCCTTTTTTTGCATCTAAAGTTCGATTAGGTCGCAATGGAATTGATGAAATCTTCCCTCTCGGACCACTGAGCGAGTATGAAAGGTTTGTCATCCCACCCAAATAAATCTTTACTATTTTTTATTCTAATATTTTATATTAGCCTGCAAATTTTGTTCTTTTGGATTCTTGATGGATTAAACCATATTTGGTGCATGAAATTAAGTAAATTATTGAATGCTTCTGCCTGAACCTATAACTTGAGTGCATTTTGTTAAAAATAAGAAAATCAAATCTTTGCTGCTTGGTGCTTAAGACTAGTTTTCTGTTATTTATTCCGGTTCAGGGCTGGATTAGAGAAAGCGAAGAAAGAATTGGCAGAAAGCATTCAGAAAGGAATTACTTTCATTAAAAGTTGAATATCATTCCTGTGAATACAGAGGATGATATATGTGTAATAATGTGCATTTTTTCGGCCTGGGAAAATAACTTGATATGTTGTAATAACTCATTAACATGCTTATATTTGACTCCAAAAATAATTATGGTGGAGAATTTATACAATGATCAACCTTGTTCATGGAAATTGGAAGTTCTGCAGGTGAAAACTGGCCCATACTTGGTGACTGTTGACATAATGATAAATGTAGTAGAAAAAAATTGAATAGATTAAAATTAAGATACCTTGAATGAGGATTTCCTTAGGTAAATTTAGTTGAAAATGCATCTCATGCTTTATTTTTCAGACTGGCAGGCATTATTGTTGAATTGTAAACCATCATTTATCTTAATAAATCAGCAGCCAGGAGTTTTACAATTGTTTTCTTTCTTTCTGGGAGAATGAAATACTCTTCTATGGGGGGGCGGGGGGGGGGGGGCGCAAATCTTGTAGCATTACAAGATTAGAATGTCATTCATTTCTTCATCTTTTGTTTGACTTCAGTATAATCGCATGGCCAGGATGATTTATAGTTACTAACACGAGTATTTCAATCATGGATTGTTTTTATTCTTAAGCGCTGATGAACATAATCTATTGTTTGTAGTGTGCGTCATCTTAATATTTAAATCTTGTAGCATTAGAATGTCATTCATTTCTTCATCTTTTGTTTGACTTCAGTATAATCGCATGGCCACGATGATTTATAGTTACTAACACGAGTATTTCAATCATGGATTGTTTTTATTCTTAAGCGCTGATGAACATCATCTATTGTTTGTAGTGTGCGTCATCTTAATATTTAAATACAGTTGCAACTGACTTAATAGTGGTTTGAAATCCAATAAAAATCCTATGCTCTTATTGATTGATATCAGGAGCTTTATTGGCCACGACTGGTCTTCCTCCATCTCTCTTTCTCCCTTCTTAGTCTATAACTGTTTCTTTTTCATATCAATGAAAAATATTCAATTAACCTCAGCTTTTCCTCCAATTAATAAAAAAATCCTAGGGTCACCCCTAGTCCTACATTTCATACTAAATCATGTTAATTGGAAGGATCTCCTTATTTCTCAGAGCCATCAAAGCTCTTCTTTTAACCTTTAATATTTTTCTTCAGGAAGAGAACATAATGTTCTTTGAGTGTTGGAATAAAAGAGGGTGCTAAAGATTAAAATTTGTTGCTTGCTGGATATATGTTATTAGAAAGAGACGATTTTAAAATAGCCTGCTTCATATCCCAAGGATTATGAGTATTTCCATTCAGGAGGCTCTTGGTTCTTTTTTGAAAGTCCCTTTATCTTGCAATAATGAAATCCTAATTTCAGATGCTTAAAATCAATTATAAAGAGATCTTGACAGGAATTCAATTTCTCAATCTGTCATTTTAATGCTAGAATAAACGCTTATTTGACTATGGATGCTTTAATAACAATCAAATCCAGCCTAGCATTTGCTTGAGTAAGTGCTTAGATTTCTATTGACTCTCCGCTCCCTAATTATATTCTTATAGACCTTAAAGGATTCTGTTTTTACTAACAAGTTGTTTGTAATTAAAATCTAAATGCTGCTCTTAGTGACACTTTTTCTCATGGTGATGCCTCTTGCCCGAGGAGTTATAATGCCAAACCTCTTTAACTAATTACTAATATCCATCGTGGTCATCATAGAACCCTATAACTCTGAGGAGAGTCAATAATAAATCAACTACTCCCACCCTTATTATTCAACAATTCAATAAGACATAAATCTCAATCTCCCCACAAGCACTTCCTCCAACGTATATGTTCCAAAAACTGACTACAACCCTCATAGATCCCGTTCCCCAATCTCTACCTATCTTGCTACATTATTTACATAGATAAATGTGACTAAACCTCTCGTGAGCGCTTGGGATCCCTCAAGCATAAATAACCACATCCCTTCTTCTTGCCCGTCACTGTAGACTGACTTTTCACTCTTAGTCCCATGTTTCTTAAAGATAGAGCAAGGTAATAAACAAATTACTGTCTTCGACTTCTTAATAACCTCTCACTTCTCCTGATTCCAATCCCATATCTAATTTTTTTTTTCTTTTCCATAGTACACCTTCAATCAACTTACTATTTTTGCTCGGAATGTCAGATAGCTTAATGAGAAACTTAGGATTTTTTTATTAAAAGGATCTCATTAAGAAGTTCAACATTGATATCATTGGCTTTTTGACAAATCTAATTCATGTCTACTCTATGAAAGACATGAAAGAGCACTTTCGTGAGAATAACTATATGCTATATAATAATGAGGGCGAGGGTCATAATTTTGTTAGAAAGGTGGAATATTGTTTAAAAGAATAGGAACTAGTTAGACTAATTTTTTTGAATAATCCACTAATAATTAATACACTTCTCAATACAACACCTTCCATTAATATTATTGCCTTTTTTATATATGCTAATAATGGCATAGCGAAAAGAAATTTCTATGACATTATCAATTCTATGGCTAAATAGTTTTAGGCTCTTGGATCTTTTTAGGTGATTTTAATTTTGTATGTTGTATGAATGAAGAAATAGGATTCAATCCAATGTCTACTGGTAAACTTTATGATTTCATTAAGTACATACTAGATAATGCATTATTTGTCCTCCCATCTAAAAGCTTATCCTATAACTGGTAAAATCGATAGGTTGAGGCTCCAATTTGATACCTTTTTGATAGCATTTTGTGTTATTTAAGCTGGCTAGAACACTTTTTATTCATTTATTAGAAAGTTTGCATTCCTCTTTCTTATGATCATTCTCTGATTATTTTTAAATTAGAAAATTACTTTCATGATAAAAATAGATTTCCTCATTGAAATTTATGGGAAGAATTGACGGTTTTCAAAACAATATTTAATAATCCTGAAAAATTGAAGTTATTAGTGATTCTAATTTTGCTCTTTGTAATATGCTTAATGAACCATTAAAACAATATACACAAGCATACTTTCCACTCAACTAAAATAAAATTTAAAAACCTATATTGTCTTAAAAGTTAAATATTAATTTAAAATTAACAAAATTTTTTATCCAACAACATAGATTTTGAAAAAGAAAACTACAACTTACGACTTTATATACAATGATTTCATTACTTGTACTGAGAGATGACTCTATTTAAGATTTTCTTCAATCGATTTGATGAATTATTATGCTCATTTTTTTGGGTGATTCATTATTATTGTATGCTGGAATATTCACGAAGGTAGAGTGATAATTTAATGTCTTAACGATGTATGGAGATTCAACATACATGTAAGTAATTTAAAAGTAGCAGGAGAAGACATCAAGATTTATTTATTTGGAAAAACACATGAAGAGAAAAAAATATGGGCCTCGCTCAATCAACGTAATCTACTATAAGTACAATTATACACCATTTTCTCATTATTGAGAGAGTAGGGTTAAAATTTCACCCCGATATAATACTTGTTTGTATACAATATATAAAATACTTCAAGAGTCAGAAGAAAGTCATCATATGTTGAGTATTGTGGCTATAAGTTGTTATCACCGGAAGTTATCGGTAGATCTGTAATACAAAATTATTTGTTACATCGTATTTGCGATACAATGTTAGAATGCAAAGTTTGCCGACGGCAGTAAGCAGGGGTGATCGACGATAGTTGACAACTACAAAGGGCAGAAGTTATAATTGGATCTTTATTACAATATTATTTCTTATACAATATTTAGGACATGATGTTAGCATGCAGAGTTTATCGATGATGGCCATCAAGGGCGGCCGACAATGGTTAACAGTGGCCGGCTAGCCATGGTCAATGATGGTCAGTGGCTATAGAGACTAGAAGTTACTGTTTGATGCTGGGTTTAGAATAAAATTAGAATTCAACCCCCCCTCTCCCCTCAAATGAAGATAGAGGGTCTATTTATAGCATCTAGGGATGGGCATTTTGGTCATTTGGTGAATAACTCTCATAGCCACTTGATCAGAAGACTTATTTTGATCCCCCTTATTCATAAGATTTTTTTAAAATAATTTGAGGGCCTTAATAACATCAGGATTAGGCGAGCATAGACTCGTTGGATTTCTCAAGTCGAGATGCTGGATTTGATATAAGTGTTAAATTTGAATTTTATTTGACCATTCAATTATCATTAAAGCCTCTAAATGTGATTTAATGGCTTGATCTAAACTTGATTGGACTTGAATTGAACTAATTTTAATTTCATTGGTTTCTTCTTGTCGAGATGGTCAGTTTGACTATAAACTTGTTGAAATTAAGGGTCCTGAATTATCTTGAATTTTAATCTGAAGTATTTTTCGCTAAAATATGCCTCTGGATTCGTGTCAAATGATATAAATTTGTTGATGAAACATCAGTTGCACTCCTATTTGAAGGTGATATTTGTGTCGTGAGATATTTTGAGTTGTCGTGAGTACTTTTATTTGGTTGGATCAGGTTACCAATATCACAGTTGGCAACATTAAGACAACTGCAATCTGAAGATGATGGCGGCCGAAAAATGTTGCTCTAGTAGTGGTAGTGACTGCAAAACAGTGGGAGGCATAAATGTCCGTACAAACAAAGAAGTATGATTATGTATTAAGAACATAGTTGAGTTCATAGGAAAATATGAACACGAACTGAGATACAATGATGAATGTGGGGGCGAGCGGATGCGAGCATGAGCACACGTTAACTCAGGTGCGCTGGAAGGCGTACACGTTCGTGGATGGGCACACACTTGCGGACATGCATGGGCATGCACACAAAGTGGGCATGGTGGTGCAAGAATAAGCACACGATAGCGAGAGCAACACGCACGCTATTGGCAAGGGTGGGCATGGGCTGGGTTAGGTCACAGTATGCGTCAGCACAAGTGGTTGCGCGTGCTAGCTGGTTTGGGTATCGTTACACGAGTTGTTCGTGTGCATCCAAATGTGTGTTTTCCCACAAGTGCTCATTCCTAGTTGTGCGAGAGTGCACACAAGAGCATGCGTTGTTGCACATGTGTGCGTGCAAGCATGCAGATGCGATTAAATGGATTGCTACACCAGCAATTCATTTGGAAGGAAAAATCAAATTTTTTTTTTATTTTGGCACATAAAATCTAAATTTTGCCTATAAATAGGCTCGTTAAAAGAGAGAAATCACCCTTCTCCTTCAATAGTTAGAGCCTCTTTTAAGTTTTTTTCCTCTCCCTTAGTCTCATCTTGCCACATCTTCTAGGATAGTGTTGGCCCAATCTTTTAGCTGACATTTTGCCACCTCCTAGGTTATTGTTTCCTCATCTCCTAGGCTGGTGTTGTGTCATATCTTGGGCTAGTTTTGCTCTATATTTTTGGTGGTTGTTGCCTTTTCTTAGGGACATTTTCCTTGCTTAATTATTCTGCGAGATTCTAATGTCCAAGGAATTCTGACCCCTAAAAAATCATAAGTTTCAGCACCTTTATGAGGCGACATCGACATTGACTGAAGTTGCCCTTATACAATTTAAAAAATATTTCACTTTCAAAATGACATGGTGATGAAGTTTCCAACTGACTGATCTAGTGTGCTCGCTTCCACCTGAATACATTAGGATTGATGAGGGGAGTCCTGTGGTTCCCTGCAGTGCTTGAGTTGATGGATGTTTTATTAGTAACCGGAATTAACATTTCACAGTTCTTTTGTCGACCAATTATGATCATGGTCGGTTTGATCACCTTATTCAGGAAACACGGGGCTAATTTGATGTCAAGGATCGTAGCAAGGATTGTTAGGTTGGTTAGTGATACACGCATGTATCTTTTAGGACTAAGGTATTATATTTTCACATCAAGGATCTGTTAAGGAACTGGTTTGGTATATTTTTATTTACATAGAATGACTAGGATTTCATGAAAGTCGAGAAAAAAATGTAGGAGATTCCCACTCCTCTTTAGATCTCTGTGGATGACATACTACGAATGCTTGGATTTTAAGACATTAAAGATCATCACTTTTAGATACAGTATATCAACAAATTCATGAACAAAGAATATTTTCTTCTCAATTGTAGCGTTTCTATCTACCCTATATAATATTACACTACGATGCTGAAAAAATCTGAGAAGTAGCGTTCATAACTAGCTCCTACTACTTCGAAGCGGCGACAACAAGATTGATTGTGAGATCCTTCATCATAAACATAGTAAGAGGAGTGAGGTTACAATAAAAAACTCCAACCAGTCCTCCGAAAATTCATACTCTAGAGAGTGTATCGAGTCATTCATGCACTAGATACGATCAGACTAAAGAATATTTGAGTTTTTTTTGCATATGTTAACTTCCTTTATTTTATGTTCCTTTCATCTATCTGATATGAAATTTTTTGTTTCAGATTGAAAAAAGGCAGAACTTAAAGCAGGTTTTAATCTTTGTTTTTTTAAAGTAGAACTCTGAATTTATCAAGAATATTCCTCCAGTTCGATAAGAGATAAAATTATACAGTCGAAGAAGCCGCGGCTTTAGGGAATCAGATGATAGAGTGCATTGATGCAACTTTTTTTTTTTATTATGCAAGAATTTATGACCTCAGATTTATATATTTATAATGATTTTTTAAAGTCACAATTTCAAATGCAAGTATACGTATCGTATCAAGTAATACAGGGCTCTAATGGAGTCCCATTTATCGATCCCACAGGGAAGCGAGATAAAAGGTCCTTATTCAAATTCTAGTATACTACTAACAGTCTTAGATTGGAAGGTCGATATAAGTGGTTTTTATAACTACTCCTAAATGCAGATGATTATATGTAAGGATAATAACTACTCCTAAATGCAAATATTACTTCTAAAGATAACCCTTTTTGGATAAATTGGTTTGGTGAATTTTTGAGATAATAAAAACTACTATTCTCATGTAATGAATTGGATAATGTAAAGGAATGATATGCATTAAATATTGCATGTACCAAATAGGAGCATAAATACTTCTTTACCCTCAAAAGAGTACCTCCTCTTCCAAGCATGTAAAGAACATTAACATATCCTAAGTTCAGTCACTAAATCTAAGACTAGGCTGGGAGGATACCGGCTGTCACTACGGAGCTCCCACTCACCCTTCACCTGAAGGCTAACCCTCGCTTTAGTTACCAAACTTAGGACCAAATTGGGGATCTCAGCCTGTCACCCTGAAATCTCCAATTCGACGCCCATGAAACCATATTTCCCTATTTATTTGCACTCAATCCCCACGAACTACGCAATTCATTCACGGACATTGAATGTGGTTCCACTTTGTTGAGAATTACATTTGCCCTTTCGGATCGATGCAATTACAACGAATTTTAACACTACAATGGGCCCTTATTGTAATGTAAATGAAGTACAAGTAAAAACCATCACATTTACAATTAAAACTTCTTCTTGCATGCATCCCAATATTCTAAACATGAATCCTACTCATTGCAAAAGAAAAGTAGAATAAAAACAATGACATAATTTTCTTATGCCACTATTTCCAAAAAAGAAGAAAGAGTAAGTGAAAGACATTGCAAAGCACGAAGAGAACACAACGGAAAACTTCATTTCAAAGCAAATCCACAAAATAAGTGTTTACAAAACCATAAAATGATGAAGAACACAATACTTAGTTTTTTTCCCTTGAAAGGAAGATGAAAATCTCCCACACAAAGTCTCCCGTCGATCCATGCAATGCTAGAAAAATCCCTTACATATTCTCTCAAAAATCCCCTCACCAATCTCTCCAAAAAGGTAAAAATCTACATTTCTACTCCTATTCTAAGATCTCTAATCATTCTCTACGTTTTTCTAACTTCTCCTCTTTTTTGGCTTCAAATTCGGTTTAAAATAGTGTAGGGACGAATTTCCCAAGAGGTGCATGAAGAAACCTTCCAAAAAGCATCCAGGTTCAATGTATTTGGTCAAAAGCCGCCCAATTTCGCATCCCAAGGGTTCAAAGCGCAGCCGGCGTTGAATAAGGCGCTGCCGGCTCCCTATTTTCGTGGTCTTGGGCTTCCGGCGCTGCCGACGCCGATTTGGGCCCATCCTGCGTAGCTCCGCCATTTTGCTCCGTTTGGCTCCGTTTCAACTCCGATTTGCCACGTTTTAGTTGCGTTGCGTTCCTAACAGATAACCCTACAAAATAGGCATAAAAACAACATTTCTTTAAAGTGTAATCTCATTCAAAAATATACAAGAAATGTAAAAGAGATTGAGCATATAAAGACTTATCGAAAGGTGTTAGGCCAAAAATTGCTTTCTTGCTCGTTTTTGCTCCAAATTGCACCGTTTTTGCTTCTTTTTCTCCAATCACCATTTCTTGTACCTAAAACCAAAAAACATACAAAATACCTTCCTTTAAAGTGTAATATCATCAAAAAATGATTAAAATGATATAGCAAAAAGCGTATATATTTTAGGCGTGTCAAAATCCCCCAAACTTAACTGTTACTTGTCCTCAAGTAACCCTTTTACTACATAAAAATATAACTCAAGGCAATGTACTATTCACTTGTAAGACACTAAAATTTTTCATTCAAAAGAATATATTGGTTAGATTTTTAGAAAAAAATTCAGTAACTCGGGTTAACACAAGTATAAGAATATTCAGCAATCAAGTCTAAGAGTTCTAGTCTTCTATTTATTTCAAGATAAACCATAATTTGTTACATTAAGAATGCCTTGAAAGATTATTTGAAAAAGGAGTTCATGCAAACTTCATCAGAATGTAGGCCAATACTTTAAATATAAATTCAGAAATGAAATCAAGTTTTACCTTTAGGGTGACTCAAGTGAAGCCAATTTTTGATTAGACATCTCCTCAAGCTTCTCCTCATAAATATTTTTCTTTTTCTTTTTTTCTTTTTCATTCTTTCGGGATCACTTTCAATCCCCTTTTTTTTTACTCTCTCCTTTTTTTTTCTTCTTTTTTTAATGAGGATTACTATATCTGGAGAGCCTGTAATGATTTTGATCTTCACTCTCCTCTTTCTAAAGTTCAAACTTGAAACACATCCTTACTTTATAATTAGGTATGAGCTTTATTATTCATCATAAAGTCACAATCTCTTCTTAACACACAATACTTTAAGTCTCTTAACATTTCAAAAATACAATTTTCTTTAATTTAAATAGTTAACTATAAACAAAGTCTTTCATACCCAAATATCTTATCCTTATAAAATTAACTTTTATTACTAAAAACTTTCATCCAATCCTTCCATAATATTCAACTAAAATAAAAAGTTTTAGTTATCTCAAGCGAGGTTCAACTGCCAGAAGTTATGCTAATAATTTTTGAAAATATAACAATTGATAACAAATAAGAGTTAATACTTTTCTTCCCCCCAAACTTAAATTTTTAAATATTTTGCAATTAATTCCATAAAATATAGCAGGAAGAAAAAGTAAAAACTGAATCTACAACTACTACAACATCCTATCAAATTCATATACATGCAAAATCAGGATAGAATGACTGCAGGAGAAAGTAAATCTAGCATAAAACATGCTTACAATAATATTACACTAAAAGAAAGTATTTTCACATTAAATTTTTATTTTTCTTCCTACCCTCAAACTTAATTTTTAACATATATAGAATTTAGTACAGAAAATATAAGCAGGAAGAAAAACATTTTAGAAATTCTATCTACCACATATGCCAATCAGAAACATCTACAAGTATTAATTAGGATAGTAATCATGTAGCAGAAAGTAAATCTAAACTAAGCATGTCAGAATGAAATTTACTAAATAAAATTTTAATTAGCATGGCAGGTATCAGCAAGGGAATATAAAAATGTTCTTCAAGACCTAAATAAAGTTGTAACACAAACATAAACACACAATTCAAATACAATCACAAATGATAAATGAGGTCAATTCTTCCTTTAACTCATCGCATCTCACTAATTTACTTCCAATTTCTAACGGAATCACTACACTAGTAAATTAGGCACTTCAAATGATTTTATAGATTATAATCCCAAAGATAAGATTATCCCTGATAAATTGGTTTCCGGACACCAATCTCAGATATCATCTAGTCTCTTTAATTAAGCACCTTTAACAGTTACATATTGTAGTGTAAGATCATCCTAATGGTATTCATCAAATAGGTTCGCGACTCCTATCTAATGAAAATAAAGTTATAGAAAGGAAGTCACAAATTAAGATGGAACTATCAATGCTCGAAATTCATGATTTCTCTTGTAAAACTCAAGTCTGGGTGAGACCCAAGTAACAGTGAACTCGTTAATCCAACTACTACAAGTGATCAGGTCTAGCCATAATAAGAAGTTAAGGAATCACCTCCCTCATGACACACAAAGATCAATTCAAACTACTAACAATCCAAACATCTACCAATCAACAATCAAACTGATCAATCTGTAATAAAGCAAACACAATAGATCACTAACAATCATGACCCTCAAGCACACTGATAATATGGGTTGCCTCTCATGAAGCGCTTGGTTTTAACGTCGCGGGCCCGACAAATGATTCCTTACGGATCAAAATTCCAATTAAGTAATCCTCGATCAATCGCCCAATCTTTTTCTGATCCAGGGATTCCTACAAAATTTTTAAATTCTAATTTTTCATTCAGCTCTTCTATTTCAGATTGATTCATACCATTGTTATCCAGGGATCATGTAATTTTTTTGATCTAGGGATCACTAACAATCATGTAAGAGAATACAACAGAAAACTTCATTTCAAAGCAAATCCACAAAATAAGTGTTTACAAAACCATAAAATGATAAAGAAAACAATACTTAGCTTTTTTTCCCTTGAAAGGAAGATGAAAATCTCCCACACAAAGTCTCCCGTCGATCCATGCAATGCTAGAACAATCCCTTACATATTCTCTAAAAAATCCCCTCACCAATCTCTCCAAAAAGATAGAAATCTACATTTCTACTTCTATTCTAAGATCTCTAATCATTCTCTACGTTTTTCTAACTTCTCCTTCTCTTTTTTGGCTTCAAATTCAGTTTAAAATAGTGTAGGGACGAATTTTCTAAGAGGTGCATGAAAAAACCTTCCAAAAAGCATCCAGGTTCAATATATTTAGCCAAAAACCGCCCAATTTCGCATCCCAATCATTCGGAGCGCCGCCGGCGCTGTATAGAGAGCTGTCGGCGCCCTATTTTCGTGGTCTCGGGCTTCTGGCGCCGCCGGCGCCCATCCTGCGCAGCTCTGCCATTTTGCTCTGTTTGGCTCCGTTTCAACTCTGATTTGCCCCGTTTCAGTTGCGTTGCGTTCCTAACAGATAGCCTTACAAAATATGCATAAAAATAACCTTTCTATAAAGTGTAATCTCATTCAAAAATATACAAGAAGTGCAAAAGAGATTAAGCATAGAATGACTTATCGAAAGGTGTTAGGCCAAAATTTGCTTTCTTGCTCGTTTTTGCTCCAAATTGCACTGTTTTTGCTTCGTTTTTCTACAATCCCCATTCCTTGTATCTAAAACAAAAAAACATACATAATACCTTTCTTTAAAGTGTAATATTATCAAAAATGAGTAAACTGATATAGCAAAAAGCGTATATAGTTTAGGCGTGTCATGCATAACTAAGATTTCTACTATGGTTACTTTCATTGTAGCATCGGGATTTAGAGAGTACTCGAGAGGAGCTAATGGTGATACGAGCTAACCATAGCCAGAGTTGTTGACCTTGCTTTTATGAAGACACATTATGAATGACATTCATAAATCTATCTTGGGAAGGAATCTACCATAATTGATTTCTTAAATACATCTTAAACCCCTTTAACACTAAAATTTAGGGATGAACTTTGGTATACCTCTTTTAAGCCCAAATTCTGGAGACATCCCAGATAAATAAACAAATGACAATAAACCCTAATTTGGTGTTACATTAACCATCTAGTCAACCCTAGACCTAAATTGGTCAAACTTGGTCAAAATGATCATTTTTGACCAAATGAACACCACATTGATCATCTGGTTACCGTACACCTAAATTGGTCAAACTTAGTCAAAATGGTCATTTTTTTGACTCAATGACCACCACATTGACCATCTGGTCAAACCTGGACCTAAATTGGTCAAACTTGGTCAAAATGGTCAATTTTGGGCCCAATAACCACCACATTGACCATCTGGTAAACCATAAACCTAAATTTGTCAAACTTCGTCAAAATGGTCAATTTTGGACCCGATGACCACCACATCGACCATTTGGTCAACCCTAAGACCAAATTAGTCAAACTTGGTCAAAATGATCAATGGTCACCACATTGATCATTTGGTCAACCTAAACCCCAAAATTAATCAAACTGGATCAATTGGTTAAATCATGACCATATGATCATCATGAAGCCAACCATAAAACGTATGGTTAACCCAATCTCCAAAGCACGTCACCATATGGTCAATTTCACCATCATGGTCAACCATGGTTAACTTTGGTCAACATGGCCAAACCAAGCCATACCACCAAACTCAATGAACCTTGTGACTAACCTAACTATGACAAGGTCAAGTAAGTCACCCTAGTTGGCCTTAGACCCAAATGGGTCAACATTGGTCAACATTGGTCAACTTTAGTTAAACATGGTCAAAAAGTCAACCTTGGGCAAAATTCATGAAAATCGGTCGAATGTTTAACACCCAAAATCATTTTGACCAATATATGGGTTAATATTATAATTTCAAAATTTTTTAATTAATTACATAATTAATTCAAAATAAAATTATAACCAATAACCCTAAATTGAAAACAAATTTATGACATAATACATGACATCTAAAATCCATAAATGATTTTCAAAATTAAATTCGACCAATAAGGGATTGCCAATGGGTCATCCATGACCCATGAGACTCACCATGACATGATTAACCCAATAACAAACCCATGAGCCAAAATATTTGACCTAGGTAAAAAATCATCATGAGTCCACTATGAGGGAGGCAAGGAGGTGTCATTCCTTCATGAAATGATTGGAGAAAAATATGGTGAAGTCATCACTCACCTCACTCATCACCTAATGGAAGAGAAGCCGTTATCCTTAACATAATTGAGCTCACCATAGTGATGAGGGAAAAGAGGCATATGTGTCATTCTCCTCTAAATTCAAAGGATGATTTGGATGATCAAATGGACTGAGTTATCCAGCTCAATCTCCAAATTCCCTCCACCTTATGAACCACCCAATGGAATGAAGCCAAAGAGCATAACCAAATCTATGTATTAATGAAGGCTCATCATGGATATCACTTGGGGAAGTTCATCCATGGTTACCTTGGCCATGAAACTTATCCACAGTAATTATGGAGGTTTTAACTCCTTTCCCAAATAAACTCAAGCTTATCCATAGCCTCATCCATGGCTATTTAAGGAGCTAACTCGAATGCTCCCCAAGAGAAGAGAGACCCACACATAGTCCCTAATTTCCAGAAGCTTTGAAAATCAAACTTGTTCTCCAAACTGGAGTTGATACCCTATAAAATTAGCCTCTGAAATCCATTGTCTTCTTCCAATTTCATGCCAATAAAACAAGACAATTTTTCGGGTTGATGCAAAACTTTTCAAAACTCCATATTGACCACTCCTACACCATCCTTGAGCTGTACGAAGAAGTTTCCAATAAAAATTGGACCTTCTCGTGAGCCCTAACCCATTCCAAGATCAAGTCGTGAGGCCATTTCAGTGAAATTATACCTCCACCTGATTCCACTTCAAATTGAGCACACTAGGAGCTTCACAAGAACCTTAAGGTCATTCCTATCAAATTTGATTGAGGCTTCACCTCGTTAAAGCCAGGTATGACCACTTTAACCTAATTTTTTCTCGGGTTTGAGACATTGTGAAGAAGACCACTTCAAAACACCCACATCACCGTATATATGTGTTCGTCTCTTTGAGATGAAGCTTTAGGAAAAAATTTCGTGAAAATCTATTGAGATTTGAGCGAGATCTTAAGGTTTAAACACGAACAATTTATATGTTAACAGGATTTGGGGAAGATGACTGGATGCCGTTCATTTCCGTGTATTGGAAATGAACGACTATGAAATAACCAGACCGCAGATCCGTCCATATGAAATAGACGGAACCGCGGGCCATGTGGTTGCTCGCGTGTAAAGTCCCGCAAATCAGATGTCGCTGCGTGGGAATTCGACGGATCCAAGGATCCAGTCAGCGACTAGTGGAAATTAGGCTAAGTAGGACTTAAATAAATCCAGAAAATCTTATTAAACTTTGAAAAATCATAACTTGACATATAAAAATCACAAAAATAAATAAAAAATACCCCTGGATTTAGGAGAACAAGTAGAAAATTATAAAAACAAAATTTGGAATTAATGAATTATATCTAATTTTTAATTAATTAATTACTCTCTGGAGTAATTTAAATATTAAAAATTAATTATAACTCTAAAAATTTGGAAATTTTCACAGATTGATCGCTTCATAGTTAGGGATGTTTTGTGATTTTTTCAAGTCTAGGTGAAATCTCTTGCAAGAGATATCTAATTTTCAACCTTACTTTGTGATTATTTTAAAAAATAATTACAATAATTAGAAAATTAGAAAATAAAATTTGAAAATGATTTGAAACTTTAGGGTGATAAATTTGGATCATAAAATGATATTTTATAACCCTAGAAATATTTGAAATGACATTTTAAGCCTTTAAGGGTAAAATTTTTAAAATTGAAAAATTATAAATTAAAACCTAAAATTTCTATATTTTGTAAAAAAGGATAATTGGGATTAATTAAATCACTTGAAATCTAGGACAAATCCCTAAATTTTAGGTAGGTTTGGTTTAAATATAACATAAACCTTTAAAAATCTTAATTAAAGTTTAATCGCTTGTTGACCTCACTTTGTTGAGATATAGTCTTTCTTTAGAATAACCTAGGGACTAGCCATGGAACTTTCCTGATGATTATTTTAGATAACTAGCAATGGAACCCTCACCCCATAGAAATTTAAAACACTTCTTTGCTTCACTTGAAGTTTTAAAATGCTTAAAGTCTAACCTCTAAGTATTTAGGAGGATGAGACCAAGCATTAGGAAGCTTAAGTGAAGTTCTTCTCTATAGGATGGTCAAGCCTTAGGACTTTACCCTGGGTGGTCTGGGGGAGGCTCACAGACATACTTACAAATTACACTATCACACACTACCTCACAATCCTAAATCAAATTTCTCCACACTTGATCTCCTACTCCTTTTGAAACTCATGTGGGTGGTTTGCCTAAGCTCTTAACCTCAGGCTAGGGTTTGGTGAGTACCAGCTCATGGAGGATCCAAATAGGGAATTCCCTTAGTTCATGGCTCAAGTGGGTTATCAATCTCACTCAACTCCAAATTTTACTAAAAATCCTAAACTTTTGACCTCTTTGCCTCTAAACTCTTCCAAATAACCAAATTACCCCTAAAACTCAAAATTTACCCAATTTCTAAAATCACCAAAAATCACCAAAATCTTCCAAAAATCATCCCAAAACATTCCTCACTACCCAAAATACCCAAAGCACATCAAACATGCAAAAATCCCCGAAATACCAAAAATTACCAAAATGCCCCTCAAGAAAAAATTCAAAAAATTTCAAAAATTTTCAAAAATTCTCAAAACCCTCCAAATATTCCCAATTTCAATTTAAACCACTTTATTTGACCCAATTTGACCAAAAGCCCTAAATTGCCCCTTAATTGCCCAAAATGCCCTAATCATCTCCAATATCTACCTAATTGACCTCAATCTTGCCCAATTTCAATTCCAAACCAAAATTCATCGTCCCCAATCCCTATTGAAACCAAGTCCAAGCCAATTTGACCCAATTGCAAGCTTAATTTCAACCCAAATCAAAAAGCTCCAATTTTGACCTTATGGTCCAATTCCCTAAATTGAACCCAATGTCAATCAATTTCTCCCAATTTTGAATCCTAAAATCTTCATGACATTCCCCTAAACCCAATGGAACCATCAATGGCCCCCAATTTTAGCCCAAACCTCACCTAAGTCCAACCAAATCCAAAAATCCCAATTTTGCCCCAAATTGACCACATGTCCAAAAACCACCAAATTGAATGCCCTAGCCCTAAAATTTCCACCCAATTAATATCAAGAACTTTTCCTAAAATCCTCATAGGCCATTTGGAACTTTCAATTGGCCTTTGACCAACTCTATCCTAAACCAAACCCAAGCTAACACAACATACATGAAATTGACCAAATACCCAATTTAAGCCAAATTAACCCCCCAAACCAATTCAAAACCATTCCAATCCTCTCCAAACACATTATAACAATCATACACATCATATTGAACAATCAATTGGACCTAACCCAAATTTGAACCCAGCCTAGCCCAACTTGAACCCAAGTGACTCAAATTGAACCCATGACCCAAATTAACCAAATCAAGCAAAATGCTACCAAACCAAGCTCACCATGGCTAGCTATTGAGGCTAGGGACTGACCTAGAGGCCTCTATTTGACCCTTCTCAAGCGATGGACCAAGTGTCCTCCAAATTAGGTGATCCCCTCCATTAATTGGGTAAAATTTAGGGAGATTTGCCATAATGCATTAACTACTTAAGCTCATCCCACTTATGGCCTGACCACTGGCCACCTCCCCTGGCCTAGCCGGCCAGCCTAGTCTCCGGAGGAGCTCAAAGCGAGAGCCCCCTCAATCCAAATAAACCAATTGAGCCCACCCAAGCTGTCCAGCTCTGACTGCTCAACATGGCTGATTTGCCTTCCACCTAAGCAGACATTTCCACCCACATTGGCCCCCTGAACTCTACCAAGCAGCCATGGCCATAAATAGAGCTCTCCACGGCCAAGAGAGGGTGCTGAAAATTTCTTAAGGAAACCCTACCAAAATTCCACCAGTGCTTCCTCAAACCTCCCCAAGCTCATCCCAGCCACTTCCCTGCCATTTCCCTCACTGCTTCAGCTCAATTTTGAAGCTCAAAACCTTGCTGAAACTAGGAAACATTCCATTACCACTCTACACTAAACCTAAATCAAATTAACTGCACCCACACCATCGTCACAATGAAAGAAGAACTTCTCCCATGAAAGCTCCATCATAGAGAGCCTCTACCACAGACTTTGATTAACACCTGAAATCTGGTCTGGTCGAACTTGGTTTCAGACATTTCAACAGGGCAAAAGGCTTCATCTGGAAGCTCGTTGGGACCAATCGAAGCTGCTACAACCATTTGATTGAGGCCTTCCCTCTCAAATAGAGGTATTTAACTTTCTACCCCTCCCGAGCTTGTTTTAATAATCCATGCACATTGAGTCAATTTCAGGCTAAGTTAGCCGTATAGATTGGTTCGTCTAGGTCAGATGAGTCCATAGAAATAAACCCTATATGATTTGGTTGAGTCTAGCTTGAGTTCTTAAGGTTAGAAGGTAGACGGTGTTCGGGATGAACCAAGTGAAGACGATGCCCCACAGTCGGGATCACACGTGTTTTCCTTGGACGACTAAAATTGAGTTGGACGGGAGCACGATGCATAAAGCATGGATGCATGGTTGCTCAGTCAGATGGTGGCTTCAAACCAGGAAGCGTCGCGCGGTCTTTTGTAGCTGCTAAGATTGTGCTGGCGCCGCGTCACTTAAGTAGAAAATTAGGGATTTAATGGATTTATTTAATTTCCAGAATTTTAATCCATAACTTGGTGTAAAAAAATCAAAAAAAAAAAAAAGAAAAATACCCTCTTGCTCAGCGAATAGAGGAGAACAATGTGGAATTGGTTTGAAGTTTACTTGATAAGTATTTTATTTTTAATTAAATAAATACAGTATGAATCCTTTTGATTCTCCATTTGCATAGACACTTCACCATGGCTTGATCTTTGAGGGGCTTGATCCCTCTGTCATGGGGATCTTCCCTGATTTTTCCAAGGTCAAGGGAGATCTATGAAGAGATCTCTATTTTTCAAGTTATATGAGTCTGTTTTGATATTAAATTTATAATAATTAAAATATTTATCAGAAAAATGTAAAGTAAATTTTAGTAGATTCATTGTGACCAGAGGAAAATAAGAAAAATGTAAAATTGGTTCGATTCATTATGTATAACCTAATTGTAATTAAACCATAAATTCTACAGAAAAATAAATTCGATTAAACATAAATGAAAATAACCTAAAAATCATTCTTCATTGTAATTTAAGGTCAGATAAACTTACCATAAAATTTTTGATTCAATTGGAGTTAATTTAAACACTTAAATGAATTTTCTGAGTTAAATAGCACTTTTGGCATTAAAATAATTCTAATAATTAAAATACACTTTAAAAATCATCAAATTAATTTTGGGAGTTTTTTGTGATCACAGGAGCCCCTGAAAAATAAAATTGTAATTAAAACAATCTTTTCATTTTTAAACATTATTTTAATATTTAAATAAATTAAATTAATAAAAATTACAAAAGAAAAATAAAAATTTTGGAAATGTTCGAAGTTATCTCCTAATCACTTAAGAATAATTGAAATAATTTTCCTAACACTCTAAATAAAATAATAAATTTTAAAGGGTTAAAATTAATTTTTAAAGGTTAAAATGGAATTTTCATAATTTCTCATTAAAATAATTCTAACAAGTAAAATATAAGTCACAAAAATATAAAATTTGGTTCTCTGGGTTTCCTAACCTCAGAGAGATTTTGAAAACAAATATAAAACTTAATTATCGAATTAAATAATATTTTATATTTAATTAATGCTCCAAAATTTGAAATAATTTTAATAATTAAATTAAAATTCAAAAAATCATAAAATTTGATCTAAGTGGCCCTCTGATCAATGTGAACATCCACTAATTTTCTCTAGGACATATGTTTCATTTTTGCTATGTTATTGAATTTCCTATGAAAATTTCTATTTTGCATGAAAATAATTATATAAATTAAATTAAATTAAGAAAAATCACATTTTCCCCTCTAATACTTTAATTGGCCAATAAGTGGAGTAAAATAGAAATTTTGAACTCATTTGAATTAAATTTAATAAATTATGAAGTAATAAGGCCTTTAGGGGTAAAAGTGCAATTTTCAAGATTTAGCCTTAATTAAACATTTAGGCTTTATTTAAAGTGGAAAAGGGAAAAGGATGATCTTAATAAACATGTTTGAATGATTGAAATACATAAAGGGGTAAATGGTAGATACTCCTCTTTTTTGTCGCATTAAAAGATAAGCTTATAATCTTATTAATCACATTAATTTGGATGAAAATTAAACTAGAAAGGTTCTTAAGGTTAGAGGTTTGTCTTTGGAAGTTAATAATTCATCAATTAGATACCCCATGTGATGTTTAAATGATAATTCATTAATTTGGCAAGAATCATGTTCATGTAACTTAACTTTTTCTAAAAATTACAAATATACCCACCTAGGTCTTAAGGGCTTGGTAGTGAGACTAGGATTAATCAAATTTGATTAATGAAGATTAGAAAAGAAAACGTAATTAATTTTAAACACATTTGAAACAATACAAGTCCATCAAAATTGGTTAAATTCTTTCATAAATTAAATTTCCCCTAAGGGCTCCACTTACATAATTCTGAAATTAAATATCAAGTGATATTTATCCCACCTTTTGGGATAATTAAAACATTAGCTCACTGAGCATAAGCGTATGAATAGATGAACCATTTAATAATTTTGATAGGTTCAAAATTAACTCAAGAAAGTTAAAAAGGACTGTGAAATATCTGGGTATTTGTTGACCTCACTTTTGGTTGAGATCTAGTCTTTCTTTAGAATAGCCTAGGGTCTAGCCATAGGACTCTCGTGGTGACTTTCTTAGATGACTAGTAATGGAACCCTACCCATAGAAATTCAAACTTTTCTCACTTCACTGGGAGTTTTCATATGCTTAAGGCCTAACCTCCAATTTTGGAAGGAAGAGACCAAGCATAAGGAAGCCCATGGGAAGTCTCCTATAGGTGGTCAGATCATAGGGTCTACCCTGGGAGGTCTGGAGCTTACACCACACACTCACAACCCTAAGTAGGACACATCACCTTTTGGTCCCCTAACTCTTTGGAAACTCATGTAAGTGGTTTTCCAAAGCTCTTAGCCTCAGGCTAGGGTTTGGCTAGTACCAACACATAAATGACTAAATGAGGGAGACCCTTAGTCCATGACTCAATCTAAGCAATTCCATATTACTCACCTTCAACCAACTTCAATTTGCCCAAACATTCCAAATTTCTAACCCCTTTGCCCCAAAATACCCAAAATACCCTAAATACCTAAAATGCCCCCAAAACCCTAAAATTTCCAAAATTACCCAAATTACCCACAATTCTTTAAAAATCATTCAAAAATATTCCCTACCACTCAAATTAACCAAAATTACCCAAAATTACCAAGTTTCCAAAAAAATCCCCAAAATGACCAAAATACACCTCTTAGCCCAAAATTCCAAAAATTCTAAAAATTCCCATAAATTCCCAAAACCTCTCAAATATTCCCAATTTCATTTCTCTTAACTACCATAGGACCCAATTTGGCCAATTTAACCCAATTTAACCAAAAGCCCCAATTTGACCCAATTAACCTAAAAGTGCCCAAATTAAACACAATGTCTACCTGATTGATCCCAATCTTGTTCAATTTCAATTCTAAACTTTAATTCAATATCTCCAATACTAAGCTAAACCAAATCTAAGCCCAATTTGACCCACACTTGAATTCAATTCCACTTGAAATCCAAAATCCCTAATTTTACCTAAATGATCCAAAACCCCTAAATTGACCCAATGTCAACCAATTTCACACAATTTCAATTCTAAACTCTTCATAACACTCCCCTAATATGAGTTGAATCATCAATTGCCCCCAATCCAAGCCCAAGTCTCACCCAAATCCACTTGAAATCCAAAATACCCAATTTTAACCCGAATTCAACACATGACCAAATCCCACCAAATTGATTGGCCTAACCCTAAAATTTCCACCCAATTGATGTTGGGAACTCTTTATGACATTCCCATAGACCATTTGGAACGTTCAATTGGCCTTGGACCCAACTCTAGCCCAACCTAAACCTAAACATAGCCAACTTGCCCCAAATTGACCCAAATCCCAAAATCCACCAAATTGAGCCCCCAAATGAATTCAAAACCACTCCAAGTCTTCATGAAATATCTTCATTACAATCATATACACAATGTTGCTCAATAAATTTGGTCCAAATCAAACTCAAACTTAAGTTAGCCCAACTCAAACCCAAATCAACCCTTTCGGATACATGATTAAAATTGAACCAAACCAAGCCAAATTTGACCAAACCCACTTCATGGAAGCCAACCTTAGGCCTCCTAGGGCTAGTTTGACCTGACCCAACCCAGGCCCCTTGAGCCATGGACCAAAGGTCCTCCACTTGAGACCATTGGGTTTAGCCTTTTGGCTAAGCTTAAGTGCCATCCTTAAACTCTTGTTTAACCAACCTCTCTGCCTAATTGAATGCACTGAGTTCCTCCCCCACTCCTCCTCAGCCTGCCAGCCGCCTGCCCTGTCCTTGACGGCCGCCCTAGCCGCCAGAACAGCTCAACCCTAGCACCCCCATACCCCTTAAAGCCCAAAATTGAGCCTTGTGAGTGAGGGATCACCTCAGTGATCAATGACCCTGCTCAGCCCTCACCTTAAGTGGCCCAGGGCACTCAGTGCATGGCCCTGAGCTCCCCTCTCCGGCGAGCTCTATAAAATGGCTCCTCCATGGCCAGATTTCAAGTGCTGAAATTTTCTCCATAAAACTCTCCCAAATTGCTCCCAGACCCCATTCTAGCTAGGAGAAGAAGATCCCCACCATTCTCCTGCCCTGAACTCCACCACCTGAGCACAATTTCTCATTCAAAATTCAGGACATAAACATGACACCTCTCAAACCTCCTCCAAAATCAAATTAACTTTACCCACACCATTCCCACACCATCCCCACACCAAGAGAAGAAGTTCCCTAGTGAAAGCCCCATCACCAGGCTACCCATATGTGCTATCAGCCAGAGCTCTAAATTGGCCTTGGTCGAACTTGGGTCTAGGCACTTCCCTACGACCAGGGACTCAATCCGTAAGCTCCTTGAACTCTAAAGAATGTGTCGAGCACATCCAATTGAGGCTTCTCCTCTTGGACCAAGTTATGGAAACTTCTACTCAGCCCGAGCTTCCATGAATCCTCCATTTCATTCTGCTTAATTTCAATGCATGTTAGCTGTATAGATATGTTCATCTAGGCTAGACGTGTCGATAGAGACCGATCTCACTCGGTTTGGTTAAGTATCGAGCGAGATCTTAGGGTTTTGGTGTGGGCGGCTCTCGGGTTGAGCCAGACAGGGATGAAGCTCAGCGACCATCGGATGGTGCGTGTAACATTTGGACGGCTCAGATGAAGCCGCACGGGAGCCCTGTCCGTAAAGCAGGTTGAGCCAGACTTGGACGGCGGCACCAAATCAAAGGACTTTGCGTGTGCTTTCGACGCCACCGAGGATACAGTCAGCACTGAGTCGGATAAGTAGGAAATTAGGATTTTCTTATTTATTTAAATAGCCTGAACTTTAAAAATGCATATATTTGCATAGAAAAATCATAAAAATAAACTAAAAATACCCTCTTGCTCAGTGAACAGAGGAGAATAATATGGAATTAAAATCAAAATATTTTGTTATATATTTAATTTTTAATTATTTATTTACCGTCTTGAATATTTCAATTCTCCATTCACATACATAATTCACCATGGCATGAGACTATAGGGCTTTTCTAGCCTCTGATATTGGGAATATTCTCTGATTTTTCCAAGGTCAGAGGTTATGTCTAGAGGGATTTCTTTATTTTCTAAGTTTAGGGCCATTTTCTTGAAAATTAATTATGAAAATTAGCATGTTGTTCATAAAACTATAGAAAAAAATAGGGCAAGTGTCTTAGGACCAGAGAACCCTTGGAAAATTATGGTTTGATTTAATTCACTAAAAATAACCCTAATTTGACTAAACACTCAAGACTGGACTTAAATTAATTTGGGGCAACCACACATCAAAATGACATGAAATCAATTCTCCATTATGCTTTAGGATTAGGAGAACCACACATAAAAATTTCAAATCAATTGGAGTTAATTTAACTCACTAAATGAAGTACCTAAGTGACATAACCATATTTAAACTTAAAAAAGTCATAAAACCCAAAATATAACTAAAAAAATTCACCAAATCAATTTTGAGAGTTCTCTGAGATCAGAAGAGTCCAGGCCTAGTTTTAAATATTTAAATAATTAAAAAATCATAAAAATCATAAAAGTATTAAAATTCACTAAAATGTCACATTTGGCCTCCTAATCACTTGAGAACCAACAAAATATTTTTCCTATGTCTCTAGGTAAAGATATTAAATTTTAAAGACTTGGGGTAATTTTTAATATAGAAAAAATGAATTTTCCAAGCCTTTCACTAAAATAATTCTAAAAATTCAAAGAAAATCATAAAAATACAAAGTTTGCTTCTCTGAGTTCCTTGAGCTCAGTGAAATTTAAGAAAAATATAAAACCTATTTTTCCCCTCAATTTTATTTTATAATTAATTAATACTCCAAAATTTAAAATAATTCTAATAAATAAATTAATATTCAAAAAATCACCAAAATTGGTTCAAGTGGTCCTTTGATCAGTAGGAACCTCCCATAATTTTTCTAAGGACAGAAGTTTCACCTTAGTCATGTTGTTGAATTTTTATTGAAAATCCCTATTTTCCACTAAAATAATTATATATATTAAACTAAAAAATAGAAAAATCACATTTTCTCCTCTGATGTCTTAACTGACATATGTGTGAGGTGATATAAAAATTTCAAATTCATTTGAGCTTAACGAAGTGAATTATGAGGGCATAAATGTAATTAAGAAACTTTAGCCTTAATTAATATTTAGGCTTAACCAAAGGGGAAGGGTTAATATTTGATATTGATTTTCCTTTTGGATGATTGAAACATAGGGAACTAAGGGGTAGAAACCTCGTTAATCACCTTTAACATTAAAGAATAAATCCCAATTAATTAAGCCATCAAACCGTGGAAGTTAATTAAAGCATAAATTGTTAAGGTTAAGGGAAGTGATATAGGAGGATTCTAATTCTTTAAAATTGAATCCCTAACCAATGATTTGATCAAACACCACCTAACTTTTATTAATGAAACCATAAAATGATAATTGAAATTAAAAAGAATAAATTTAAAATCTTAAGATTAAATTAAAACAAATTTAAAACATTAAGATTAATTTAAAATAGTTTAAAACATTAAAATTAATCTGAAACATCATAATTAAACTAAAACAATGTTAAAATTAATCTCAAATAATTTAAAAGTAATTTTAAAATATTGACATTAATTTTGAAACAAATTATAATTCATAATTAAACCAAATCAATTTAAAATATTAAAGTTAATTTGAAATATTATAATTTAAAATATCAAAACTTAATCGAATTAAATGATTCGAACACTTTTCCAATTTAAAATAATTTGAGATATTTAAAAATCAACTGGATCTTCACAAATAAATTGAATTAGTTTAAATCACTAATTCAACTTCAATTAAGAATGGTTAAGTTCTTTAATGGACTAATGTGCCCCTAAAGGCTTTCATCCTTATAACTTCTAATTGAAGTGTCAAATGAAATGTCACCTTACTCATAGGATAATCAAATATCCGAGTTCACTGAGCAAGAACCAAAATTCAGCTAAACTCCGAATGATTAATTCATCCACATAATGAAATTCATTTGGACTCAAAATGATTCCAGAAGAATTGAAAAAATGTTCAGGACTCATCCTAAGCACTTTCTCAATCCAATGTGGTGTTTTAGAAGAACAATCGAACTTTATTGTCCTTTGATGAAGAAAGTCATCGTCAAACACACCTTAGGAATTGATTAGTGATAGGACTAGGATTTGGTAGACAACCAGAACCTTCCCTTAGCTTTACCTAGGTGTTTTCTTTCAAATATTTAAATTCCCTAACATGCATTTTAAGTGCAGTTGGAAATGACGAGAAGACCCGCCAGGTACGCTTTTATTTTATTACAATTTACTTACATGCGCTGTACTATACTTTTCTTTCTGGCAATTTGCATGATAAACAACAATGTCACCCTGCATGAAAACTGGAACCTTAAGGATAACCACAAAACTGAGACCAAAACTAAAATTAAAAAAATCACAATAAGATAAATCTACCGCCACAACATTCAAAATAAAAAACAACTCAAAATTTAATCACAAACAAAACAGAAACTACAATTGCAACTAAATTAAAACGTCTCGTTGGATGATTGGGAATGCCTTGGAGGAGGTAACCGACGTGTTGCTAACAGGGTTTTCCCACATTTTGAATGAACTCATTAAGTTGAGTTTAGTAAATTCATTTGGACTAAGTGAATCCGATGAAAATAACGGAGCCGGGATGATGGAACCGTGAGATCTTAACCGGTATTGTTATAATCAACTTTAATGTTCCCCTAACAAAATGTTAAGACATCTAAATTTATTTGGGAGTCCTAGAAGCTGACCATCAAAATATATTTGGGAGTCCTAGAAGCTGATCATCAGGCCTGGTCAAGGGAAGGGAAGTGACAGACTAAAATTTTCTTTTGGAGTCCTAGAAGCTGACCATCAGGCCTGGTGAAGCTCGACATACTTGTGTCCAAGGTATGAATTTATTTTCTCCAAAATATTGCATATTTTCAAAATAACATGGGTTATACTAGCCTAAAAATGTATCATCACTGTATAGATACAATCTATACGTCCAGATGATTCCATAGGTTTAAAAATCACTCAATTTGGTTGAGAAATGAGTGAGATATTGAAGTTTGAAGTTTAACGGTTCGAAATTTTTCGAATTTTTGGGCGATTTATCTCTGCCGTCTGTTCCCGTGTTTTGGAACGAACGACGCTGATCTACACATCCGGTGTCCGATGTTCTTCGCCGCGCACGGGATCATCCTGCCTGTTCGACGCGTACAAGGACGTGTGGCAGCGCCTGGTTTTTCTGAATTAAATTAATTCAGAAAAACCTTAAAAACTTCGAAAATTCATATCTTTTGATCCAGAGATCTGCAACCGTTTTCAATCCATGAAATCGGGATACATGAAGATGCAGCATATTACACTCCTATCAAGAAAATCATATTCTCTAAAGACACAATGGTGGATATGAAAGAAAAAGACAAAGAAATGAAAATAAATGAAAAAGATCATTCTTCTTTGACAAAGATAAGAGTAACTAATTCCCGTCAAACTCATACTCGAGGTTGAAGTCGAGGACGAGGACGAGGGAAAGAAGATCCAATTGTCACAATGAAGAAACCACTGAAATTCAAAATCCACCTCGACTCTGAAGAAGAAACAACATCAGTGGTTTTAAGAGAACCTCAATTCAAAATATCTTTAGAAGAAGAAGACAAAGAAAGACAATTTGAATCTATGTATGACAAAATCAATCATTATATACATTCTATGACTTTGACTCCAATCTCCACTGCTAAGATTGAGAATTTAGTAGTCAAAGAAGTATGTAATGATGACAAAAAGCCAATTAAGTTTAGACTTTGCTCTACTTCTTCTAGTACTGAAAATGATGTAAAAATAGACGATGAAAATCTTCCGAAATCAATGGAATTTCCTTTTGAGTTGTACTCTCCTTGGGCACAAAAATTTATTCAAAATAGTTTAATGCTAAAAAAATGGTCTTTAAAAAAACCACATTTCATTGAACAAATGTGGAATAATAACAAACGAAATCCTAACTCCAAAGAAGGTGTTGGATTTGGTACTCTGGAACCACTAGATGATAAAGAATTTTGCCTAGTCGTCAATGAAGAACTGACATCTGATCTTCCAATCGATGATGCTCCTCCAGAAATAGAAGAAGAAATTAAATTGACAGTTGATGAACTAAAAGAAATAAATTTAGGAACAGATGAAAATCCGAAACCAACTTTCATTAGTTCATTCCTTTATGATGAGGAAGCAAAAGACATAATTCAATTATTGACAGAATACAAAGACTGCTTTGCTTGGACTTTTGACGAGATGCCTGGCTTATCTCCAGAAGTCGCATTCCATAAATTTGGGATAAATCAAATCAAGATCCCTGTTAAGCAAGCTCCGAGAAGGATGCGTGTTGAAATAGAGCAACAAGTCATTGCAGAAGTCAAGAAATTAATAGAAGCCGACTTCATACGAAAAGAAAATTATCCGACATGGTTGGCCAATGTGGTGCCAGTTAAAAAGAAAAATGGTCAGATAAGGGTTTGCATAGAATTCAGGGATCTGAACAAAGCATGTCCAAAAGATGAATTCCCTTTACCAATTCCTGAATTAATGGTTATAGCATCGAAACATGCAATATTTTCCTTTATGGATGGATCATCAGGATACAATCAAATAAAAATATTTTCGGAGGATGAAGCAAATACAGCTTTCCGGACACCCATGGGGATATATTGTTATAAGGTTATGCCATTTGGACTAAAAAATGCCGGTGCAACCTATCAAAGAGCCATGACGCGGATCTTTGATGAATTAATACACAATCAAGTCGAATGTTTTGTGGACGATCTAGTTTTCAACAATAAACAAAAAGATGATCACATATACGATTTGAGAATTGTCTTTGAACGACTAAGACAATAAAATCTTAAAATGAACCCCTTAAAGTGCGCTTTCGGTGTCACTTCAAGAAAATTTTTAGGATTTGTGGTTCGACATCATGGGATAGAAATTGATCCTCTCAAAATTGAAGCTATCTTAAATATGCCTCCTCCTAAAAATCTAACTCAATTGAGATCATTTCAAGGAAAGGTAGCATATATACGACATTTCATTTCCAATCTGTCGGGTAGGTGTCAGCCTCTTAATGCCCTTACCAGAAAAGATACCAAATTTGTATGGGATGAAAAATGCCAATACGCCTTTGAAAACATCAAACAATATCTGACAACCCCTCCTATTTTAGCAGCCCCTGTATTAGGAAGACCTCTAATCCTTTACACCGCGGCGTTGGACAATTCCCTTGGAGCATTATTAGCACAAATAAATGACGAGGGAAAAGAAAATGCATTATACTATTTAAGCCGTTGTCTGGTTCTGACAGAAATAAAATACCCGACAATCGAGAAGCATTGCTTAGCCTTGATTTTCACAGTTAAAAAACTAAGGCACTATATGCTTTCTCATAAAGTAACTCTTATTTTGAGAGTTAACCCACTACAATACTTGATGACACGACCAACACTTTCTGAGAGATTAGCTAGATGGGAAATGATCTTACTCCAATTTGACATAACATTTGTACCATTACGTGCTGTCAAAGGACAAATCTTGGCAGACTTCTTAGCAGCACACCCAATTCCAACTGGATCACCTCTCAATGATGATTTACCTGATGAACAAATATCAAAAATAAAAAATTCCATTGTGCAACGATGGGAACTCTACTTTGATGGAGCATCATCTGCATGGAAAGACAAAGACAAACAGACAATTATACCAGACAAAACTGGAGTAGGATTGATTTTCATCACTCCAGACAAAACGATGATGCCTTTTCCTACCATCTAACAGAACCATGCACAGATAATGAAGCTGAATATGAAGCGCTCATAACCGGTCTAGAATTGACAATATTAATGGAAATAAAAAATATTGACATCTACGGAGATTCCCAGTTAATTATCAATCAAATCGCTGGCAAATACAAGACTTTGAAACCACGACTTGAACATTATTCTCATTACACTCTGAAACTGCTTCAGCAAATTCCTGACGTGACATTCTTCTTAATCCCGAGACGAGACAACTCTCTGGCAGATGCTCTGGCAAAACTTGCAAAGGAGTTTGCTTGTCCAGAAGAAGATGTCATACCGATTTCTATAAGAGGACGACAAGTTCTCTCTCAAATTGACATGGATAATCTGCATAAAATTGGTGAAAATATGACAATCACAGTAAATATGAAAAGGATGATTGGCGACAACCAATTATTCAATATTTACAAACTGGAAAATTACCCGAAAACACTTCTATTGCTACTCAAATTAAACAAAGACAATTATCATATGCTCTAATAAATGATGTCCTTTATAAACGATCTTTTGATCAAATGTGGTTAAGATGCTTAAACCAAGTTGAAGCTCAAGAGATTGTTAAGGAGGTCCATTCAGGTTTATGTGGTGCACATCAATCTGGACCTAAAATGAAAATGAAAATAAAAAGGATGGGTTATTATTGGCCGACAATGATGACCGATTGTCTTGACATTGCAAAGAAATGTCATCAATGTCAGATACATGGGGTAGTTTTACAACAACCTCCAAATGTTTTACACCTAACTATTGTATCATGGCCATTTGAATGCTGGGGCACCGATATAGTGGGCCCTATAGATCCTCCCTCCTCCAAGGGTCATCGATTTATTTTGGCAGCCACTGACTATTTTTCCAAATGAGCAGAAGCGATACCGCTTAGAGAAGTCAAGGTAGAACAAGTCCTCCATTTCTTTAAGAAACATATCGTTTATAGATTTGGAATTCCTCGAAGGGTCATATCAGACAATGGATTAGCCTTTAAAAATGCAAAAATCAACAACTTTATCCAAAGACATGGAAAAGACTGGAGGTATTCCACAATCTATTATCCTAAAACCAATGGTTTAGCTGAAGCTTTCAATAAAATATTGGTTCAAATCTTGAAAAAGAAATTAGTCAACAGGCCAAGACAGTGGCATGAACGATTAATAGAAGCTTTATAGGCTTATAGAACTACATATCGAACGCCAACACGGTCTACACCGTTTGCTTTGGTATATGGTTCTGAAGCCATTTTACCACTTGAAGTTCAAATTCCTTCTCTCAGAATTGCGATAGCAAACAAGATAACTGAAGAAGAAAATTTCAGACTACGACTTGAAGAACTTGAGAGTTTGGAAGGCAAATGTCTATGAGCTCAGCAAAATCTTGAACTGTATCAAGCAAAAATGATACAGGCCCATGAAAAATTAGTTCACCCCAAAACCTTTCGAATCGGTGAATTAGTTTTAGTTCTTCGAATACCTATACTGGCTCATCAAAAGATAGGTGGCAAATTTGAACCAATATGGGAGGGCCCATATGTAATCGAAAAGACATATTCCGGAGGATCCTACCAACTGGTGGATTGTCAAGGAGAAAGAATCTTGCCTCCAATCAATGGCCGTTTCTTGAAGAAATATTATGCGACATGAAAAATAGGACTTGTTTATAAACTGGGATAATAAAAAAAATTCTTTCTTCAAATCATCTCTGTGATATGAATCTTGACTTCTATGTCTCGTGACATCTGTTTCACTTATTAAACTAATGTTTATAAGCATCGTTCTTTAACGTAAAAGTCTCAACTGTTACATTATCCTGTCGTTTTCAGGAAAAATGTCTAACGAAAGACTTCTTTTCACATTCCGAACTGGTGTTTGTCTGGCCTTGGACCGACGATGTGTTGAAAAAAGGATCTAGAATTCACTTTGATTTTGAACTTTCCCAAGTTGAATTACTCTATGACGGTCCTTTACTATCCATTGCTAATCAACAAGAAGCAAAATGAAAACCATTCGTATTGGAGTTTAGGCTTTATTAGCAAGCCAATGAAATAGAAAATCCCATCGACAATGGAAAACTGAAGTCAGATGGAATGGCATCCACTAGCGGGATGAAGAAATCAACTTCTGGAATGACAAGAGCCCAAAGAAGAAATCGCAATAAAAGGCTCAAAAAGCTCGCAGAAAAGAAAGACAAGACATGAAACAAATAGAAGAAGACAACGAATTTAAATTTCCGATACTTGAGGACGTCTCCAAAGAGATGTATTATGTCTTACGAGAAGAAATGATCGAAGAGGAGGAAAGGATTGAAAGGACAGTATTCACTCTCGTTCCGTATGAGCCAGCATTGGACCTCTCGAAAACTGAAATAGTAAATGAAAAACGAATTGCTTCTCGAGAGGAGGTAAGACGTATCAGAGTTATCAGAAAACAAACATTCGAACAATTTCAACATATTAATGGTCAAACCATTAATATATTAAAAGGCATTCAATTGTTCACACACGTTTTTGACGAAGTGGAGCAAGGTGCTATCATCGAGCATGTGATGGATGCACGTGATCAAGGACGAGTCGGACAACTGAAAAGAAGGACATACTCCGAACCGAACAGATGGATTCGTGGGAAAGGTCGCATGACAATTCAATATGGATGCTGTTACAACTATGCTGTAGACAGAGACGGCAATCCCCCAGGGATACTACGACACGAACAAGTAGATCCACTACCGACAGTCATAATTCAAATAATTAGACGACTCATAATGTGGAATATAATGCCTGCTGATTGTATTCCGGACAGTTGCATTATGAATATATATGAGGAAGGCGACTGTATACCACCTCATATTGATAGTCGGGATTTTGAAAGACCATTTTGCTCTCTCTCCCTTATGAACAGATATTTCATTCTGTTTGGAAGAGAAATATAGATTGTGGGCCCTGGAGAATTTCGTGGATCTTATCAAATTCTCTTACCACGGGGTCAGTTTCAGTTCTACAAGACAATGGAGCTGATGTCTCAAAACACTGCATACCAAGTGTGAGTCGACAGCGCATATCGATAATATTGAGAAGAATGCGCCCTGAAAAATGTCCCGATGGATATAGACTAATACCAGACTGGAGGATCTACAACCTTTGAACTGCCATGATCCCATGAAGGTTTAAACACCTAAGACATATTCTATGAACAGTGTCTCGGAGTGTTAGACATTTTGTGGTAGGTCTAGCAGTATCTGAGAACTTCAACATAATAATTTGCAGTGTGTACGTGTGTATTGTCTAATACATAATGTACCCTGAACTTTTGACATCTATGTACATTATTGGAAGTGGAATGAAATCTTGTGAGTTATTTCTAAACTGATGCATCGTCAGGTCCAAAAAATACCAAGACGAACTAAATGACACGATGATTAACTTGTGATAACTAACATGATAGTTATTATTCGACCTATGTAGGTCAAATCCCCAGCGGATATCCCCAACAAATATCTTAGTGAGTTCGCCACTCTCTCTAGTTATTGGATGTAAGTCCTTTCCTGACATGGAAATCACGACATTCCTTTAACTAAATCTTGACATTGACATTTTGAGAAATGGAAAATGACATCCATTTTCTCTCTCCGGTTATTGGATGTAAGTGCTTTCCTGACACGGAAAATACGGCTTTCCTCTAACTAAATACCGACATTGATATTTCGAGAAATGGAATATGACATCCATTTTCTCTCTAGTTATTGGATGTAAGTTCTTTCATGACACGGAAATCATGGCTTTCCTATAACCAAATACCGACATTGACATTTTGAGAAATGTAATATGACATCCATTTTCTCTCTCCGGTTATTGGATGTAAGTCCTTTCCTGACACGGAAATCACGACATTCCTTTAACTAAATCCTGACATTGACATTTTGAGAAATGGAATATAACATCCATTTTCTCTCTTATGTTATTAGATGTAAGTCCTTTCCTAACACGGAAATCACGGCTTTCCTTTAACCAAATATCGACATTGACATTTTGAGAAATGGAAAATGACATCCATTTTCTCTCTCCGGTTATTGGATGTAAGTCCTTTCCTGACATGGAAATCACGGCTTTCCTCTAACCAAATACCGACATTGACATTTGAGAAATGGAATATGACATCCATTTTCTCTCTCCAGTTATTAGATGTAAGTCCTTTCCTGACACGGAAATCATGGCTTTCCTCTAATCAAATACCGACATTGACATCTCGAGAAATGGAACATGACATCCATTTTCTCTCTCTAGTTATTGGATGTAAGTCCTTTCCTGACACGGAAATCACGGCTTTCCTCTAACTAAATATCGACATTGACATTTTGAGAATTGGAAAATGATATCCATTTTCTCTTTCCAGTTATTGTATGTAAGTCCTTTCCGGACACGGAAATCACGGCTTTCCTCTAACCAAATATCGACATTGACATTTCGAGAAATGGAAAATGACATCCATTTTCTCTATCTGGTTATTAGATATAAGACCTTTCCTCACACGGAAATTATTGCTTTCCTCTAACCAAATCTTGACATTTGACATTTTGAGAAATGGAATATGACATCCATTTTCTCTCTCAAGAATTCTCTTTAAGACACGAGAAGGACGTTCCTTCTCAGAACCAACATATGAGACCTCTGACATTCTCTAAGAACAGTATGACACCTACTCCTTTCTTGATTATCATGAGATATTTCAACAGATTACTTCTGTCAATGCCAATATGTACAAAATACTTCTGCAGTATTCTACACATATTGGGGGCCCTTTTGTTGACCTCATGTTTACAATGGGTCAATAGCTTTTTACCCAAAATGACAATTTTGGTCAAAATGGTCAATCCAGACCCAATGACCAACCCTGTTGACCCCACAGGTCAACCTTTTTACCTAAAATTACAATTTTGGTCAAAATGGTCAATCTTGACCCAATGACCAACCCTGTTGACCCCACAGGTCAACCATTTGACCCAAAATGACAATTTTGGTCAAAATGGTCAATCCAGACCCAATGACCAACCCTGTTGACCCTACAGGTCAACCCTTTTACCTAAAAATGAGAATTTTGGTCAAAATGGTCAATCCTGACCCAATGACCAACCCTGTTGACCCCATAGGTCAACCTTTTGACCCAAAATGATAATTTTGGTCAAAATGGTCAATCCTGAACCAATGACCAACCTTGTTGACCCTACAGGTTAACCTTTTGACCCAAAATGACAATTTTGGTCAAAGTGGTCAATCCAGACTTAATGACCAACCCTGTTGACCCCACAGGTCAACCTTTTGACCCAAAATGACAATTTTGGTCAAAATGGTCAATCCAGACCCAATGACCAACCCTGTTGGCCCCACAGGTTAACCTTTTTACCTAAAATGACAATTTTGGTCAAAATGGTCAATCCAGACCCAATGACTAACGCTGTTGACCCCATAGGTTAACCTTTTGACCCAAAATGACAATCTTGGTCAAAATGGTCAATCCTGACCCAATGACTAACCCTGTTGACCCCATAGGTCAACCTTTTGACCCAAAATGACAATTTTGATCAAAATGGTCAATCCAGACCCTATGACCAATCCTATTGACCCCACATGTCAACCTTTTGACCTAAAATGACAATTTTGGTCAAAATAACCAATCTAAATCCAATCACCAACTTTATTAACCCAATGGGTCAACACATGACCTAAAAAGTCAATTTTAGTTAAAATGTTCAATTTTAGTTAAAATGTTCAATTTTTGATCAAACAACCAATGACATGTTTAAAACCTCACAATGACAAAAATTAATCAAATTAATTTCAAGAAAAATTATTTTGATTAATTAAATTGACTAATAATTTGATTTTCAATATTTTAGTTAATCAAACGACATGATTAATTAAAATGAAAATTAAATTAAAAGTTATAAAATGACAAAATTAATCAAATAATTGATTTCAAAATTATTTTGATTAATTAAATGGCTAATGAATTAATTTTTAAAATTTTAATTAATGACCTAATTAATTAAAATGAAAAATTAAATTCAAAAGTCATAAAATCACAAAATCCACAAATTGATTAAAAATAATGAAATTAATCAAATAATTGATTCCAAAATTATTTTTAATTAATTAATTGATCAATAATTTAATTTTCATATTTTAATTAATGACATAATTAATTAAAATGAAAATTAAATTGAAAAGTCATGAAAAGAGACAAAAATCAATTTTAATGACATGGATATTAATCAAATAATTAATTTGGAATTATTTCCAATTAATTATTGATTAATAAAATAATTTTCAATATTTAATTAATGACATAATTAATTAAATATGGAAATTAAAATGAAGAAGACATTAAATGGAATTTTTTAAAACTTATGACATATGGTTTTCTAAAAATTCTAAAACTCTTTTATGACATCACACATGATCCATTAAAGAAAAATAAATTCATAAATCACTCACATTTAACCATGGTAAAGGCCATCATGACATGAAAAATTAGGTGGCAAAACCATGGTAATTTAACGTGTGAGGTGTCTTGCCATGGTGAGGTTAGTTTAGCCACCTCCCTAGCCATCCAATAGTGAGGAGACAAAGCTTTAACCATCCTTCACACCATGGTTAAAACCATCATAATATTTCATGAAATATATTAAGAGAGGGGCTAATGTGTCACCACCTCATGAAATGCTAAATGAGGTGTTGCAAGGAGAGGGTCTCAACCATTTGAGTCACCATGAACCTCCCACTTAGCCAATGGTATGGAAACAAAGAGGCTAAAATCCATCATGACAAGATTTAAGCCAAAATTGCCATGAAATGTGCACTTGCTTAATTGACGAAATTCTCATGGTGGAAGAAGAGGTGAAGCTTGGTTTACATGGGGGAGGTTGTACTCTACAGCCCTAACTATACCATGATTAAATCCAAGACAACCAAGGTTAATCCATAGCCATTCATGGCTATAAATAACCCCCTTGGCCAAAATATCCAAGAGGAGAGAATGAACCCGTAGAATCCTATAGGCTGCCCAAATCCTTTGGCTCCCAACACAAAAATCTTCCCAGGGACCTCAGCAACCTATTCCAACCAAGCCCAAGCCATAGGGTTAGCCCAATCAAACCAATTTGGCCAAAATCCCAAATCAGCCAAACTTGTCCATTTTGCTCAAATTGCTCTCCAAGGATAGCTACAAAATCAAATTAAAGTGACAAAAATCTTCTTTGGGAGTCCTAGAAGCTCACCATCAGGCTTAATTAAACTCGACATACTTGTGGCCAAGGTATGGATTTATTTTCTCCAAAACATTGCATAATTTTGAAATAACATGGGTTATACTAGCCCAGGAATTTATCATCACCATATAGATACAATCTATACGTCCAGATGATTCCATAGGTTCAAAAATCACTCAATTTGGTTGAGAAATGAGTGAGATATTGAAGTTTAAAGTTTAACAGTTCGAAATTTTTCGAATTTTCAGGCGATTTATCTCCGCCGTCCATTCCCGTGTTTTGGAACGGATGACACTGATCCACGCATCCGGTGTCCGTTGTTCCGCGCCGCGCACGGGATCATCTTTCCTGTTCGACGCGTACGAGGACTCGTGGCAGCGCTTGGTTTTTCTGAATTAAATTAATTCAAAAAACCTTAAAAACTTCAAAAATCCATATCTTTTGATCCAGAGGTTACAAAAATAAAATAAAAATACCTCTGGAAAGCTCTTGAAGAGAAGAAAATTATGAGACCAAAATCATAATTTTATTATCACTATTTAATTTTTAATTAATTAAATACTCTCAGGAGTATTTTAATTATTAAAAATTATTTACAAGTCAGAGAAATATGAAATTTTTAGAGAATTACCTTTAAGTCCTTAAGCACATCTTCTGATTTTTCTAAGGCTAGGATAGCTCTCTAGGATATGATTTCCTAATTTCCTTGATATTTTATAATTATTTTCAAAAATAATAATAAAAATTGGAAAATTGGAAAATTTAAATGCAAAATGATTGAGAAGACAACAATCCTAAAACAACAATTCTCAAGTCATCAAAACAATCTAAAAGACATTTTGAAATAAGGTTAAGATTTATTAATTTTAAAATTAATAATTCCAAACCTTCTCTTCACATATTTAATCCATTTCATCATGGATTAAGCAAGTGATGAATCCAACTCAAATCAAATAATAATTAGATTTAAAGACAACTTAAACCTAGCTAAACCATTAAACCTTAGGGTTTAAGACAAAAATCAAACTCTTTAATTAAGTTTAAGGGCATATTAAACTTAATTAATCCATTAAACCTTACCTAAATTAGGTTTAATATAAAAATCAAACTCTTTTAATTAAGTTTAAGGATATATTAAACTTAATTAATCAAAATGAAAACTCTTTAATTAAGTTTAAGGACATATTAAACTTAATTAACCTATTAAACCTTACCTAAACTAAGTTTAATACAAAAAGTAAATCTTTAATTAAGTTTAAGAACATATTAAACTTAATTAACCCATTAAACCTTACCTAAATTAGGTTTAATACAAAAATCAAATCTTAATTAAGTTTAAGGACATATTAAACTTAATTAACCCATTAAACCTTAACTAAATTAGGTTTAATATAAAAATCAAACCCTTTTAATTAAGTTTAAGGACATATTAAACTTAATTAACCAAAATCAAATCTTTAATTAAGTTTAAGGACATATTAAACTTATTTAACCCATTAGACCTTACCTAAATTAGGTTTAATACAAAAATGAAATCTTAATTAAGTTTAAGGACATATTAAACTTAATTAACCCATTAAACCTTAACTAAATTAGGTTTAATATAAAAATCAAACCCTTTTAATTAAGTTTAAGGACATATTAAACTTAATTAACCAAAATCAAATCTTTAATTAAGTTTAAGGTCATATTAAACTTATTTAACCCATTAGACCTTACCTAAATTAGGTTTAATACAAAAATCAAATCTTTAATTAAGTTTAAGGACATATTAAACTTAATTAACTCATTAAACCTTACCTAAATTAGGTTTAATATAAAAATCAAACTCTTTTAATTAAGTTTAAGGACATATTAAACTTAATTAACCAAAATCAAATCTTTAAATAAGTTTAAGGACATATTAAACTTAATTAACCCATTAAACCTTACCTAAATTAGGTTTAATACAAAAATCAAATTTTTAATTAAGTTTAAGGACATATTAAATTTAATTAACCCATTAAACCTTACCTAAATTAGGTTTAATATAAAAATCAAACTCTTTTAATTAAGTCTAAGGACATATTAAACTTAATTAATCAAATGAAAACCCTTTAATTAAGTTTAAGGACATATTAAACTTAACTAATCAAAACCAAACCCTTTTAATTAAGTTTAAGGACATAGTAAACTTAATTAACCAAAACCCAACCCTTTTAATTAAGTTTAAGGACATATTAGACTTAATTAATCAAAACCAAACCTTTAATTAAGTTTAAAAACATATTAAACTTAATTAACCTCCTTACACATTAGATTTAAGACAAACCTAAACCCTAATTAGGTCTAATCCGTTAGACCTCATTAAACTATTAAGCCTTAACTAACTAATGTTTAATCAAACATAAACCCTAATTAGGTTTAACCTATTAGACCAAATTAAATCATTAAGCCTTAACTAACTAAGGTTTAATCAAACTTAAAACCTAATTAGGTCTAACCCATTAGACCTAATTAAACCATTAAACCTTAACTAACTAAGGTTTAATCAAACACAAACCACAATTAGATATAATCAATTAGACACTAATTAAATCATTAAACCTTAACTATATAAGGTTTAATCGAACATAAACTACTAATTAGGTCCAACCCATTAGACACTAATTAAACCATTAAACCTTAGCTAACTAAGGTTTAATCGAACATAAACCACTAATTAGGTATAACCCATTAGACTCAATTAAATCATTAAGTCTTAACTAATTAAGGTTTAACCAGACCCGAACCTAAGTTCGAGCTTAACTTAAGTTCGACCCATATTGAACTTAAGTCGACCTTAAGTCTAGGTTCGACCTAACTTGAACCTAACTTAACTTAAGTTAAATCTTAATTTGAGTTCAACCCATATTGAACTTAAGTCGACTTTAAGTACTAGGTTCATCTAACTTAATTCGAACCTAAATCCGACTTAAACCTAACTTAAGTCTAGCCGACATTAGACTTAAGTCGAACCAAACTTAGGTTCGACCGACATGAACTTAAATCTAACCTAAACCTAACTTAAAGTCTAACCCATGTTAGACTTAAGTCAAACCAAACTTAGGTTCGAGCCCGAGCATGAACTTAAGTCTAACTCTAAACCTAACTTAAGTCTAACCCATATTAGACTTAAGTCGAACCAAACTTAGGTTCGACCGACATGATCGACTTAAATCCGACTTAAGTTTAACCCGCATTAGACTTAAGTTAAATCGAATTAGAGTTCGACCGACATGAACCTAACTTAAACCTAACTTAAGTCTAACCCACATTAGACTTAAGTGAAACCAAACTTAGGTTCAACCCGACATGAACTTAAGTCTAACCTAAACCTAACTTATGTCTAACCCATGTTAGACTTAACTCAAACTAAATTTAGGTTCAACCAGACATGAACCCAAGTTAATTCAATCAATATTGAATCTAACTTTAAACCTTTTAACTTAAGTTCAGATAGACATGAACTCGAGTTAATTAGATTCAATTAACATTGAATTTAACTTAGGTTCAACCAGACATGAACCCAAGTTAATTCAATCAATATTGAATCTAATTTTAAATCTTTTAACTTAAGTTCAGACAAACATGAACTCAAGTTAATTAGATTCAATCAATATTGAATTTAACTTAGGTTCAACCAGACATGAACCCAAATTAATTCAATTAATATTGAATCTAACTTTAAAAACCTTTTAACTTAAGTTGAGACAGACATGAACTCAAGTTAATCTAATTCAACTTAAGTTCAAACAGACATGAACTCAAGTTAATTTAACTTAAGTTCAAACAGACATAAAATTAAGTTAATTCAATCAAACTTTCAACCTTTTAACTCTAGTTCAAATAGACATGAACTCAAGTTAAATAAAATTCAATCAAACTTTAAACCTTTTAATTTAAGTTCAGACAGACATGAAATTAAGGTAATCTAATCCAACTATTAACTTAAACAGACATGAACTCAAGATTTAAGTTTAAACTTAAGTCAAGACATAAATTCAACATTTCAAACGTAACTGACATAAAATCAACATTTCAAACAAAAATCGACATAACCGACATAAATTCGACATTTCAAACATAACCGACATAAAATTTGACTTTCCAAACAATTACTCGACATAATCGATATAAATTTGACATTCTAAACTAAAATCGATATAACCGACATAAATTTGACATTTCAAACAAAACTTGACATTTTAAATGCAAATTTGACAAACATCGACATCAATCCAAAAATTTCAAATGACATTAATCGACATTCAAAACATGTCAAATCAAAACATCTCACTCAATGAATATGACATTATTTCTGACAATATTCTCTTTGCAGGATGAAGACAAATTTCGTTTAGATTTCCTTTGCATGTTATAGGGTGTGCTAACTCTGTTTTGCAGGACGACATTCTGGACGGACAATGACAAAACTAAAACTTTTAGGTTAGCCACAAAACCTAAAACTTTCAATAAAACAACGACATTGACAACAATGAAAAAACCAAAACTTTTAGGTTAGCCACAAAACCTAAAACTTTCAATAAAACAACGACATCGTCAACAATGATAAATCCAAAACTTTTAGGTTAGCCACAAAACCTAAAACTTTCAATACAACAATGACATCGACAACAATGACAAAACCAAAACTTTTAGGTTAGCCACAAAACCTAAAAATTTCAATAAAACAACGACATCGAAAATAATGACAAAACCAAAACTTTTAGGTTAGACACAAAACCTAAAACTTCCGACAAACAAAACAACATGACATGAAAAGCGACACAACACAACGACATTTGGGATTGATAGTGTGTACATCTTTCCCTAAAAATGAAAATTTCGAGAAAACTAGTGATCAAAATTAATCAGAAGTTTTCTTAGACAATTATAAATTGCCTAAGATATAATTAACTATAAAAGCTTGCTTCTAAAGGAGAATTAAAGACCAATGACAAAATCTCTGGTTGACATTTCACGATCTTCTTTATATAGAAACTCTAGGATATGACATTCTACGATCTTCTTTATAAGGATTATCACAAAACATTTCCTTTGTCTCTATTTTATATTAGCCATAAATTTCTTGATTCCTTTATAGGATTCATAGAAATAAGATTAGGGCAATATCAAAACAGAGTGGAGACTCCATGACATTGACATTGACATGAGAATCTGACGACGACGAAATCGACACAAATTCGTTCGCCATCACCTTCTTCTAGCCTTATTTTCTTTACTTTTCCACTTTACTTTAGCATAGTTTGTATTAGAATTTAGGAGAGTCAAGCTTAGAGTTGGGCGTCAACCTCTAAGGAGTTATCTAGTGGAAAGCAAAAGTTTCAAAGGAACTTCAAGAGTCTTGTGGAGAGGATTCTCAAATAAGTTTTTATCTTTGTTTTTACATTTGGTTTTCTCTATGATTTATACTTTCAAATCAAATTGTGTGTGTGTTTTCTCTATGAGTTCTGAGTAGTTTTCTTTATCTTTTTCATTTCAAATGATGAAGTAAATTATGGAAGGAAGTTGTGTGAAGTATAGATTTTTAATGTTGGAATAAGTTGTGATGATTCCACTACCTCGCATTTCAATTACCTTTTGATTTAGCCAATTGAGATGTTAAAATTTGTTGTTAGAATATGTAAGAACTAATGCAGTATTGTCTCGATCAATAATTGGAGTGAATCATATGGATTTATATGGGTGATAATTGTAGTCCATATATTTGAGTGCCAATAAATAGGGAGATATGCTTTTTAATGGGGAGTAAAATTAGAGAATTTTAGATTGATAGGCTAAAGCCCGTAATTTGGTTTGATGTTTTAAATTTTGTTATGAGATGTTAGCCCATAGGTGGAGGGAGAAGCGGAAACTCTAGAGTGATAGCTAATATCTTTCCTGCCTAACCCATCTACAAGATTTCAAAACTTCAAATTAACCAATGTTCTTTATAGAACCAAGTAATGGGTAAAGAATATAACCGCTCATATTTGACACAACACATTTAGATACTTCCACAACGTAATTCCATAATTATTACTAATTCATTGAAGAAGGAAAAATGTATTTTATTTTCATTTTCTTTCAAATATATATTTTTTATAGTCTTGTTAATTTTAGTTGCTTACTTTACTTTTCTTAAAAGAAACTATCAAAAATAAATTGAAAACTTTTTATCTTAAAACATACTTTACAAAATCATTTTGAAAAGTAAAAAGTTATTTTTTCTGCTTTCTTTAATTTTTTAGAACATTTCTTGTGGGTTCGATATCTCGAGGCTTAATCAGAAAGTCCTATATTACTTGATAAGCGATATGTATACTTACGTAGAATCATATATTGTAAAATAATTAAAGTTGATTTCTTATTTGCTTCAAAATCAAGTTTTTGGCGTCATTGTAATGAAAGAGATATTATCATTGAGAAGTGAGAAATGTAGGCATAAATATTCGAGAATCAAGTTTTTGGCGCCGTTGCCGGCGAAATTAATTAAAATATTGTTTAAAGAAAATTTAAGAAATTTTTTTTACTTTTTCTTTGCTTTTGTTAGTGTGTTTTATTTTGTTTTATTTTTTTTTGTATGTGTAATTCAGGTTCTGAAGGACTTGTGCCTTACGATTCTAAATTAGAAAGAACTATAAGAAAAATAAAAAAAATTTGAAATACAGAAAAAGACAAAAATATGGAGGAAATTGTGAATTAAAATGTTGAAATCCATTAAGAATTCAGATCTTTAAGAGATTATACTATCCCTACAGTAGATGAACTTCATGATAGTATTTAAAACCCTGCTGTAGTGGCTAATTCATTTGAACTTAAACCTGCTATTATCAAGATGATATCAAATAATCAGTTTTGGGGAGCACCAACTGAAGATCCTAATTTACATCTTGCTAATTTTCTAGAATTGTATGCTACTTTTAAATACGATTGTGTTTCAGATGATGCTATTAGTCTTATACTTTTTTCTTTCTCACTGAGGGATAAGGCTAAGATATGGTTAAATTCATTAGCACCTAGATCTATCAGAACTTAGGGTGATTTAGCGCAGAAATTCCTTGCTAAATATTTTCCACCATTAAAGACTGCGAAGATTAGAAATGACATTACATCTTTTTGTCAGTTTGAAGGGGAATCTATTTATGAATCATGAGAACGTTTTAAAGATCTTCTAAGAAAGTGTCCACATTCGATACCAGATTGGCTAATAATTCAAACCTGTTACAATGGATTAGTTGGATCTCTTAGATCTATTATTATATCGCTGCTAGTCGTTTATTGATGTCTAAAAAAATTTCTGACACTTATGCTTTAATTGAAGAAATGACTACTAATAATTTTCAATGACCTTCTAAAAGGTTAAATCCTAAAAAGGTAGCCAATATTCATGATAATGATGCTTTTGCGATACTAGCAAATCAAGTTGCTGCAATTTCAAGGAAAACAGACCAATTTGAATGACATTTTCTCAGCCAATTTCCATGATTGAAGAAAATTTATTAGGCCAAAAGGTTTATTCTCAAGCATCATTATAAACTTTGAATGCCATAAGTAAGCCTAATAACCCATATTCAAACTATTGTAACCCAGGTTGGAAGAACCATTCATACTTTAACTAGAATACCAATAATCAGTGTGGTAGTAATCAACAATGGGGGAACAACCAAGTAAACCCATTGGGGAACTGGAATAACCAAGGGAATATCAATTATAGGCCAACTTATCCTCTAGGTTTTAATAATGCTTCACATATTAAGGAGAAGAAGCTTTCTATAGAAGAAGTTGTGCTACAAATGGAAAATCAATTGCAAAGTCAAGGGGCAACAATTAGAAATATTGAGAATCAATTGGGACATATTGCCAATTCATTAAGTAATAGATCCCAAGGAACGCTTCCTAGTATTACAGAAGTAAATCCAAGAGACAAAAATAAAGAGCAAGTAAAAGCTATTCAGTTAAGAAGTGGATGGGAGTTGGAAGGTAGAGTTCAAAAAGAGATTGAAGTAGAGAAAGAAGAGATTGAAGAACAAAAAGAGGACGCTCATAAAGGTTTGGAAAGAATTATTTCTCCACTGAAGTTTTATTCAGAAAAGCCATCACCTCTATTTTGTCAGAGATTTCGACAACACAAATTGGATAAACAGTTTTTTAAGTTCTTAGAAAATTTTAAGAAGCTTACAATCAATATTCCATTTGCTGAAGCCTTGGAACAAATTCCAAGCTATGTGAAATTTATGAAGAATATTCTCAACAGAAAAAGGAAGTTTGATGATAATGAAACTATTGCACTTAGTGAGGAATGCAGTGCAATAATTCAGAAAAAAGCATCCTGAAAAGCTTAAAGATCCTGGTAGTTTAACAATTTCATGTGAGATCAGAGATATATTTTATGGGAAAGTTTTATGTGATTTAGTTGATATTAAAGGAATCAGTCCTTCAATTTGTATGCATAGAATCCTTTTGGAAGAGAATTGCAAACCTCAGGCTGATCCTCAAAGGAGATTGAATCCTATCTTGAAATATGTTGTGAAGAAAAAAATTTTAAAGTGGTTGGATGATGGAATTATCTACCCTTTGTCAGATAGTGCATGGGTTAGTCCTATTCACTGTGTTCCTAAGAAATGAGTTACTGTGACTGTTAATGAAAATAATGAATTAATACCAACATGACAGGTTATAACGTGGAGAATATGCATTAATAATAGAAAATTAAACCTTGCCACCAGGAAAGACCATTTTCGTCTACTATTTTTAGATCAGATGTTGGATAGACTAGTTGGGCATAAACAATTTTGTTTTCTGTATGGATATAAAGGTTACCACCAAATACAAATTGCTCATAAGGATCAACAGAAAACAACGTTTACTAGTCTTTATGGTACATTTGCTTTTAGAAGAATGCCCTTTGGTTTATGTAATGCTCCTGCTACATTTCAGAGATGTATGATGAAAATTTTCTGTGATTTAATTGAAAAAGAAATTAATGTTTTTGTGGATGAATCTTCTGTGTTTGGAATTTCATTTGAATCATGTTTATAACATATATCAAGATTTCTTAAGCGCTGTGAAGAAACTAATTTAGTCCTTAATTAGGAAAAAAATGCCAATTTATGGTTGCTGGAGGAATTCTTTTGGGACATCGTATATCATAAAAAGGTATGGAGGTAGATCCTGCAAAAATTCAAGTGATCAATAATCTACCTTGCTTAAAAAATGTAAGGAGAATTAGAAGTTTTTTAGAACATGCTGAATTCTACAGGCGTTATATTAAAGACTTTTCAAAAATCTCAAAGCCTTTATGTCGTTTATTGGAAAAAGATGTGGTTTTCAATTGAGATGATGAATGCCTAAAATCATTTGAATCATTGAAAGAAAAATGAATCAGTGCACTTGTTATAGTTTCATAAAACTGAGAAAAACTTTTGAATTAATGTGTGATGCCAGTGATTATGCTATTGGAGCTATTTTAGGTCAGAAATATGATAATATTTTCAAAGTAATCTACTATACTAGTAAAACTCTGAATGAAACTCAAATTAGTTATATCACAATTGAGAAAGAGTTACCAGTTATAGTATTTGTTGTTGATAAATTCATATCATTTTTAATTGGAACTAAATGTGTGGTGCATACTGACCATTCTGCTATTAAGTATCTAATTAAAAAAAGGATGCAAAACCAATACTGATAAGATGGATTCTTCTTTTGCAAGAATTTGATTTTGAAATAGTATATAGGAAGGGTGATGATAATCAAATTGCTGATCATCTATCCAGGCTTGACTTTGAAAAACATATCTTTTTTGATGATGAAATCAATAAACTTTTTCTTAATGAAAAATTGTTCATTATAAATGAGCGGCGTGTTCCGTGGTATGCCTACATTGTAAACTTTATTGTCAGTGATATTTTACTCTATGGTTTAACATACAAAGAGAGGAAGAAATTTTTATCTGAAGCTATGACTTATTTTTGAGATGACCCATAAACAAGAAAAGGATCTGATTATTCGAAGATGTGTGCCTTTAGAAGAAACTTATGAAATTATTCAAAAATGTCATAATTCTGATTATGGGGGACATTTTGGTGTTTATTAAACTGCATATAAAATCTTACAATCTAGTTTTTATTGGCCTACAATTTTTAGGATGTTAATGTTTATATTAAAAATTATGATCGATGTAAATGTGTAGGCAATATTTCTAGAAGAAATGAAATGCACCTCTATTATATGTTGGAAGTTAAAATATTTGGTGTTTATGAATTAGACTTCATGGGACCATTTATACCATCTTTTGGAAATACTTAAATTGTGATAGTAGTAGACTATGTATCCAATTTGATAGAAGCTGTTGCTTTACCTCGATGTGATGCTTAAAGTGTTGCAAAATTTTTAAGAAAGAATATATTTTGCAGATTTCGAATACTAAGTGTTATCATAGTTGATGGGGGATGTCATTTTAAAAATGCGATTATGGAAAAGCTAGTAAATAAATATCATATTAACCATCACATTGCTACTGCTTATCATCGAAAAACTAGTGGTTTGGTTGAATTATCCAATCGTGAATTAAAAGAATATTGGAAAATATTGTTAATTCAAATAGAAAGGATTGGTCAATTAAACTGAATTATGCTTTGTGGGCCTATAGGATTGTATACAAAACTCTTATGGGAATGTCCCCATATAGGCTAATTTTTGGAAAAGCTTGTCATTTACCAGTTGAACTTGAGCACAAAACATATTGGGCTATAAAGAATTCAATTATAATTTGAAAGATGCTGGTGAAAAAAGATTGTTGCAATTAAAAGAGCTTGAAGAGATAAAGAATGAATCTTATGAAAATGCTAAGATTGTTAAAGAAAAGATGAAGTTATGGCATGATCGGAAAATTTTACCTAAAATTCTTAAGCTTGGACAACAAGTTTTTGTTGACCTCAGTTTTGTGAGGGTCATTCATCAAATAAATTAAGAAAAAGAAGTTTATCCATATTGACCTCCTAAAATTTAACAAGGGACAACAAACCCTAAAGATTTAGGGTAAAACTCAATCAAATTCTTTTTGACTTATAATTTTAATGACATATTCAGTTAATCAAATCAGTAATGACAAAATTTGAAATGATTAATTATCTTAATCCATTTGATAAAATTAGTAAATTTTTACTTAAATGATCAAAATATGGTCAAAGAAGTCAATTCATGACTTAATGTCCTCTTTACTGACTCAGTGTTCATCACATTGACCATTATAATATCTTAAGTATTAAGTTAATTAAATATAATTAATTTGATTAATTGACAATATAAAATTAACCTAACAATACCAACCCTAGTCAAACTTAGGTATGGTTATCAAGATCAATAACCCTGTGATTAACTTAATCATGACAAAGTTAAATAAATCATCTGGGTTAACCTTGGACCTAAAATTGATCAATCATGATCAATTTTAATCAATAATAATCAAAATGATCAACCTTTGACATAAACAAGACAATGATGGTCAATTTGTGACCTATACACCACTACATTGATCTCATAACCTAAAGTGATAAATTAGGTTAAAATGATGACCCAAAGAATATTGAATTGATTTTATTATTCAATTTTTGATTAAATAATTAAAATTTAATTAAAAACAATCCATACTATAAAAGATAATTACGCTAACCCTATTGGTCAATTTTGACCAAAAAGGGTTCAAATGGGTCAAAATAACTAACCCATGCCCCTTTGACCATAAACATTGACCACATAAACAAACATTGACATAACCAACTTGACATTGTTCAAAATTACCAAAAATTAATTCAAATATCACTACATTGACCATTGGATTGACCTAAATCCTAAAATTGGTCAATATGACCATTATGACCAATTTAAACATTTAAATGACAAAATTTATAAACTTCATGACCAAATTAATCATGATAAGATTAAGGAAGTCATATTGGACATTTTTGAACTAGGATTGGTCAACACTAGGTAAACTCGAGTCAACATTAGTCGACTACTAACCAATATTTATTAAATTTGGTCAAAATACCCAATTTTGGACCAAAAATGATAAAAATTAATCAAATAATTAATTCCACAATTATTTTAGTTAATTTACTGACTAAAATTATAATTTCTAATGTTTTTGATTAATTAATAATTAATTAAAATTTAAGAAATACAATTAAAAGCCATGAAAAGAACCACAGGAAATATTGAACTAAAATAATGTAAATTAATCAAATAATTAATTTTAAAATTATTTTGATTAATTTATTAATCAATAATATATTTTTAAATATTTTTAATTAATGAATTATTAATTAAAAATGAAATTATATTCAAGAAAGCCATTTGGATACATGACATCAAAATCCCATAATTAATTTTTAAAATTAAATCTAAATTATGGGGGGTAAAAAATGGGTCACCCATGACCCATTAGATTTATCATGACAAAAATAACACTCCACCCAACCCATTTATAATGGATCTTAACTATGGTTTAAATTCATCATGCCTTCATCATAAATATTAATGAAGTGTCATTCCCTCCTCCATCCTTAAGAGATGAAATAGTTGAGTCACCATTCACCTCAGAAGCCACCTAATGATGAGGAATATGATTTAGATCATCCCTACATCATGGGATGACCTCATATATGTCAAATTTTGAAAATAAAAGGAGAAGGGAATTAAGTGTCACCTTCTCTTCAACTTAAGCCATGAGTCACTCACTCCCTTGAAATGAGGTGGCTAGCCAATCTTTGAGACATCTCAAGCATCTAAAAAACTCACCAATAGGAGACAAATACACATGAACTACACTTCTCACCATGGTTAAAGGTAATCATAACTAAACCATTAGTGGAATGAGTAAGAGGGTAAGGTGTCACTATTCCTTCAAATCCATTAAACAAAATTTAGGAATTACCTAGGGGAGGCAAATTCAGCAAAATTAGACATATATTATCCACCCCAAAATGAATAAATAAGAGAAATTTAAAATTAAAACTTAAGTTTAACCATGAGTACTATACATGAGTTAACTATTTTAAATTCAAAAACCCACTCAATTGAAGGCCACCATCTCATCCAAATCATTTATGGCATAGTTAAGAGCTTCCCCAAATGATCCTAAGCCATTTAAAAATTCAGCCAAGCCATCTCCATGGCTATAAATGAAACCTAGCCCAAACATATGAGGAGAGTAAGAAAAACATTGGAGAACTCCATACACCACTCAAATCCAAATATCCTCAACATGAAAACTCTTCATTAGGACCTTAGCAACTCCTCTAAATGAATTCCAGCTAACCTAACCTTAGCCAAACCCAACCATGACCATGATTAAGATTCAAACCCAAGCTTGAAGGGAAGAGAGAGGAAAGAAATATAAGATCCATATAGGCTACCCAAAACCTCTGACCATGAACATCAAAGATGTTCCCTAGGATCTAAACAACAGATCTCCATCAAGACCTAACCATTTCACCCACTAGTTGAACCCAGTTGGACCTAGCCCGAGCCACCTGAAACCAAGACAAAATTAAAGTCTGAAATCAAACTCCACAAAACCCAAATTTGACCTTTCTAAAATGTTTAGGGGTCAAAAGAAGAAGAGCCTAACTGAAATCAAGCTTTTTCATAGTTCCTAACCCTATCTTGACCATTTTACTTCAAACCGAGCCCATCAAATTCAAAATCTTATATAAACCCTATTTGGATTCAAATTGAAGTGGTAGGAAGCTTTCTCAGGGCAAAACGACACTTCCAGACAAATCAATTTGATGCTTGAACCTCTGTGACCAAGGTATGAGTTTTATCCTCTAATGGCGATCGGGTTTGGGTCTTTGTGAAGAAGATGTTTTCAAAACCATCACTTAGCCGTATGGATTTGATCGTCTCCTTCAGACGATGCTTTAGAGACAAAGTTCACTCAAATCTATCAAGATTTGAGTGAGATATTGTCTCTGGAAGATGGACGACGCTCGAGCTCAGTTGGAGGAGGAAGACAACTGAGAGCCTTCCGATTTTTTGTTTAAAAGACGGACGGCTCAGATTAAACCATAGCCGCTTTGCTATTCTGCTCCCCATAGCGGATCGAGCGTGTTTCGACCCATCTGAGGACGTGTGTCTCCAACAGAGAATTTAAGGTTTATTTGGATTTATCTAAATCCAAAGAAACCTTAAAATAATTAAAATTTAATATCTTGACACCTAAAAATAACAAAAATATAAGCAAAATATCCCTGGATTCAGTAAAACAAGCAGAATAATGTGGATATAAAATTTTTAATTTTTGAATTATATTTAATTTTTAATTAATTAATTACTCTTTAGAGTAATTTAATTATTTAAAATTAATTATAACTCTAAAAATTCTGAAATTTTTACAAATGATCCTCTCATGTTAGGATAGGTTCTTTGATTTTTCTAGGGATAGAAAAATTCTTTAGGCTGACTTCACCTAATTTCTAAATCACTTTGTAATTATTTTTGAAAATAATTACAAAAATTAGAATAATAAGGAGATAAAAGTGCGAATTGGTTAATTAATTTAGAGTGACTGACAAAAACTCTAAAATGACATAACATGCCCCTTTTAAAAATTTAAACATAATATTTTAAATCCTTCACGTAATGAATATAAATTATTTAAATTTATATGTAATTAACCTTAAAAGTCCCATAAATCCTAAATAAGTCTAAAACACTTTAGACTTAGCTAATAATTTAAAACCTAAAGACATTAGGTTTAATAAAAAAACAAATATTGATTAAGTCTAAGACATCATTAGACTTATTAACTATCATTAAACCTTAAAGACTTAATCAAAACATTAAACCTTAATTAAATTAGGTTTAATAAAAATCAATCCTTAATTAAGTCTTAATTAAATTAGAATTAATCAAAACATTAAACCTTAATTAAATTAGGTTTAATGCAAATTAATCCTTAATTAGATCTTAATTAGACTTAATCAATTAAACCTTAAATTATATTAAGGATTAAGAAAAATAAAATCATAATTAGGTCTAACCCATTAGACCCAATTAACCATCAAGCCTTAACCATATTAGGCTTAATTAACCTTAATCAACATTAATCAATATTAAACAAATCTAAACCATTAATTAGGTCTAATTCATTAGACCTAATTAATCATTAAGCCTTAACTACTTTAGGCTTAATCAACTTTAAACAAATTTAAACCCTAATTAAGTCTACCACATTAGACTTAATTGAACTATTAAAAACCTTAACCAATTAAGGTTTAATCAAAGTCAAACTTAAGTTAAACTTAAATTAAACTTAAATCAAACTTAAGTTAAACTTATATCAAACTTAAGTTAAACCTAAGTTAAACTTAAATGAGACCTAACTTAAACTTAAGTTAAACTTAAATCAAACTTAATTTAAACTTAAGTTAAACTTAAATTAAACTTAAATCAAACTTAAATCAAACTTAAATTGAACTTAAATCAAACTTAAGTTAAACTTAAATTAAACTTAAGTTAAACATAAATTAAACTTAAATCAAACTTAAATCAAACTAAACTTAAGTTAAACTTAAACTAAACTTAAGTTAAACGTAAACCAAACTTAAGTTAAATTTAAGTCAAACTTAATTTAAACTTAAACCAAACTTAAGCTAAACTTAAATTAAAGTAAAGTTAAACCAAGCTTAAGTTAAACTTAAATCAAACTTAAGTTAAACTTAAGCTAAAATTAAAGTTAAACTAAACCAAACTTAACTTAAACTTAAATCAAATTTAAGTTAAACTTAAACTAAACTCAAGTTAAACTTAAACCAAACTTAAGTTAAACTTAAATCAAATCTAAGTTAAAATTAAATCAAACTTGAACCAAACTCAAATCAAACTAAATTTAAATCTAAATTAAGTCAAACTTAAACTAAACTCAAATCAAACTAAACTTAAATTAAACTTAAACTGGATTTAAATCGAACTTAAACTAAATTTAAATCAGACTTAAAATAAACTTAAATCAAACATAAATCTAACCTAAGTCAAATTCAATTCAAACCTAAAATCAAACTAATTAAGACATGAATTTAAGATAAACTCAAACTTAACTTAAATTCAATCCATGTTAAATTTAAGTCAAAAAAATTTTAACTTAAAATCAAAACTATATTGAAATCAACTTGACATGAAGTCAATAATGATTTAAGTCAAAAACTATAGGGCCAACATATAATGAACCTAATTAAACCCAAATCTTAAGTTTAATCTAATTTGAACTCAAGTTAAACCCAATTTAAATTCAATCTATATCTAAGTTAAGATAAAATTTCAACTCAAAATCTAAGTTCGATCCACAATTCAACATATCTAAACATATAAACTAAGTTCGATCTAATTTAAACTTAACTCAACATAATCTGATGAAAAATTAAAGATCAATAAATTGAAATATAAAACAATATAAAATAACATATCCAACCAAATTTGATGCAATTTAACTTAAATCAACCTGACTTGACATAAATTAACAAATTAAACTTAAATCGACATAAAATTAACAAATTAAATTCAAGATTGACAAATTAAACATAAAAATTAGAAATCAAAATTCTTAAAGTCTGATTAGACTCAATTCAAAACCTTTAGCTCAAATGACATCGAGTCTAAAAATCTTATTTAGATTCAAGTGACAATTGAATCTAAAATCCAAACCTTTAGACTCAAATGACATCGAGTCTAAAAATATTATTTAAGTAAACAATCTAAAGAAATCAAAATCAAAATCAAACAAATTCAACTCCAAAAATATAAGATTTCACTAAACTTATTAAGTTCAGGTGACAATTGAATTTAGAAGTCCAGTTCTCAAAATCATTGAATCTAAATGAAACCCAAATTGACATAAATTGAAATAAAAAATCAAATTGACAACTCTGAAACAATTGATATTTTACTAAGTAATTTTAATATTATTTCTGACAATATTTTCTTTGCAAGACGACGACAAGTTTCGTTTAGATTTTCTTTGCATGTTATAGGATGTGCTAATTCTGTTTTGTAGGACGATCGACGACATTAAAATATCAGAAAGATATAAATAATAAAAATGACAAAATTGAAACTTTTAGGTTAGTCACAAAATCTGAAACGTCGACAAACAAAAAAATTGATACTAAAAACAAAACTGGAACTATTAGGATAGCCAACAACAAAGACAACAGAACTGGAACTATTATGATAGCCACCAAAATTAAAGAAGAAGAAATAAAACAAATGAAATAACAAAATAACACTAAAACAATGACAAAACAAAAACACCGACATTAACTTTGACATGATAAAATAATAATCATAAATAAAATAACAAAAAAAAAAAATCTATAGAAGATACCTCATGTCATAAATGACTAATATAATATCTCATGAAATTATGGGATAAAATTAGGAATAAAACATTTGTATGTTTATTTTCTTAAAAAGTAATCAGAAAAATGAGTTTTTAACATTAATCAAGAGTTTTCTTAGGCAAAACTAGAATTGCTTAGTATGTAATTAACTATAGAAGCTTGCTTCTATAAGTTAAGTAGAAAGAATCCAGAATAGGTTAAATACCTAAACATCTCTGGTTACCAGACTTGTGATTTTCCTAATAGGATAAGAACATTATAGAATTCTCCCTATAAAGATATCACACTACCTTTCCTTTGATTTTCTATTTTGCTCCCTCCCTCTTATACCTTTTCAAAAGGGAATTAAAGATTAGGGCAGCATAAATAGACTAAAGACTCCTTGACATTAACATGATATGAGAATTAAAGGCGATAAACAATGAAAATTCGTCACAATCAGTTTTCTTATATAATGCTAGATTTAAAATATTTGATGAAAAACTTAAGTCTAGTTGGATGAGACCATTTATTGTGATGAGAGTTTATTCTTATGTAGCTGTGAATATTAAAGATCCTAAGACTGGAAAAATATTTAATGTTAACGGTCATAGACTTAAACCTTATTTTTCAATCGATCAACCTAAACTTGATGATAATTTAATATTGTGTCACTCATAATAAGCTCTGGGTATGTCAGGCTGAAGACATTAAACCAAACACTTTGTGGGAGGCAACCCATATTTATCTGTGTGCTTTGCTTTAAATTTGCTTTGTGTGCTTTTATTTGATTTGATTTAAGAAATATGGTAGTAATTTGAAGTTTTTATGCTATAGTGGTATTATTTGGACCTAAATTGATGACTTAGTGGAGTCAGAATGAAGATTTGGATGTTTAGCAGACATCTGCTAAATTTAGCACTGACGCTTATGCACCAGATATTGGCGCATCAGAATCACAGTTAAAAATCGTGATAAATGTCGTTCTAGAAGCCTAAATCATGGGTGAGTGGTTTTGGGAATTATTTGAGATTTTTTAACACGACTTGGGTCGGTTTTAAGACTTTCCAAGTCTATAAAAAGGACCAGAATTAAGAGATACTTGCCCCAGTTCTTATTTTCATTTCTGAATCTTCTGAAAGTGTATTTTGAGATAAAAAATGTCTTCTTGGGAGAGCGAAGTTAAGAAGAAAGAAGAAGCTAACAAGAAGAAGTTCATTCGTGAGAATGCGTAAGAGTTATACAATGAGTTCCTAGCAGTTAGTATTCAAGGGATTGCTGAAAGGATTTCGAAGATCAAGGATGATGTGGCTTCAATCGAAGCAAAGAAAAATGAAACTAACGCTCACACATTGGATGATAACTCAAAATTCAATTCAACCATACAAGTCATGTGGAAGAAGCAGATAAAATGATGTATCTAAAGAACAAATGGTTAGAAAAAGAAGATGTAAGAGTTTTCCATTTGATCGATTTACATTCCAGATGGTTCAAATGAAACTAATGGTGGTTCAGGATATACCCTAACTAACAGAGAATGGAATTAAATTAAGTGTGGTCTTGTGATCTAGTTATCTTTTTTGAGTGTTTATTGTTTGTATTGTTGTTATGTTTGTTTTATTATTTGTGTTTTAAAGTGTGTTGCATTTTAAATTATGTGGTTTTTATGTTTAATTATATGTGTATGGAACTTGTGTTTGGAGAATTTCATCCAATGATTTTGGATCAAAATTTTTAATTTGTATTAAGTGTTTTGAATTTAATGAGATATATGTTTATTTGTGTGTAAAATTTGTGTCAATTGATGGATATTTAAGTGAATATTTAGAGGATTAGAGTATGCTTCGCGGATGAAATTAATTATTTAAATTATTTAAGGGTGTTTAACTAGGCGTATTTGTGAGATTTGATTAATCATCCAAATCTGCTAAGTGGTGCGTAAACGCCAAACCATCAGTGCATAAGTGCCAATACTCGCGGCTCTACACCATAATCTCGTGCATAGGCGCCAGTTCGTGAAAATCGGTTTATAGGCTTTAAAATTCCAAAAATTGACATTTTTTACCCCTGTCACCTTCAACCTCTCAATTTCGTGAAATAGGAGCTCAGTGCATCATTGATTTGGATCATTTTAGAGCTAATTTCAAAGAAATTTGTTAAATTTAAACTCCTTAAGGTATGAGCACTTCTCCTAAGAAAATTTTTTTTATTTTCACCAAGTATTTTGGGTACATTTATGAAAATCCAAATTCACTATTCATGGTGAAAATTTGAGATTAAGCTCAAGAAATAGCTTAGATTAAGTAGATTATACCTTTAGAAGTTGAGTTTAGCAAGTTTAGTTTGAATTTGGATTTTATGGTGAAATTTTTTGCAATTTTTAGAAATGGCTCCAGAATTGAAGCGCTCGAAAGTGAAAGATCAATTCAATTCAGACAAGTTCGTGATTTTAGAGCTGAGGATCAGTCCGTGAATGCACTATCATCACGTAAATTGATTCCTGAGAGAGTGTTTAGTAAACCAGGAGGAGATATTGAAGAAATGATTGATGGAAGGAATTGGAGAAATTACTGTTGCTTCTCTGCTATTATTGTTGTTTATGTGGTGAGAGAGTTCTACACAAACTTACCAGTAGCAAAAGAAAATTTGGTGATGGTGAAAGAAGTTGATTTTTCTGACGTGGTAATCAATACTTTTTACCTACTGCCTCCTGAAATTTTTTATTATTATGCGAATTATCATCCTACGGAAGGGGAACTTGATGAGATTATGTCTTTTTTGACTGATGAAAGAGGTCTGTGGAAAATCACTAGTGACAGGAGAGTAAATTTTCCAGCCTCTAAGTTGAATGCCACCTCCAAGGCTTGGGATTTTTTTAACTCATCTAAGTTAATACCGACGAATCATGTTAGTGATGTCACAAGAGAAAGAGCTATTCTGAATTCTTTTATTCAGCAGGGAAAGCCTATAAAAATTGGAGCTATTATTTTTTATTATGTTCTCAACTGTGCCAGAGCTGTTACTACTGCAGGTATTGGATTTCCTTTCCTGATCCTTTCTATTTGTGAGCAATCTGGTGTTAAGTTTGAGACTTGGGAATAAGTTCTTCAGCCACTTAGATCTATTACCAGTGTAAATGTGAACACTTACACTATGCATTCAAAATTTGGCTGGAAGGGAGGATGTGTTAGACCTCATAGTTCTAGTGCTTCTACTTCACATGCATCGTCCTCTAGAGGTGAGTTTTCTTATTCACAGATTATTTTGTTACAGAAGATTTTGAAGAAAGTATGTCTAACCAGAAAACAGGTTAAGGATATTTATCGGAAGGCGGATAATATTGAGAGATATATTCATAACATGATGAGTATGGGGAGAACTATTAGCAGTATATGAATAGACTAGTTAGAGGAGATCACAGTGCTGAGATGCCTCCTCGTTCTTTTTTTATTTTTTATGTGCCTTCTAGAGATTGGAATGAAAGAGATGATGATTATGATGATGAGGATGATGATTAGGATTTTTTGTTTGCTGAGTCTGTAATGTTTCTTTTTTATGTTTAGTTATGTTTAGACTTTTTATTGTATGTTGTATATTGATGTGAACTCTGATATATGTAGTTTGAAGTTGAACAGTTTCTTTATGCATATTAAGATATATCTGAGTTGGATTGTTGTTTTCTGATAGTTAAGATATATGTGATATGTTTATCATAGTAAATGTTTTGATGTAGTTATTGTGTATTGTGTTTTTAGTAGTGTACTATTTAATTCCAAAAACTGTTGGAAATTTAAAGCACTATTAGAAACCACTATTTAAATTGCATGTTTAAAATTTTCAAAATTTACTACCATATATTTTCTAGTATTGTTGTGATTTATGTTATGTAATGTTATGTTGGTGTGTGTTTGCTTTGAAAACCTCCACTACTGTAGAAGTCCTTTAAAATTTTTATTTTATAAAAAAACACTGAAAAACTGAATTTGATTGATTTTATTCCTGTTTTTTAAATTGTTATACTTGCATGTATAGGTTATAAAAATTTCTGATAGCATGTTATTTTAAATTTTAATTCTTACCCATGTATCATTTCTTATGCTTAAATGTTTTATCCTAATTAAAATTTTGAAGTTTGGGTGGAAATTTAAAACAATTTCAAAAACTAAAATTTTATTTGTTCTCAAGAATACTATAAATAAAATTTGATTTTTATTGAAAATAATTATGTATATGAAGTTATATTAGGGAAATAAAATTTTGAATATAGAAATAGGTTAGAAAATTTAGTTAAAATTTATAGTAATGATGAAGAACTTAAAGCTAAAATTTTCTTAGTAAAGAAATGTTAAATGTAGTTAAACTATCTTTTGTAGGAAATGTTGTATTTTTGGAAAAATAGAATATTTTAATTTTATTTTTCAAAAAATAATTTCTTTTATTGAAAAATAGTTTTCAACACTATTATTATAACTTTTAAGTGAAAGATATATATCAAACATTTGATTAAATGGAATGGTGGAATTCAAAATCATTAAAGGCCTATCCAGATATAATAATCCTTACCTAAAAGAGAGAGAGAGAGAGAGAAGAAAAGAAAAGGGTGGAGAAGCTTGAGGATTTAAGGGCCTAATCAAAAAAGGGTTCCATACCTAAAATTTAAAATATAAGTTTTGAGAAAATCTAAAGCTTAAGAATATAATATAGTAAGTAAAATTATTTTCAAATAAAAATTCTTAAGTGAGGAAAATAAAATGTTTAAATCCTATATTTTGAAAAATCTACAAGTATTTCTTGAATAAGATAAGAGCTTATATTTTTCATCATCCTTTACTTGATAACTTTCTAAACTTAAAGTTGGTCTCTTTTACTAAAATTTTTTCTAAATTGGACTAATTTATTTCTAGAACAAAATTTTGAAACCATCATAAAGAAACTCATTTACATAATTTACATGCTTAAATTTATATGATTATAGTGTCACTTAAGGACAAGTTACATTTTAAGTTAAAGGGAATTTTGATACACCTAAAATATATAGTACTTTTAAGCATATTTTTATTTCTATTTTTTGATGATATTGCACTTTAATAGAAGGTATTTTCATTTTCTTCTTGCAGGTATATTTAAAATGAGTGATTCTGATGAAAGGGGCAAAAAAGGATCAACTTTGAAGAAAAAATTGAAAGGTTTGCAAAATTAGCCTTTGGCGCCTAAGAGACGATGGCTGGCGCATAGGCGCCACAGTTAAAGTAACAAATTTGAATTAATTTTGGCACAAATTTGAAGGGGTTTTTGAATCACCATTTGGTTTAAACTTCATTAACTTTTAATTGGCACCAAAATTCATTTAAAATTTGAATGGACGGATGCATCTCTTGTTAGATTCATTAAATCTGGACATAATTTGAAAAGACACTAAAACACTTTTTAGAGAATTATTAAAATGAAGACTTAAAGGTCATAAAAGAAGAAGATTTTTGCAAGGAAATTTTGGTGGGAGAAGTTGGAGAAAAGCTTGAAGTGGTTGAAGGGAATGAGGAAGAAAGAGAGCCTTCTTCTCGCCATATTTTCTTTACTTTTTGACTTTACTTTATTATAGTTTGTATTAGAATTTAGGAGAGTCTGTCCTTAGAGTTGTGCGCCAATCTTTAAGGAGTTATCTAGTGGAAAACAAAATTTTCAGAGAAATTTCAAGAGTCTTGTGGAGAGGATTTTCAGATAAGTTTTTATCTTTGCTTTTACATTTGATTTTTAAGTAAAACTTATTGTGTTTTCAATATGATTTCTACTTTAAAATCAAATTGTGTGTGTTTTCTTCATGAGTTCTGAGTAGTTTTCTCCATGAGTTCTGAGTAGATTTATTGGGTATTTTGACCAAATTTGATATATGTTGACAAGGGTTGACCAGTGTTGACCCAGGTTAACCCAGGTTAACCAATTCTAGTCCAATGTGTGCAATGTGACCCACCCAACCTTGTCATAATTGGTTTGATCATAAAGTTCTTGGGTTTTATCATTAAGTGTTTGATTTGGTTATGTTGACCAATTTTAGGGTTTAAGTCAATCCAGCGATCAATATGGTAATTTTTGGATTAAATTTTGGTCACTTTGATCAATGTCAAGTTGATCATGTCAATGTCTGTCTTTGAAGTCAGTTTTGTGGTCAAGAGACATGGTTAGCAATTTTGACCAATTTTAACCCTTTTAGGTCAAGAGTTGACCAATGGGGCTAGGGTGGTTGTCTTTGTGTCATGTGTGGATTGTTTTGATCAAAATTCAATTACTTATGTCAAAGAATGACCAATAAGGCCAATGCAATAATGTTTGATTCATGGTTTGACCATTTTTATCTAATTTGTTCTTTTAGGTCAATGAGGTGAATGTGATGGTCTTTAGGTCTTGGGTTGATGATTTTGGACAATTTTGAGTTTTTGGGTTAAAAGTTGACCATTTGGGTCAGTAGGGTGGTCATTGAATTAGAAATTAACTATTTTGACCAAAATTGACTTTTTAGTCAAAGGTTGACCTATTGGGTCAATGGGTTCATTATTGGGTCAGAAATTGACTATTTTGACCAAAATTGACTTTTTGGTCAAAGGTTACCCTATTGGGTCAATGGGTTGATCATTGGGTCAGAAATTGACCATTTTGACCAAAATTGACTTTTTAGTCAAAGGTTGACCTGTGGGGTCAATGGGTTGGTCATTGGGTCAAGGATTGAATTGACTTTTGGTTAAAGGTTGACATATTGAGTCAATGGGTTGGTCATTAGGTCAAGGATTAACCATTTTGACCAAAATTGACTTTTGGTCAAAAGTTGACCTATTGGGTCAAAGGGTTGGTCATTGGGTCAAGAATTGACCATTTTGACCAAAATTGACTTTTTGCTCAAAGGTTGACTAGTTAGGTCAATAATTGATCAGATCTGGGGTTGTCATTACTGATTTGATCATTTAAGAATGTTATTAAAATTTAGGTTAAGAAGGCTTTATTAGGGTTTTACCCTAGTCATTAGGGTTTAGTATCCATTAGTGAGATTTAGGAAGTCAATATTGGTATATTTCCTAGCTCAAGCTGACTTTGAAATGAACCTCACAAAAGTGAGGTCAACATGATCTTCATAGCTTAGTTTTGTTGGAATTTTAGTTGGTGTGGTCTGTCGGGTGTGTTGGGTTGTATTTTTCTTCTTAGAAAGAGGAACTTTTCTTTTATTTTGTTCTTTTTTTTGGTTATTATAGGGTGTGTACGTAGGATCTCTTTCTTGGTTTTGAAATTTCTTTTATGAAATAAAAATGCGGAGCAATATTGCTTCTTTATAAAAAAATTACCCTTTGAGGTATTTAATTAATTAAAAATTAAATATAAGTAATTTTATTATATTTTTAATTTTGTTATTTTCTCTTCAATTCACTAAGTTCGAGGGCAATTTTTATTTTTCTGCTTTTTATTTGCAAAGTTATAAATTTTTGAAGTTGAAATGTATTTTTTGGATTTAATCATAGAAAAAAATTGGAATTTCATACTTAATCCTGTGTGGTGCCACGTCAGCCTCATACCGATCGAAATCCTAAGTGTCGTTCAGTGGTCGGTTGAGCTTTACATGTAAGCCCTAAGGTGGCCAGTGATTCGGTGCATTGGTATGTGTGTTCTGCTGCCTTAGCATGACCTCCATTACCCATTTTGAATACATGGAAACAGATGACATCTGTTCATCATCCCCACGAGACAATGAATCAAGAGTCGTTTGAAATCAAACCCTAATGTTTCTCTCTATACTCAGCCTGAATCGAATGGGATTTGATCCTATAGCTTCATCTAAGTGTGACGAACTGATCTATATGATTTAGTTGGCATGCATTGTAGTTTACTTCACAAAAGTCAAATCGAGGCTCAAACTAGGGTTTTGAACCCATATCTTGTCCTAAGAGGGGAGGCCTTCATTAGGGTTGATGGAAATGATCGCTTGATGCCACAAAGCTCCTCCTTGCTTCAATTTGATATGTGGTTCGACCTAAGTATGTGCTAGGAAAAAAGGCAGTTCGAGTTGGTATTGAGCTAGGTTAGAGGGTGCAGGAAGAGTGGATTTTGATTGGAGGTTAGGTTTTAGAATTCTGTAAAGCTAATGGGAGGGTTAAGTTTGAGTTTTAGTGAGGTTGGTGTCAAGCTTATGAAAAGGTCCTGGGTTTCAGTGGTGAAATTAGAGAAATGGGGTGAATGAGAAGGTCTAAAAATGGTGGGGATGAGTCGCTCTAGTCTGTAAGAGTATTTTTGGTGTTTTTAACTAAAGGTTTAGATGGCTGGCTAGTGAGCTTAAGGTTTGTGGCAAGCTCTCGGGTTATCTCCTTTTATAGCTATGGGAGGTCATGGGGAGCACTGACGTACATGTTAGGCTCTTATGGCTCTTCATGGAATGGAAAAAAGGATTTCATAGACTTTTGGGCAGTCAAGAATGCTTTGTCCATTTTTGATGCCTTGAGCATGGTGGAGGTTCAATGGCTATGGAGGTGGCATGGTAAAGCCTTGAAGTGATTGGGAGAACTTTTGTGGGGTGTCTAAGACCAGTATTGGTCTTGCTTCAACCTTCTTTGGGTGGGATATAGGCTGGTTTGACCAAGGTGCCAAGTGTTTGTCTTTTAGTTAAGTGTGCAAGCCTTGTTCTTTAGTGTGTTCCTTATGGTTGTCGTATCATGGTGGGCCATTTGGATCATTTGTTTGGTCTTAGGGGTTATGGATGATCAATGTGGAAAGATCTATGAGCTCCCCCATGATGACTTGGGCTTAAGCTTGAGTTTGAGCTTTTGTGGTTAAGCCTAGCCTTTGATCATTTCCAAAAGGATTTCACTTAATGGTCCTTCACAAATTAGCTCAATTAAATAATTAAGTTAATTATGCAATTTGCCCCTTAATTTAAATTTGATTATTTTATTTAAGTGTATTTGGCCTTACCATTTTGAATTAATTTTAATTTCATTTTGATCGGTTTTATTGTTCATTAATTAATTTGATAATTTGATAAATTTTGCTATTTTTAAATTTTAGGGTTAGGTTGATGTGTTTAGGGTTTACGTTAATCTTAGGGTTTGTTGGTGTTAGGAATAATTAGGTGAGATCAAAGTTTGACTTTGGTGATCCATCCTCTCCTTTGGTTTGAATTTTCATGTTTATGGTTCCGGTTAAGGACAGGAATATGAAGGGTGAACCCTTCTTTGGCCTAGAACTAGCCTTATGCCCAAAGGAATTCTTTTGATTAAAGAGGATGCTTGGGTGTTCAATGGGTCATCACAAGGATTCCAAAGACTCTAGGATAACTTTAGGTTGCTTAAAGTATTCTCCACCTATATTAATTCAACTTGAGCTTCTACCAATTTCAATCCTCATCATCTGAACCAATAGTTTATTATTTGAGCCTAACCTCATGAAACACTAAGTATTGTAGAATTGGTTTGAAGTTTTATGTTGGTAACTTCCTTCTCTAGTAATCTAAGAAGGTCACTTGGAAACCCTAAGGTTAGATCCTAGAATTCTAAAGAGAGAGAGGAGGCCCTCACAAAAATGAGGTTAATAAATGGACCCCCAATATGTGTGGTGTACCCAACTGGTACTTCGCACATATTGGTGTTGACCGAACCCAACAACCAGATCTGCAGGGCATTCTAATAGCTTGGAGTTTGAGCTTTAGGTTAAGTTTTCCACTAGGAAATCCTAGGTTATAATGGTGTGCAAGAATGATTAGGTTCAATTTGAATTTGCGGATGGGGATTCTTAGGAAAAAGAGATGCCCAAGAAAGATAAAGTTTGGGTTGAATTTGATTGTAATCGTTGTTTTTATGTTTTTGATTACCTCACTTTTATGAGGCTTTATTCTACATACTTTACTAATGGTCCTAAACTAGGATTATGCCCTTTGGGATCCTATCAAGCCATGCTTTAGTCCCCTAAACCCTTATAATCAGACCAAAACCTAAGTTGACTCCATTTGATCCCAAATCTTGGTGATACCCTAGATTGATCAAACCTAGCATAACATACCCTAATTTGGGCCAAAATTGACAAAATTGACCCTATTACCCTGATTGGACCCTATGGTCACCACATTGACCATCTGGTCAAACCTGGACCATGTGGTCACCACATTGACCATCTGGTCAACCGTGGACCCTATGGTCACCACATCGACCATCTGTTCAACTGTGGTCCTTATGGTTAAGACATTGACCATCTGGTAAACCCAAGAGCCTATGGTTACCATATTGACTGGATATATTGACCATCTTGTCAACCTTGCACCCCATGGCTACCATGTTGACCAATACTTGCCAACCCGTAGTCAAATGGTCAATTCTTAACTACCATGATTAATTCATGATCATGTGATCCACCTATTCACTCTTTGAATTAATTAATTGATTAATTAATTTTAAGGATGAGTTTTGGATCCTTGGTTCTAGGATTATACCCTAAAACCCTAGCCTAAAGCCTAAAGTCTAAAGCCTAAAACCCAAGGCTCTTTCTTGAATCCCAAGCCCAAGTTAAAGCCCATTGATGGCCCATCTCAATTGGGTTATCCATGACCCAATGAAATGAGAACCATTGAGAAACCCTTTTAGCCATTATGCTTGATTTGGTCCAAGCTATTAATAATGAGAAGACCACATGGTATCCCACATGGCCTCCATACCTCATCTTCTTGGACTATGGTAGGACTAGTCAAACCACCTCACTTCTAAACCCCTCATCAACTTTCCCATCTCTCCGATGAGAAGCCAAGCTATATTACCCATCCTCTTCACCATGCTTGGAATCATGATGAGCACATCATAGGGAATACCAATGCTTCAATAATCTGTGATCGAATTCTATCTTTGGGATCTTCTGAGTAGCCACCCTTCTTTGTTAATCAATCCAAAGCTTCCCCATGAGCTCCCATGGCCTCTAATGGCTATTTAAGACTCTAACCCGAGAGCTTAAGAGATATCGCTAACTCTATAGAGAAGGCTCAAACCCTATCGAATCCTAAACAAATTTACTTCCTACCTCCTTAACAATTGATACCCCATAGTTTTAGCCTCTGAAATCCATTAGGGAATCCCAAGTTAAAACCTGAAAACTAGGACAAAATATCAAGTTGACACAAATCGTATCAAGACTTCAAACTAAGCATCCTAAAAGCTTTCTAAGGATCCACGACACATTGCCAATCGATATTGAGCCACCGAGGCCTATAACCTAGTCCAAGGTGAAACCAAACAACCATTTCACCATGGATATACCCCGACCCAATTTCACTTCAAATTGAGCTAAAGACAAGCTTCACAAGGACCAGGCGAACACTTACATCAAACTCAATCGAGGCTACACCTCTTGAGACCAGGTATGTGTCATGGACCTTAAAGTTAGGCTCAGGTTTAGAATTTTATGAAGAAATCTATTACACCATGCCTAAGTAACTATGGATGTGTTCTTCTAAGCACGATGAAGCTTTAGGAACAAAAATCATGAAGTTTGATGAAGGATCCAGAGAGATCTTCTGGTTTAAACATGGACGGCTCGCAGTTAATCACCCAATCACCCTTGCGGATGATGAACCATTGTTGTCTATTTCTGTGCATTATGAATGGATGGCCTTGATTAGGATGGATCATTGATCCATCCATACAAAACAAACAAAATGTCAGGCTACGTCAACATCGGCGTGTAAAGTTTGGCCAATTAATGCGCAGCCCTTCGAGGAATCCTTGCATGACAGGGTCCCCACTGGATTAATATGAAAATAAGGAATTTTCTATTTAAATAAATCTATAAAATCCTCAAAATCTTCAAAAATACATATGATTGAAAAGGAAAATTATAAAAATAAAAAATATATCCATGGAGTCTGTAGAGCAAGGGGAAAATAAAAAAAAATAAAAATGATAATTAATAAATTATATTTAATTTTAATTAATTAATTACTCTCTGGATTAATTTAATTACTAAAAATTAAATATAAACCCAAAAATTTTAAAATTCACGGGATCAATCCTTTCATCTTCGTAAACATTCCTTGATTTTTCTATGGATAGGAAAAATCTCCAAATTGAAATGGACCAATTTTCACCAATTTTTGTAATTATTCTAAAAAATAATTATAAAAAATCAGAAATTGGAAATCAAGGTTGAACATGTTTTGGAAATTCTAAAATGATGAACTTCATCCATTTTGGACTTGACCTAACCCAAGCTTATCCCAAACTAAAACTTAAGGGTTGGAGTCCGATCACCCTGGACTTGACCTAATCTTTAATGGTGAGTCCAATCACCTTAAGCTCAATTAAATCCTCTTTTTAGGGTAGGTTAACCAACATAGACCTAACAAAGACCCTAACTATTGGATTTAACCAATATATAGCCAATTCAAATTCTGGCTTAGGGTTCAACCAAACCTGAACCCAGTCTTGTTTGTTGGTCCTAACCACATTAGAACCAATCATGTGATGAGTCTAAACTTTTTGAAACCTACTCCTACATAGGACTATTCTGATTTGAACTTGGCTTTAATGGTTAAGCATGGCCACATTGAATTTAGCCTAACTCTATGGGATCTAAGTCAACTAAATTTTAAAATAAACCCTAATTAGGTCTAACCCTAATTAGATCTAATTAAAACTTTAGGCATTACCTAAATTAGACTTAATCAACCTTAACAAACCCTAATTAGGATTAACCTCAATTAGACATAATTAAAACATTAAGCCTTACTTAAATTAGGCTTAATCAAACTTAAACCCCAATTAGGTCCAACCTCAATTAAACCTAATTAATTCTTTAAACCTTAACTAAGCTAGGCTTAACCACATCTTAAACCACAATTAGGTCTAATCCTAATTAGATCTAATTAAACCGTTAGGCCTAAAATAAATTAGGTTTAATAAAATTAAACAAACCTAATTGGGTCTGCCCCAATTAAACTTAGTTAAACCTTTAAACCTTACCTATACAAGGCTTAATCAATCATAAAAACCCAAAGTATGTCTAACCACATTAGATCTAATTAAACCTTAAGTATTACTTAAATTAGCCTTAAACACCATCCCAAATTAGACCAAATTAATTCTTTAATCCTTACTTAAATTAGGCTTGATTAAACTTGAACCATAATTAGGTCTAACGTCAATTAGGCTTGATTAATCTTTTAAGCTTTAGTTATACTAGGCTTAATCACTTTTTTAAACTATAATTAGGTATAACCCTAATTAAATCTAATTAAAACTCTTAAGCCTTCCTTAAATTAGGCTTAAACACCACTTAAACCCGAATTAGGTCTAACCCTAATTAGACTTGACTAATCCTTTAAGCCTTACCTAAATTAGGCTTAATCACTATTTTAAACCATAATTAGGTCTAATCCCAACTAGAATTATATAAAACCCTTAAGCCTTACTCAAATTAGGCTTAAACAGCACTTAAACCCTAATCCTCCAATTAGACCTAATTAAGCTCTTAAGCCTTACATAGGCTTAAACATCAACTTTTTCTTTTTTTGGTACCCTTTTATTCATGCTTAATCATCAACTTAAACACCACTTAAACCCTAATTAGGTTTAACCCCAATTAGACCTAATTAAACCCTTAAGCCTTACTTAAATTAGGCTTAAGCATCAACTTAAACCTGAATTAGGTCTAACCCTAATTAAACCTAATTAAATCCTTAAGCATTACATAAATTAGGCTTAAGCATCAACCTAAATCCTCATTAAGTCTAAACCATATTAGACTTAATTAATCACTTAAACCCTATTTAAATCAAGTTTAGTTAACGTTAAACCTCAGTTCTAAACACACATTAGACCTAAATCACGAACCATAGATCTAGGTTCCACCCAACTTGAACCTAACCCTAAAATGTTGGGATTAACCTAACTTAGACTCAACCTAAAATTAAAGAATGAGCCCACACCCTTAGGTTTAGCCCACGTTGAACCTAACATGAATCCCTCCGTTTCAACCCAACTTGAACCCAAATCAACCAAAACCTCAGGTTCAACCGAACTTTAAGTTGAGTAAACAAACACCCTTAGGATTTAACCTAAATTGAACCTGACGCAACATAAACCCTCACATTCAACTTAAATTGCACGTGAGTCAACCAAAACCTTCAGGTTCAACTTAATATGAACCTGAGTCAACCTAAAAACTTAAGTCCTACCAACAACGAATCTAAACCCTAACTCTAATCTACATTAGACTTAATCAACCTTTTAGGGTCATCTTAGATTGATCATAGACCGTTATATCTAGCCTAACTTAGATATAACCAAGGTCCACCCAATCCAGCCAACTTGACTTAGCTCAGGTCATACCCAGGTCAACTAAAGCTTTAAGTTGGCTCAACCTAATCTAAGTTGACTAAAATCCTCCCTTAGGTTAGATTAAACTAATACAAACTAATCGAAATATAACTAAAGATTAAGCAGGGTCATTGCTTCTTTGTAAAAAGATGAAAAGCTTGCTTAACCTAATTAAGGATAATTAGGATACACAATCAAACTAACTGACACAAAACTCGATAATTAAAACTTAAATCAACCAACTTAAAATTCACCCTAACAGATACTAAAATTTAAACTCAAACCAAAAAATACAACATGGTTTGAGAGGATACTTCGGAGGACATAACCTGTGGCTACTAAAAAAGTAATCTCTAATCACCTGTGACTAATCAAGAGACAAACTTTAATGATATGGAATGACAGAACCATGGTATCTTGACTGGATCATTCCACATGACAAAAATAAAACACAAAAATAACAAAACTTAATTAGAAAATAACTTGTAAAAAATTTAAAATTTTCCAACCCTAAAATTTGAAAAAGACACTAAAACTTCAATGAAATCTTAATGAACAAATATCACTGAACGAAACTTGAACCCTAGTGTTTAGATCTACGAAGATCTCTCAGACAATGCAATTTGTGGTTGCTGACAAAAATCTTCAGGTCCTGGCTTGACAACCTTTCGGACTAAGTAGATATAGATAACTTAATGACCATGAGATGACAGAGCCATAGAAATATTGTCCAGTTATCTAAAAAAATGATAACTAGTCATCGAGAAAGGATGTCTTATTCCATTAAAGGAATTCTTATGCTAATTTTCAAAACAGAATGTCATATCCCTGTTTCATTAGGAAGGAATGTCGATGGAACTACATCCTATCCAAGAGATGAACATGTAAGCTAGAGGAAAGCTGTGATTCTGTCTATGAAGGGTATTACATCCAAGTAGTCAAAGACAAAAGATGCCATATTCCATTAAAGGAGGTGATGCGGTCGGACTTTTATATTGCAAGAATTTATGAACTAAAATTTATATATAATTATGATGATTTTGTAAAGTCCAAGCATTCAACCCAAGTATACGTATCGTATCAAGTAATACAGGGCTCTAATGGAGTCCTGGTTATCGATCCCACTAAGAAGTGATGAAGTAAAAATAAAAGTTTCACAGTAGATAATGTAGTACTGAATTCCAATACTCAAATTTCAATTAAAGTTTAATGTTTACTTCTACTACCAAGATGTAGAAAACAATAACAATTAAAAAAACTACACTAACTTCTAATATCTTTAAAACGGAATTAAATAACAGACACACACTAAGCTATATATTTGAAAGGTTTTGATATATAAGAAAAGTATCTTTCCTCTTGCAACGAGAATATAATGTGTGGATTATATGGAATGATTATCTATGGTATTCTGTCAAATAGGAGCATAATTGTTTCTTTACCCTTAAAAGAGTACCCCCTCTTCCAAGCATGAAAAGAACATTGACATATCCTAAGTTTAGTCACTAAATCTAATGCTAGGCTGGGAGGATACTGGCTCTCACTACGGAGCTCCCACTCACCCTTCACCTGAAGGCTAACCTTCGAGTTTAGTTACTAATCTTAGGACTAAATTAGGGATCTCAGCCTGTCACCCTGAAACCTTCAATTTGAAGTCCATCAAAACACATTTCCCTATTTATTTGCACTCAATTCCCATGAATTACACAATTCATCCATGAAAATTGAATGGATTCTTTATTATTGTTGTAGGACACTAAATCCTTTCAGAATTATTATTCAACAACATATTTTAACAATTCAATTGGCCATATTGAAGAATAAATTAAGTTTGAAATGAAAAATCATCACAATTTCTTCAATATATTAAAAGCACTTCAAATCCACATCTACACATCATCACATCTCTATGCAAGAAGAAACACAACGGAGACTACTCATAATTCATGAAAAAGATACAACAAAACATGGATTTTATATATATAAAAAAAGTCATACAAACCACAAAAGAAAATACAACTTATCTATTTCTCTTCCCCAATGCAATTCCCTTGAAGTTCCTTTGAATCTGTTTCTCTCGTCTTTGAAACTTTTAATTCCCTCTTTAGAATGGAAAGGAAGAAGCAATCTCTCACTTTACTTATTCTCCTTCACTCCTTAGAGAGAAGAATTCCTCTCAAATTCTGACTTCTACACTCTTCTCTCTTAAGTCCTAACACTCAAAACACACTAGACTCTCTAAAACACACAAAACACACACCAAAACCACACCACTTTTCGTCTAAAAACAGTTACTTATAAGTTAGAAACAAAAATTTAAGAGTTTCCATAGGCATCCCTTTAAAAAGTCGCCAAAACTCTTCAAATTTGAAGTCCACCGACATTGGGCGCCGGTGGCTCTCTATCGTCCAAATATTGCTGAGCTCTCTGGAAAATGGCGCCGGCGGCGCCAGAAGCTGTTTTCCTCCTTTTTGCTCTGAATTCGTTCCTTTTCACTTCTTTTCGCTCCAATCACCTAAAATCATCATACCTGCAACAAATCATGAAAAATACCTTTCTTTAAAGTGCAATATCGCTAAAAATGAGTAAAATTATATAGCAAAAATAGTATATATTTTTGGTGCATCAAAATCCCCCAAACTTAACTATTACTTGTCCTTAAGTAATTCTTTTACTACATAAAAATATAACTCTAAGCAATGCACTTTTCACCTGTAAGATACTAAAAAAATTTTTTATTCAAAAGAATATATTGGTTAGACTTTTAGAAAGAAATTTAGCAACTCAAGTTAAGACTACAGGTATAAGAATATTCAACAATCAAGTCTAAGAGTTCTATTCTTTTATTTACTTCAAGATAAACCATAATTTGTCACATTAAGAGTACCTTGAAAGATTATGTGAAAAAGGAGTTCATGCAAACTTTATCAGAATGTAGGCCAATATTTTAAATATAAATTCAGAAATGAAACCAATTTTTCCCTTTAGGGTGACTCAAGTGAGGTCAATTTTTGATTAGGCATCTCCTCAAGCTTCTCCTCATACTTATTTTTTTCTTTTTCTTTTTCTTTTTAGGATTGTTTTTCAATCCTTCTTTTCTTTTCTTTCCCTTTTTTTTAAATGAGTATTACTATATCTGGATAGCCTTTAATGATTTTGAACTTCACTCTCCTCTTTCTAAAGTTCAAACTTGAGATACCTCCTTACTTTATAATTAGGTACGAGCTTTACTATTCATCATAAAATCACAATCTCTTCGTAACACACAATACTTTAAGTCTCTTAACATTTCAAAAATACAGTTTTCTTTACTTTATATAGTTAACTATAATCAAATCCTTTCATACTAAATATCTTATTTCTATAAAGTTAACCTTTATTACAAAAAACTTTCATCCAATCATTCCCTAAAATTCAACTAAAATAAAAAGTTTTAGTTACCTACAGTAAGGTTCAATTGCCAGAAGTTATGCTAATAGTTTTTGAAAATAAAATAGTTGAGAATAAATAAGAGTTAATATTTTTCTACCCTCCCCCAAACTTAAATTTTTTAATAAGTTTGAAATAGTAGAGAGTAAAAGAAACTAATCTTTTTGTGCTGGGATCTTGAAATCTTTAACAGCTATTTGGTATTAGTTAAAATTTATAACTAACAGACATGAAACAGTTAGTAGCAGTGATATATAAATATTTTAAACTTTTGCAAGGTGAAGAGAAATTAAATTTAAACATCTAAACATCCAACAAAACATCACAATACTAAACAAACTATCACATCACTACACAATTCATTTAACAATTTCAATTTTTTTTAATAATACAACATAACAGTACACCAATAGGGTTACACATCACATGAAAAGCAAATAACTACTACATCACAACAATACAACATTATACAACAAGAAAAACAGAAACAGAAACAAACAATCTACCAATCTTCATCACCAGGATCATCAACAAGGTCAGCCGGATCAGGTCTATACGGTGTATAGCTGGGGCAAGTATGACATATCACATCAGTCTCCCCCCTCATGAATCTGACCTGAGCATCATAATAGGCAATATCAAACTCAACTCTCCTCCTAAGATAATCTTCATTCACATCACTTCTGACCTCAAACCCATCCATCCTACCATGGAGTCTATCCACACTAGCACTCTGTAATCTCAGCTGCTCCATAATATCAGATAATGTAAGGGGCTCAGATGTAGATGGAACGTCATAACTCATAGTAGGAATATCAGTACTCCTACTCTCATCTCAAACTCCTACATAAGACTCATAAGTACGGATAATAGTCTTTGTAATCGTTCTCAACGGTATAGCTACTTCTTCAGAACTGCTGAACTCCACTCCAAACTGAACACACAGGGTATGAACTAAGGCAGAATGTCCTAATCCACCAGTGTTCTCGCCTCTAGCAATATTCTAAATGTTCTTGAAGATAATAGTTCCAATATCAATTTTTTTCATCTTCTGAATACAATAGTTCATAATTGCTCTATCCCTTGTAACTTCACTGTGGTGATAAGAATGAAATAGTCTTGCAGAGATGAAATAGTGCCAAACTTTTGATGCAACATTTAACTTGGAAGCAGGGAAGTTAATCATCTGTTTTTGACTTACTTTCCATTCCCCTCTTCCATCCGTCAGAAAACCAATTACTTCTCTCATATTTGCCTCTCGAGTATCAAAGTTTTTATATTAACGAACAACTGGTACGCTGAGGAGTAAACTCAACCAATTTTCCTCTAACTAACACATACTCAGTCTCCGTCCAGGGCACATTTGAATAAAACTCTCTAACAACTCCCATAGCAGCATTTATAGTAAAATAACAAAATCATTCCCAGTTCCACTCTACAATTAACTGTTTTACATATCCACCAGGATTATCAAAAGCTCGATCCTGAATACACTTCTTATTGTCAAGGTAAGAGTTAAAGCGAAATTGCGTTTTAACATTAACAAATTTTTCTTCATCTAAAACCAATTTTCTCTTCCCTTTACTCATCTTTGGAGCCATGTGAAATTCTAAAAATTTGCAAGAAAATTCCAATAAATCCTGAATTCACAATGTAACAAATTCCAAATACTATTCTAAACAAGTAAGAGCAAATTTCATCATAGGAAATCTCAAAATTTCTTCAAAAATCAAAAAATTCCAATCTAAGCAATGTAAGAGATTTCCATGGTGAAAATAAAAAATTTTTAACTTAAAGTAAAGCTTTTACTAAGAGAAGTGTAGATCCTGTCTCGAAAAGCTTTGAAATAACTTCAAATCCGAGATCTAGCAAGCCCTAGGTCTTCAAAATCGCGAAAATGGAGGAGGAAGATGAAAGCAATGGAAAAAACTGTGGGTCCCAGGGTCAAAATCATGAAATAAAGGGTTTTTGGCATTTTATGTACTTGGGCACTGGTGGCGCTCGATAGGTGCTCTGACGGCGCTCGATAGGGCATCAACGACACTCTATTTATTAAAAATGCCAAAACTCTTTGATTTGGGCGCCAGTGGTGCCAGTCCAAAATTTTTTATGGGTCCAAAAATTTTTTCGTAATTTCGATCGTTTCGACCTCCACAATGACCTTTAAAACTTCATTAAACATTTACTTCATCACTCAAGTAATAAATAACACAATTCTTACACAAACAATACAAAACATACTTTTATATATAAATTCCATGTTACATTATACACACTAAATATGTTGATTCAAACCAAATCAACAACTCTTAGATGTTTAGTGTTGCAAGTATGCTACGATAAGCAAACACTAAAATCTATGCACACAATGTAAGCAAGCATAGGATATCCAAATTCAAATCACAAAGCAAAGCAAAGTCAATACTACATACACCAAACAGAATTAAGAAAAGTAAACTAAACACACATCAAACATAAGTAGAATCCAGTATTCACTCCACATCAGTTTCAGAACTATCTTCCTCTCTAATATCTCCAATAGATTGCTGATGTAAAAATAAATTGTAGAATGGACGAAATGGGAATTCTGATCTACCTAAAAAATACCCAATTTTATGCCTTATTTATTATTCAGTTCTTGAGGATATTATGCTTTAATGAAAGGTATTTTCATGTTTTTGGATGTAGATGATTAAAAAGAGTCCAAGGAAGAAAAAGAAGGAAAAAGGAGCAAAATAAAGAAAATTTTGGAATTATTTGCCTGGCGCCTAGGTGCCAGAATCCGACGCCTAAGTACCAGTTCGATACAGACACTGTCAAGATTTTTTTACGACTTTGAGCAGTTATTTTGACGGTGTTAAGCGGTTATTGGAGCTTCTAGAAGACTGGAAGTTACTCCTAATATATAGGGCATGTGATACAATGTATTTGGACATAAGGAAACAATCTGGATCGCGAAGAGGTGCGACCCAAAGTGAAGAGATGCGAACGACCTGGTCACGGAGTCCGGCGCCTGGCGCCGGATCCGGCGCCTGGCGCGACGGTTACCTTCTAGAAGATGCATTGAAATTGGACGAATTTTGAAGAGGTGCCTTAAGCAACCCCTGGTCAAATTTAGAGCTCTATAAATAGAAGTCCATTCTACAAAAAAAAGTGCACCACAACCCCCCTCTTATTACCCATACCTTTTAGTCTCTTCCATACTTAGGGTGCCACTTTATTTTGTATCTAGTGAGTTTATTTTAAGTATTTATTGAGTGTTGTTGCTGTTGGAATCTTTCATCATTGCTTTGGTGTCAATAGAAGTCAGCAAATCACTTGAAGGAACACTTCAGATAAGTATTTGTACTTTGGTTCAAAGTTTTATAAATATGTTTTGTTGTGTTATTTCAATGTGCTCTGAGTACTTAGTTTACTTTCTCCTTTCAACTATGAAAAGATAATAAATTAATTAAATTTTGTAGGAGAATTAAATTTAAAATATTTTAAAACATTGTGATGATATTAATACCTGATCTTAGTTTACCTTTTAAATTAGCCATTTAAATTGTTAAAACCTGTTGAAGAATTTTGAGATCTATCCGAAGATAAATTCTTAACTCGTAGATATCACATGAATCTTTAGGTAATCGCAAGCTATACACGAATTATTTAAGGTAAAGTGCAAATAAATAGGAAGATAATATTCATTGGGCGTAAAATTAATTAGTTTTTAGAGTGACAGACTAATTTCTAATAATTTGGTTTATAGAAAGGGAACGAGTCACTGGTAGGGCTGACCATAGCTAGCCTTGGACATCTAGTAGTGTGAGCCTAGATTAACCCATTCTACTAATAAAATATCCTGAACTGATCTATAGATTAGTCAATGTTCTTTGCACATGGACCAAAGGGTAAAGAATATGAATGCTTCTATTTGGCACAATACCATAATCTAGATTCCCTACAACAGATAATTATTCTATAAATCTTGGATTATTTGAAAAGGAGAAAGTCGTTTTTATACTTGCATTTTAATTGTTGCTATCTTTACTTTATTACTTTCTCGCTTATTTTCTTATAGTAAAAATTGTTAGTAAATTAAATTTGAATATATATATATATATATATATATATATATATATATATATATATATATATATAAAGTCTATATAAATTGCATTTAATTTGAAAATTCCAAATATTTTTTACTTTTCTTACTTTTTATAAATTTACTATCCCTGTGGGATCGATAACCAGGACTCCACTAGAGCCTTGTATTTCTTGAACGATACGTATACTTGCGTTTAAAATTGTTAATTTTACAAAAATTATTATAAAATCTAAATATAAATTAATAATAGTAAACCTCGAACATCATATTTTTGAAGCCATTTACCAGGAATTAAATATTCTAAAAAGTGTTATCAAAATCTTGTATTTTAAAGCTTATATAAAGTCGCATCGCATCATGTTTTTTGCACCGTTGCCGGGGATAGAACAAAAAAAATTTTTATAAAAAGTAAAAACATAAAAACATAAACTTAAAAAAAAATATAATAATGATAATAATAATATAAATAAAAATATTTTAAATTTTATGCGTAGTTCTAGATTTGAAGGATTACTACCTTTTGATTCTAAATTAGAAAGAACAATTAAAAGAATTAAAAAAGGAAAACAAACTTCAAAACATCAAGAAATGGCTAGCTTACATAACAATAATCAAAATCCAATCAAAATTAATGAACAAAATATTTATAAACCATTAAGGGAATATGCAAACCCTACAGCTAATGAACTTCATGTTTGTATTCAAATTCCAGTTGTAGATGCTAATTCTTTTGAGCTTAAACCTTCTATTATTCAAATGGTTCAAAATAATCAATTTGGAGGAACACCTAATAAGGATCCAAATTTACATCTTGCTAGTTTTTTAGAACTTTGTTCTACCTTTAAATATAATAATGTTTCTGATGATGCTATTAAGCTTAGACTCATTCCTTTTTCCTTAAAAGATAAAGCAAAGGTGTGGCTTAATTCATTAGCAACTTGTTCTATTAAAACAGGGGCAGATATGGCACAAAAATTCCTTGCTAAATATTTTCCTCCTTCTAAAACTGCTAAATTAAGAAATGACATTACATCATTTACGTAATTTTATGGAGAAACAATTTATGAAGCTTGGGAAGATTTAATGAACTATTAAGAAAATGTCCTCATCATGCTTTACCAGATTGGTTAATTATTCAAACATTTTATAATGGACTTATTGAATCACTTAGATCTATTATTGATGCTGCTGGTGGTGGTTCTTTAATGGCTAAGACATTTGAAGAAGCCTACACTTTAATTAAAGAAATGGCTAATAATAATTTTCAATGGACTTCTGAAAGGGTTAATCCTAAAAGAATGGCCAGTATTCAAGATAATGAATCCTTTTCTATTTTAGCTTCACAAGTGGCTGAAATATCAAAGAAATTAGATAATTTTGCTATTAATATATGTTGACCTCAATTTTGGTGAGGTCTTTTGGTTCTCTCTTTAGTACTTAGGATCTAGCCTTAGGCATTTCCTTTGACTAATCTTAGAGGACTAGAAATGGAACCCACCATTTAGAAATTCAAACTACTTCTTAACTCCCTGCAAACCCCACAAGCTTGATTGTAGACCCCTAATCACCTAGTAGGTTGAAATCAAATGTGGAGATTTAAACGATGAGTTCCCTATAAGACTGTTTGGCCTTAGGAATACCCTTGATGGCCTGGTCTGGTGAGGGTTGACTTACACATACACTACACTCTCACACACATTCCAAGTCCTAAAACCACACTCTCACCCAACTTGACTTCCTGACTCATGTAGGTAATTCATATGGATGGTCCTTAACCCCTAAGCCCTTGGCTAAGAGGGTTAGGAACAACATAGTGAATGCCTCAAATGAGTCCTCTCATGGCTCATAAGGGCTTAATATGGCTTCATGGCTCAACCAAAGTGATTTCATTTCACTCACACTTGATCAATCTTCCTTTTTTAAAAATTTTAGTTTTTGACCCCCGGGGCCCCAGACCCACCAAACCTACCAAATACTTTTGAAATGACCCAAAATTTGCAAAATTTCCCAAATTACCCAAAATTCCTCAAAAACAATCCTAAACACTTCCCACCACTCAAATTGATCACCCTTAACCAAAAATACCAAAATTTCCAAAAATACCCCTAAACCCCCCAAAATTACCAAAATACCCTTCTACCCCAAAAATCCATAAAATTCTAAAAATTCCCAGAAAATTTTAGAAAATCCCAAATATTCTCAATTTCATTTTATTCAACTACACCATGGGCCAATTTTGCCAAGTTACCCCACTTTTACCAAAATCCCTAATTTGACCCATTTTTTAACCTAAGTGAACCCAATGTCAAACCAAACCACCCCAATTGACCTCAATTTTGGTCCAATTCAATTATAAACTTCAATTAAATATCCCCAATATCAATTTAGACCAAATACAAGTCCAATTTGATTGATATTTGGGCCCAATTTCAATTTGAAGCCTAAGGCCCAATTTTGGCCCATGACCTAAACCTAGCCTAAACCAACCCAACTCAACCCCAATTGGCCCCAAATCTTTTCTAAAACCTTCCTAACATCCCCATAAACAAAACACTAACTTGATTTGCCCCAAATTTGAATCTAAACTCCACCCAAACCTAACCCAAAACCAAAATCCCTCAAATTGACCTAAGCCCAAACCTAACCCAAATAGGCCCAAATCGAAAAATTAAAGCCCAACCAAAGTTGAAAACTCTTTGTAACACTCCCATAAACATTTTTCAACATTAATTTTACACCAAACTCTACTTTAGCCCAACCTTAGCCCAAGTTAGCTTAATTTGGCCCACCTTGGCCCCTTTACCAAAAAAAGCCCAAATTCAACCCAATTTTACTCCAAATCATACCAAATTGATTCCAAACCATTCATGAAACAACCCTAAACTAAACTCAACATTTATTTGGCATGGTATTTCACAAAATTTTTCATCCAAAAGTCCATTTTGAAATATAAAGGCCCACCCATTTAAGCCTTTTAAAAAGCCCACTTCCACCAAACCCAAAAGCCCAAAAATTCATCCAAAGACCACATGACAATTCCTTCTCATCATCTACTTGATAAAATAATTCCCTAAAGTATGAAACCTATGATTAAATCATTCCAAATTAGGCTTTATCCAAATTCCCATCAAAATGCCAAAATTCCTAAAATCCATTCCAATGAAATTGACTAAGCCATCCCCTAGCCCAAATGAAGCCATGAAGCCATCCTTAAGCCCCATGTAAAGCCATGAGAAGTTTGACATGTGACCATCCCATAAATGGCAAGAGGAGGAGCCTCTTTAGGGATTCTCTTAAAGGTGATTGAACCTTTTCATGCTTCCCCTAAACTATGCTTAAACTTAAACATGCTTGGATAGTGACTTCTCCCCACTAATCTAGCTGACTCACCTGACCTCCCTCAGCCCAATCCAGAGCTTGGATAGGTGAACCCAACCCTTTTGTATGACTTGAACCATTTGGATCCAAAATCACCCCTCTCCCCATACCACTTAAAGCTAAACTCTTTACACATGTCCATGGCTAATAGACTGCACCATTGCCAACCCCTGATCCTTCTGATCAAGATGGTGACCTAACCCTGCCGGCCAGCCGCCTAGGTCGCCGGAAAACACCATGCCTGAGTGCTCCATGAGAGCCAAAAAATTCAAAGCTCACCTGCTGAGCTGTCTCATGGCCATTGAACACCATGGCTCTTCTTCTCCTCCCCTGAGCAGCTGATCCCAGCCTTCAAACCCCCTGGGAAGCCCTCCAGCCAGCTCTATTTAAAATCCACCCCCTCTCGGCCAAAGAGGGTGTTGAACCAAACTTTAGCAAAACTCTACCAAAATCACTCCAGATCCCTCTCCAGACATAGAGAACTTGATCCCCACTGCAATCCAGCCCTAAAACCCTCTCTGTGAGTCCAATTTTGGAGTTGAAATTCAACCCCAAAACCAGGAAACTTCACCACAGTGAGCCAATCTTCAAATTAATTGACTCTACACCTTCACCAGACCAAGAGGAGAAGTTCCCCAGCAAAAGCCCCCTCACCAGGCCAGCCATTGCTTCCAACCTCCAAGCTTTGTGATCGGCCTTGGTCACTTTTGTACCTAGGCATTTCCCGCAGCAAGAGACTTCATCTGGAGCTCTCTTGGACTCAATCGAAGGTGACACAACCCTCAGATCGAAGCTTCACTTCTCTGAGAAAAGGTATGAACTCACTCTTCCTCCCGAGCTCCTGGAGATTCTCCATTTAGTTTGAGTTGATTTCAATGCACCTTAACCATATAGATGTGTTCGTCTCTTCAAGACAAATCGATAGAGTATAAGAACGTAAAAATCCATGGAGAATCGAGTGAGATCTTAGGGTTTTAGTGTGGATGGTCACGGGTGCACACCAGTCGGAGACGATGGCCAGGAGCCGTTGGATCGCGCGTGTATCGAGCGGACGGTCGAGATCAAGTCGGACAGTGCAATGGTACGTGAATGGAGGGCCCACGTAGCACTGACTCAGATGGCGGCGCCGAATCACAGAGCGACATGTGGGTTTTCAATCCGGACAAGGATGACGCGGTGCCGAGTCGGATAAGTAGAAAATTAGGTTTTTTTGGATTTATTTAAATACCAGAAATTCAAAAATTCATATCTTTGCATAGAAAAATAACAAAAATAAGATAAAAATACCCTCTTGCTCAGTGAACAGAGGAGAATAATGTGGAAAAGAAATCAAGTTAATTGGATGAGTATTTTATTTTTAATAATTTATTTACTAAATCCAATGTTTTGATTCTCCATTTGCATAGAAAATTCACCATGGCATGAGACCATAGGACTTTTGAAGCCTCTGATCTTGGGAACATTCCCTGAATTTTTTAAGGTCAGAGGCCATCTCTGTGAAAGGTTATTGATTTTTCAAGTTCATGTCACTGTTTTAGTTATTTTAATTCCAATAATTAGCATGTTGTAAAATAAATTCTAGGAATATTTGGTGGTGTTTTTTAGGACCAGGGGACCCTATGAAAAATATATTTTGAGTTAATTCATTTATAATAACCCTAATTGGCCTAAACTCCCAAAATTGAATTTGAATTAATTAGGGTTAATCACACACCAAATTGACTTGAAAACAATTCTCCATTACTCTTTAGGGTCAGAGGAACCATACATAAAATTTTTGAAATCAATTGGACTTGATTAACCCCACCAAATGGATTGATTAAGCCTCATAAGCAAAATGGAACTTTAAAAATTCATAACTCCAAAAATACTTTTCAAAAATTCACAAAAATGGTTTTGAAGCTTCTCGATATCGGGGAGTTCGGGAAAATTAAAATTGGAATTTTCTAAAAAAGTTAATTTTTCACAATATTTTAATATTTTAATAATTAAAAAAATAATAAAAATCACAAAAAATATTAAAAATTATAAAAATGTCAAATTTTGACTCATAATCACTTAGGAACAAACCAAATATTTTTCCTAAGCCCCTAGGATAAGATATTGAATTTTAAAGGCTTAATGTAATTTTTAATATTAAAAAATGAATTTTCAACCTTTTACTAAAATAATTCTAATAAATCAAAGAAAAATCAAAAAAATTATAAAATTTGTTTCTCTACACTCCTTGAAGTCAGATAAATTTAAGAAAAATATACAATCTATTTTTAAAATTTTAATTTATTTTAAAATTAATTAATACTCTAAAACTCAAAATAATTGTAATAAATAAAATATAATTCAAAAAATCACCAAAATTGGTCCAAGTGGTTCTATGGTCATTAGGAACATCATATAATTTTCTTAAGGACAGAAACCTTTCCTTGGTCATGTTGTTGAATTTTCCTTGAAAATCCCTATTTCTCTACTAAAAATAATTATATAAATAAATTAAAGTCAGAAAAATCACATTTTCTCCTCTAATGTCTTAATTGACATGTGAGTGAGGTCACATAAAAATTTCAAGTTCATTTGAGCTCAATTTAGTGAGTTATGAAATGAATAAGCCTCCTAAAAGGGCATAAAGGTAATTAAGAATTTTAACCCTTAATTAAAACTTTAGGTTTAATCAAAATGGAGGGTAAAATATTTGATTTTAATTTTCTCGTGGATGATTGAAACTTAGGGAAATTAAAAAGGTAGAAACCCATTAAACACTTTGAAAATATCAAAATGAAACTCTAATTAATTAAATAATTTAAATTTTGGAAAGAATATATTTAAAATTTGGATTATTAAATTAGGGATATTATTAAGAGGATACCTATTCTTTAATTTAAAAATCCCTAAATAAGTCACTTCAATAATATTTAGTTCTCAATTAAAAATTAAAATAATAATCCAAACTAAATAAATTAAAAAATAAAAAAAAGATAACCCTTAAATGAATTAATGCTTAAAATGTTAAATGATTCTAATAATTAAAATCAAATTTAAAATCTTGGAGTTAAATAAAATTAAATTAAGTCAAGTCAAAGTTTAAATTAAATTAAATTAACACCTTAACAATTAAATTAAATTAAATTTAAAATATTGAAACTAAAATTAAATTAAATTAAAATTAAAACTAAAATTAAATTAAAACAAAATTAAATTTGAATTAAAATTAAATTAAAATTAAATTAAAATTAAATTAAAATTAAAATTAAATTAAAATTAAATTAAAATTAAATTAAATTAAATTAAATGAAATGAAATGAAATTAAATTCAAATTAAATTAAAGTAAATTAAAATAAAATCACTTAACAACAAACCTAAATGAAATCATTAAGAGTTAAATCAAAACATATCAATAATTTCAACACCTCTTTCTATCTAAGTAAATTTAAAACATAAACATCAATCTGAAACACTGAGATAATTGAAAGTGTAAAGATTTAAATTAAATATAAAATAATTTGAACACTATTCCAAACATAAATTATTAATTAAAACCTCATAATTAAACTAAATCACTTTAAATCATTAACTCAAACTTTAAATTAAGAATGATTAAAATTCTCAACAACCCAACTTGCCCTTAAAGGCTTTAAGTATTATAACTCTTAAATAAGGTATTAAGTGAGATGTCACTTCATTCATCAGGTAATCAAATACCCAGGTTCGCTGAGCAAGAGACAAAGCTTAACTAAACTCCTGGATGATTAATTCACTTGTGCAATTAAATTTACTTGAACTCAAAATAATCCCAGAAGTATTGAAAAGATGTTTAGGACTCGTCCTAAGCACTTCCTCAATATGACAGGATGTTTTATAAGAACAATTGAATTTAATTGTTCTTTGATGAAGAAAATCATCCATAAACCAAAACACAAGAACCTAGGCGTTATAAGAGATGACTAGCAATAGGACTAGGAATTTGGTAGACAACCAAAACCCTGTCCCTTAGCTTTACCTAGGTATTTATTGAAATATTTAAATGCCTTAACATGTGTTTTAAGTGCAGCTTGGGATGAAGGGAAGACCCTCCGAGTACGCTTTTATTTTATTGCAATTTACTTTATCGCAATTTACTTACATGCACTGTACTTTACTTTTTCTTGCATGTTAAACAAGATTGTTGCATGAAAACCAAAACCTTTAGGATAGTCCCTAAAATGAAACCAAAACTAAATTAAAAGTCACCACAAGATAAAATTCACCGCCACAACATTCCAAAATATAAAACAACTCAAAATTTAATTACAAACAGAATAATAAAACTACAATTGCAACTAAATTAAAACGTCACGTTGAATGATCGGGAATACCTCGGATGATGTAACCCACATGTTGCTAACGGGATTTCCCACGGTCTAAATGAAAGTGTGGAACTCATTCAGTTGAGTTTAGCAAATTCATCTTGACTAAGTGAATTCGATGAAAATAACAGTGTCGGGATGACGAAATCGTGGGATCTTATTCGGTTCTGTTTAAACAACTTTAAGATTTGTTTTAATTAAAACACTAAAAACACTTGGATTTTATGATTTTCTCTAAACCAAGACACTTCTCTCATCTCCTGATTTTCATCTTCTAAAACTAAACCTTTGCAACAACAAGGAGCTTGGAGCATGGTGGGCAGCACGGCCATCGTCATCAGCAAAACTTGAATCTGCTTTAGCAAAACCTTTCCTAGTTTTAAACAAAAAAGCCATAGGATTTCGAGGTAGTTTTCTTAGTGCAACATAAATCCTCAACTTTTCGTTAGCCATTTGCATGATCATGTTATGTAAATTAAGCCCTAACCGGTCTTAGGACTCCGAGGTAGTCGTTCGGTACGACATATACCCTCACATCTTCGAGGCTATTTGTGTGATTATATCATACAAATATAAGTCCTAATTAATTAAAATTGGCAGGATCACAACATTAAATAAACTCCCAATACGAAGCTAAATAATAGGATAATTTGAGAAGTTGCCAAGATTCTTCTTGAATTCTCAACTTTTCCTACTTCTCTTCCTTTGGACTCCTAAAATAGATTGTTCCAAATTCGAGCTAATCCCTATTGAAATTTCCAAAACCCAATCCTTTGAAAACCTTAAACTTTGAAATTCTTGAGAGCGAAACCACTGATCATTATCGAGAGTTTTCTTAAATGATTCCCGTCATTTAAGATGTAATTAACTATAGGGGTTTGCCCTTATAGGGAACTTTAAGAACCCAGGTAATATAAACCCTGCTTAATTTCTTTGTATTGAGCAGGGGAACTTGTCAGCTTATAAAATTGGTTCGCAGACCAAACGGATGTCACAAATCTTCTAGTTTATTTAACCAAGCCCCATCATCAAGCAATGTGTCTATTCATTGGAATAGATATACGGTTTGTGATGCGGTGCTCGTTTATATAAACTATTTGGGATGTGAGATCGGTTTGATTTCATATCTTAAAATTTTTAAATTTAAAAATTATTTTCAAAATCAAATGCTACTTTCCAATATATATATATATATTTAAATTAAATTTAAAATCTAAAAATTCGCCGACAATTTCTGTAGGCGACCCCTTTTTAAAAATACAACCTACAAACCTAAAAATATGCCGACAACTTCTGGCGACTCCGCTGAGGACTAGCTCCTCTCTTCATTTTTGATTAGATGTTTTTGCTTTCATAAATCGATAGTGAGTCCATATCCCTAGTGGACCAAAACTATCATTCTTCCGTTGGCATACTACGTTCATTTCTATCTTGAACAAGTATAACCAACTTCTCTCGGATTTAGGAGCCACTGTTTAGACACCCCTAAACGGAGAGGTTCCAAGATCCTTTTACCTCTTTTCTGAGGTGGGGTGGACCCCCAATAGGTGTTAGCTTAGGAGAAGTCCTTCGAGTCGAGAAGTCTTGCATAAGACTTTCTCTTCCTTTCCAATTCTAAATCGAACCCTTTACCTTTTCTATAACCTTTTTCCTTTAATCGTTTTGTTTCTAACAAAAGAACCCGCTAATAAACAACCTTCTAATAAACAATCTCTTTTAAAAATCACAAATACACTAAGATAAACAAAAATGTGTTCGGACTCTTTTTTTTTGTCTTAAACTTTACAACGAAAGGAAGCATAATTCGGGACTGACATTCGGAATCTGCCCTGCAAAAAATGACTGCCCCAAATTTAATCTTCTCCTTCACCAATGGAATGGACTTCGCCGTTTACAAGGATGAGCTGCCTGACAATGGGATCATCCGTTTCGGACAAGGATTTGGTAACAAGATATCAAGTTCGCTGACGTCACTCTCTTTGCACTAATGGACAAAGTGCCGAAGCGAAGAGCCCGTAATTGAGTTCGACTTGAAGTCGGCTCAGAATTCCCTCCTACAAAGGGTTCCAGTTGAAAGGAGTACTACTTGTTCGTAGGAGGATCGTTGTCTCTACCCCCACCGGTCTAGTCATCTCTCGCACCTACCCCGGCTTCTGCCAAACTAAAGGGGAAGGAAATCCAAGTCTGTGATGAGCCTGTCACTGTGGAGGGTACAGATTTTGCTACAATACCATCTTTTTTTTTAGATTGGGTCCAGTTCAAGAGTTGCTCCCCTAACTCGGACTTAAAGGAGAAATAGAAGCAGAAAGATTGCCAAGATCGAGAAAGCCAAAGCTACTGAAGTTGCTTTTCTAGAAGAAATTCCTGAGGAAAGAGAAGAACTGCCTGAGTATATAACTCTGTTGGAAGGAAGCAGGTTTCACCCTCTCTCTGCTGCATCAGATGAAGAGAATGTCTGTAGGATCGCCGCTGCATTACCCCGACCTGCGTACTACAGCAATTACAAAAGGAAAAGGGATACGACTACGCCATTTGCTCGACTGCAAGCTGTGATAGAAAGATTGGCAAAGAAAAAAGATGCCCTGTGTCAGAAATCTTAAGAAGGATGGGACGGGTGCCAGCTAAATCCCGCCTCGAACCGCGAATAGAGCATGTTGCTGCCACAGAGAAACCAAAGAAGAAGATAAAAGTCAGTTCACCCGTTGTTGTATCGGGTCTGCAAATTAGGGAGGATACCACCTTCCAGCATATAGCCGACAAATCATCCGGTCCTAGGCTTCCGGCTGCAAGAAGGATGGTATGGCGACCTACTACTGGTGAGCTAAGACCAAAAGAATGTCCTGAGAAGAAAAGTCTCGTCAGGAGACTTGATTCAGAAGAAAGCACTACTGCAATAAAGGGGACTCCTGGAAAGGAAGTTCAACAACCGCCACGTGACAACTGCGAGACCGTGCGGAAAACACCACTCGAAGATGCCATCGATAAGTTAAGGACCGACATCCGACGGTTAACAAAAGAAAGAGAAGAAAAAGTAGAAATGAAGTTGATTCATCAGAATTTATGGATGAGGAGTATGCTGAGATCAACATGGTTGAGACACGAGCATCGTCAGCTTCGCAAGGTGCTCCAGCAGCTGCAGAAAGAGATGAACCAGAAGTGATGAGAGCACAGCTTTGGGAAAGAGATGACACAATTTCCCAGATGGCAAAGAGAATGGAAGAGATGGGCTGCCGCCTTAGCCACTCTCCGCAGTCGAGTACAACCTCGGAAAGAAACACCCCAGAGATCATCCATATTGCAGATGGAGGAAAAGAGATCACATCTGTCAACGGAGACGAGCAACCAAAGAAGGATTCTGCACAAAGCATGATTCCAAAAAAGGACATTAAAAACATGGTAGAACAACATGTGCGAGAAGCCCTAACACAATCTAAGAGTGGAACATCTGTTCAGACGGGTAGACCTTACCCCGAAGAGTTTGATGCAGTACAATACCCGAAAGGCTTCGTACCACCTCTGTTTAAGACTTTTGATGGAATGGGAAACCCCCGGTAGAATGTCGCACATTTTCGTGCTAGTTGCTGCAATGCCGGTGGGAGTGACGCTCTACTCTTCCGTCAGTTCGTCAGCAGTTTATCAGGGATTGCCTTCTACTAGTACGTAGAATTGTCGAACGGTTCAGTAAAGACCTTTTCAAAACTAGAGAATCACTTTGTTAAGTGTTTGCCGGGGCTCAACACCACATCACTATCGGTGATCTAGTGGTGGAGCAACAGAAACCGAATGAGGCTTTAGTGGATTACATACTTCGATGGAGAAACTTAAGCATGAAGTGTGAGCCACAGCTACAAGAGCAACATGTAGTCAGCATCCTACTTAAAAGTATCCATGGCCCGATAGCACTTCTCCTTAAAGGATTTACAATCAAGACTTTCGAGAAGTTGCTTAGCAAGGCCGGGAGCTTACAAGAGGAGGCAAAGCAGTTAAGTTTTGTAGACAAGACCGACAAGCAGAAGCCCGTGAAGACATTTGAAAAGAAATCTGGAATCGTCGCAACAGTAGATAAGGGCAAGCAGTCGGTTCAGATATAGCCAGAGCGGCCACAGCCTAGTTACCAACCACCGCAACGGACATGCCAACAACCACCACAGAGCTATCAGCAACCTCAGCAGGGCTACCAGCAACCTCGTCCGAGCTATCAGTCGCCTCAGCATTATGAACAACCACCTCTTTCATCGCGTACCTTAAGAGAACTTCTAAATAGAGAATATCCATTCAAAACTGAAGCAATAGCGAAGATGTTCCGCAGCTTAATGAAGACACCGGATTTTCGGCTACCGAGCCCAAGAGGTCGGAGGAAGTCAATAAGAAAGATCATCCGAACTATTGCCCTTACCACCAGATGCTCGGACACAAGATAGAGGATTGCATCACTTTCAAGAGTTGGCTTGATGACAATCTCCGGAAAGGGAACATAACAATCCCGAAGGAATACATGAAGGAACCCCAGAAAGGATGTTCCGTCAAAGTTATTTCAACGGATCCCATTATTCCGATATACCCGTACACGACCAATGATGGATGGAGTATCGTCTGGACAAAGTCTTCAAAGAAAATTTTGGATCATATCCAGATCGCTTCGGTACGCGCTTCAACTCAGAGTTTGAAACCTGTCGAGCCGGCACTATCACTTGCGATTGAAGAACCACCCCAGGAGGAGGAGAAGATCGTAGAAGAGAAGAAAACTGAGGCTCCAAAGGGTAGACTAGGGGCTGCTTATCCTAGGATGGTTGTTTCCAATTCGGGGGAGAAATCCCTCGAACTCCTGACTCTGTATGATTATCTGCTCGCCTCGGCGAGATATTATAATGATAAGGGTTATGGCGTTGGCTACGTTTTGACTGTTTCTAACGATTACGTAACTAGCGACAACCGGCTTAATCTGGATCTCGATTCCAATACAAATAACGATTCTCAAATCATACATAACCTCGATGACCACGACAAAAAAGATGTTCACAAAGGAGGCTACGAAAGCTCGACAAGAAACGAGTCCATTTGTGAGTTCCGAGGAGCTCCGATCACGATAGAATTAGAACTATCAGACATCAAAGCAACTCCACAAGAGCCAGTCGTCCCGATTCAAAAGGAGACACGGCGGATCCAGACTCGGATTCGGAAGAGATTGCGAAGTTAATCTAAGAAGTGGAAAAGTTCTACCTCCGAGAATGGGTCCAAAGAATAAAGGAAAGCAGGTGGTTGCTCATGAAGAGTCAACCCCAGCAAAGGAACTGCCCATTCGGGAAGAAACCGAGGAACATGGTAATAAAGTGGACTACAACGTGCTAGCCCATCTTAGGAAGCTACCGACGAAGCTAAGCATATATGACGCTCGATCTCGTCGAAGGAGATGAAGGAGGCTCGATCGAGGCTTTACTTGATCCGGAGATTTGTTTAGCTCAAATGGCGGTAATTCCTTCGACGAGGTTTGCTCGTTAAGAGAACGACAAGGTGTTACCTTCACGAACAATGATCTATTACGGGAACGATTGATCACAACCGACCGTTGTACATTTCAGTCACTATTGGAAAATTTACGCTCTCCAGAGTGTTGGTTGATCCAGGAGCATCAATTAACATAATGAATCTTCGGACGCTAGTATATTTGGAAATTGATGCTTGCGAGCTTGAAGCATACAATATGTTATTAAGAGGCTTCAATTAAAAAGGAGAAAGAGCTCTTGGACCGATAACACTACTAATGAAGACCGGTGATTTAGCAAAGACAACCGCAAAGTTCCACAAAATTGATTCTGAGACATCGTTCAATGCTCTACTGGGTCGGCCATGGATCCATGAAAACCGGATGGTACCATCATCTCTGCACCAGTGCATAAAGTATTACGAAGGAGGAGAATAGTGTATCAAAGGTGACTTGCAACCATTCTCCGTGCATGAAATCAGAATTTATGAAGACGCGGCCTACTACGCGCCTCCGAAGAAAACAATCTTTTCCAGAAATACCATACCAAATGAAGAAAAAGAAATTCGAGACGATGAAGAACCTGAAGTTCTAGTCCAACAGTCACTCACCACTCCCTTATGGCGAGATGGTGAAGATTTCTCCAGAACTCGCACCCGAGGTCGAGGCCGGGGACGAGGACGTGGAAGAAACATTGTAACAGTTGGACAGAAGAAACCGGTCATCGATGTTGATTGGGAGAACAGTAAGAAATTGAGAAAGAAGCAGCAACAGTAAATCAAAAGAAACCCCAGTTCAAGATCCCTCTTGAAGATGAAAAAAATGAAGAATACAAATCAATGTACGAGAAGATTAACCATTATGTACATACTATGACCCTGACCCCGATCCATTCTAATAAGATCGAGGGTATGGTGGTCAAGGAAGTGCATGGTGGTGGTGCTAAGCCAATCAAGTTCTACCGTGGTGCTTCTTCTTCCAAAACTGAAAAAAATGTACAATTTGAAGATGTTACCTCTTCTGAATTAATGGAACTACTTTTTGAGTGGTAATCTCCTTGTGTTCAAAATTTAATTCAACGTGGAGTCTTACCTCAGCGATGGACAAAAGGCTGATCACAACACTTTGAAAAATTATGGAATAATGCCGGTCGGCCTCCCATTTCAAAACATGGTATTGGATTCGACACAGTAGGATCAGTTGATGATACGGGATTTTGCTTGGTTGTCACTTGCAAGCCTAATAAAGACTGCTTGGAAGCTTCAGAAGATCTCGAGGATCTACCAATCGGAGACGCTCCACAAGAATTTGAAGAAGAAATCAAATCTACAATAGATGAGTTAATGGAAGTTAACTTAGGTACTAGCGAAGAGCCTAGGCCGACCTTTGTTAGCTCCTTACTAAATAAAGAAGACTTCAAAGAGATAATCAAGCTACTGATGGAATTCAAGGACTGTTTTGCTTGGAGTTATGATGAAATGCCAGGATTAGCTCCAGAAGTCGCAGTTCACAAATTATGAGTGGATTACACTGCCGATCCAGTTAGACAAGCTCCAAGAAAAATGCGTCTAAAGATTGAACAACAAGTAATAGCTGAAGTTCAGAAGCTAATAGACGCTAAATTTATCCGTGAAGAACAATATCCAACTTGGTTAGCCAACGTGGTACCAGTCAGAAAGAAGAATGGACAGATCAGAATCTGCGTAGACTTCAGAGATTTGAATAAAGCATGTCCAAAGGACGAATTCCCACTACCAATCCCAAAACTGATGATCGAAATCGCTTCAACACATGAAATCTTCTATTTCATGGATGGATCATCAAGATACAATCAGATAAAGATGGCACCAGAAGATGAAATGCTCACGGTATTCAGAACGCCGATCGGAGTGTATTGTTACACAGTAATGCCATTCGGACTAAAGAACGCATGGCAACATACCAAAGAGCGATGACGAAGATTTTTGATGATCTCATTCACAACCAAGTCGAGTGCTACGTGGATGATGTGGTCATCAAAAGTAAACTGAAGGAAGATCACCTGTATGATTTGAGAATTGTTTTCGAGCGACTAAGAAAATTTAACCTTAAGATGAATCCCTTAAAATACGCCTTCGGCGTCACCTCCGGGAAATTCTTAGGATTTGTTGTCCGACATCGAGGGATTGAAATCGATCCGTAGAAGATTAAAGCTATTTTAGAAATTCCTCCTCCCAAAACTTTGAAACAACTACGATCTTTTCAAGGGAAGTTGACATATCTTCGACGCTTTATCTCGAACTTGTCAGGTAGGTGTCAGCCCTTCTCGGCATTAGTTAAAAAGGACGCCAAATTCGTTTGGGATGAGAAATGCCAGCGGGCTTTCAAGGATGTTAAGTAATATTTAATGACACCTCCTGTCTTAGCAGCCCCAGTCTCAGGTAGACCGTTAATACTTTATACCGCGGCTTTAGACGATTCTCTCGGAGCCCTGCTAGCCCAGGTCAATGACGAGGTAAAAGAAAACGCCCTCTACTACCTAAGCAGTCGTCTAATTCCGACGGAAATAAAATATCCTCCTATTGAGAAGCACTGTTTGGCCCTGATCTTTGTCGCACAGAAGCTCAGGCACTACATGCTTTCTCATAAGGTCAACCTTATTTCGAAGTTTAATCCGTTGCAATATTTGATGACCCAACCGACGCTTTCCGGCAGACTTGCCAGTGGTCAATGATACTATTGGAATTCAACATAACTTTCATTCCTCTTCGCACCGTAAAGGGGCAAGTCCTAGCATACTTCCTTGCAGCACACCGTATACCGGCAGAATCGTCTCTCAACGACGACTTGCCAAACGAGCAGATAATGAACCTAGAAGACCCTGATGATCGACGTTGGGAACTATACTTCGACGGTGCGTCCTCAGCACAGAAAGATAAAGAATCGCAAACGATAGTGCCCGGTAAGGCAGGAATCGGACTAATCTTTATAACACCGGAGCGGGGAATGTTAAGATACTCCTACCACTTAACGAACCGTGTACAAACAACAAGGCGGAATACGAAGCCCTTATAACCAGACTGGAATTAACCATTCAGATGGGAATAACGGACATCAACATCTACAGAGATTCTCAGTTGATCATTCAACAGGTCGCCGGACAGTACAGAATTTTAAAGCTAAGGCTCAAGCAGTACTTCCAGTATGCCATGAAATTGTTGGAGCGTATTCCAAATGTAACAATCTACAAGATTCCCAGGAGAGAAAATGCTCTCGCCGATGCGTTAGCCCTCCTTACAAAGAAATTTGCATGCTTGTAGGATGAGTCAGTTGAAGTGTCAGTCCAGGGGCGTCATGTTCTCTCATAACTCGACATGGATACAGTACACAAATTAGAAAAAGCAGAAGAATCAGTTGCAGCAGTGACAAAAAATACAGGGGATTGGCGGTAGCCATTGATAGACTACTTGCAGACAGGAAGCCTGCCTGACGAAAAGTCGTTAGCCCATCAAATCAAGAAAAGAACTCTGTCTTACACATTGATAAACAACACGTTATACAGAAGGTCTTTTGATCAGATGTGGCTAAGATGCCTGAGCGGGTCCGAGGCTTGCGAAATTGTCAAAGAAGTACACTCAGGACTTTGTGGCGCTCATCAGTCGGGTCCGAAAATGAAAATGAAGATTAAAAGACTAGGGTACTACTGGCCCTCGATGATGACCGATTGCATGAAGATTGCCAAAAGTTGTCACCAGTACCAAGTACAAGGAGTGGTTCTACATCAACCTCAAAATGTGCTACATCTGATAATCGCATCGTGGCCATTTGAGTGTTGGGGCACAGATATTGTGGGTCTGATAGAACCGCCTTCTTCAAGAGGAAATCGCTTCATTCTTGCAGCTACATACTACTTTTCTAAATGGCCAGAAGCTATACCACTCAGAGAAGTGAAGGCACACCATGTCTTACTGGTTTTTCGAGAACCAAGTTTTCTACCATTTTTGGAGTACTGCGCGAGATCATTTCAGATAATGGGTCTGCATTCAAAAGTAAAAAGATCAACAATTTTATCAGAAGACACGGGATCGATTGGCGATACTCAACGATCTACTACCCAAGAGCAAACGGCTTGGCCGATGCTTTTAATAAAACTCTCGTTCAAATTTTAAAGAAAACTTTGGACAACAACAAGAGAAATTGGAACGAGAAGTTGTTAGAAGCTTTATGGGCCTACAGGATGAATTTTAGGATTCCTACTCAGTCTACGCCTTACGCTTTAGTGTACGGGTCCGAGGCCGTCTTGCCCCTGGAAGTTCAGCTTCCGTCACTCCGAATTGCAGTTGCAAAAAAGATCACTACAGAAGAAAATGCCAGACTACGATTGGAAGAGTTGGAAAGCTTGGAAGGGAAAAGACCTTCCGCGCAACAGAATTTGAAACTGTATCAAGCCAAGATGATCCAGACCCATGATAAACTGGTCCGTCCAAGAACTTTCAAAGTCGGTGACTTGGTTTTGGTTCTCAGAAGACCTATTCTTGCACATCGCTAGATAGGTGGTAAATTTGAACCAACATGGGAAGGGCCGTTCGTGGTCGAGACAGTCTACTCAGAAGGTTCCTACAACTGGTGAATTGCTGTGGAGAATGACCCATGCTTCCAATCAATGGACAATATTTAAAGAAGTATTATGCAACCTGATATTTTGAAGGGTGGCCTCTAAAGTAGAATCTAATCCCTAGAAACACGGGTAGAGTAATCACTTTGTGACTGGGTCCGAACCCAAAACAAAATAAAATGGATGATAAAAAAAATCTCATCAATGAAAATGTTAAAAAAGAAAACATGGGAAATCGTAATATTAAAATGTCAATATTTCTTTTAAATCCATTCATTCCTGATATTTTCTCATCTCTTCCTACTTTCTTTAAATTTAAAAAGAAGTGAATAAGAATTTTGAAGTGTTTTTCTTATTGTTCTTGTTCTTAGTACAGCCCCTGATCCTTTCCTTGTTTTTTCGCAGGGAAATGTCGAACGGGTGGTTGGTTCTAAATTTTAGAAATGGCGTGAGTTTAGCACTTGCTGAAAACAGGGTGAGGTATGGAGTAGTGATAGAGATTGACTCAAACTTCACACCAGCCGGCTTACAATACGAAGAAAATGATTGTATCATAGTTGATCGAGAAGAACTTCACAGCCATACAGTGATGAAAATGGGTGGCCCGAGCCACCAATCCAACAACAAGAAAAGAAAAGCAAACGCCGCTCATGCAACCGGAGAAGATAAGAAAGTTAAGTCTGTGGTTACCACAACAGAGTGTAGGCTTGTCAGCACCGCGCCCGCAGAAATTCAAGGGGTAAGGAGAGCTACTCTCACTGCTACCCAGCGAAGAAATAAGAATCGTCACATTCGCAAAATGTTGACCAAGTTAGCAGAAGATCAACTAAACAGACAGTGGATACCGTTAGTGTAAATGCTCCAAGGAGACTGGTTCGTCAGGAATCAGAAAGAAGAAAGTCAACTCCAAGAAATTTGGAACAGATAAAAGAAGTACCAAGAAAAGCAGAAATAGAGTCAGTACATCGACGCCGAGCAGATGTACCAGATCCGAAGAGTCTTGTTGCGAAAGCAACCCCAGAGGATGTCCCTACAGAGACTATCCCCGAGGAGCCGAGACATGCAGGAGAACGTACTGGGGTTGAGCCATAAATCCCGCAGTATGTTACTAGACACCGAGGACTTCAGATAATCCCGGAAAACGAGCTGGAGAAAATGCAGCTAGTTGAGAAGAGAACCTTTGAATACTTTGAAAGAATTGGAGACAGGAGGGTCAACATTTTAGAAGGACTCGAGCTGCATACAGATGTGTTCTCAGATTATGAACAACAACAAATTGTAAACTGCATCCTCGAATTACAGAAAATGGGCCGAGCTGGCCACCTGAGGGAAAATACTTATTCAGAACCCCGAAGATGGATGCCAGGAAAAGGAAGAGTTACAATCCAATGCGGATGTTGCTACAATTTTGCCCTAGACAGAAAAGGAAATCCACCAGGGATACTCCGTCGCAGTGAGGTGGATCCAATGTCAAGAATCATTAAGAGAATGGTGAAAAGGACGATAACATGGAAGGTATTGTCTGCAGATTGCATACCCAACAGCTGCATTATTAACATCTACAAGGAAAGCGACTGCATACCTCCACATATAGACCATCATGACTTTGTTAGACCCTTTTGCACAGTGTCATTCGTCAACCAGTGCAACATCATGTTCGAATCTGACCTCCGGATTGCAGGCCCCGGTGAGTTCCGAGGGCCGGTGAAGATACCACTACCGGTAGGTTTCGTCCTGGTGTTAAAAGGAAACGGAGCAGACGTTGCGAAGCATTGCATTCCAGGAGTGCCTGTGGAGCGGATCTCAGTTACTTTTAAAAGAATGGATGACAGAAAAATGTCTTACCACTTTAAGCCAGATCCAGAATTGGAGAGTCTCCGTCCCTACGAGCTGTGAGTTACATGGGAAATAACACACCTCCAATACACATCCATGCGGCATTCCTGCCAAGGGTGGCTTGGAAGGTGATGTTATTGCCCATGTTTCTTACTATTCAGACATGGATTTTTTGACAAACGCTTTTGGATGGATCAACAAGAATCTTACACAATCCGTTTTGGATTTACATGGATTGTATGAGACATTAAATTTCCGAGAAAAATGTCATCATGATCAGATCAAGTTGTATGATATATTTCCAGCAAGTTGGAATGCAAAGGACTACGTCATATTTTGCTTTCACCTCTTTTTGTGCAAATTGACTGGGAAACGCCATTAGAGTTAAATGAACTTTGAACGAAGAACAGAAAAGAAAAAAAATAAATGAGAACTTTTCCTAAAAATCTGAATATTAAAATGAACTTTAAATTCACATGAACACTAAATAAACAACAAAAGACAAAATGGGATCATTAAAGGACAAACAAAATGAATCTAAAATCTCAAATTGAATTTCGATCTCAAATCCCTAATTCAAACCTTTCAGTTCTTTCCTCCATCGAAATCTGTTTGAAACTCTTTTGAAGTTTGAATATTCTCTTCAACTTGTCGTTAATTTAAGTCTTTTCAGCTTGGTACACTTACCAGCTCCTTTCAATTCTCTTTCTTGTGTCTTAGAGGATCGACTAGTTCTATTGTCACGGAGCCACGAACTTTGTTCGATTTGGTTCTGATGGCATAAGACCGTGTCCCTCTTTATACAGATAAATTTCTGAGACTGGTACCAAATTCCAGTTCTCTTCTTTCGAGGTCGGTACCAAATTCTGACTCTCTTTCAAATTGATACCTAAATTTCAATTCTAAAGTCCCGAGACTGGTACCAAATTCCAGTTCTCTTCCTTCGAGGTCGGTACCAAATTCCAATTCTCTTTCGAATTGATACCTAAATTTCAATTCTAAATTTCCGAGATTGGTAACAAATTCCAGTTCTCTTCCTTCGAGGTCGGTACCAAATTCCAATTCTCATTCGAATTGATACTAAATTTCTATTCTAAATTTCTGAGACTGGTACCAAATTCCAGTTCACTTCCTTCGAGGTCGGTACCAAATTCCGACTCTCTTTCGAATTGATACCTAAATTATAATATTAAATTACCGAGACCGGTACCAAATTCCAGTTCTCTTCCTTCGAGGTCGGTACCAAATTCCGATTCTCTTTCAAATTGATACCAAATTTCAATTTTAAATTTCCGAGATCGGTACCAAATTCCGGTTCTCTTCCTTCAAGGTCGGTACCAAATTCTGACTCTCTTTCGAATTGATACCAAATTTCAATTCTAAATTTCCGAGACTGGTACCAAATTCCAGTTCTCTTCCTTCGAGGTCGGTACCAAATTCTGACTCTCTTTCGAATTAATACCAAATTTCAATTCTAAATTTCCGAGATTGGTACCAAATTCCAGTTCTCTTCTTTCGAGGTTGGTACCGAATTCCGACTCTCTTTCGAATTGATACCAAATTTCAATTCTAAATTTCCAAGACTGGTACCAAATTTCAGTTCTCTTCTTTCGAGGTCGGTACCGAATTCCGACTCTCTTTCGAATTGATACCAAATTTCAATTCTAAATTTCTGAGCCTGGTACCAAATTCCAGTTCTCTTCCTTCGAGGTCGGTATACCAAATTTCAATTCTAAATTTCCGAGACTGGTACCAAATTCTAGTTCTCTTCCTCTCGAGGTCGGTACCAAATTCTGACTTTCTTTCGAATTGATACCAAATTTCAATTCTAAATTCCCGAGACTGGTACCAAATTCCAGTTCTCTCCTTTCGCGGTCGGTATCAAATTCCGACTCTCATTCGAATTGATACCTAAATTTCGATTCACAACTTTCGAGACTGGTACCTATATTCCGGTTCTCATTTCGAGGTCGGTACCTAAATTCCGACTCTCTTTTCGAGATCGATACCTAAATTTCTATTATCTTTCAGGATTGATACTTAAATTTCAAATCTCACTCTCTCGAGATCAGTACCTAAATTCTGATTCTCATCCTTTTTCCGTCGATACTTAAACTCTGATTCTCACTCCGAGGCTGGTACCTAAATTCCAGTTCTCTTCGCAATCCCGAGGTTGAAACCCAAGTTTCAATTCTCATTTCAAATCCAAATTTCAAATTCAAAATTTCCTTAAATTGATTTTTTAAATTAAACTTCAATCAAAATTGAAACTCAGAACAAATCAAAATCTAAACTCACACATTGAAACTTGAAATTTAAAGTTAAAATGAAATCTAAATCGAATTCCCCAGATCTTGTGATTTGGAGTTCACCTCCTTTTCCATTCCCCAGCAAGAGTTCAGGAATCTCCAGTCTTGGAAATATACCTGATACTCCCCAACGGAAATTCTTCTACTTTGTCCTAAGTTTGTCACTTAGACATCTGTGTTGGTTTTGTTGATCTCTTCGGTCAACGCTAATACGCGGGATGTGATTGGTTAGCACACCATACCTATTGGGGGTCCATTTGTTGACCTCAATTTTGGCGAGGTCTTTTGCTTCTCTCTTTAGTACTTAGGATCTAGCCTTAGGCATTTCCTTTGACTAATCTTAGAGGACTAGAAATGGAACCCACCATTTAGAAATTCAAACTACTTCTTAACTCATTGCAAACCCCACAAGCTTGATTGTAGACCCCTAATCACCTAGAGGGTTGAAATCAAATGTGGAGATTTAAATGATGAGTTCTATATAGGACTTTTTGGCCTTAGGAATACACTGGATGGCCTGGTCTGGTGAGGGTTGACTTGCACATACACTACACTCCCAAGTCCTAAAACTACACTCTCACCCAACTTTACTTCCTGACTCATGTAGATAATTCATATGGATGGTCCTTAACCCCTAAGCCCTTGGCTAAGAGGGTTAGTAAAAACATAGTGAATGCCTCAAATGAGTCCTCTCATGGCTCATATGGGCTTAATATGGCTTCATGGCTCAACCAAAGTGATTTCATTTCACTCACACTTGATCAATCTTCCTTTTTCCAAAATTTGCAAAATTTCCCAAATTACCCAAAATTCCTCAAAAACAATCCTAAACACTTCCCACCACTCAAATTGATCACCCTTAGCCAAAAATACCAAAATTTCCAAAAATACCCCTAAACCCCCCAAAATTACCAAAATACCCTTCTACCCCAAAAATCCAAAAAATTCTAAAAATTCCCAAAAAATTCCAGAAAATCTCAAATATTCCCAATTTCATTTTGTTCAACTACACCATAGGCTAATTTTTTCAATTTACCCCACTTATACCAAAACCGCCAATTTGACCCATTTTTTAACCCAAGTGAACCCAATGTCAAACCAAACCACCCCAATTGACCTCAATTTAGGTCCAATTCAATTCTAAACTTCAATTCAATATCCCCAATATCAATTTAGACCAAATCCAAGTCCAATTTGATTGAAATTTGGGCCCAATTTCAATTTGAAGCCTAAGGCCCAATTTTGGCCCATGACCTAAACCTAGCCTAAACCAACCCAACTCAACCCCAATTGGCCCCAAATATTTTCTAAAACCTTCCTAACATCCCCATAAACAAAACACTAACTTGATTTGCCCCAAATTTGAACCTAAACTCCACCCAAACCTAACCCAAAACCAAAATCCCTCAAATTGACTTAAGCCCAAACCTAACCCAAATGGGCCCAAATCTCAAAATTAGAGCCCAAACAAAGTTGAAAACTCTTTGTAACACTCCCATAAAGATTTTTCAACATTAATTTTACACCAAATTCAACCTTAGCCCAACCTTAGCCCAAGTTAGCCCAATTTGGTCCACCTTGCCCCTTTACCAAAAAAAGCCCAAATTCAACCCAATTTTACTCCAAATCATACCAAATTGATTCCAAACCATTCATGAAACATCCCTAAACTAAACTCAACATTTATTTGGCATGGTCTTTCACAAAATTCTTCATCCAAAAGTCCATTTTGAATTATAAAGGCCCACCCATTTAAGCAATTTAAAAAGCCCACTTCCACTAAACCCAAAAGCCCAAAAATTCATCCAAAGCCCACATGACAATTCCTTCTCATCATGTACTTGATAAAATCATTCCCTAAAGTTTGAAACCTATGATTAAATCATTCCAAATTAGGCTTTATCCAAATACCCATCAAAATGCCAAAATTTCTAAAATCCATTCCAATGAAATTGACTAAGCCATCCCCAAGCCCAAATGAAGCCATGAAGCCATCCTTAAGCCTCATGTAAAGCCATGAGAAGTTTAACATGTGACCATTCCATAAATGGCAAGAGGAGGAGCCTCTTTAAGGATTCTATTAAAGGTGATTAAACCTTTTCATGCTTCCCCTAAACTATGTTTAAACTTAAACATGCTTGTATAGTGACTTCTCCCCACTAATCTAGCTGACTCACCTGACCTCCCTCAGCCCAAACCAGAGCTTGGAGAGGTGAACCCAACCCATTTGCATGACTTGACCCATTTGGATACAAAATCAGCCCTCTCCCCATACCACTTAAAGCTAAACTCTTTACACATGTCCATGGCTAATTGACTGCACCATTGCCAACCCCTGATCCTTCTGATCAAGATGGTGACCTAACCCTGCCGGCCAGCAGCCTGGGTCACCGGAAAACACCATGCCCGAGAGCTCCATGAGAGCCAAAAGTTCAAAAATCACCTGTTGAGCTGTCTCATGTCCATTGAACACCATAGCTCTTCTTCTCCTCCCCTGAGCAGCTGATCCCAGCCTTCAAACCCCCCTGGGAAGCCTCCAGCCAGCTCTATTTAAACTCCACCCCCTCTCGGCCAAAGAGGGTGTTGAACCAAACCTTACCAAAACTCTGCCAAAACCACTCCAGATCCCTCTCCAGACATAGAGAACTTGATCCCTACTGAAATCCATCCCTAAAACCCTCTCTGTGAGTCCAATTTTGGAGTTGAAATTCAAGCCCAAAACCAAGACACTTCACCACAGTGAGCCAATCTTTAAATTGATTGACTATACACCTTCACTAGACCAAGAGGAGAAGTTCCCCAGATAAAGCCCCCTCACCAGGCCAGCCATTGCTTCCAGCCTCCAAGCTTTGTGATCGGCCTTGGTCACTTTTGTACCTAGGCATTTCCTCAGAGCAAGAGACTTCATCTGGAGCTTGCTTGGACTCAATCGAAGGTGACACAACCCTCAGATCGAAGCTTCACTTCTCTGAGCAATGGTATGAACTTACTCTTCCTCCCAAGCTCCTGAAGATTCTCCATTTAGTTTGAGTTGATTTCAATGCACCTTAACCGTATAGATGTGTTCGTCTCTTCAAGACGAATCAATAGAGTATAAGAACGTAAAAATCCATGGAAAATTGAGTGAGATCTTAAGGTTTTAGTGTGGATGGTCACAAGTGCACACTAGTCAGAGACGATGGCCAGGAGCCGTTGTATCACGCGTCTATCGAGCAGACGGTCGAGATCAAGCCGGACAGCGCAATGGTACGTGAATGGCGGACCCCGTAGTGCTGACTCGGATGGAGACGCTGAATCACTGAGTGACACGTGGGCTTTCAATCCGGACGAGGATGACGCGGCGCCGAGTTGGATAAGTAGAAAATTAGGTTTTTTTGGATTTATTTAAATACCAGAACTTCAAAAATTCATACCTTTGCATAGAAAAATCACAAAAATAAGATAAAAATACCCTCTTGCTCAGTGAACAGAGGAGAATAATGTGGAAAAGAAATCAAGTTAATTGGATGAGTATTTTATTTTTAATAATTTATTTACTATTTCCAATGTTTTGATTCTCCAATTGCATAGACAATTCACCATGGCATGAAACCATAGGGCATTTGAAGCCTCTGATCTTGGGAACATTCTCTGAATTTTTCAAGGTCAGAGGCCATCTCTGTGAAAAGTTATTGATTTTTCAAGTTCATGTCACTGTTTTAGGTATTTTAATTCCAATAATTAGCATGTTGTAAAATAAATTCTGGGAAAATTTGTGGTGTTTCTTAGGACCAGGGGACCCTATAAAAAATATATTTTGAGTTAATTCATTTATAATAACCCTAATTGGCCTAAACTCCCAAAATTGAGTTTGAATTAATTATGGTTAACCACACACCAAATTGACTTGAAAACAATTCACCATTACTCTTTAGGGTCAGAGGAACCTTACATAAATTTTTTGAAATTAATTGGACTTGATTAACCCCACCAAATGGATTGATTAAGCCTCATAAGCAAAATGGAACTTTAAAAATTCATAACTCCAAAAATACTTTTCAAAAATTTACAAAAATGGTCTTGGAGCTTCTCTAATATCGGGGAGTTCAAGAAAATTAAAATTGGAATTTTCTAAAAAGTTGATTTTTCACAATATTTTAATATTTTAATAATTAAAAAATAATAAAAATCACAAAAATATTAAAAATCATAAAAATGTCACATTTTGACTCCTAATCACTTAGGAACAAACCAAATATTTTTCCTAAGTTTCTAGGATAAGATATTGAATTTTAAAGGCTTAATGTAATTTTTAATATTAAAAATGAATTTTCAACCTATTTCACTAAAATAATTCTAATAAATCAAAGAAAAATCAAAAAATTATAAAATTTATTTCTCTGGACTCCTTGAGGTTAGAGAAATTTAAGAAAAATAACAATATATTTTTCAAATTTTATTTTATTTTAAAATTAATTAATACTCTAAAACTCAAAATAATTGTAATAAATAAAATATAATTCAAAAAATCACCAAAATTGGTCCAAGTGGTTCACTAGTCATTAGGAACATCCTATAATTTTCTTAAGGACAGAAACCTTTCCTTGGTCATGTTGTTGAATTTTCCTTGAAAATACCTATTTTTCTACTAAAAAATAATTATATAAATAAATTAAAGTCAGAAAAATCACATTTTCTCCTCTAATGTCTTAATTGACATGTGAGTGAGGTCACATAAAAATTTCAAGTTCATTTGAGTTCAATTTAGTGAGTTATGAAATGAATAAGCCTAAAAGGGCATAAGATAATTAAGAATTTTAACCCTTAATTAAAACTTTAGGTTTAATCAAAATGGAGGGTAAAATATTTGATTTTAATTTTCTCTTGGATGATTGAAACTTAGGGAAATTAAAAGGGTAGAAACCCATTAAAAACTTTGAAAATATCAAAATGAAACTCTAATTAATTAAATAATTTAAATTTTGGAAAGAATATATTTAAAATTTGGATTATTAAAATAGGGATATTATTAAGAGGATATCTATTCTTTAATTTAAAAATCCCTAAATAAGTCACTTCAATAATATTTAGTTCTTAATTAAAAATTAAAATAATAATCCAAAATAAATAAATTAAAAATTTAAAAAAAGATAACCCTTAAATGAATTAATGCTTAAAATGCTAAATGGTCCAATAATTAAAATCAAATTTAAAATCTTGGAGTTAAATTAAATTAAATTAAGTTAAGTCAATTCAAAGTTTAAATTAAATTAAATTAACACCTTAACAATTAAATTAAATTAAATTTAAAATATTGAAACTAAAATTACATTAAAATTAAATTAGAATTAAATTTAAATTAAAATTTAAATTAAATTAAAATTAAATTAAAATTAAATTAAAATTAAATTAAAATTAAATTAAATGAAATGAAATGAAATGAAATGAAATTAAATTCAAATTAAATTAAATTAAATTAAATTAAAATCACTTAACAAAAAACCTAAATGAAATCATTAAGAGTTAAATCAAAACATATCAATAATTTCAACACCTCTTTCTATCTAAGTAAATTTAAAACATAAACATCAATCTGAAATACTAAGATAATTGAAAGTGTAAAGATTTAAATTAAATCTAAAATAATTTGAACACTATTCCAAACTTAAAATTATTAATTAAAACCTCATAATTAAACTAAATCACTTTAAATCATTAACTTAAACTTTAAATTAAGAATGATTAAAATTCTCAACAACCCAACTTGCCCTTAAAGGCTTTAATTATTATAATTCTAAAATAGAGTATTAAGTGAGATGTCACTTCATTCATCGAGTAATCAAATACCCGAGTTCACCGAGCAAGAGACAAAGCTTAACTAAACTCCTGGATGATTAATTCACTTGTGCAATTAAATTTACTTGAACTCAAAATAATCCCAGAAGTATTGAAAAGATGTTTAGGACTCGTCATAAGCACTTCCTCAATATGACGGGATGTTATAGAAGAACAATTGAATTTAATTGTTCTTTCATGAAGAAAATCATCCTTAAACCAAAACACAAGAACCTAGACGTCATAGGAGATGACTAGCAATAGGACTAGGAATTTGGTAGACAACCAAAACCCTGTCCCTTAGCTTTACCTAGGTATTTATTGAAATATTTAAATACCTTAACATGTGTTTTAAGTGCAGCTTGGGATGACGGGAAGACCCTCCAGGTACGCTTTTATTTTATTGCAATTGACTTTATTGCAATTTACTTACATGCACTGTACTTTACTTTTTCTTGCATCTTAAACAAGATTGTTGCAAGAAAACCAAAACCTTTTGGATAGTCCCTAAACTGAAACCAAAAATAAATTAAAAGTCACCACAAGATAAAATTCACCGCCACAACATTCCAAAATATAAAACAACTCAAAATTTAATCACAAACAGAACAACAAAACTACAATTGCAACTAAATTAAAACGTCTCGTTGAATGATCAGGAATACCTCAGATGATGTAACCCACGTATTGTTAACAGGATTTCCCAAGGTCTAAATGAAAGTGTGGAACTCATTCAGTTGAGTTTAGCAAATTCATCTTGACTAAGTGAATTCGATGAAAATAACGGTGCCGGGATGACGAAACCGTGGGATCTTAATTGGTTGTGTTTAAACAACTTTAAGATTTGTTTTAATTAAAACATTAAAAACACTTGGATTTTAAGATTTTCTCTAAACCAAGACACTTCTCTCATCTCCTGATTTTCATCTTCTAAAACTAAACCTCTGCAACAACAAGGAGCTTGGAGCATGGTGGGCAGCACGGCCATCGTCATGAGCAAAACTTGAATCTACTTCAGCAAAACCTTTCCTAGTTTTAAACAACAAAACAATAGGATTTCGAGGTAGTTTTCTTAGTGCAACATAAATCCTCAACTTTTCGTTAGGCATATGCATGATCATGTTATGTAAATTAAGCCCTAACTGGTCTTAGGACTCCGAGGTAGTCGTTCGGTACGACATAAACCCTCACATCTTTGAGGTTATTTGTGTGATTATATCATACAAATATAAGTCCTAATTAATTAAAATTGGCAGGATCGCAACATTAAATAAACTCCCAATACGAAGCCAAACAATAGGATAGTTTGAGAAGTTGCCAAGATTCTTCTTGGATCCTCAACTTCTCCTACTTCTCTTCCTTTGGACTCCTAAAATAGATTTTTCCAAATTCGAGCTAATCCTTATTGAAAATTTCAAAACTCAATCCTTTGAAAACCTTAAACTTTGAAATTCTTAAGAGCAAAACCATTGATCATTATCGAGAGTTTTCTTAAATGATTCCCGTCATTTAAGATGTAATTAACTATAGGGGCTTGCCCTTATAGGGAACTTTAAGAACCCAGGTAATATAAACCCTGCTTAATTTCTTTGTATTAAGCAGGGGAACTTGTCGTCTTATAAAATTGGTTCGCAGACCAAACGGATGTCACAAATCTTCTAGTTTATTTAACCAAGCCCATCATCTAGCAGTGTGTCTATTCTTCGGAATAGATATACAGTTTGTGATGCGGTGCTCGTTCATATAAACTATTTGGAATGTGAGATCGGTTTGATTTCATATCTTAAAATTTTCAAATTTAAAAATTATTTTCAAAATCAAATGCTACTTTCCAAAATATATATATTTAAATTAAATTTAAAATCTAAAAATTCACCGACAATTTCTGTAGGCGACCCCTTTTCAAAAATACAACATACAAACCTAAAAATATGCCGACAATATATCACATGTAAGTAATGACAATTCTGCAAATTCTGATGATTCTCAAACAATAGAAACTTTGCAAGCTATTGCTAGTAAAACAAATAATCCTTATTCTAATTATTATAATCCTGGTTGGAAAAATCATCCTAATTTTAATTGGAGTAATGGACATCAAGTTAATCCAAATTGGAACAATTAAGGAAATTCAAACTATAGACCAACTTATCCCCCTGGTTATAACAATCAGCAGAAAAAGTTGTCTGTAGAAGAATTGATTTTGCAACTAAGCAATCAGCTACAAAGTCAAAACCCTGATATTCGTAATATTGAGAATCAGATGGGTCAAATCGCTAATTTCATTAATTACAGACCACAAGGAACACTGCCTAGCAATGTCGAAATTAATCCTAAGGAATCCGGAAAAGAACATGAATAAGCAAAAGCTGTACAACTCAGAAGTGGAAAGGAGTTAAAAAAGAAAACACGAAATGAGATTGAAAAATTGTAAGAAGTTGAAGAGATTAAAAAAACTAAAGATACCCTTTCTCTAAGTAAATATCAGACTGTTATACCTATTGAAGTGGAAGTTGAAAGACCACCACCACCTTTTTCTCAAAGACTTAAACAACAGAAGCTTGACCATCAATTTTCTAAGTTCTTTGAAATTTTTAAGAAACTTACCATCAACATTCCTTTTGCTGAAGCTTTGGAGTAAATGCCAAGCTATGCAACATTTTTGAAGGATATTTTAAGCAAGAAGAGAAAATTTGAAGCTTATGAAACTGTTGCATTAAGTGAAGCATGTAGTGCAATAATTCAGAAGAAATTACCTAAAAAACTTAAAGATCCTGGAAATTTCACTATACCATGTGCTATTGGAGAAAAATTCTGTGGAAAAAACCTTATGTGATTTAGGAACTAGTATTAATCTCATGCCATTTTCAATCTTTAGAAGGTTAGATTTAGTAGAGATTTCTCCTACCACTGTAACTCTTCAGTTAGCTGATCGATCGATCACTTATCCTAAAGAAGTTATAGAGGATGTTCTTGTTAAGGTAGATAAATTTATCTTCCCTGTGGATTTCATTGTTCTAGATATGGAAGACGATAAAGAAATACCTATCATTTTAGGGAGACCTTTTCTAGCTACCGGACGAGCTATGATTGATGTGCAAAAAGGAGAATTAACGATGAGAGTTAATGATCAAGAGATAACATTCAATGTTCTGAACTCAATAAGGTATCCTGATAAAGAAAAATTCTATCAGATAGATATTTTTGATTATATAATTGAAAAGCATTATCAAGAAAAATGTAAGGTCATTTCTGATGATAAAGATAAAGAATCTATGCTATATAATGATTTATTAAATGAAGAAAATTTATCTGAAGAAACTCATTATATTCATGAAAATTGAGAAATTTTAAACACAACTAAAAATGATATACTTTTACCCTTAATTGAAAAAGCCCCTGAACTGGAATTAAAAATGTTACCTACACATTTAAAGTATGCATTTCTTGGAAATTCATTAACCTTACCTGTAGTTATATCTTCATAATTAAGTAAAGATCAAGAAGAGAAATTAATTGGAGTTCTGAAGAATAATAAGAAAGCTTTTGGTTGGACTACTGCAGATATAAAAGGAATAAGCCCTTCAATTTGTATGCATAGGATTTTAATGGAAGAAAATTGTAAACCTACTATTGAACCCCAAAGAATATTAAACCCAATCATGAAAAAGGTTGTCAAGAAAGAGATTTTGAAATGGTTAGATGTTGGAATTATTTATCCTATTTTGGATAGCCAATGGGTGAGTTCTATCCATTGTGTTCAGAAGAAAGGAGGAGTAACTGTCATTTTTAATGAAAAAAATGAATTAATCCCAACAAGACAAGTTACTAGATGGCGTATTTGTATTGACTATCAGAAATTAAACAACACCACTAGAAAGGATCATTTTCCTTTACCCTTCTTGGATCAAATGCTGGATAAACTAGCTGGACACTCATATTTCTATTTTATAGATGGATATTCTGGTTATCATCGATTACCCGTTGCTCCTGAGGATCAAGAAAAGACAACATTTACTAGTCCTTATGGAACATTTGCCTTTAGAAGAATGCCTTTCGGTTTATGTAATGCACCTGCAACTTTTCAAATATGTATGATGTCAATATTCTGTGATTTGATTGATAAATGAATTGAAATATTTATGGACGATTTTTCAGTTTTTGGAACTTCTTTTGAATCTCTCGTGGAAAATATAACGAAAGTTTTGAAGAGATGTGAAGAAACAAATTTAGTTCTAAACTGGGAAAAATGTCAAATTATGGTCACAAAAGGAATTGTACTTGGACATAAAGTTTCACAAATAGGAATGGAAGTTGATTAAGCAAAAGTGAAAATTATTGCTGAACTGCAACCACCTACTACTGTTACTGATGTGAAAAGTTATCTAGGTCATGCTGGGTTTTATAGAAGATATATAAAGGATTTTTCTAAAATTGCTAAACCTCTTTTTCTATTGGAAAAAGAAGCTAAATTTGAATTTAATGAAGATTTTTTGAATGCGTTCAATATTCTGAAAGAAAAATTAATCACTGCACCTGTCTTCGAATAAACCATTTGAATTAATGTGTGATGCAAGTAATTATGCAATTGGAGTTGTATTAAGACAAAAATATGAGAAAATTTTCAAAGTTATATACTATGCTAGCAAAACTCTTACTAAAACTCAAATAAATTACACTACTACTAAAAAAAGAGCTTTTAGCAATAGTATATGCCTTTGATAAATTTAGACCATATCTTCTTGGAACAAAATGTATCATGCATATTGATCATTCTGCTATTAAGTATGTAATGTCTAAAAATGATGATAAACCTAGATTGATTAGGTGGGTTTTATTCTTACAAGAATTTGATTTTGAAATTGTGAACAGAAAAGGAACTGACAACCAAATTGCTGATCATTTATCAAGAATAAAAAATAATAATGAGAAGATTTATGAAGAAAATATAAATGAGAAATTCCCAGATGAGTAATTATATGTCATTCAAGGATTACAAATGTCTTGGTATGCAGATATATTTAACTATTTGGTTAGCAATATTTTACCATATGGGTTGAATAGCAAATACATTAAGAAATTCAAGAATGATTGTAAATCATATATTAGGGAAGATCCTCATTTTTTAAAAATTGGAAGAGATTCTATGATTCGAAGTTGTGTACCTTATGAAGAAACTTTTGCAATTATTCAAAAATGTCATGATTCTAAATTTGGAGAACACTTTGGAGTGGATAAAACTGCATTTAAAATTTGAAATTCAGGATTTTATTAGCCTACTCTATTTAAAGATGTTTGACATTATGTGAAAACTTGTGATCGATGTCAAAGAATGAGAAATATATCCAGAAAAGATGAAATGCCTCTAAACTTTATATTAGAAATTGAAATTTTCGATGTATGGGGTTTATACTTTATGGGACTTTTCTTACCATCATCTGGAAAAAATTATATTTTATTAGTAGATGATTATGTTTCAAAGTGGATCGAAGCTGTAGCTTTACCTAACTGTGATTCCAAGAGTGCTTTGAAATTTTTAAAGAAAATGATTTTTACAAGATTTGGAATGCTCAGGATAATTATAATAGTTGGGGGAAGTCATTTCAGAAATATAAGAATTCAATCATTGCTGGAAAAATTTGGAATTCAACATAGAATTGCAACCGCTTATCATCCTCAAACAAGTGGCATGGCTGAAGTGTCAAACAGAGAAATTAAAAGAATATTGGAAAAGACTGTTAATCCTAAAAGAGTTGACTGGGTTGATAGACTTGATACTGCATTATGGGCATACAGAACAGCTTATAAGACACCTGTCAAAATGTCACCTTATCGGTTAATTTATGGTAAACATTGTCACTTACCTGTTGAACTTGAACATAAAGCTTATTGGGCGATAAAGGAGTTCAATTATAATTTGAATGCTGCAGGAGAAAAACGATTATTACAACTGAATGAAATGGAAGAGATAAGAAATGAATCTTATGAAAATGCAAAGATATATAAGGAAAGAATAAAGAAATTGCATGACAAAATGATTTCAAGAAAAATATTCGAGCCTGGACAAGAAGTATTATTATTTAATGCTCGTTTAAAACTTTTTCTTGGAAAATTAAAATCTAAATGTGTGGGACCATTTATAATTGAGAAAGTATACCCTTATGGAGTTGTGGATATTAAAGAACCCAAAACTGAAAAAGTATTTAAAGCTAACAGATTAAGACTGAAGCCTTATATGGGAAAAATGAAATTAAATTACAAAGAGGCTTATGAGCTGAGTCTACCCAATTAATTCAATTAATTAGGTCGTGCTGACGACTTTAAACTAAGCGCTTTGTGGGAGGCAACCCATATTTATTAGTGTGAGTTAAATTATTGGTGTAAGGTTATGCCTTTGTTTTGACTAAATTTTTATATAACTTCTGGAAATAGAAGGCTAACAAGTCTGTGTTGGCTTAAGCCAAAAATTTTCTTGAAATATATAGAATTTGGACTTGGACCACTCCATGTCAAATGTGAGTAAAAAGGAGACAAAGTTAACATTCGTTTGTGATTGTTTGTGATTTGAATTTTTTGTAATTGTGATTGTGTGTTGATCATACCCATTTGTTAGACCTATTTTTACGACCGAAAATTTCAAAATTTGACGATAGGCGAATCAGAGTCGATCGAGGTTCCGGCTCGTAGGCACCAAAATTGGCGCCTAGGCACGAAAATTGGCGCCTAAGCGCCAAAATGGCCTGCGTATCGAAGATCCGGCGCCTAGGCTCCAGATTCCGGTGCCTAAGTGCCACAGTTACAGATCGTGGAAAAACTAAAATTCTTCAGTTTTTCATACGAATTCTCTTTATATAGAGCCTATTCTTCGTCCCCAATCCCATAAGAACCTTAATTTCAGCCAGAACAATCCATTTTGGAAGAGTTAAGAAGGATTTGGAGGCAATGGATAGAGGAAATCATGGAAATGAGGCAAGAGACAAATCTCCTAAGGATCCTCAGCCTTATTTTAATGGTTTTATTTCTGTTAGTATGGAGAAAATGTTTAGTCGATTGGAGAAGATCGAAGTGGAACTTCAGAGTATTGGTAATCGTCTCCATGAGATGTATCACCAATACGAACATTTGGAATGGCAAACCAAATTACAATTTGATCATATGGCTGCCTATCATGACGCTCAAGTAGAAATGTACGCGAAGAACAAGTGGATTGATGAAAAGACGGCTTTGGAATTTCCAAGGGCGTTGGTGTTTTATCCCTTCGGTCCTAGCGAACTTCATTGTAAAAGAGATGGTAATTGAAGATCGGTGTTAAATAGATCTTATATGTGTTTTTAGTTATGATCGAGTCTCGTGTTAGTGTGTGAATGTTGAATTTGTATGTTTGCTTATTTGTTCAATGTGTGTTGTTGGATTTGAATGTTTTCTTTGAATATGTTGTTGTTTGTGTTATTTATAAAACTATGAATCTTGATACAGTCTTGTACTGAAATTTATTGAATTTGGAATGGAAATTAGGGATTGGAATTGAAGAATTTGGATACATTTTTGTGGATCTATATTGTCATTTTAAATTAATTTGAAAATTTTTGGAGGATTTAAATCGAATAAATACTCTCATAAGAGTAATTAGGAGTCAAATTTAATATGATTTGATGGAAAATATAAAATTTAGATCGAATTTTTGGAAAGGCGAGTCTGGTGCCTAGGCGCCGGTTCAGCCTGAACCCTAAAACTCATCTTCTTAAACTCCCCCACGCCATTTTTGACGCCTAAGCTTCCTTCTCCACCGGTTTTCTCAAAAATACCCCCTAGAGATCCCATTTAAAGCCAAATTTTCAAGTTTTTGAGCTTGAAATCACTCGATTTCTTCATCCCAAGGTCAGATCTACATTCTAAACTCATTATTTTTTATTTTTACCATGAATTTTGCTCTCATTGAGAAAAACCAAAATTTTGTGAAAAATTTTGATTTTTAAGGTTAAATCCATGAATTTTTAAGCTCTTTCAAGTTTGAGAAGCTTAAACTAGTTTATTTTCCAAGATCCGTTGAATTTATTTTGTATTTTTATTTCACGTTTAGATGACACCCAAATCTAAGCGAGGAAATGAACGAGAAAATTTTGATCGTAGCAAGTTCTTCACTGCTGCCGCACACTTCCGATACAATTATTTTGTTATGACTCAGAAATTTATCTCGGAGCAAAGTTTTTATAATCCTGGAGGAAGAATTGAAGAAACAATCGTTGCGCTCAACTGGCAGCGATTATGCTATTTCACTATTGTAGTCGTTATCCCGGTTGTGAGAGATTTTTATGTTAATTTTGTGAATGCTGAAGAATACGAGATTTCCATCAGAGGAGTTGGAGTAGGATTCACTCTTGAACGCATCAATAGTTTCTATGGTCTACCGCCAAATATTGAGTGTTATTACTCCTGATTATCTTCATCTGAGGGAGATTTGGATATGATCATTGCCTACCTGACTGATAGTACTGGAGCCTGGAAGATTCGGAATGGAAAAAGGGTAAATTTCTCATCTTCTAAGCTTAATGGTGTTTCAAAGGCATGACACTACTTTATTTCTGCTCGTCTCCTTCCATCCAATAATCTGAGCGAGGTTACCAAAGATAGAGCTATTCTCAACTACTGCATTCAAGAGAGGAAGCATATTGATGTTGGGAGCATTATTTATGATTCTGTAGAAGCTACTGCTCATTCTAGCACTTTTATTGGACTTGGTTTTCCATCTCTGATCTATTCTCTATGTCAAAGTGCTGGAGTAGTTGCTGAGCCTTCTAAGGAAAAGCTCAAGTCGACAAAGCCTATAGGAAGAGAGAGTGTCAGGATCTATGATCGACTTAGAGGTAAGAGTCCTACTGCACCTTCTGGTTCATTACCTACTTCAGGTAGAGCTTCTACTTCTAGACCATCTACTTTTGCTGAGCCACCATCTACTTTTTGGGAAACCATGCATGATAAGCTTATAGAGTAGCAGAATGAGTTATTCCTAACTCATTGTAGAGTAGATACGATAGATAAGAAGATCGATCATCTTTCTGAGTTTACACAAAGAAAGAGTGATTATGATGCTGAGTATTTTGAGTCTTTAGTGAGATTTCTGAAGGGTGAGCACGATGTTCAATTCCCTACTGGTCCCAGATTTTCACCTTATGTTGATGCAAAGGATATGGAGTTTTCTTTTGGTGATGATGATGATGAAGCTACAGACAGTGATTAGTAGCTTGATTTATCTCTGGAGATTTTCGATTCTGTTTTTTTTATGTGTGTTTCTTGTTTCATGTGGTGTTTAGTGTGATGTTAGTTATTAGTGTTTTTGTGAAATTTTTATGTTGAAACTGTTTTTAGATTATCTGATGCGTGTTTAAGACTAAAATGTGAATGAATTTTATATAAGTTTATTTATGTTTCAGCCTATTGTTTACTGTTTAGGAATAGTTAGTATGTTTGCATGTTTAAAAATATAAAAAAAAAAGAAAAAAAATATATATATAACCCCTGCTCTGCAAAACTTTTCTATATATGCTTAATCATTTCTGTTATATTCATATTGAAGTATGTGTAGAAGTAGAAGTTAGTTTTTTGTTCCTTACTACGTCATTATTTTACTTAGACTAATTCTTGTTTATTTCTTTCTCTCATGGTTTAGAAAATTTCATGATTTATATTTATACTAAAGCTGAAATTTGGGGGAAGGGAAAGTATTTATCAAATTAAATATTATTTGTCCTTAAAGAACTTATATTTTATTTCAAAATATATTAACATAACATAAGGAATTAAAAATCTATTTAAGATTACCTAAATTTTTGAATTTATAAATAATTTAGTAAACTTAACTAAAATTTCAAAAAAATTGATTGATTTAAAGTAAACTTAACATAAGGAATTGTATTTTTGAAATACTAAGGAATCAAGATTATTGCTTGAAAAAGAAAAGATTGAAATAAGTTTTGAAAAATAATAAATTATTAATGTCATATTTATTAAGTAAGAATGTATAAGTTTTTGAAAATAAGTTAAGGATAGGGAAGTTTAAAATCATTAACAGGCTATCCAAAAATAGTAATCCTCACATAAAAAAAAAGAGTCCAAGTAATGTTTAAGTTTGGGGGAATTTGATCTACCTAAAAAATGCCCATTTTTATGTCTTATTTATTATTCAATTCTTAAGGATATTATGCTTTAATGAAAGGTATTTTTATGTTTTTGGATGTAGATGATTAAAAAAGAGTCCAAGGAAGAAAAAAAAGGAAAAGGAGCAAAATGGAGCAAAATGGAACAAATTTGGAAATATTGGCATGGCGCCTAAGCGCAAGAATCCGACGCCTAAGTGCCAGTTTGATACAGACGCTGTCAAGATTTTTTGACGACATTGGGCCGTTATTTTGATGGTGTTAAGCCGTTATTAGAGCTTCTAGAAGACTGGAAGTTACTCTTAATATATAAGGAATGTGATACAATGTATTTGGACACAAGGAAATGGTCTGGATCGCGAAGAGGTGCGACCCAAAGTGAAGAGGTGCGAATGACCTGGTCACGGAGTCCGGCGCCAGATCCCGGTGCCTAGGCACGACAGTTACCTTCTAGAAGATGCATTGAATTTGGACAAATTTTGAAGAGGTTCCTTAAGCAACCCCTGGTCAAATTCAGAACTCTATAAATAGAAGCCCATTCTACAGAAAAAATCGCACCATAACCGCCCCCCTCTTATTACCTGTACCATTAAGTCTCTTCCATACTTAGGTTGCCACTTTATTTTGTATCTAGTGAGTTTATTTTAAGTATTTACTGAGTGTTGTTGCTGTTGGAGTCTTTCATCATTGCTTTGGAGTCAGTAGAAGTCAGCGGATCACTTGAAGGAACACTTCATATAAGTATTTGTACTTTAGTTCAGAGTTTTATAAATATGTTTTGTTGTGTTATTGACTCTTGATCCGCTGCGATCACGGAAAACTAGGTTCACAATCGCAAAACACTGCAGTAGTTTATGCTTTCAAAAATATGTTATAGCCAATATCTTGACTTTAAATAATAAAAGCGGCTAGTGTATATAAATATGATTTTATGGAAAATATTTTACACACTAGGAGTACTACGCAAGTATAAGTATCGTATCAAGTAATAAAGGGCTTTTAATAAAGACTCCAATATCGATCCCACCAGGAGGTTTATAGATTTTCAAATATTTTGATTTTATATATAAAAAAAATTAATTTTGATTTACTAGATGCAGAAATAAAGCAGGAATAAAGAATTGATTGTTGTAAGTAATAATAAGCAAGTAACTTTCTTCCTTTCAATTAATCCAAGACTTTTTAAGATAATTTAATATTCGTGGAGAATATGAATTTATGGTACTGTGCCAAATAGAAGCATTCATATTCTTTACCCTTTGATCGAGGTGCAAAGAACATTGACTAATCTATAGATCAGGTCTGGATGTATTGTTAATAGAATGGGTTAATCTAGGCTCACACTACTAGATGTCCAAGGGTGGCTATGGTCGGCCCTACTAATGACCCTTTCCCTCTCTATAAATCAAATTATAAGAATTTAGTCTGTCACTCTAATAACTTATCAATTCTATGCCCTTTAAATATTATCTTCCTATTTATTTGCACTTCACCTTGAATAACCTTTGACTACCCAAGGATTCATGTGATATCTACTAGTTAAGAGTTCATCTCCTTTTAGGTCTCAAAACGCTTCAATAGGTTTTAAAAATTTAAAGGACCAATTTAAAAGTAAAATAAGATCTAGTATTAATATCATCACAATATATTAAAAATATTTTGATTTTAAATTCTCCAACGAATTTTATATTATCTTATCTATCTTTTCATAGTTGAAAGAAGAAAATAAAGTAACTACTCAGAACACATTGAAATTAAACAACAAAACATAATAAATAAACATTGAATCAAAATAAAAATACTTATCTCAATTGTTTCTCCTACTGAACCTTTGATTCCTACTGACTCCAAAGCGTAATAAACTCCAAATGCTTCAACTCTTCCAATCTCTAAATACAAACTCTAAAATAAACTCACTAATTTATGAAGGAAATTAAAAAGGTGGCCCTAAAATTATCTCTCTAAATGGGACTCTAGATGAGGCGTTTTTCTCTGAAGGAGTACCCTCCTATTTATAGGCTACAAGGGTTGCCTCAAGGCACCTCTTTAAAATGTATCCAAGTTTAATGAATCTTATAGAAGGTGTGTCTGGCACCTAGGTGCCAGAATCTGGCACCTAGGTGCCGGACACCGCGTCCAGTTCTTCGTACCTCTTCACTTTGGATTGCACCTCTTTGCGATTAAAACCATTTTCAAGCGTCCAAATACAATGTATCAAATGTCCTATTATCAAGGAACAACTGTCAGTCTTCTAGAAGGTCCAATAACTGCTCACACAATCAAAATAACTGCCCAAAAGTCGTCAAAAATCTTGACAGATTCCTATATCAAGCTGGTGCTTAGGCGCCGAATTCTGGCGCCTAGGCGCAAGGCCCATAATTTTGATAATTCTTGTATTTTTGCTCCATTTTTGCTCTTTTTCACCCTTTTTCCTTTTTTGAACCTTTTTACATTACCTACATCCAACAACACAAAAATACATTTCATTAAAGCATAATATCCTTAAAAATTAATAAAAATCAAGGCATAAAAATAGGTATTTTTTCATGGATCAGTTATTTCAATGTGTTCTGAGTAGTTAGTTAACTTTCTCCTTTCAACTATGAAAAGATAATAAATTAATTAAATTTTGTAGGAGAATTAAATTTACAACTTTTTAAAACATTGTGATGATATTAATACCTGATCTTAGTTTACCTTTTAAATTGGTCATTTAAATTGTTAAAACATGTTGAAGAATTTTAAGACCTATCTGAAGATAAATTCTTAACTTGTAGATATCACATGAATCTTTAGGTAATCGCAGGCTATACGCGGATGATTTAAGGTGAAGTGCAAATAAATAGGAAGATATTATTTATTGGACGTAAGTTAATTAGTTTTTAGAGTGACAGACTAAATTCTAATAATTTGGTTTATAGAAAGGGAACGGGTCACTGGTAGGGCCGACCATAGCCATCCTTGGACATCTAGTAGTGTGAGCCTAGATTAACCAATTCTACTAATAAAACATCCTGAACCGATCAATAGATTAGTCAATGTTCTTTGGACCTGGACCAAAGGGTAAAGAATATGAATGCTTCTATTTGGCACAATACCATAATCTAAATTCCCTACAACAGATAATTATTCTAAAAATCTTGGATTAGTTAAAAAGGAGAAAGTCATTTTTATACTTACATTTTAATTGTCGCTATCTTCACTTTATTATTTTATCGCTTATTTGCTTATAATAAAAATTGTTAGTAAATTAAATTTGAATATATATATATATATATATATATATATATATATATATATAAAGTCTATATAAATTGCATTTAATTTAAAAATTCCAAAATATTTCTTACTTTTCTTACTTTTTATAAATTTACGATCCCTGTGGGATCGATAACCAGAACTCCACTAGAGCCCTGTATTACTTGAACGATACGTATACTTGCTTTTAAAATTGTGACTTTTACAATAATTATTATAAAATCTAAATATAAATTAATAAAAGTAAACATCGCACATCAAGTTTTTGAAGCCACTTACCATAAATTAAATATTCTAAAAAGCGGTATCAAATTCTTGTATTTTAAAGCATATATAAAGTCGCATCACATCAAATTCCTCAGATGAATCCTAGTAATCACAATGTTCTTCTTCATCAGATTAATCAGGCCCATCTCAATTCGACCAGTGTGATCAAATTTTTCCTTCATCCTCCAATCTATATGATCAAATAAATCAGAAATATTATTGATTGCATTCATAACGTTCTGTACCTCTTTCTCCAACTGTTTGATCCTCTTCAGTATCATTCTGGAACTTTCAGGAAAATAGGGTTGAATCGGTTGTGAAGTCTGTGTTGGTTGATCAGCAAACAAATTCATATCATCTTCATCTCCCACTGTTTGGTAGTCATAAAGATTAGTTGGATCAATAGGTCTCCATGAAAGAAGAAACTTTTCCCAACTCTCATATGGAACTTGTGACTGACTACACAATAGAAATATGGTGGACGGGTGTCAAAGCCCATATTTAGATCCATGATCAATTAATCCCAAAACTGATTTCACAATTATATTACCAATTTCAATCAGCCTCCCAGTTTGAATATAGAAATTCAAAATTGCACTTTCCTTGGTTACCTTGCTAATCTTCAAACATGGAAATAACTTTGCCGAAATAAAGTAATGCCACTACTTTGACACCGAATTTAAAGATGCAAAAGGGAAACTAATATATCCATCTTCTCTAAATTCCCAATCCTCATTCTCATCTGTCAAATAACGATACACATCATTCATATTATCACTTGTGGCATTGAAATTAGAATAATGGTAAATAGGTATATTCTCAATCATAAAGAGATCATTAATTCTCGCAGGAGTAAATTGCACAAATCTACCTCGCGCAAAGACGAATCCTTGGTTTATCCCGTGAAGATTTGCATAGAATTCTTTCACAACCGGAACAACTACGGCAGTGGTAATGTAGCAAAGAACTTCCCAACGTCTTTCCTTAATTATCTCTTCAATTCTAGTAGTGGGATTATCCATACCTCGATTTATGAAGCCCCTTTCCTTGATAATCCTCCTCTTCATCATCACTTTGTTGAACAATCGTTGCGCCTCGAAACTTATAAACTTCCTTCAGTTAAAAATACAAGATCGAGGGGTTTCTATAGAGTAGGAATCCATGGGATGCGAATTGGGAATGGTAGTTCTCGTTTTTCTGGAGTTTGGAAGTCTAAAATGGAGTTTAGGGAGTTATAAGGATGAAGATCGTGCTCAAAACCGCCAAAACTTGCATTTTGAAACTCAAAAAACTATCAACAGGTTTTGGGCCCTGGCGGCGCTCGATAGGGCGTCGGTGGCTCTTGATAGGGCATCGGCAGCGCTCAAACCTATAAGTTCAGCAAACTTCTCTGTAATTGGGAGTCGGCGGCGCCAGTGGTCAAAAATCTCATCGAACTTCATTTGGCCCAAAATATTCCAATATCTCAATTCGATCCAATATTTATCAATTTTAAAAGTATTTAGGAGCAATTAGAATTCAAAAATAACTATCTAAAAGACACAACTATAATAAATAAGCAAACACACCACAAAGATACATATGGGTTTCCTCCCATAAAGCGCTTGGTTTAACGTCATCAGCCCGACAAACCATTTAGTTAATCGAGATGACTCAACATTAAAACCTCTTTCAAGTTAGGTTGAAACCCGCCAAAGTAAGGCTTTAATCGATGCCCATTAATTTTAAAAATCTTTCCAGTATCAGGATCCTTAATATCAACAGCTCCAAAAGAATGAACTTTTACAACTCTAAAAGGTCATAACCATCTAGACTTAAGCTTTCCAGGAAATAACTTCAATCTTGTGTTGTATAATAAAACTTTTTGTCCAAATTCCAATTTCTTTTTTAATATCTTTCAATCATGCCTCAATTTCATTCTCTCTTTATAGATCCTATCATTGTGATAATATGCATTTATAATTTCTTCCAATTCATTCAATTGCATAAATCTCTTTTCTCCAACATTTTTTAAATTAAAATTCAACTCTTTTATCGCCCAATATGCTTTATTCTCCAATTCAACCGGTAAATGACAAGTCTTACCAAACACTAGTCTATAAGGAGACATTCCCATAGGGGTTTTAAAAGCAATCATATAAGCCCATAAAGTAGTATCTAATCGAGCAGACCAATCTAATTTATGATTATCTACATTTTTCTCCAAAATTCTTTTAATTTCACGATTAGACACTTTTTCTAAACCACTAGTCCGGGGATGATAAGCAGTAGAGATTCTATGAATAATATTATATTTCTCAATCAATCTCTTAATTTGATTTTTCCTGAAATGGGTTCCACCATCAGTTATAATCACTCTCGGCATTCCATATATTGTAAATATATTTTTCTTTAAAAATTTTGAAACACTCCGAGCATCAATCTAGGTAAAGCAATAGCTTCAATCCATTTTGAGACATAATTAACTGCAACCAGTATATATTAATTCCCAAATGAAGGAGTAAAGGGTCCCATAAAATCTAATCCCCATACATAAAAAATTTCAACTTCCAAATTATAATTTAGAGGCATTTCATTTCTTTTAGAGATATCACCTACTCTCTGACATCAATCACATGATTTAATATATTTATAACATCCTTAAAAGAGTAGGCCAATAAAATCCATATTGTAAAATGTTAATAGCAATTTTATCAACAACAAAATAAACTCCAAATTCAGAATCATGACATCGTTGAATAATCAAATTTGTTTCTTCTTGTGGCACACATCTCCTAATAATTAGGTCCTTACACTATTTATATAGATTGGGTTCATCCCAAAAATAAAATCTTGCATCATATTTAAACTTCATTTTTTGTTGCCTTGTTAAATCAGGTGGTACAATATCACTCACAATATAATTCACAATATCATCATACCAAGACAAAATTCTTCCCATAATAGTATAAAGTTGTTCATCAGAGAAAGTTTCTGTAACTTCTTTCTCAAATTCAAATAATTTTCATACTCTAATTCTGACAAATGATCAGCTATTTGGTTATCAGATCCATTCTTATCAACTATCATAAAATTAAATTCTTGCAGAAGAAGTATCCATCTAATCAGTCTAAGTTTGGCATCCTTCTTTTGTATTAAATAATTGATAGCCGAATGGTCTGTATGCACAATACTTTTAGCTCCAATTAAATAAGGTCTAAAATTTTCAAAAGCAAATACTATAGCTAATAACTCTCTTTCAGTAGTGGTATAATTAATTTAAACTTCATTAAGAGTTTTACTAGCATAGTAAATGACTTTGAAAACTTTATCATGCTTTTGCCCCAATGCTACTGCGATCGCATAATCACTAGGATCATACATGAGTTCAAATGGTTTCTCCCAATCTGGTGAAACAATTATAGGTGCAGTGATTAATTTCTCTTTCAATATTTTGAAAGCACTCAAACATTCATCATTAAAATCAAACTTTCTATCATTTTCTAGAAGTCGGCACAAAGGTTTAGTAATTTTAGAAAAATCTTTAATATATGGTCTGTAAAATCCAGTGTGTCCTAAGAAACTCCTCACCTCTCTCATGGTAGTGGGTGGTGACAATCTCTCAATCACTCTAATTTTAGCAGGATCGACCTCCATACCATATTAAAAAATTTTATGCGCAAGCACAATTCCTCCTGCAACCATAAATTGATATTTCTTTCAATTCATAACTAAATTTGTTTTCTCGCAAAGCTCCAAAACCTTTACCAAGTTTTCCAGGAAACTTTCAAATGAAGTCTCGAACATAGAGAAATCATCCATGAAAACTTCTATTCCATTATCTATCATACTACTGAAGGTAGACATCATACATCTCTGAAATGTTGCATGTGCATTACACAGTCCAAAATGCATTCTTCAAAAAGCAAAGGTTCCATAAGGGCTAGTAAATGTTGTCTTTTCTTGATCCTCAAAAGCAATAGGTATTTAATGGTAACTAGTATATCCATCTAGAAAGCAGTAGTACTTGTGTCCAGCAAGTCTATCCAGCATTTGATCGAGAAAAGGAAGAGGAAAATGATCTTTACGGGTGGCGGCATTTAATTTCTTATAGTCAATACAAATTGACCATCCATTAATTTGTCTTGTGGGTATAATTTCATTACATTCATTCACTTCAACAGTCACTCCTCCCTTTTTCGGTACACAATGTATTGGACTCACCCAAGCACTATCCGAAATAAGATGAATAATTCCAGCATCCAGCCATTTTAAAATCTCCTTCTTAACTACTTCTTTCATTATTGGATTCAATCTCCTCTGTAGATCAACTCTTGGTTTATGTTATTCATCTGATAAAATTCTGTGCATACAAATCGAAGGACTGATTCTTTTAATATCTGCTAAAGTCCATCCAAAAGCTTTCTTGTATCTTTTTAAAATTTTCAACAACTTTTGCTCTTGATAATCATTTAACTCCGAAGATACAATAACTAGCAGAGTAGATGATTCTCCTAAAAGCATATACTTCAAATGATTAGGGAGAATTTTCATCTCAAGTTCAGGAGGTTTTATTATAGATGGAATTAAGCTTTTATTTCCACCTTCCATAGTGTCTAATACTTCAAATCTCTCCTGAACATACTCCAAATCTTCTTTCTTCTTACTATCTTAATTTTCTTCATTTTCAATTTCTTCTTCAAACAAATTTTCATACTCTACTTCTTTTTCAAATGTATTTTCAAAATGTTCGTTTCTCAAATATTCACAGACCTCCATCCTAAAACATTAATTATCTTTTTCCATTGAGGGATACTTCAAAATATTAAAGGTCACCTCTTGATCATTAACTCTCATAGTTAATTCTCCTTTTTGAACATCAATCATTGCTCTTCCAGTAGCAAGGAATGGTCTTCCCAAAATGATTGGAATTTTTTTATCTTCCTCCATATTAAGTACAATAAATCCACAGGAAAGATAAATTTATCCACTTTCACTAACACATCTTCCACCACTCCTTCAGGGTAATTAATGGAACGATCGACCAACTGAAGAGTCACAAATGTAGGGGAAATTTCTCTTATTCCTAACCTTTTGAAAGTTAATGAAGGCATAAGATTTATACTAGCTCTCAGATCACATAAGGCTCTTCCAAAAAAATTTTCACCTATAGCACACGGAATAATGAAACTACCAGGATCTTTAAGTTTTTTTGGAAGTTTCTTCTGAATAATTGCACTACACTCTCCGCTAAGTGCAACAGTTTCATGATCTGTAAACTTTCTTTTCTTTTTCAGAATATCCTTCATAAACTTGGCATAGTCAGGCATTTGTTCTAATGCTTCAACAAAAGGATTATTTATCGTTAATTTCTTAAGGATCTCCAAAAATTTTACAAATATGTTATCCTTGTTTTGTTTCTTTAATCTTTGAGAAAATGGAGGCGGTGATTTTTCAACAGTTATCTTCATTGGCTCAAAAGGATAATCCAAGTTTGGATAAATCTTGTTTAAACCTTTTTCTATTTCGACCTTCTCCTTTTATATTTCAACTTCTTTTTGCACTCTTGTTTCCAATTCTTTTCCACTCCTTAACTGAATATCCTTAAGTTGTTCCTTGTTTGGATCTTTTGGATTGATTTCAACATTACTTGGATGCATTCCAGAAGGTCAATTATTAAGTGCAGTGAAAATATGCCCCAATTAATTTTGAATATTTTTCATAGCAACACCTTGAGCTTGTAATTGATTTCCCATATTCAGAATAATTTCTTGAGTAGACAACTTCTTATCCTTAAATTGCAGGTGACTATTGAATCCAGGAGGATAAGATGTTCTAAAATTGGTATTTCCTTGATTGTTGGAATTTCCAACTGGATTTATTGAACTGTTCCCACAATGTGGGCTAACATTGGCATTGCTATTATTCCAATTGAAATTTGGGTGATTCTTCCAACCAGGATTATATTAACTCGAATAAGGATTGTTAAGTCTATTAATAGCATTCAAAGTCTCATAAGGTGTTTGAGATTTTGTTATCTGTCCAAATGAATTTTCCTCTAACACTTGAGGTGGTTTAGAATAATTTATCATATATTGATCTATTTTCTTAGAAAGGGCTGCAATTTGAGAAACTATCATAGTCATCATATCAAAATCATGAACACTAGCTACTCTCTTAGGATTTACCCATTCAGAGGGCCATTGAAAATTATTAGTAGCCATTTCTTCAATTAATACGTATGCTTTATCAAAAGGTTTTGACATTAATGATCCACCAGCAGCAGGATCTATAATTGATCTCAATGATCACACTAATCCATTATAAAATGTTTGAATTATTAACTAATTTGGTAAAGCATGATGTGGGCACTTCCTAAGAAGATCTTTAAATCTCTCCCAAGCTTCAAATATTAATTCTCCTTCAAACTGACCAAAAGATGTAATATCATTTCTTAACTTAGTAGTCTTTAATGGAGGGAAATATTTTGATAAAAGCTTGAGACAATTCTCCCAAAGTTCTAATAGATCTAGGTGCTAACAAATTTAACCATGCCTTAGCTTTATCCCTTAATGAAAAAGGAAAAAGTCTAAGTCTCACAGCATCACTCGACACTCCGTCATATTTAAAAGTAGCACACAGTTCTATAAAACTAGCGAGATGTAAATTTGGATCCTCATTAGGTGTTCCTCCAAATTGATTATTTTGTACTATTTGGATAATAACAGGTTTAAGTTCAAATGAATTAGCAGCAACATCAGGATTTTGAATAGTTATGTGAATTTCATCTGCTGTTTGGTTAGCATAATCTCTTAAAGGCCTTGGCAAATTTCCAATATAATTTCTCAGATTATCTTGATTATTCACCATTTCATAAGGATTTTCAATATTATTCGCCATTTCTAATGGATTCTTGGTTATCAATCCCATAGGGAAGTAACGAAATAAAAAGTAAGACTTTTACAGTAGATAATGTAGTACTTAATTCTGATACTCAAATTGTAATTAAAGTTTAATGTTTACTTCTACTACCAAGATGCAGAAAAACAATAACAATTAAGCAAACTACAATGACTTCTAATATCTTTAAAACTGAATTTACTAACAGACACACCCTAAGCTATATATTTGAATGGTTTTGATATATAAGAAAAGTATCTTTCCTCTTGCAACGAGAATATGATGTGTGGATGATATGGAATGATTATCTATGGTATTGTGCCAAATAGGAGCATAATTGTTTCTTTACCCTTAAAAGAGTACCCCCTCTTCCAAGCATGAAAAGAACATTGACATATTCTAAGTTTAGTCACTAAATCTAAGGCTAGGCTGGGAGGATACCGGCTCTCACTACGGAGCTCCCACTCACCCTTCACCTGAAGGCTAACCTTCGAGTTTAATTACTAATCTTAGGACTAAATTGGAGATCTCAGCCTGTCACCCTAAAACCTTCAATTTGAAGTCCATCAAAAAACATTTCTCTATTTATTTGCACTCAATATCCATGAACTACACAATTCATCCATGGAAATTGAATGGATTCTTCATTATTGTTGTAGGACACTAAATTCTTTCAGAATTAATGTTCAACAACATATTTAAAAAATTCAATTGGCCATATCAAAGAGTAAATTAAGTTTGAAATGAAAAACCATCACAATTTCTTCAATATATTAAAAGCACTTCAAATCCACATCAATACATCATCACATCTCTATGCAAGAAGAAAGACAAAGGAGACTACTCAGAATACATGAAGAAGATATAATAAAACATGGATTTTATATATAAAAGAAAAGTCATACAAACCATAAAAGAAAATATAGCTTATCTCTTTCTCTTCCCCAATGCAATTCTCTTGAAGTTCCTTTGAATTAGTTTCTCTCTTCTTTGCAACAATTAATTCCCTCTTTAGAATGGAAAGGAAGAAGCAATCTCTCACTTTACTTCTTCTCCTTCACTCCTTAGAGAAGAATTCCTCTCAAATTCTCACTTCTACACTCTTCTCTCCCAAGCCCTAACACTCAAAACACACTAGACTCTCTAAAACACACAAGACACACACCAAAACCACACCACTTTTCATCTAAAAACAGTTACTTATAAGTTAGAAATGAAATCTTATGAGTTTCCATGGGAATCCCTTCAAAAAGTTGTCAAAACTCTTCAAATTTGAAGTCCACTGACATTGGGCGCCAGTGGCACTCTATCATCCAAATATTGCTGAGCTCTCGGGAAAATGGCGCCGGTGGCGCCAGAAGCTGATTTCCTCCTTTTTTGCTCCTTTTTGCTCCAAATTTGTTCCTCTTCACCTCTTTTCTCTCCAATCACCTAAAATCATCCTAACTGCAATAAATCATGAAAAATACCTTTCTTTAAAGTGCAATATCACCAAAAATGGGTAAAATTATATAGCAAAAATAGTATATATTTTTGGTGCATCAGGAGGTCATATACCAATTCTCAATAGGTGATGTCGTGCCCCTATTTCATTAGAAAGGAATGCTGATGGTCGTACATCCTGAAGAAGAGGAAAACATGTACGTAAAAGGAAAGCAGTGATTCAATTTCAATTGGGTTTTACATCCAATTAACACATGATAAAGGATGTTTTATTCCATTAAAGGAGGTCTTATACTCAATAAGTAATGTCGTGTCCCTATTTCATTAGGAAGGAATGCTGATGGACTTACATCCTAAGTAAGAAGATAATAGGTATGCTAGAGAAAAGTCGTGATTTTATTTAAGGAGGGACTTAAGTTCAACTAGCCAAAGAACAAGGACATTTTAATCGATTAATGGAGGTATTATATCAATTCTCAAAAGGTATTGTGATTTCCTTGTATCATTAGAAAGAAATGTCGATGATCTTACATCCTAACTAAGAGGAGAACAAGTAAGCTAGAGGAAAGCTATGAGTCAATTTAAGGTGGGGCTTACATCTAACAAGCGGAAGAGAAGGATATGTGAAAGTTGCATGAGTCTGGTTTAGTTAAGGGTTGTTCTGAATTATATGTTGTTTTAAAAGTTTGTTAGGATTAAGGCACTTTAAGGAAATTACACCTTGCCTATTGTTTACTTAGTTTGTGATTTTGCTTAGGTTGTTTTATTTTAAGTATGTTATTTTTCGATATACTTCTGATTTTATTTTGCATTGGAGATAACTACAGCTGTGTGGTGTCTAAGTCAGCCTTTTAGACTTCCATGGAAAGTCGTTAGAAGCTTCTTTTAACTGAATTTCAAACATAAAAATGATAGGGAATCACGATACTTCAAAACTCTTCCAGAAAAATCATTGTATTCCAAATGTGCAGTAGCTCATCAGCAATCGGACTGTTGAACTAATGCCAATGAAGGCAAAAGGAGTGATAAGGCTCAAAAGGGGTAGTTAAAGGAAGGGAGGGGTAGTCCCTTGAAGATAAAGTTAACCGGGTCAGGGTACTGATACACGTAACAAATATTTAAATTTAATATAAATTTATTACTTATATTTTGTGATATTGCACTTTAAAGAAAGTTATTTTCATGTTTTTTTCGTAGGTATACTAAGTCTAGGCATTTAGAGATTAAAGGAAGCAATTTAAAAGACATTTGGAGTCAAAAAGAGGCATTTTTGAAAACAGCATTGATGCATAGGTGCAAGAACTTGCACCAAAAGCGCCAGAATTTAGAGAAGAAAGGCAGTTTCTAAAAAATATGGTTCCTAGGTGCTAGAACTGGCATCGAAAGTGCCAAAATCTAGAGAGCTTAACACCTAAGTGCCATATTTGGCGCCTAAGCACCATTGACAATTACTCTTCCAAAAGCATTAAATTTGGACTAATTTTGATTGGATGCCAAAGAAAACTCTTGTGAAATTCAACCCTACATTATTTAAGAGTTTATTTTCCTATGTCATAAAGAGGGAGAGAAAAAGAGAAAGGACTTTGGAGAGTGTAAGGATTTTCTCTAAAATTTGTAGGAGGATAGGAAAAGTGAGAAATTTCTTCTTCCTTACATTTCTAAGAGAGAATTGAGTGTTATTGTAAAGAGAGAAAGTGCTGCAAAGAAATTTCAAGGGATTTGCTTGAGCAGGAGATTTAGATAAGTTATATACTTGTTTTGTGTTATTGTATGAACTCGATTTTATACGTAAAATACATGTTTTGCTGTATCTTCCTCATGAATTCTTAGTAGTCCACTTTGTCCTTCTACCTACAATGATAAATGGTCATATGAAGAATCAAATTTCTTTAGCTATGTACCATGGAGGCAATGACTCAAATGGGTGGGTGTGTCGTGAAGGTAGAGGCTCAACAGATAGGTGTGCCATTGAGGCAGTGACCCAAAAGGGCGGGCATGCCGTGAAGGCAGATGTTCGAGGGACGGGTTTGTTGTTAACTAGTGATCTGAAAGGGTGGGCAACTTGTGGAGGTGGAGGGCTGATGGATGGGTGTGTTGTGGAGGTAGTACTTGAAAGGTTTAGCGCATCATGGAGGCAACAACCCAACGATGGGTGTGTTGTAGAGGCAGTGACCTGAAAGGATGAGCATAAATTTATGGCAAAAGCCCAATGGATGGGTGTACCTCAAGGGTAGTGACTTGAATGAGTGAGCATATCAAAAAGGCAGAGGCTCGACAGTGTGTTTATGCAGTAGAGTTAGTGACCCAACGGATGGGTGTACCATGGAGTCAGTGACTTGAAAGGGTTGGGGTTCCATGGAGGCAGCATCCCGTTAGATGCATGTGCCTTGGAGGTCGTTACCCTAAACAGTGGGTGTACCATGCAAGCAGAGGTCTAAAAGGGTGGGTGTGTCTTAGAGACGGAGACCTAAAAGGCTGGGCGTGTTTTGGAGGCAAAGGTCCGATGGATCGACGTGACATGGAGGCATTGACCTAAAAGGGTGGGCGTGCCATGGAGGTAGAGACCCGAGGGATGGGTTGTCATAGAGGAAGTGACCCGAAAGGGATGGCTTCCTATGGAGACAGAGGCTCAATGGATGGGTGTGTTATAGAGGCAGTGACCTGAAAGTTTGGGCATGCCATGAAGGCAGCGGCCCGATGGATGGGTGTATCATAGAGGCAGTGACTCAAAAAGGTGGGCGTGCCATAAAGATAAAGGCCTGACAAATAGGTGTGGACAGTGACTTGAAAGGGTAGAATGTAATAAAGGTAGAGGCCTGACATTTAGGTGCGTCGTGGAGATAGTGACGTGAAAGAGTGGGCATGCTACAGAGGTAGAGGCCCTGTAGATGGATGTTTCATGAGGCAGTGAACTAACAGATGGGTGTGACTTGGAGGTAGTGACCCAAAAGGGTGGGAGTACCGTAGAGGCAGCATCCTAACTGATGGGCATGCTTTGTCGGTAATGACCAGAAATGGTGGGTGTGTCATAGAGGTAGTGACTTGAAAAGGTGGACATGTCATGCAGACAAGGGCCCAATGGATGGGTGTGATGTGGAGGCAGTGACTTTAAAGGGCGGGCGTGTCATGGAGGTAGAGGCCTTGGGGATGGGCGTCCCATGGAGGCAGTGACCCAAAAGAATTGTCATCTTATGGAGGTAGAGGCCCGATGGATGGGTGTGTTATGGAGGTAGTGACCCAAAAGAGTGGGCAAGCCATGGAAGCAATGGCTAAATGGATGAGTGCGTCATAGAGGCAGTGACTTGAAAGATGGGCATGCCATGAAGGCAGAGGCCCAACATAATGGTTGATCCTCGTCAAGGAGAATCACACAAGTGGAGTGAGTGTATGATACACCTAAAATATATAGTATTTTTATTCACATTTTTATACATATTTTTTATGATATTACACTTTAATGGAATGTATTTTGTGTATTTTTCTTGCAGGTATGATTAAATGGATGATTGTGATGAAATGAGTGAAAAAGGACTAAATTTTAAGCAAAAAATAAAAATGTGCAAAATTGATCTGTGGTGGCAAAGTGCCTGGACCCGCGCTTATGCGCTAGAACCTCACGGCTATGCGCTAGGACTTGGAGCTTACACGGAAAAAACCTAGCGGCTAAGCGCCGAGGCCCCACGCTTACACATAGAATTTACCTTAGAGAGTTTATTTAATTTTTGGCGCCATTTTGAAGGGGCGTTTGAGCCATCGCTTGGTACATACGTGGGTAACTTCCTATTAACGCCAAAATTAAATTAAATTACTCTTGAATAGATGCATCTCTTGGGGGATTCGTTGAATTAGCACACAATTTGAAGAGACAGGAAAGACACCTGTTGGAAAATTACAAAAAGAAGACTTGAATTCAGAAAATGGTCGTTGTTGGAGGGTGTGTAGTTTATGTTTATTGTGTAGAGAGTTCTTTTTAGTAACACAGGACTCCACTTTAATATTTTTACTTACTTCATTATAGTTTGTATTAGGATTATAATAGAGATTTGGAGTCCTTAGAGTTGGGTTCCACCCTCTAAGGAGTATCGTAAGGAAAAGCAAAGTTTTCAAAGGAATTTCAAGTGTTTGGTGCAGAGGATTTACAGATAAGTCTTTATCTTTGTTATTGGATTTGGTTTTTAATTAATACTTCTTGTGTTTTCACTATGATTTCTACTTTTAATCCAAGTTGTGATTGTATTTTCTCCATGAATTGTTAGTAGTCTTCTTCATCTTTTTCCTTAAAATGATGAAGTAATTAAAATATTGATGGAGGTTGTGTGAAGTATAAGAAATCAATGTTGGAAGAAGTTGTGATGATTTAAAACCTTGCACTTCATTTACTTCTTAATTTGACCAATTAAGATGTTAATATTTATTGTGAGAACATGTTAGAACCGGTATGGTGTTTTCACAAACAACAATTAGTAAGAATCACATGAGATTATATGGGTGAGATTGTAGTCCATATGATTGAGTGCAAATAAATTGAGAGACATAGCTTGATGGATGTAGAATTAGAGGAATTTAGAGTGATAGACTAAAGCCCCAAATTAAATTTATTATTTTATGTCTTGCTACGTGATGTTAGTCCCCAGGTGGAGGGAGAAGAGGAAACTCTAGAGTGAGAGCTAGTATCTTTCCTGCCTAGCCCGTCTTCAAGATTAATAAAACTTTAGATTAATCTATGTTCTTTAAAGCATCTCTAGTAACGGTAAAGAATATAATTCCTTCTAGTTTGTACAACACATTTTAGATACTTCCATAACAGAATTCCATGTCTTGTTACTCATTCATAAAAAGGAAAAAATATTTTATTTGTATTTGTTTTCATCTTACAAACATTTAGTTAAAGTAGCTATTTGCTTTTATTTCAAATTATAAAAATTACCAAAAAGAATCAAACTTTCTTTCCTAGAATATTATCTTTAGTTTGGGTAAGATCTTTCTTAAAAAGTACAAAGTTATTTTATTATTCTCTTTGTTAAGAATATTTAAAATTTTTCACTCTGGGTTCGATATCTTGGGGCTTAATCAGAAAGTCCAATATTACTTGATAATGATAAGTATACTTGCATAGAATCCCATCTTAAAAAAATAATTAAATCACTTATTTGCATTGGCATCAAGTTTTTGACATTGTTGTAAAGTAAAAGATATCATTAAAAAGAAGTATAAATTCTTATATAGAACGTAAGCATAAATATTAGGGATCAAATTTTTGGACCCGTTGCTGGGGAAAGAATAGTTAAAATAATATTCGAAGAGAATTTTTAAAAAACTTAATTTTTACTTTTTAAAGTCTTATTTAAACTTGTCATATTTATTTTAGGAATTTATTGTGTTGTTATTATATATCTTATTTTTTCTATTGTGATTTATAATAGTGTATGCGCAGTTCAGGTTCTGAAGGACTTATACCTTACTATTCTGAATTAGAAAGAACTATTAGAAAAATCAGAAAAATTAAAAATATAAAAAAAGACAAAATTATTCAAGAAACGGCAAATCAAAATGCTGAAATCCATAGAAAATTTAGACCTTTAAGATATTATGCTAACCATACAGTATATGAACTTCATGATAGTATTTAAAATCCTGCAGTAGCGGCTAATTTATTTGAACTTAAAACTATTATTATCCAGATGGTATGTAATAATCAAATTGGAGAGCACCAACTAAGGATCCAAATTTACATCTTGTCAATTTTCTAGAATTGTGTGCTACATTTAAACATGATGGTGTTTCGTATGATGCTATTAGAGTTAAGACTTTTTCCTTTCTCATAGGGATAAAGCTAAGATGTGGTTAAATTTGTTAACAAATGGATCTATCAGAACTTGGGTGATTTAGCACAAACATTTCTTGCTAAATATTTTCCACCATCAAAGACTGCAAAGCATAAAAAAATACTACATCTTTTTGTCAGTTTGAAGGGGAATCTATTTATGAAGCATGACAACTTTTTAAAGATCTCATGAGAAAGTATCCACATTATTCAATACCAGATTGGTTAATAATTCAAACATTTTATGATGGATTAGTAGAATCTCTTAGATCTATTATCGATGCTGCTGCTGGTGGTTCATTGATGTCTAAATAGTTTAATGATGCTTAAGCTTTAATTGAAGAAATAGCTACAAATAGTTTTCAATGGACTTCTGAGAGGGTAAATTTTAAGAAGGTAGCCAATATTCATGAATTTGATGCTTTTCCAATGTTAGCAAATCAAGTTGCTGCAATCTCAAGGAACATAGACCAATTTGGAATGAAATTTTCTCAACTTGTTTCCATGATTGAAGAGAATTCATTAGGTCAAATGGTAGATTCTCAAATATCATTAGAAACTTTGAATGTCATAAACAAGCCTAATAACCCATATTCCAATTATTATAACCCAGGTTGGAAGAACCATCCAAACTTTAACTGGAATAACAATAATCTAGGTGGTAGTAATCAACAATGGGGGGAAAATCAAGTAAACCCATTGGGGACTTGGAATAAACAAGGTAATAACAATTATAGATCTACTTATCCTCCAGGTTTTAATAGTACTTTACAATTTAAGGAGAGGAAGTTATCTATAGAAGAAGTGGTGTTACAAATGAAAATCAATTGCAAAGTCAAGGATCTAAAATTAGAAATTTTAAAAATTAATTGGGACTAATAGCCAATTCATTAAGTAATAGATCCCAAGGAACACTTCTGAGTAATATAGATATAAATCCAAGAGACAAAAATAAAGAGCAAGTAAAAGCTGTTTAACTAAGAAGTGGAAGAGAGTTAGAAGGTAGAGTTAAAAAAGAGACTGAAGTAGAGAAAGAAGATATTGAAGAACCAAAAGTGTATGCTCAGAAAGGTTTGGAAAGACCTATTTCTCCACCAAAAATTAATTTAAAAAAGCCACCACTACAATTTCCTCGAAGACTTTGACAACAGAATATGGATAAACAATTTTCAAAAATTCTTGAAAATTTTAAAGAAACTTATAATTAATATTCCATTTGTTGAAGCCTTAGAACAAATGCTAAGCTATGAGAAGTTTATGAAGGATATTCTAAATAGAAAAAGGAAGTTTGAAATATTGAGACTTTTGCACTTAGTGAAGAGTGCAGTGTGATAATTCATAAGAAGCTTCCTGAAAAGCTTAAAGATCCTGGTAGCTTCACATTTCCATGTGCAATCGGAGATAGATTTTATGAGAAATTTTTATTTGATTTAGGTGCAAGCATTAAACTTATGTCATTATCTATATTTAAAAGACTGGGATTAGGAGAAATAACCTTGACTACTGTTACTCTGCAGTTAGCAGATTGTTCCATAATAAATCCTAAAGGAGTTATAGAAGATGTTTTAGTAAAGGTTGATCAATTTGTCTTTCCTATTGATTTTATTGTGCTAAATATGAAGGAAGATAAAGAGATACCTATTATTTTTGGAAGACCTTTTCTAACTATAGGAATAGCAATGATAGATGTGCATAAAGGGGAATTAACTATGTACATCAATGATCAAACTATTACATTCAATATTTCAAAATTAATGAAATATCCTGCAAAAGATAAAGATGATGAATATTTTGGGATGGATGTAATGAGATATCTGAATGAATGTCATTTTAAAACAACTTATGAAGAGAAATTTGAAAGAGAAAAATTGGAACACGAGTAAGAAGAGGAAGTACAATGCTCTGATGATTTTACTGAGGAAGATTTAAATTATGTTCAAGAAAGTTCTGAAGTTTTGGACATGACAAAGAAAGATGAATCTCTTAGTCCATCAATTGAAAAACCTCCTGAACTTGAATTGAAGTTACTTCCTAAACATTTAAAATACACCTTTTTAGGTGATTCCTCAACCTTTCCAGTTATATTTCCTCAAAATTAATAACAGAAGAAGAAGAGAGATTGCTTGAAACTTTAAAGAAATATAAGAAAGCCTTTAGATTGACCATAGTTGATATTGAAGGAATCAGTCCTTCAATTTGTATGAACATAATCCTTAAGGAAGAAAACTACAAACCCAAGGCCGATCCTCAAAGAAGATTAAATCCTATTATGAAATAAGTTGTTAAAATGAAATTTTAAAGTGGTTAGATGTTGGAATTATCTACCCTATTTCAGATAGTGCATGGGTTAGTCCTATTTACTGTGTTCCTAAGAATGGAGGAGTAATTCTAACTATTAACAAAAAAAAATGAATTAATACCAACAAGACAAGTTACAGGGTGACAAATATGAATTGATTATTGATACACCTAAAATATATAGTATTTTTATGCACATTTTTATACCTATTTTTAATGATATTGAACTTTAATGGAAGGTATTTTGTGTTTTTCTTGCAGGTATGATGAAAATGGATGGTCATGATTGAAAGGAGCAAAATTGGATCAAATTTGGAGAAAAAAAGAAAAAATCAAAATTTTGGCACTGGCGGCTAAGCGTCGCTGGGCCGGCGCTTAGCCGCCACAGTTAAAAATCAAAATTCAAATGAATTTGGCGCCAATTTCAAAGGGGATGGGATGCAACTCTTAGTGGTAACTTCCATAACTTCCTTTGGGCAGCAAGTTTGAATTAAGGGGTGTGTTTCTTGGTAGATACATTGAATCTGGACACATTTTGAAGAGACACCAAGGCACCTTTTGATTTACTATTTAAAGAGAGTCTTAGGAGAGGTTCTTGGAGGCTCTTCCATTGCATTTTGAGGGTACTTCCGAGGGAGGCTCTTCCACTGCATTTTGAAGGGTACTTTCGAGGCTCTTCCACTGCATTTTGAAGGGTACTTCCATTGTTCTTCCACTGCATTTTAAGAGTTTTTATTAAGAGTAGGAGTAGAGAGTAGAAAGGAGAAAAGGGTCGAAGTGAAGTCTTTTTCTTCCCACTTCTTTTCTTTCTTTTAGTTTAGTTTTTATTGAAGTCTAAAGTCTGTATTCTGAGTCATCGGAGTTGGGAGACTTGCTCTGAGGAGTAGTTTAGCGAAGAGTCAAAGTTTCAGAGGAACTTCCTTAGTCTTGTGGAATGGATTTTCAGATAAGTGTTTACTTTTGATCTTTTTATTAATACTTGCTTTCGTTTGTTATTTTTCTTATTGTTTTTAGTTTCAAATCAATGTTTTTTCGTATTTTCTTAATGCATTCTGAGTAGTTTACTTTTTATTTTTCTTTCTTAAATGGAGAAGTAATTAATTTATAAAGAATTGTTGTGGAAAGTATAAGTGTTTAAAAGTTGGAAGAAGTTGTGAAGATTGATTCTAAAAACTTTGTTTACTTCTTAATTTGGTCTGTTAAGTTGTAGAATTTCTTGAGATTATGTAAGATCCAATTTGGCATTATCTCATAAAAGTTAGTAAGAATCACATGCAATCATATGGGTGAGAATTGTAGTCCATATAATTGAATATAATATAAGAAGATATTTTTATAGAAGGGAGTAAAATTAGAGAATTTTAGAGTAACAGGCTAAAACACCCTAATTTGGTTTGAAGTTTTGAGTTTTTTTATGAGAAGTTAGCCCCCAGGTGGTGGGAATCGAGGGAACTCTAGAGTGAGAGACTGGTATCTTTCCTGCCTAACCATGTTCAAAATAATAAAAATTTCAAATTAACCTATGTTCTTTATAGAACCAAGTAAGGGTAAAGAACACATTTGCTTCTATCTGTTACAACAAATTTGAATACTTCCACAACAATACTTTAAGAATTATCACTACTTCATAAAAGGAAAGAGAAAGATATTCTAGTTAATAGTATTTTACATCCAGTGTTTTTAGTTATTATAATTTTTAATTTCATTGCTTAAAATTTTATTAAGGAAATTTCAAAAGACATATCAACTTTCAAAACTTTTCAAAATCAATACATACTTTTTCAAAAAAATTTAAAGAAAGTAAAAAGATAATTTTCTGATTCCTCTAAAGTTTTTTCATATTTTCCCTGTGGGTTCGATATCTTAGGGCTTAATAAAAAAGTCCTATATTACTTAATAAACAACACGTATACTTGCGTAGTATCCCATATTATAAAATCATAATTATCATATCTAAATCATCAGCGCATATATTCATCGTAGCCTAAGTTTTTGGCGCCGTTGCTGGGATCAAGTTTTTAGCGTCGTTACATTTATCTAGCAAGGTCAAGTTTTTAGCGCCGTTGCACATATATTTATCGAGGATCAATTATATAAAACTAAATCTTGCCACCAGGAAAGATCATTTTCCACTACCCTTTCTAAAATAAATGTTTAATAGACTAGCTAGGCAAAAACACTTTTGTTTTCTGACTGTAATTTGAGAGAAAACTTTAGAAATTACTCAGATTTATTAGTTTAAGCCTTTAAGAGTTGAGTTTAGTAATTTTGAGTTGATGTGGAATTTATGGCAATTTTTATGCAAAATTTAAAATGGCACCAAATAGGAGCAAAGCGAGAGCCACTTTCGATTCTGACGAGTTTGTTAGTTCTAAAGCTCAAGATCATTACGTTCAAGCCTTACAGCCACATAAACTGATCCAAAAGTGAGGATTTGATAAAACAGGCAGAGCGATAAAAAATGTAATTGTAAGTCGCCTTTGGGATAGATTATGTTGTTTCATTGTCGTAGTTGTTACTTCTGTAGTACGAGAGTTCTATGCAAACCTCCTAGAGTCAGAGAGAACTTTGTTATAGTACAAGGACAGCTAGTACATTTTACTCCTGAAGTAATAAACGGATTTTACCTATTGCTGCCTAATACATTTTGTTTCTATTCAAATTATAATCCTACTGAGGAAGAATTGGATGAGTTTATTTCTGCTTTGACTGATGAGAGGGGATTATGGAAAATCACTAATGAGAGAAGAGTTTACTTCCTTGCATCAAAGTTGAATGCCACCTCTAAGGTCAGGTATTATTTTGTATCATCCAAGTTGCTTCCTACAAATCATTTTGAGCGGGGTTACTAGAGAAAGAGCTACTTTGAACTATTGTATTCAGCGGGATAAGACGATCGCTATTGGAATGATTATTTATGATTATATTTGGAATTCTGCCAGAGTTGCGACCACTACAGGTATGGGATTTGCTTCTGTTATACATTCATTGTGTTACAGGCTGGTGTTAGATCTAAGAATTGGGAAGAGGTCTTTTAGCCTCTTAAGTCTATTACTAGTTCGAATGTGAAGACCTATGCTGAGCATTCACCTTTTGGTTGGAGAGGAGGAGGATTCTATAGGGATTCCAGTGCATCTGCTTCTGCTACATATACATCTCGTGCTTCCACATATCAGGCATCTTCAGGTTAGTCGTCTTATTCACTGACTGAGTTTTTGAATAAGAATATAGATAATGTCAATTATACTGCAGATCGAGTGCATGATATGGAGGGGAAAGTAGATCATATTGGGGAATATCTTCAGAGACATAGTGAATATTTGGGGAATTATCATAGTTACATGGATAGATTGATCAAAGGTGACTTTAGTGCTGTGCTACACACTCATCCACACTATAGTCCATATGTGCCTACCCATACCTAGAACAAAGGGAATGATGAGGAGGAAGATGATAATTTGGATTTATATTTCATTTGAGTTATGTTATGTTACGTGATGTTTGCGTGGAATTTTTTTTTATTTTGTTGTGTTGTTTATTTTCATTTGTTTTTGTTAAATGAAATATTTTATGTCTTTCTGACTGCTGTAATGGTTGTTGAGACACTTTAGTTTGTGTTTACTATAGTTGTGGATGTTGTATGTTTGTGATATGTGATGTGAATGTTTTTGTGGTAGTAAATGTTTTAGTGAATTAATAACGTATTTTGTTTGTTAGTTAAGAACTTTATCCAGAAACTATTTAGGAAAGTCTAAAACACTATTAAAATCCACTAATTAAATTTCATATTTAAACTTTTCAATTTACTACCATATATATGTCTTAGTTATGGATTTCTATTTAAGTGTGTATGAATTTTCTTTTATCTCTACTAATTTAGAAGTCTTTTGAATTTCTTATATAAAATAAAAAGTTTAAAAATTTTGGATCTAGCATTTTCATTCATTTTTTTTAAATACTTGCATATTTAGGATATTAAAAAAATTCCTGCAAGTTTAATACTTATTAGTTTTTTGTTCGTACTCATGTAACTTGTTAATATGCTTAAATGTTTTATTATAATGAAAATTTTAATGTTTTGGGGGAATGAAAAATAATTTTCAAAAACTTAAAATTTTATTTATTCATAAATGTACTAAAAATTTAATTTTGACTAAAAAATAATTTTGTGTATGAAGTTATATTAAGGAAATAAAATTTTTAATATAGAAATGAGTAAAAAATTTAGTTAAAATCAATAGTAAGGATGACAAATTTAAAGATAAAAATTTCTTAGTAAAGAAATGATGAATATTTTGTCTATCTTTAGTAAGAAAAGTTGCATTTTAAGAAAAATAGAAGGTTTTAAAATTTTATTTTTAATACTTAAGTTTCTTTTATTCAAAATCAATTTCAAACTTTTATGACATTTCTAAGTAAAAGATATATATCTACCTTGTGCATTAAGAAAGAAATGGTGGAATTCAAAATCATTAAAGGTCTATCGAGATACAGTAATCCTTGCCCTATAAAAAAAAGAAAAAGAAAAAGAAGAAAAGAAGAAAACATAAAAAAGGACAAAATAAAAGAAAAGAAAAGAGAAAAGAAAAATGAAAAAGAGTATGTACAAAGGAAGGAGAAGCTTGAGGATTTAAGGGCTTAATAAAAAATTGGTTCCACACCTGATCTTTTAAATATAATATAATTAGTATAATTATTTTTTAGTAAAGATTTTTAAGTAAATGAAATAAAATACTTAATCCCTATATTTTGAAAATTCTACAAATATTTCTGAATAAGATAGAAACTAATATTTCTCATTAACCTTTACCTAAGAGATTTATAAACTTTAAATTGGTCTCATTTAATAAAAATTTTTCTAAATTGGACTACTACATTTTTTGAACAAAATTTTAAAAATTCTTAAAGAAACTCATCACATAATTTACTTGTATGATTTTTATATGATTAAAGTGTCACTTGAGAAAACGTAACATTTCATGTTTGGGGGATTTTGATACACCTAAAATATAATGTGTTTTTATACACATTTTTATACCTAATTTTGATGATATTGCACTTTAATGGAACATATTTTGTGTATTTTTTTACAGGTATGATTAAATAAGTGAATGTGATGAGAGAAGTGAAAAAGGATCAAATTTGGAGCAAAAATGAAGAAAATTGATAAAGTGATCTGTGGCAGCTAAGCGCCGGAGCCCGCGCTTACGCGCCAAAGCCCCATGACTATGTGCCCAGATCTAGAGCTTATGTTCCAGAAGGCTCGCTGCTAAGCACCAGAACCTCACATTTATGCGTGACAATTACTGAAAAGGAGTTATTTAAACTTTGGCACAATTTTGAAGAGGTATTTGAGGCATCTCTTGGTACGAACGTGGGTAACTTTCTATTGGCGCAAAATTCAATTCAATATAATCTTGAATGGATGCATCTCTTGGAAGGTACGTTGAATTTAGACACAATTTTAAGAGATCTGGAGATACCTATTGGAAAATTATAAAAAGTGGACTTGAAGATCAGAAATATGGTTATTGTTGGAGGGTGTGGTTTATGTTTAAGATTGTGGTTTATGATAGAGAGTTATTTAAGAAACACACACTCCACTTCACCATTTTTACTTTACTTTATCATAGCTTGTATTAGGATTAGAAGTGAGAACTAGAATCCATAGAGTTGGGCGCCAACCTCTAAGGAGTATCGTAAGGGAAAGCAAAGTTTTCAAATGAACTTCAAGAGTTTGGTGGAGAGGATTTTCAGATAAGTCTTTATCTTTGATATTACATTTGGTTTTTAATTAAAACTTCTTGTGTTTTCACTACCATTTCAACTTTTGGACCAAGTTGTGATTGTATTTTCTCCACGAATTCTGAGTAGTTTTCTTTATCTTTTTCCTTAAAATATGAAGTAATAAAATTATGGAAGTATATCGTGTGAATTATAGGATTTCAATATTGGAAGAGGTTGTAATGATTTAAAACCTTGTACTTCTTTTACTTCTTGATTTAACCAATTAAGATGTTAAAATTTGTTGTGAGAACATGTAATAACCGGTATGGTATTATCTCAGTCAATAATTAGAAAGAATCACATGAGATTATATGTGTGAGAATGTAATCCATGTGGTTGAGTGTAAATAAATTGGGAGATATACTTTGATGGGTGTAGAATTAGAGGACTTTAGAGTGAAAGGCTAAGGCCCACAATTTGATTTATTATTTTATCTTTTGATACGAGATGTTAGCCCCCAGGTGGAGGGAATAGAGGAAACTCTAGAGTGAGAGCTAGTATCTTTTCTGCCTAAACTGTCTTCAAGATTTTTAAAACAGTAGATTAACATATGTTTTTTATAGCATCTCTAGTAAGGGTAAATAATATAATTTCTCCTATTTGGCACAACACATTTTAAATACTTCATCAACAATAATTTTCATGACTTGTTATTGATTCATAATAAGGAAAAAGATATTTATTTTGCATCAATTTTCATCTTACAAAAGTTTAGTCAAAGTATTTACTTACTTTTATTACAAATTATAAAAATTAAAAAAAAAGAATTGAATTTTATTTCCAATAATATTATATTTAGATCGAGTAAGATCTTTTCTAAAAAGTAAAAAGTTATTTTTCTATTTTATGTGCTAAAAATATATTTTCTTTATTTATCAATTTTCGTGTGTGATCGATATCTCAGGGCTTAATCAGAAAGTTCTATATTACTTGATAACGATACGTGTATTTGCATAGTATCCACATTACAATATCATTGAAAAGCGGTGTCAATTTATATATATAACATAAGCATAAAGATCAGCGGATCATATGACTGTAGGGAAGTCTTTGTCGATCAGAATGCCACTGAAAGTTGTGTATCACTAGAATATGACAATACTCAAACATGAACATTTTAGAGATTCCAAACTGGGGTGTTTGGTGCCGACAGGCGTCTCGAACCCCGTGGGGGAAAAATCGACTTGAACACAAAATTTTCTAAAATATACGTGGGAGAACTTAGCAATTATCCTTGGCTCTGGAAGTCCCCGGATTGATGAAATTGGGTCTCTCATTATCAAAGTGTTTGTATAGCACGTATGGAGTCAAGGCTTACATCGCCTTACAGTGAATTTTCCCAGGTGGGGTCAAGTCGGTACCAATCTTGATTTCATGCTTGGGACACATACCAAGAGATTCGATAGGTTGTCTTGGATGACGAGAAGCTAAGCATAGTTCTGTATCCTTAGACAGATATCCCCATCATGTGACATCAAAAATTGATTCCAACAGTCAATCGATAATAATTCTGTGTTAGAAAAAATTTTGCTAACGTAATAAATTGATCATTGAACCTTTTGCTCCTCACTAATTAAAACTGAACTTATTAAATACGGAGACATCACAAGATAGAAATGAAACATCTCTCCTTTTATTGGTTTTGATAACAAAGATGGTGAGGCAAAGTATACTTTAAGTTGGTTAAAGAAGTTTGACGCCCTTCTATCTACTAAAAATAAGTATTTTGAATGCCCCTCAATATCTTGAAGAATGAGAGAGAAATATCTTCTGATCTCGCTAAAATATGAGATAGTGGGGCTATACTTCCATATATTGTTTGCACCTCTTCTATTTTTTTGGGAGGTATCCTATCCTTGAGTGCCATGGATTCGCCTCAATTCCATATTGAGTGACCATGAATTTGAGAAACTTAGGTGACATGAATCCAATGAAACGTTTAGTTATTTGGAATATGTTAAGAGATTTTCAAACTCTTGACCAACATGTCATTGATATATACCTCTATAGAATATCCGATGGAAACTTTAGAAACCATATTCATGAGACATTGGTAATTGCACTGACATTATTTTTCTAAAGGGCATCACTCTATGGTAGTACAAAAATTATCTAATTGGAAGGGCGTAGCTTCATCATCAATGAGTTTCATCTTTATGCAATTGTAACTAGAATAAATATCCATGAAACCGAGCATTTGATGTCTAGAGATAGTGCCAACTAATTAAACTATTAGGGGAAGAGAAGAACTATCATTTGCATATGCTTTAATATGATATGTATACCTGCCACAAATCTTCCTTTCTTTAAAATTCTATTTCAATATAACAAAATTTGCTAGCTAAGCGGGATGATGCACCATCATATGAAATTAACTTAAAAATCATGTAGACTTCTTCAATAACTTGTTGGTGTTCTGACATTAAATTTTACTTCTTTTGGATGATCAGCTCATATGTGGGGTCAATGATCAACGAATGCTCAATTACTTCAAGATCAACCCCGGGCATATCTATGGGACTCCAGACAAATAAGTCTTGATTTCTATAGAAAAAAGCCATGTACTCCAACTTTTTCCCACTATATAGTCAATTTCCAAGCTGCGCAGTCCATAAGGGGTGTTCCCCTAATAAGGAGTCACAAATCAAATCTTTAACTAGCGAAGCTTACTGATATATATCTTCATCTTGGAGGTAAAAACATCCAATGCTGGGAGTCTTAGATGAGCATGGTTGAACTTGTTTGAGATAAAAAAAGTGTGCAATTTTTAATCCACACATATAAAGTTGACTTTGGATGGTGTTCAAACTTTTATCTTGACGTGTGAAATAGAAACCAAAGCCCCAAAGCAAGACTGGAGAGATTTTTTGAAGAAGGCATTATATGTTGTTTCCAATTTAATAATAATGAATTGGATCATGTGGTTCATCTGTCAGGGCAATACTCCCACAGCAACAGGGAGAGTGACCATCTCTTAAACATTCACTGATTAATTATTAAAACCATAGATGGATTCAATAGCAAGTTGTATTTTTTCTCTAGTAAGAAACAAACTAAGGAAATTTAATTAATATAGAACATCAGTTTAATTCCCTCTTTGATCAAGATTCTTTTTATGTATAACAATGGTCACTAGTTTTGGTGCTTATAATCTTGTTGTGGAGTTGGAACCCCTCAAGATCAGATTCATAAAAAGTGACGGAGCAATTAAAATGAGGTTTCTTCTGTGAAGATTCTTCATAAGTAGTAATAAGAACAAGCTTATATAGCAATGCTTCTCATGTGATTGTTTCAATTTCACTAACAGTATAATGATTCTCTCACTATTGTTTAGGGGCTTGCTGCCCCCAATAAGGGCATTATTGGTGTTGGGATCTTATTTTGAATGAAATAGGCTAAATACTATTTTTGGATTAACCTTTCAATCTCCTCATTGAGTTGACAATATTGTTCCTAAATTCTCTTATTTGGCCTCAACAAAGTGGTCACGTAATAGTTTTTTTATCATAAATCCCAATCAAGATGCTGACATTTGTTGTGTTAAGCTATACATATTCCTTCTCAGGATGCCATTCATGCCTCTGCACGTAAGGGGTGGGAGGGGGAGGGGAAATAGAGTTTTCCCGTGGCTTGTATTTCTTTCATTAAAATGTTTGACCAGTTTCTATCATGTTCTTCTTATAATTTTCTGATTAAATAACATTTTTTTAAGATTTTTTTTATATTTAATAACTTTATCAACACAAATTTGTCATTCAACATGATGGATAAGGTTAGCATATGAACAAACCATCTCTTCAATCAAAGATGAGTACAATGAACTAGGATATAGTCTCCCAATAAAACACCTCTTAGTAATTTTGGATTTACTCTTGGGATTTGACATTATTTAATAAAAAATCTAAAATAAAATATTTCCATGACTTCCCCTTGTTTTGATGAATCCCAAAAAGACGAGGAGTCCTTGATATTCTCCAATCAACATTGATTTTTTCCAAAAAAACCTTAGTGAGCTCATCAAAGGTATGATTGCTTCATCATGGAGTGGATGAAACCATGTACTTGGCCATTAAGCCTCACATGAAATACAAGACATAAGAGCACATCAGAGGCTTTTTGTCTAAACATGATTTTGAAGTGATCAATGTTTTCATAAGGATCAATGCTTGGAAGCTTAAAGCGGATGGATTTAGGAGTTGAAAGACAGTATTGGTTGACCGAGAAGACTTCTGAGAACCACACCGAGCTGAGAAATGAATTCTATCCCTCATAAGGAACTCTTCAAGTACTAGGCTTCATAATTTATCATAAATTACATGATGTTGAACTACATTCTCCACACGTTTTGGAAGCTTAATTATAAGAAGTGGTTGTGTAGAGCTAGAAGTTTTTAGAAGTTCATATTCTTTTAGAATAAAATATGTGCGTGGAGGGATTGCCAACTATGTACCTTTAGTCGATGGATTTTTAGGTAGTTATGCTCGTCTACTATGCACAATTATCAATTTTTGAGCCTAAAGAACATGTCATATGATCTCATTTTGATACTCCTCCATCTTCTACACCATCTTCAAGTGGTGCCTAGGAGGTTCCTTCATTAGTACGATGATGTGTATCATTAAGAAAAATAATAGAGGCTTAGTGTCCCAAACTTTGAGATTACATCCTAGAATGATGGGTGTTAGAGTGAGAAGACTTGTATTGTACTTGTTAGCTATCAATGAAGTGTAGATTTTTATCAAAGGGGATTCATTTCTTACGGATGGTGCTAAGCTGTTGCATGCTAGAAGATCCATATGATATAGTGATAATTTAATGTTTTAGTGATGTACCATAATCCAACACAACAATTAATTTGAAGTAATAAAAAAGACACTAGAATTTTTTACATGAAAAAACCCGAAAAGGAAAAACCACAAGGCCTAGCCCATGAATGTAATCAACTTTAAGTGAGTAAATACAATGATATGCCGTGTTCTCAAAATTGGGAGAGTAGAATTTATAAATTTACTCCAAATACATTACTTTTAAATAAACAATGTACAAAAAATTTTGAGAGTCTCGAGAAAGTCTTCAAATTCTGAGTACAACTATTGTAAGCAATTAGCATCGAGAGTTATTGATGGATCTTTAATATGATGGTATTTGTTACACTGCATTTAGAATATAATGTTAGCAAAAAGAGTTCGCGGGCGGTGGTGTGTAGGGGCAGCTAGGAGTGGTTGACAATGGTTAGAGAGCGGTGGTTAATGCTGGTCGACAGCTACAAAGCCTGAAAGTTATCATCGAGAGCTATCACTTGATCTTTAATACAATTCTATTCATTAAACTATATTTGAGATATGACATTAGCAAGCATAGATCACCGACTTTAATGAGAAAGGGTGGTAAACGATGGTCAAGGGTAGCCGATGATGATCAAAGGTGGCCGATAAGCGCTGACCAATGATGGTCAGCGGCTACAAAGGTGGTCAGCTGCTATGATTGTTGAAAGTTATTGTTGTCTTTGGTTAGAGTAACATTGAAATTCGGCTCATTCTTCTCCGGCCTCAACTCCTCCAAATATGATTTAATTGCTTCATCTGAAGTTGATTGGACTTAGATTAAACCAATTTTAGTACCATTGAATTCTTATAGAAAACTCGATTTGATTATAGATTCGTTGAAATCGGGGCATTGCCTTTTAATTAAATTCATAGATAAACAATATGACTGTTAGCTCTTAAGTTTTTTTGACATTACTTACAACCTCTACAATATCATGACACTGTCTATTTAGCTCTGAGGTGCCAGATTCCTAACTCTATGATGCCCAATTCTTAACTTTGTGGTGCTAATAGCACTTTAGTACTAACCTCTTAGGTTTCTTCTTTATTTTTTACTGCTTCAGTTTTATGGTGCTGTAAGTATAATGTCACAATGATAATTAAATACTTTCAGTAAATTTCTTTTAAATCATTTCCTATGAAAATTATTACAAATAATAACACTATTCGAGATGATATAATATAAAATAGATTTATTTCTTAATTTATTTAAATAGTTCATTTACTCTTATCAATCAATAATTACTCCAAATCATAAATACTCCTTATACTTTATATAACTACATGTATATAATTATATAATTAAATTATTTGATCGTAATTATCTTAAAATTCAAATATCATTAAATGATTATTTTAGAAAAAAATGTAACTCTGCATATTTAAATATTAATCATTAATATTAGTTAATCAATAAGAGCTTAAGTTCTTAGTCCAATTTTATTATTTTGAAAATTAGCTTCTATTAATCACATTTTTAATGAGATTAACACACTCTTTGAACTTTAGCCTAGGATTTAATCTTAGTATAAGTCTTTTTTTTAGTCAAACTCTTTCTTAGGGCCCGTTTGAGGCAGCTTATTTGGTGTGGTGGCGTTTTGAAAGCACACTTGGTCTGTTTGGGTAAACTGCATTTTGGCAGCTTATACATTTTCAAAACGCTAAAAATAGCTTTTTCACACCGCACCTATCTTGGTGCGGTGGCAGCTTTCTGTCTACGGTTTGGCTTTTCCAGAAATATAAAAGTTTGTAATAGCCATCACACCTAACTATTAAGCAAAATATTTTTAATCAGCTTATCAACAGATTATTCAATAAGTTGCAGTTGTCCCAAACAGACCCTTAATGATAGAGTGGAAACTAAATCAGCTGCTGAATCTAAAGTCGGACCAATCTTACTCAAGCTCAGTCAATTAGTGCAGTTAATCTGAACATGATCCTTAAAAGAATGTTGGGTCAAACACATTTTAAGTAAATAAATCAAAATCAAAATCAAATGAATGGAACAATAATATAAATTAAACTCAATTTAGACATTTATATCATAAATTAAAACCTGAAGCCTAAATCAAGCCAAGAAGCCCATAGTGTTCAGCTCGTGCTCAACTCATTAAAAAATACCACTGTTCGTGTTCAGCTTGTTTATATTTTGAAAACAAAAAACTTGTTCATGTTCGACTTGTTTGCTTAGCGAGCCAAACACAAGCTACTCATATGACCAAAGAGTCGTTTTGATAAACTAGTCTGCAGCCGTTGGATGTTACATGTAGGGGTGAGATGTAAGTCTTATTATTTATATTTAAACATCATTTAAACATAATAAAATATATTTTTGATCTACTTTTTAATTAATAATTATAATTGATTTTGAATCTTTGCAGCCATATAAATTAAATCAATTATATATAGCCCCTCGACCCCGGGTAACTTAGAACAAACTTTGCAAATACCAACCAAAGAGTTGGGAAACGTGACACACACACACACACACATATATATATATATATATATATATATATATATATATATATATATATATATATATATATATATATTATTGTGAAAACAATGACAATAAAGTGAAAATGAAATGAGAAAATTGCACGTACAAAAACACCAGAGCGACACACAGATTTACGTGGTTCAACAAATTTGCTTACTTCCACGGAGCTGTAGAGGATTTTATTCCTTAGAGGAATTACACCGTCGAGCGCCTCGACATTTACAAGAAAATCTCTATTTCTTCTCTCACTTCCTCTCTCTCTCTTAGAGGATTTGGCTTGGCTCTTTTTCTCTTAGCCAAAAGAGGCTCTTTATAGAAACCAAGACAGTGATTGGTGGGAGGTAGGTGAGCGATAAGTGGGATGTGGTGGGTGAGCGTTAAGTGGAAAGGTAGGTGAGCAGTAGGTGAGCTTCTTAATTAGGAATCTAATTAACTTAATGTGGATCAGGTCTCCAGATTACACAATAATTCTCCCACTTAGAGACTCGAATACTGACTGCATCACCTATTGGTTGTATCATCTACTAATTGTATCAACCTTTTCCTCAAATATGATATTCTCCACCTCTGCAACTCAAAGCCCTTGTCTTCATGCAAGAAGACCAGCTGAAGTCGAGCATAACATCGGCTTCTCAAGAGTAGCACCCTCAGTTGACATATCACCGTCAACGTAGCCTTGTACCACCAAGCTCTTTCTTGGGTTACTCCTATATCTGCTTACAACTTCCACTGCATGAGCACTATCCCGCCCTTGCCGAAAGTCCTTTTCAACAAGTCCAGCCTTTACCTCTGACTGCCACCAAACGCAGTCTTCACCCGGTACACCCACTTGTTGTGCAATGCCTTATTCCTTAGTGAAAGTTATGCCACTCCCAAGTCAGATTCCCTGTCAGGGAATCTGTCTCCTCCTATTTGGTCAGTTCCAACTTGCTCGAATTCTCATCTTGTAAGATTTCTTCATAGCTATGTGGTTCTCCACCATCTGTCTGTACAATGTCCAGTTTTCTTGCCTTTGACACTCTGACATTTTTCAAGAAATTGACCTTCTTTTGCTTCCTCGTAATGCGCCTCTGACTCATGTGTCCAAGCCTGTAATGTCGCAGATCTCTCGTGTTCTCTGCAACTGTAGTAGCAACACGGCTGAGTAAACTAGTAGTCATATATAGTCTGTCAGTTTTCTTACCCCAAGCCAGTACTAATACTTCTTTGGAAACCTTCCAGGTGCTATTTGAGAACGCTACCGAATGACCATCCTCATTGAGCTTCCCAATAGAGATGAGATTTTTCTTTAACTCAGGAATGTGGATGACCTTTTGAAAATTCCATTTTCTCTTGTTAGGGAGTGCAATATCAATGTCTCTCATCCCTACCACGTCCAGAGCTTTGCATCAGCCAGATGTACCTTCCCAAAGTCGCCTGCAACATAATTTCACATCAACTTCGGGTGGGAAGATGTATGTAAGGAAGCATCTGAATCCAGTATCCAGTCATCACTAGAAGCGCATCATGTATTTCTTCAATTAAAACATTAGTGCCATCTTTCTCCTTTTTCTTAGGATTCCTGCATTTTTTTATGTGGCTAACCTTGCCACAATCCCAGCAGGTTGCCTGCTGACCAGACATTGATTTTGATCTTCCTCAGTTTGAGTTTTTGTCATGTGATCTCCATCTGGAATCAACAATCAGTGTCGAACTCAAACCAGAGGTCTCGCTAGAATCTTTCCTGCGCACCTCTTCAGCCAAAGTAAAATCATAAATATCATCATATTTCAACTTAGATTTATCTGCAGAACTGCTAACTGCTATTCTCATGACTTCCCAATTATTTAGTATTAAAGCTAATAATATTAGCGCACGTATCTCATTATCAAAGTCAATTTCAACAGACAACAATTGATTTGTGATAGTGTTGAATCATTCAGGTGTTGAGTAATAGACACACCTTCCGTCATCTTCAAGTTAAATAACTTTTCCATCAAGTGCACATTATTATTCGTCGATCGCTTTTCATACATACCTGATAAAGCTGTCATGAGATCTGTAGTAGTCTTTTCTTTGATGACGTTTTGAGTAACCGATCTTGATAGGGTTAATCGTATAACCCCAAGAACGTGTCGATCCAAAAGATTCCATTCCACCTAATCTATCTTTTCCGATCGCTTTTCCAGTAACAAAAGATGAAGCTTTTTCCCATAGAGGTAGTCCTCTATCTGAATCCTCTAATAACCAAAATTCGTGTCATTGAACTTCTCGATTCCCGATACCATCATTTCATCTACACCCATCATTCTTTCTTAGATTTGAAATTAAATCTCTGATACCAGTTGTTGTGAAAACGACGAAAAATAAAGTGAAAATGGAAAGAGAAAAATTGCATGCATAAAAACACCAGAGCGACACACAGATTTACGTGATTTGACAAATTTGCCTACGTCCACGGAGCTGTAGAGGATTTTATTACTTCGAGGAATTACACTGTCGAGCGCCTCCACATTTATAAGAAAATCTTATTTTGTTCTCTCTCTTCCTCTCTCTCTTTCTTTCTCTCTTAGAGGACTTGGCTTGGCTCTTTTTCTCTAAGCCAAAATAGGCTATTTATAGAAACCAAGAGAATGGTAGATGGGAAGTAGGTGAGTGGTAGGCGGGATGTGATGGGTGAGCGGTATGTGGGAAGGTAGGTGAACGGTATGTGAGATTCATAATTAGGAAATTAATTAAATTAATATGGACGTCTCCACATTACCCAACATATATATGTATATATATGTATATGTATATACATATATATGTATATATATACATATATATGTATATATATACATATATATGTATTTATATATACATATATATGTATATATATATACATATATATATATATATATATATATATATATATATATATATGCGCGTCCACTGTGATGCTTTGGTCGGTAGTGTTTGTAAGACCTCTAGGGTCGTGGGTTTGTTCTCGCCTATGTGTGAAATGAAATTCTTAAGCACATGAAATTGCTTGGAAAGATCGTCTAATAGCACTCCGTCCAATCTTAAAAAAAGAAGGAATATATATATATATATATATATATATATATATATATATATATATATATATATATATATATATATATATATATATATATATATATATATCTAATAACGAGATGACGGCTAGGGTTCCGCTCGAGGGTTTTCATGGCAATTCTCGGGCTATTTTCGTCGCTTTGGCGTGCTGATCTCCCCCACTGGGCTTCTCCCGGGCGATTGTCGTCGCCCGGGCGCGGTGATCTCTTCCCCTGTTTTCTTTTCTGTTTATTTTGTTTTTTTTTGTCTGTGATGGAGCGTAACTACGCCAATGCCGTCACGGGGGCTCTCTGCCGACCTCAAAGACTCACTCCTGCTATTTCCCCCAATCTTTTCATGAGGCCTGGGAACTCGGTGGTGGTGATTATAGTTTCATCAAGAAGCTTGGTAGGAAAAACGGTGAACCTGCTCTTTATCTTTCAGAAGAGGAGACTAATATTCTAGCTTCATTGTGTCGCTTTGTGTTGATCGGCAAGTTTCTTTATGGGCACCCAAAGTTAGACATCATTCGAAAGGAATTTGATTCTCTGAAACTAACTGGTGCCTGGAAAGTAGGATCTGTCGATGGTAGGCATATCCTTATAGATCTCACCAATGACATTGACTATACAAATGTTTTCGCTAGGAAAGTGCTAAAAATAGACAATAGGTATATGCGTATACTAAAATGGAGCGTTGATTTTAATCCCAAAGTCGAATCTCCCGTTATTCCCGTCCGGATTAAATTTCCCGAGTATAAGTATCATCTTTTTAATCATGAAATCCTATATTCACTTGCAAAAGGTTTTGGTACACCACTTAGAGTTGATAATCCTACGGTTGACCATACGAAACCCTCGGATGCCTCGCTTTTAGTTGAAAGAGACATCACCCACCTCTATCCGGATGAAGTATGGATCGGTTCCTCATACACGGGTATCGGCAACAGGTTGTTATGGGTTCCCACCCACCTTATTGTTCTCACCTGCGCCATGTTTGGCCACTCTCCCTCGATTTGTTACAGACTCCACCCCCACCTTAAACCAAAAGTTCTGCCCACAGCCTCCAACCATTTTACCCAACATCCTGATCCTGCTGAACCCCCTCTTACTTTATAAAAACCTGATACACCTCCCATTATCTCCAACAACCTTGTCACCCCTCCTCCAAATGACCTTCCCCCTCCCGATAATGTCCCTCCTCCAAATGACCTTCCCCTACCAGTCCCTACTACCCCCACTCTTACAACCTTTGATGGCAATATTCAACTTGCCAATACTGTGGAACACAGTGACGATCCAATTATGATTTCCGATAATGTCCCTCAGATCACCTTAACCTCTGAGATGGAAGCACCTATACCTCTACCTGCCAATTCACCAATCGAACTCTCTTTCTCAGTTGAAGATGATAGTAACATACAAATTCTTCTTCCTCCCACTCGTTGTTCCCGTTGAGAGCATCCAGGACACGACTAATACTCGTTGCACATTATAAACCTTCCCAGACTTTCTTTACCTATGCATAAACACTCTTCATCCACCATTTCCCGCCTGGCTCCCTAAACCGACCCCCTTCCCTTGTTCGGAGACTAATTAGCTTCTCGATCACACACATACTTATGCCGATTCCGACTCGACTGCGGAGCTAATAATAATCGGATTGTGGAGGCTACTTCGACATGGAAACGAGTGGATCATTCAAAAATCTAATAGAAAAAAGAAGAAAAAGCAAAACACTAATATCACTTTGTCTTCTAATGATGAAAGCATAGATCCAACCTTTTCGTAAAATGAAATTTTGCCCCTTCTACAAGATCCACTAGGAGGGGTAGCGAGACATCATGTTTAACATATTATTTTGGAACATTAGGGGAGTGGCTGATCCTTCCTCCCTTAAGCGTTTAAAATACCTTTGCAGGATCCATCGTTTGGAGATTTTTGCTATTCTGGAGCCTTTAGTCTCCACCCATAAGGATAAAATAATAGCTTCTTTTCCTCTCTATTCTCATTTCAGCAATATTAATAACAAAATATGGGTTTTCTGGAAAAAAACATATCCAGCTACAAGTTGTTGAAGACGATGCACAATTTATTTTAGCACATTTTCAGGCTGATATTTTCAAAGGTTGGCTTACATTTGTCTATGTCAGTTCTTTACTTTCTGGAAAATACCTTCTGTGGAATAAATTAATTGCCATTGGTTCTACTTTAGATGATTGTTGGTGTGTTGGTGGAGATTTTAACATGATTTTGTCTCCTGTTGAAAGGAAAGGTGGCACAAGGCCAAACTCCACGCATATTCAGAATTTTTGTGAACTTGTTTCACAAGCAGGTTTGTTTGATTTGGGATTTACAAGGAATCCTTTCACTTGGAGACGTGGTATGCTTTTCCAGAGGCTTGACAGATTTTTTGCTAATTCAAGTTTTTTAAGTTATTATCATACATCTCAGGTCCAGCATTTAAGTCATGTTTCCTCTAATCATAATCCTCTTTTGCTCTCTTTAAATTTTCATACAAAACCTGCTTTCACCCCCTTTAAATTTTTAAATATTTGGTCTTCACATCATACTTTTTTGTCTCTGATTTATGGCCTTTGGAAGCCTGGCTATGGTACTCCCTGGTTTGTTCTGTGGCAACTACACAAAACTATAGCTGCAGGCTTAAAGAAATGGAACTTTGAGGTTTTCGGAAACATTCATACTAGAGTTCTCAAGTCTCAACAGTTGGTTAACTATTTGGAAGCTATGGAAAGTATGAGCCCCGAGATAGCTGATGAGCTCTCACAAGCTCATTCTACTCTTTTAGCTGAGATCTCACTGGAGGAAGATTTCGTACAGCAAAATCTCATGATACTCATTTTAAATATGGTGACAGGAACACTAGTTATTTTCATGCATCTATTAAACAAAGAGTTAACTCAAATTCAATTATTAAAATCATTACTCAGGATGGGCGAGTTATTATTGATGCTGCAGGGATTGGTCTAAATGCGGTACATTACTTTTCTAATACGTTCTCTAATACGAGACGAGTTTCTCCTATTAATAGTGAGTTTTTGCTTCGAACAGCATTATATTGCTTCCCTTAAGCTTTCTGATGTCCTAAATGAAGAGGAAATATTTCAAGCTTTTAAGGGGATTAATGCAAACAAGGCACCTGGCCCTGATGGTTTTTCCTCAGCATTCTATATTAATTTTTGGGATATTATTAAGAGGGAAGTTATACATGCCATTCAAAGTTTTTTTCAAGGAGAAGATCCATGTAAGTATTTCTCTGTTGCTTTACTTGTACTTATCCCTAAAGGTAAGGATAACTCTCATTGGCAACACTTTAGGCCTATCTCTTTAACTTCTACAATCACTAAGGTTATTAGTAAGATCATTGTTGCCAGGCTACAACCACATTTAAATGTTATTATTTCCCCTCAATGATCTGCCTTTATAAAAGGTAGAGAAATCACTGATAATATTCTTTTAGCCCAGGAGCTTATCGAGGATCTTGACAGGACTTGTAGAGGGGGTAATCTCATTATTAAATTAGATATAAAAAAGGCTTTTGACACTATCAATTGGGATTTTATCCATAATGTTCTTATTGTTAGAGGGTTTGAACATAAGTTTTGCAGATTAATTATGAGATGGTTGGCTAACAACTATTATAGTGTTTTGGTCAATGGCACCTCACATGGTTTTTTCACTCTTACAAGAGGCATCAAGCAAGGTGATCCTCTTTCACCTGTTCTTTTTATAATAGCTTTCGACTATTTATCCAGAATGCTTAATCAATTTCATGAGAGGCATAGAAATATGCATTATTATAATAAAGAAGGAACTCTGGTGTCACATTTGGCTTATGCTGATGACATTATTGTTTTCTCTAATGCCTCCAAACTTGCTATTAGAAGAATCTTCAAGGTTTTGACAGAGTTTAAAACTTTATCTGGTTTATCTTTTATAAAGAAAAATGCCAGCTATTTTTTAGTAACTCTATAACTCCCTGTAAAAAACAATGGGCCTCTACCCTCCCTGGTTTTAAAAATGCTTCTTTGCCTCTTAAATACCTTGGGGTCAATCTTATAAGAGGTAGATGCAAGCAAATTCAGATGGATGAAATTATTTCAAAAATACAATGCAGAAACAATGATTGGAAGAATAAATTTCTCTCAAATGGAGGTAGAATGACTCTCATTTCTAGTGTGTTACAAGGAATTCCTTTATATGCACTCCAGGTTTTCAATGCAAAAAAAAGTTCACTGCAATTTATTGAAACACTTTTCAATCGTTTTTTATGGGGGCGTGGTGGTGCCAAAAAACATTGGTGCTCTTGGAGGAAGTTATGCAAACCAAACTTTTCTGGTGGGCTTGGTTTCAAGGCTCTTCCTCACATTGTGGAGATTAATATGAGTAAGCTCTGGTATAAATTCGAGCTCGTGACTCTCTTTGGGCTAAATTTATGCTTTCCAAATACCGTAGTATTTCTCACCCTTCTATTGTCTCATACAAAAAGGAGACTCGCGTATTTGGAAAGCTATGGTGAAGGCTAGGGAATACACTAGCAATTTCATATTTTGGGAGTTAGGAGATGGTAAGGTATCCTTTTGGCATGATAATTGGGGTTTACCCCAAACTGCTTACACATCTCAGAACTCTTCTGATGATTCCACTCTTGTCTCTGATCTCTGGCTGAATGATAAGTGGGATATTGTGAAACTGAGAACCTTAGTTGGTAATGATGCTGCAATGTATATTAATCAATTTTCTATTAATACTAGCATGAGAGATAGGCCTCACTGGAAGAAGGCCATTAACTTTTCTGCCAGCAAATTTCTGTATCAGGCTAGAAATGTTTTTTCTACATGCCAGTGGTGATGCATATAGCTGGAATACCTTGTTTACACCTTCTATGGCCTTCTTTAATTGGTGGTTTTTCTCATCCCTGCTTCCTTTAGACGATATTCTGAAACTAAAGGGTTTAAGAATGGCTTCTATTGCACATTATGTCAGCAAGCTGAAGAATCTTCCAATCACATTTTTTTCAATTGTTCTTTTCCTTATGACATCTGGACTGCATTGGGTATTTTATTTAACATAAACTGGCCTAGTACTTTTTGTATTGAGGATTACATTTGTGCTTGGAAAGAGCTAGCCATTGGTGGGAAGTTCCTGTCCTCCTTTCCTTTTGTTGTCTTGTGGTTTATATGGAATGCCCGAAATGCTGCTAAGCACACTGAGGAGCACCCCAATTCTCTTAAAACAATTGCTCATATCAAAGCTTACTATCAAAGAGCTACTAAAAGTGCAGCTCCCCCTTCACATGCCATAAAAACCGATCTGGTTAGATGGAAGCCACCCGAAAGGGGTTGGATAAAACTAAATATTGATGGATGTTGGAATGAGTTGGCTGCTGGGGCTGGGGGATTGTACAGGGACCATACTGGCAAAATGAGGTTTTATTTTTCTTACCCTGTCATAGCTGATACCCCTTTGCATGCTGAAATTTGGGCACTGCTACTTGCTCTTAAAAATGCCACATGTTTTCATTTTAATGCTTTAAATGTAGAATCTGACTCTATATTACTTGTAAAGATGTTCCACAAGGAAATTGACATACCTTGGAATCTTATCTATCTATTTAGAAGGATTTGGACTGTCATCGTTGTTTCCTCCTTACGAGTCAATCTAAATTTCATATATAGGGAAGCCAATAAGCCTGCTGACTGGCTGGCAAAGCATGCTACTGATACACCTATGGTGGGTACAACTCCACACAGACAGCTGGCAATACTCTTACACGGTGATACAATGGATTTACCTTACATTAGATGCATTTAGTTTTTTTTGTTTCTAGCTGATCTGCAGGAGTTAGTTTGTTCTCATTGTCATGGTTATAATTTATTTCCTGCCTCTATTTATGATCCTTTAATGTTGGAGGGTTTGATAACTATATTTATTATGCTTTTAGTCTTTGGTTTTCTTGTGCTGTAGGCATTGGTTTATTTGATGAAAGACTTGCTTTGGTTAACATGTTCTCTTGCTGGGTCTCTAACTTTATGTTTTGGGAGCGTTTGGCATAACACAGGAATTTTGGTGATCGTTTCGATTGGGTTATAGGAAATGCTATTTCCTCTATGGACTGTAAGACACCGAGTTCGTGCGGATTATGATTTCTTTGCATGGAGGTTGTGTTTCGGTGCGAGCTATCTTCACGTCCATGACAGGTTTGTTTGTTGCTTTCACTACCAGGGATTCTCCTTTTGGCTCATGTCTTCTGTACTCCACTTCTGGATAAATTCTGAGCACGTAGGTTTTAAATTCTCTTACAACTCAGTTTTGGTTTTTGCTTCTCCTTTTGCTCTTACTTTGCTATTGTATTTTGGAGATAATTTTTTGCGTGAGTTGTACTGAGGGAAGTGGAACCCTTACGGGTGAGTTTTTAATGTATTTTCTTTTGGTTTTAGAATGGGATCCACTTCCCTCCCCCCCCCCCCCCCCTAACACTTTTTAAAATTAACGCGTAGGGAGCCACCGTTGCTCTTTCCCAATATATATATATATATATATATATATATATATATATATATATATATATATATATATATATATATATATATATATATATATTATTTTTTTGATAGTTCGCGAACAAATCAAACACGATCTTCTTAAAGATCCGAATACAAACTGTTCGTAAACAACAAGCCATTTTGACAATCTTACCTATTGATACTAGGTAAATTCCATCTTCTATAAGGTTAGCATATTCTTTTAAAGACCAGGCTACTTTGCTTTGTTTTGATTGTTTGTCGTGGTTTGAAGTTAATTTTATTTTTTTTGTCCATTTTCTAACTTCCTTGTTGGTTTTCTTCAATTTCAGAATAAAACAACACTAATTCTAAGTTCTCTATCCTGCGTATACAACGTACAAAATACAATTAAAAGAAATAACAACAAAGCATGACAATAACAATAACGATATCAACAGCTCTGCGGTGCTAATCAACACTGCAGCCCTAGGGTCAAAATTACATTGAGTAGTAATTTAAATTGGTAAAGAACAAAGAAACTTCACGAGAAATCACAATACAGTAAAATTTAATTAATGAATACTAAAAGGGCAATCAATGCATGTAACGTATTAAACTTAAATAAGGTCTGGTGGCAAGGTCTAGAATCTGAAAGAAGGCTTCACAAACCTCAGGTCAAATGCAATATTTGATGAATCTAAATGTCAATAGTGCAAAAAATGCCGTGGTCATAGATATAGTCATCTTCCAGATCTTAATTTTTATAATAATGTCACAAGCAATATATACTGTGAAACTTAGCATTTTAACTTAACTTAATTCTTGCCCATTCCTCTTTCTCAAAATATTGTACATGTCCGCATAATGAAGAAATTTATCTTCACTCGACCTCAGATCAGGGACACAAGCATCTAAGGAGTAATGAAAAGGATTTGGAGCATAGAAAAGGAGCGAGAGGGAGAGAGAATAGCGACTTCTTTGAAAGGCATGGTGCATATGGATGTGTTTGGTCTGATTTAAATTGCTATAAACGTATTTATGTTCTCACATCCCTTTTAAGTTCTACTTAAGAGATTTGGAGCTTCCTTTCGATGTGACATTGAGGATAATTGAATGTAAGGAAGAGCACTTTCGTGTCCATTTTGTTAGCACTATATGGCTTTTTAATAGTTGAATGAAGCATCTCTATTTTTCATGAATGCATAGACTATTTAAAAAAAAATTACATAAATCTTGATAATATTTTATGATATTTGCCTTTTATATTTCTAAATCTGAAAAAAGGTAATTTTGAAACTAAAAAAATGTGTTTCCGGTGCCTCCCTTAAAATAAATGGAGGGCAGTAAATTAGATGCATGGTGGATCAACCATCCACACACACACATACACACACATGCATGCACGTTAAATGAAATTTAAAAAATATTTCATGAGCACTAATGTACATCTTTATTTCCCAGAAGGATATTTGGAATGTTTAGCCATTTAAGATACTTTGCAATACTTTCTTTTCAGCTTAGAACACATAAATCATGGTGTGGGAGCCCGGTGCTACCAGCTTTATCGCAATCTCAAAATCTCGTCCCTTAACCTAATCGATTGCATCAAAACAGGCTTAAAATAAATAATGATAGCCTAATTAAGCCAAATCGATCCAAATCTCCAACTAACCTCATAATATAGGTCCTTAATCTTTTTATAAGCAAACAGCTGTGGCTTAATCATCCAACTTAATTATTAGTTAACCTTTTAATTATTAATACTTATCGACACCTAAGCCTTTACTTCATAAAGGAGCAAGCGTGCACGTGCTCTGACAACCATATGATATTCAGAAAATGCAAAGTTGGATTAAGCACTGCTAAATAATGAACCAATTTTAAATCTTTCATTATATATGAGCACAATTTTTTTGCATAGGACATTAGCAATGCGCCTAACATAATGCATGCAAATTTTATATATATATATGAGTTTGAATTCAGTTATTTGATTCTATGGCTATCATATTGTTGGTATCCTTCCTGTCAATGGAGATTAATTTTGCATTCAGTGGTGAGAGTATGAATCAAATAATTTTGGTAGACTTAGGGCCAGATTGGAATTATTTTTATTTTAGTCTTATTAAATTTAATATTAGTTTTTAAAATATCATTGTTATTTTTATTTTTCATTTTAAAAAATAAATAAGTTTATTTTTGAAAGTACTCGAACTAATTTTTTAGATGTTTTAAGAATATCAACTATCACATTTGTTTGCTGTTGTCAATCACTGCTGATCAATTTTGGTGCTAATCAGTGACCACCAAAATAAAATAAAATAAAATTTATTTTAAATTAAACTATAAATAAAATAAAATAGTAATAAAACACAAAAGTGATCCCTCTTTACACATATAGATCATTTGATCCTTTAAAATCTTTACCCACAATGGATCTCTATTTTTAATTTTTTTGCTTACATGCACTAGCTGTCAGTATTCTCTGTTAATCATTTTTGAATATTGATGATACTTGTAACTTATTTCTAGCGCATAGTTTAGTCTGGTTCATGAGACAAATATTATTGTATGTGTGTGTAACAATATTATTGTATGTGTGTGTATACAAATTTAGGCTACAATATAATACACCTAATTTAGGCTAAAAAATATGAAAATATTATTGTATGTGTGTGTATACATACGTACTTCTAACCTTGCTCGCCTTAATGTAAATAACGAGCAAATAACCCAAGTAAAGAACAATGAGATATATAGTAAAGAACGACCATCACTTGAAGAATCACAAATGATAAGAAAATGAACATGCATGAAGCTAGTGAACCTGAGCTTCTTAGATTCTATAAGCATAGGAAGCACATATTTACATAAAAAACTTATAAAATGTTTTTTCATCCATTTCAACTAAAGTTGACTTATAGCTACAATCAAAGCAAGGGAGAGCACCACAACATTACTCTTTACAAAAGCTCTCGTTCATTAGTTGAATTGGCTTAAGGCTGTGTTCAACTTCTTTGCAATATCTTTCACTGTGATGAAGCAACCCACTTCAACCTTGGAATAGAAAATAAAAACAATAGAGTTTGTTATAAACCTATACATTAATTTATCTAAATCCATGAAAACATACATATAGAGGTACACAAAATATTAAAGAATTCCATGCAATTTTTTAATATTATTAGCATTAATATTAAACTAATAATGTTGATTTAGAACTTATGTATAACTTGGTGATCTAATTTGATCAATTTTCCAAATTTTTATAATGTTTAATTGTTGATTAAATTTGATAAAAAAAAATGATACACTTATAACTTCCCTCAATAAAACATTGTTTGGCATATTTATTTGTAAATTCAATTTGTTTATATTATTCCAAATGTTATAGTGTTCAAAAAGTTATATTTAAATTCATCATTGTTACATCGTGAAACTAATGAATATTTTTATCACACTATCTAGAAAATTTATTATGATGTTACATTTGCAAATTTATTATACAACCAAATCAATTATATATTTATGAGATTTCATATCTTAATAATTTTCATGGTGTATATAAAGGTGAATAAGTTTGATTTTTTATTTTTTATTGAGTGCTACATTTTTCAAAATAAATTAAAGATTACATGATCAATGCCACTATACATAAATAACATGCCAAAAAATGGAAAAAATATGCTGCTTTTATAATGAGGACTCATTATAAAAATATGTTACTTTTATAAGTATGACTCATTACATTTATTTAACAATAATCCTAATCAAACTCACATAGTCAGCAAAAATATGGGGTGAAATATAATATATAACAATTCTCTCACTCATAAAATGAAGCCATTTTAAAACCAATAATAAGCATCAAGCACATAATGGCAAATACTTTTAACATGCGAAACCTAATAATTATATATATTAAAAATATGTTGACTTAAAATATGTGAAAATGCTTTAACATATTCAAGAGATAGTGGTCTAATACTGTAATTTTTTAATATAATCATTATGTTAAACATGTGTTGATTTGATTTGATATTAATAAAATATTCCATTATTTTTATATAACATAAAAGAGATGTTAACCATTTCTTTGATTTAGTGGATATATATATCTTTTATCAATGATAGAATACATAAATACTCACCTATATCCAATTATATTGTTATCTAATTATCTTTTTGTATTATAATTGTGCCTATGAATCTTACAAATTAATATACTTGCCTGTGCAACCAAAGTGATATCAAGAAAGGAAGACCCGACAGAGAAAGTCACAGCGCTTAAGTTGTTGACCACGAGATGGAGCTCCTCAATGTGAGAAACCAACTTTGCCAAAACTCCCTTATGATTTTCACAGTGTACATTCACAAGCACTGTCTTACCACAAATCTTAATCTTGATCTCATGAGGCTGGAGTTTTTGATGAGTTGAAATGTTATTAATTACATTGTTATTCTCCACAGAAGATATAGGGCTTTCACAGTCATCAGAGTGATCATGACATGACTTCATGTTCATTGTGGCAATCTCCAATATCTTTCTCTCAATCTTATCTTCTTCAAGGAATTTCACTCTTTCTTCAAGCTCTTTGATATGCTTGACTGCATCTCCAAGAACTGAAGCTTTATCCATCTGATGCATTAATGAGTAAGGGAAATTAATAAATGGGATAAGGGATTGGAGAGTTACTCGTAAGAGCATTCACCTCATAAAATGTTTTGATCTAAATGATTAAAGTTAGATGTTATAGATAGTGCACAACATTACTCATTTCATAAAGTCAAAAATACATTTTACTCATTCATTCATAGTATGTTAAAGTAGCAATATTTATTTCTTAAAGAATTAAAACTATTTATTTATATACAATGAAGTATATAAGAATGTAGTATAAGACGAATGTGATTATTATTATTTAGTTATATCTAAGAGATATGCATGTTGAAAATATGCTAACATGAGGGTGCAAAAAATAATTTATTCACGAGAAATATTCTTTGTACCCAATATAAATTGACACGCACACACACACACACACACACATATGTATGTATGTATGTATGTATGTATGTATGTATGTATATATATATTGATGTATGTATATATATATATACATTTATATATATAGATATATATATATATATATATATATATATATATATATATATCAAGAACAACTATTTATTTTTGCCATAAGCCACATATTGCGGTTCTCCATGACATTATTGCTATAAGAATCATGACTTTCTCACTTTTTTATACACAAGTTGAATGTATTATAAGAGTTATATATAGGCCAACACTTTTATTTTTCAGTTTCATATGAAATAAATTTATAGCATTGAAATCAAGATGAACTTGAAAATTTTTTCTTGAATAGTTGTGAAAATTATTTCAAATAGACATCAAAATATTTCATAAAGAAACAAAAAGTTAATGCCATATCAAAACAATAGGCTTTTATGTGAAATTTTAGCCAAATTTGTGATGATGTAACTAAAATATTTATTAAATTAGAATGAAGCATAATTAAAGAGTGAATTATTAACTTGCTAATTAAACACGATCTAGTTTGAGGACTAAGGGAATGTTAAGGTTAAAAGACTTTCTAACTAGTGATGAATAAATAGTAAGAGGGTACTAAGAACCTTTCTCCCCTTTCTTACAACTAAAATCTATAGCAATAAAAACATTAAAAACACTTTTCTAATTTCAGAATAATAAATTAAAACAAAATGAAAAGTTTTCAATCACACTTTCTAAAAAATAACATATTTCTTAGGCCCACTGATTAACAAACAAAGGCTCCAATGATGATTTTGTGCCTTTTTTTGTTTATTGTATCACAAATGTGATATACAAGAGAAAGCATGTGCCATGTGAACTAAGAAGTTGTTGAGCATAAAAGCAATAAGAATAAAAAGAATTATTCTCTCTAAAAAAGTCATAGTACTTCCCAACATAATCTATTTATCTATTGATTTAAAAATAAGCCATTTATAAGAAAGACTTATAAAAAATAGCTTTTCAACAAATTCTTAACAAATGTGATTCCAAAAAGGCACATTTAAGCATTCTTATAGTAGACATTTTCAGTTAAATTATGTAAAAAGACCAAGAAAATTATAAGCAGAAAATATTGTACAAAATCTACATCGTACAGAGACGAAAATGCACGCTGCGAAACTAATATAAATATCAGGTATTTCTATCAACTCTATGTTTATTAGCATAATATAGGAAAGTCAACTAAATGGAGCTATAACGAGTATATGCCTAACAGCTATATGAGATTACTCGGAGTTATAAACCTATTGTTCATTTTGTTTTGGATTATTAAAATGCTACTTCGTATATAAATTGATTTGGTGTTCTGGGAAAAGATGAAATCCAGAATTGTTATTACAAAGAAGGTACAATTAAGAGACTTCTATTAGAATAAGCCGTATACTTTTTATTTCTAAAATACTGATTTATTATTTGGAAACTGATGGCTGTGGCATGATGCAATTATCTTCCTCCTTTGATGGAGCAAACTTTAGATACATTAAAAGTATCTATGTTTAACGCTGTGGATTACATGGCCTGCAGAGATCCGCATATAATAATTTTCTCTTTCATGAACCTTTCTTATTAAAATTCGGAACCGAAATTAGATATATGTTATGGACTAAATTTTATTTTAAAAACAAATATTTTAAAAAATGAGAAATAAGATGAACTAATCAATTTATCTCTAATTGAAAGCTATGTTCTTAAATATTTTAGTTAAATCACCACCGGTAATGTTTATGTCTTTCTTAACTATTGTAATATTGAGTTTAAGTGATAATTTTTATGTATTGTGACTAAATTTCTACTATTAGTATTATTTTCTTAAATTGTGATCAAATTATCTTTTAATTACACCTTTCTAATTAACCATAGTTTAACCATTACAACTACAATAAGTGATTCTATTAAATTTTTCTGAAATATAACTGTGAATGAAATCAAATTTTAATTAATAGTTGAGACTAAAATAATTTATCAAACTAAATAAAAAAAAACAGAAAAGGTACTTATTGAAAAAAATTAAGGAGAATATTCGAAAATGGTGTTTGAAAGATATTTGTTTTGAAATTTCAATTTTAAGAGTAAGAAAAAAATTAACAACGCTTTCCAAGCACAGTTTTACTAGATTTTAACATTCTTATTGAGCTTTTCTAACAGTTACGCTTCAGTCTTAAAGTAAAAAAAAATAAAAATAAAAGAAGATCATGAATCTTTAATGAAATAGAATCCGTGAAAGACTCGTTTGATTTGTTTATGGATAGAAAACAAAATAATAATTAAATCTTCATTAATTTTTATGAACCTTGAAATTCTTATTTGTGAGAAGTTTTGAAGATGTTTTCAGAGCTTAAAACCAACATTTATTTCTGATATATCCAACCAAATGAAAAAAAAATTCTAGCTAGTTTCACCTATTACAAAATTAAATTTCTTAGAACTCTAAGCAGTAAAAAGATTATTTCATGTACCTTCTTAAGACCAGGAATAATAGCCGCAAGTGCTACAAACCTTTGGCTGAGCTTCTCCCTTCTCCTTCTCTCAGCAAGAATGTGATCAACGGAATAATTAGGTTGCCCTAAGCCCATCCTCATCTTCTTCCCCTCAGTTTCACCATCAACCATCCCACCTTTCCTTTTAATGCTATCTTTCGGCATATCAGCCTCATCATAGATAACATTTTCAGCTTGAGATTGGTTAAAAGACAGAAGAAGGGTGGAATCAGGCACCAAAAATAGACCATGTTGATCAGCTTTGTATATTCCATTAGAAGCTTTCATGGACTTTTCCAGAGAGCAAACAGAAGGGTACAAAGTAAAGCTTTTTGATGAAGTGATAGAATGTTGTAAATCGTTATCATATGAAGTTGATATTAATTCTTGGGGGCTGAAGTAACTAAGTTTGCTGAGTTCTTGCTGCATAGTGAAATCTGATGCATCATCCAAACCCTATAAATTATTGCACAGTATGTTCAGCTTTAGGTTAAATTTAGTATTATGTAAAGAAAAAATTGATGTTTCCCTGGCACATCAGTGCCATAAATTAAGGAAAAAAAAGCAAATGATACATAACCCTAGCAAAATTTATTTGAGAGGAGAAAGAACCTTATGCTTGAACTATGAAAGAGTTATTTATTTCTCATGAGAATAATTAAACTATATGACTGTTAATTGTGCCTTACAATTAGATAGAAGTTTTTAATAGTTCAGGAAACGTTGTCTTCTATCTAGTGATGGCTCAGTATATGCTCCGCCATTTTTATTATTCTATAAATTAACTTTGCTTCTTTATGATCTTACCGGTTCTGAAATCCAGTGCAAAGCTGATCTTGTCTCCATTCTTCAAAAAGCGCACCTTGTCAGAAAAATAACAAAAATATCATTAATAACTGGTGATCAGTAATAAAATATAACGCCAGTTTTAGTGATAGCAGAAGGTTTGTAAATATAGGAAAATTAATCATAAGCATATACACTGCAGGAATATCAATATATAATGACAAAAACCTATCGAGACAAGCCATCCGTCGGACAGCCCTTCAGAAAACCTGCTTGAATATATATCATAATCTTCATATGAAATTATTTATTCCCATAAAAACCTAGGAGAAGAAGATGAAGAATAGAACATGCAGAAGTTTGTTTTCTGATTTTATGATCAGTTCCTACGAGAATTTTTTCTCCTAATTATGGTAAATATAGTTCAACCTTGAAGTTTGAATAAAAATCCCGGAAGAAATCAAGGAAATACACATGAGAACGCTCAGAAAATTTTCTAGTTACCTGAAGAACAGAAAGAGAGCTGACGAAGGAAGCCTAACCTCAAAAATCTAAGTTTTCCCTTCTCAAGCAACTAAGCGACCAAGTCGTTCCCTGCTTTCCGTATATAAGAATTAAAGACTATAAATAAATATTATAATCAATTTGGTGTGAACATATCCTTCTACTTCTGTTACTGTTGATTTGGAGGCTTAGCAAAGACTTCACACCTGCAATCGCGAACACGTACTCATAATTTGACTATTTCAATAATGAAGTTGTTAGTTTGATCCATGACGGCTTCAATCCGGAATTGTTTCATTATTATAGGAAGAGTACAGGAGAGCCACTGGCCAACCATCTCATTGATTATTTCATAATTCTGTAAAGTATTGTACAGGTAAAATTTACATCAGATGACCATGAAACCGATGTGTAAAAGATCAAACTGGATATTAAATAAATGGTATTGAATAAAGTATTTTCAGTAATTGTACACTCAAAAATAATTCTTAACAATTACATGAAAGTGCCCAAACATTATATGGGCTTTTTTGGGTTTAATGAATTGAGCTCATTCACCATGGACTTGATGATCTCCTCTGCTTAGCGTGTCGGTGTTTACGTGAGCTCTTTTGACTGAACTCGCTTATACTTATTATTTATGCTAGCTTCTCCAATTAATTCCGTCGATGCTCCTCGAGCTCGCCGACACCTAACCAATCTCACATGCATCCATTAAGCTATGATTATCAAGTTCGTTGAAAAGTCCTTCACGACAAGAGGAAGGACAACTCTACTCCATCTTTCATGCTTATTTATTGATCACATGAAATCCATACTTAATAACTTACCATCATTGAATAATAATAGGCTCCATATAGCACATCCTACAACATTATTGAATCCCAATTTGTCTGGGAATCATATCCAAGGAATAGAGCGCTAGTGAAACTGGAGAGAGAGAGAGAGAAAGAGCAATAACATAGCATTATTCAATAAATTTTCTTGTCTTTTATTTATGGGAGAGACACTCTATTTATAAAATGAGTTTAATTATAATTACACATATACTCCTACAATATATAGAAGCAGCTGGGTACCTTTGTCCATATATAAATGAGACTCGCGAGGCTCTTAAGTGGCTTATTTGCTCGTCGGATCAGGAGGTTTCTAGTCGGATCATCTTCAATTTGGGCGTCTTTAAGTAGGAAATCCACTAAGTTGGACTGCCATTTGCTTGGGTGGATGCTAGGCCGGTTAACCACTCATTTAAAGGGGGCAGGATTTCAGTGTGAATATATGATGCTTCCTCTGCGCTCGATAATAGAGTGTCTCATTATTATCTACCTTGCTTGTTCGATCAAAGAGCAACAAACCTACCAAATCAGGTATGCTTGGCCTTGGCCGCCTTTGGCAGGCCCAATGAAGCCATGCTATTCTCCTCATATTCTATGGGATATCTCTAAGAGTCATACTGGTGCATTTTTTATGTATATATTAAATTCTTCATTTTTTGGCTTCTTGATTGCGGCATCTGCGATAAGATAAAAAAGAATCCAAAATTTAAATCAAATTCATGGTATTCATGACTATTCAACAGACCTTAGTTTTTTACTTCTTAATTTCCATGTAGAGTCATTATAAAGATGAGGGTGGATACTTATTTTTTGAGCGCCCTTCTGGTTTGCCTTCTAAATCTTTAGTGACTGTCGGTATGGAGGATGGAAACTGTCCGAGTCAATCATCAAGGAAGCCCGACTCTCGATAGTTTGAGCCATGAGGAATAGAGCAAGGCCAAGTATAAGGAATGAAGGACCTTAGAAACACTCCATAAATGAGAATAAAACTCTCGTCCTTGGGGAGGAGGTATGATCTTCTGATTCTGACTCTGATATCTCCACGAGGAGTTATCTGATGGAGAGGGGTGGATTTCGAGTGAAAAAAAAAACATATTGGAAAGCAACCTTCTTGCTGATGATCGGATCGGTAAGGATGTCGTTCCCCCTACTTATCAAAATATATTTTGAAATAGATAGAGTAGATCATAAGGTTAATATAGGGCGAGGGTTGATGTTCAAGCGTTGTTCCTGGCTGGGATATGTTCCGGCTGAGGCAATGGTTTCTAGTTTTTTTTCCAGGTGAACAATGAGTATATGTTGTCTTGTCAATCAACGTACGCATTTAATTAATTTTTTTTTCCCGCACTTTAGTGTTACAAAAAGACTGTCCAATCCCTACGGTGCTTCGGTTTTGTTTATATGCTATAAGTTAATTAGTCAGACTTTCTAGCCTCTCACGCAATCTCTTTCCCCTTCTTTGTATGATTTTCCTCCTTCCTTTTTTGTCATCCCATGTGTCCTAGGTATTCTTTTGAGCTCTTTGGTGTGAACTCTACCAGATGTCCCCCATCGTTTCGAATAGTTTGGTTGTGGGCTATGTATGAAATGTTCACCTGCAGTCCTGAAGTTAATCTCTGTGTAGTCTCCAAAGGTGAGAGAATGGCAGGAGAATATGGTGACAGACTGGTGGTGTATATTGAACAATTTAAATATAGGTTATGACTGCCCTTTGCTAGAGAAATGAGGTCCATCTTCAATAGCTACGACATTATTCCAACTCAATGTCGGTGGAGGCCAGATTCAAAGTATTTGGACGACCTTTGGAAGGATTTTTGAGGCAACTCTTTGAAAATTCATTCCTCGACAATTTTAACTTGTTTTGGACGCCATAATTAGTGGCGTGCATGGTGTCGGTGTTTATTTAAGTAAAGTAAAGTGTGTGTGAGTGGAGAAGGAAGTCTGTAGAGAGAGTTTGGAGTTTAAGGTTTGGTGTTTTAGTGTTGTTTTATGAGGGATTCTTCTCAAAATATTTATAGGAGGAGAAGGAAAGTGAAATATTTCTTCTTCTCTATTATTCTAAGAGAGAATTGTGTGTTGTTGTGAAGAGAGAAGGATATTCAAAGGAACTTTAATGGATTTTCTCGGTGAAGAAATTAAGATAAATTGTATTTACTTTTCATAGTTTGATGAGTTTGCTTTTATATATAAAATTTTTGTTTTGTTGTGTCTTCTTTATGAATTCTGAGAATATTTCTTTGTCTTTCTACTTGCAATGATAAATGGTGAAGTGATGCTTTAGATTGGATGTGTCATATAAAAGACAATAAACAGTGATGATTTTTCACTTCTTTCTTCATTTACTTTTCGATCTGGCTGATTAAATTATTAAAATATATTGTGAAACATACGATCTGGAGGGACTTTGCTTTCTACAACGAAAGTGGAGATTACATTCAATGTCCATGAATGAGGGATGTGGTTTATGGGGGTTAGGTGTAAATAAATAGTGAAATATGTTTGTTGGGCGTATAATTGGAGATTTTAGGGTGACAAACTAAAATCCCCAATTTGGTCCTATTGTTTGGAAACCAAAGTGAGATTTAGCTTTTATGCGAAGGGAAGTGAGAGCTTTGGAGTGAGAGCCAGTATCCTCTCAGTCTAACCACGAATTTAGGGATTAAACCTAGTATTAGTCAATGATCTTTATAGCACTTCGAAGAGGATAAAGAATAAGTATGTTCATATCTGACACAATATAAATATTATACTAATCTATATTATTCACTCACCAAAATATCATTGTAATGAGGAGGAAACTTTCTTTATATTTGAACCTTACATTATAAAACTTAGTGTGAAATTAATTACTTTAATTTGATGTTTACAAAGTTCAATAGTAATATTAAATTCTTTAAACGGTAGTAATTTTAGTATTTACTTTTAGTATTTTGCAAATTTGGACATTTGATTTTTGTGCTATGCTTTAGGGTTTGCTTCCTCCCTGTGGGATCGATATCTAGGACTCCACTAGAGCCCTGTATTACTAGAGTGATATGTATACTTGCTTAAAGATTGACTGATTTCTTATTAAACTGATTATACTTTATAACTGAATTGGAATTACTTTTGAAATAATACTTTACGTTAGCAAGCCAATGCATAAAGTTTTTGACGCCGTTGGCTGGGAATAGGGCAATAGTAAATTTAGTAGTATCTAAAATCTTTAATTCGTATTTGTGTTTGTGTAGTTTTGGATTTGAAGGTTTATTACCTTAAAATTTGAAATTAGAACTTACTATTAGAAAAATTCAAATAAAAACAAAAGAATTTTAAAATGTAAGCAAAATGGAAACCAATCCAGATAGCCAAAGACATGAAAATGAACATTAATCGAGACATTAAGAGATTATGCTAACCCTACAACATATGAAATTCACTTAACTATTCAAAATCTTGATGTAGTTGCTAATTCATTTGAGCTTAAACCTACTATTATCCAAATGGTACAAAATAATCAATTTGGTGGAACACCAAATGAAGATCCTAACTTACATGTTGCTAGTTTACTAAAACTGTGTGCTACATTTAAATATGCTGGAGTGTCAAACGACGCTGTTAGGTTTAGAATTTTTCCTTTTTCATTAAGAGATAGAGCTAAGGTGTGCTTAAATTTTTTAGAACCTAGATCTAACAAAATTTGGGGAGAACTATCACAAAAATTTTTGTCAAAATATTTCCCTCCATAAAAAATTGCTAAACTTAGAAACAATATTATATCTTTTTCTCAGTTAGAAGGGGAATCAATTTATGGAGCTTTGGAAAAATCTAAAGATCTCCTTAGGAAGTGTCCACATCATGCTTTACCGGATTGGTTAATAATTCAAACATTTTATAATAGATTAGTGGGATCTCTTAGGTCGATTATTGACGTTGCTGCTGGTGGATCGTTACTATCAAAACCTTTTGATGAGGCATATTCTTTAATTGAAGATATGACTACTAATAATTTTCAATGGCCTTCTGAAAGGGTAAATCCAACACGAGTAGCTAGTTTTCATGATTCTGATGCAATATCAATGTTGGCTTCTCAAATTGATGCAATTTCAAAGAAAATAGATCAATTCAGAATGAATTATTCTCAAACGCCTAAGGTGTTAGAGGAAAATTCATTGAGACAAATAGTATATTCTCAACCATCTTATGAGAATTTAAATGTTATTAATAACATAACCCATAATCCTTATGCTAATTATTATAATCCCGGTTGAAAGAGCCACCCAAACTTAAACTGGAATAATAACACTACTACTGTTAATCCGTATTGGGGGAATAATTATGTAAACCCTTTAAGAAATTCAAATAATCAGGGAAATACAAATTATATAGCTTCTTATCCTTCAGGTTTCAAAAGTAACCCACAATTTAAAGAAGATAAGTTGTCTATGGAAGAATTGATATTAAGCATGGGTAATCAATTGCAAAGTCAAGGGAATCAGTTGCAAGGTCAAGGAAATCAGTTCCAAAGTCAAGAAGCTTCTATTAAAAATATTAAAAACCAATCAGTTCATATTGCTACTACACTGAGTAACAGACCTTCTGGAACTTTCCCTAATAATGTTGAGATTAACCCAAAAGATAAAAATAAAGAACAACTTAAGGCTATACTGGAAAAGAATTTGAAGCAAGAGTGCAAAAAGATATTGAAGTTGAAAAAGAGGTGGAAATTGATAAAAGACATGATAATATATATCCTGATTTAGAATATCCGCTTAAACCAATGAAAATTACTGTAAAAAGATCACCACCTCCGTTACCTCAAAGATTGAAACAACAAAAGAGAGAGAAAAAATTTTCAAAATTCTTAGAAATCCTTAAAAGATTAACAGTAAATATCCCTTTTATTGAAGCCTTAGAACAAATGCCTAACTATGTGAAGTTTATGAATAATATACTAAATAAGAAAAGGAATTTTTTCAGATAATGAAACTGTCACACTTAGTGAAGAGTGCAGTACAATTATCCAGAAGAAACTTTCTAAAAAACTTAAAGATCCTGGTAGCTTCACTATTTATTGTCCTATTGGAGAGAAGTTTTTTTGGAAGAGCTGACAGCGGGATGCGTAACTTTATAAGTGTTAAAAAGTGTAAAAATAAATATTCAATAATAGCAAAGTTACCCCTTATCAATGCAAGTATATGTATCATTCAAGTAATACAGGGATCTAATGGAGTCCTGGATATCGATCCAACAGGGAAGATTAGAGATTATGAACTAATTACAACAGTTGAAATAACTATCTAGTAAACATAAATAAAGAACAATTATACTAAATTCTACTACTAATGTTAAATGGAAAGTTGCAATATAGAAAAGTATCCTCCCCCTTGTTAAAAGAATTAAGTGAACATATAATTAAATTAGTTAAAATTATATTGTGCGAAATAGGAGAATTCCTATTATTTATCCTTTGGTCCAGACATAAAGAACATTCACTAATCATATGCTTGGTTACTGAATCTGTGGCTAGGCTGGGAGGATACCGGCTCTCACTTCGGAGCTCCCATGTTCCCCTCGCCTGAGGGCTAACATCTACACTTCAACACCCAAATGATAGGACCGAATTGAGGATTTTAGTCTGTCACTCTAAAATCTCCAATCTACGCCCGATAAATAATATTTTCCTATTTATTTGCGCCCTCCTTTCAAGGACTTTGACTTCCCCAAATCTCGAATGTAATCTTTACTTTAGTTGTGAATTTAACATATTTTAACAGATCAATTGGCCAGATTGAAAGTAAATTAAGATTTAAGTAAAAAAGATTATCACAATTTTTATTGAATTTTTTTTAGGCACAACTAATTCATTCCATTTCACAAAATCTCAAAACAAGGAGAAAGACAGAGAAGACTACTCAGAATGCATAGGAAGAGTAACACAAAACTTGGATTTCATATATAAAATCAAAGTTACAAAATATTTAAACATAACTTATCTCAAATTTTTCCCCAAGCAGACTCCTTGAAGTTCCTCTGACTCTTCCTTCATGTACAACACACTCAACTAAACTCACTTAGTCACTATTAGACTCTCCCTTCAACTCTTTGGACTCTCTTCTAACTCTTCCCCACCACTACAACTCTCTTTTTCAGCCTAAATTCTTCTCTTTTTTAATGAGGTAGAAAAATTTCCAAAGGTTTCTTAAGCACCTCTTCAAAAGGCATCCACATTCGATGATTCTTTGCCTGAACCAACCTTCTCGCTGTCAGCGGGCACAATGGCGCCGTCGGTGGGCTTCTAGAACATGGGCCAACTGCTAAGGCTCGCTGTCGGCGGGCTCGATCTCGCCGTCGGCGGGCTCCCTTATAATATATTTTGTATTCTCTGAAAAAATACGCCGTCGGCGGCCTATTCCTTGCCGTCGGCAACCAAGATCAACTTATTTCTCTTTTGGTCCTTTTTGATCCAGATTCGCTCCTTTTCGCATCTTTTTGCTCCATTGTCTATTAATCTTCATTCCTGCAACAAAACCTATAAAATACCTTTCTTTAAAGTGCAATATCATTAAAATCAAAGTAAAATCGTTATGAATTTCTCAATATATTTTTCTTTGGTCAAAATCCCCCAAACTTAACTATTACTTGTCCTCAAGTAATCTTGATATTACATAAAATTAATGATTATTTATAGTAAAACTTTAATTCAGAAATACTATGAATTTGATTTAAATAAATATTATAGTAAAGCTTATTAGAAAGATTTTTAGATAGTTAAATTAACTCTATAGATGTAAGGCTATCTAGTTATCAAGTTTAAGAGTTCTAGTGTTCTATTTATTTCACGAATGACTATATATTGCAATATTAAATCAATTAGGATATTCAGATGATAGGATATTCATGAAAACACTACTTAGTAAAAATATTAATTCATATATACAAGTTCAGAAATGTAATTGAGTCTACCCTTTAGGTTGATTCAAATGAAGCCAATTTTTGATAAGGCATCTCCTCAAACTTCTCCTCACTTACTTTTTGTTTTTATTTGGATTGCATTTCAATCCTATATATATTTTTTTATTTTCAGGGATTGTTTTTCAATCCTTCTTTTTCTTTTTCAAGTGAGGATTACTGTATCTGGATAGCCTGTTAATAATTTTGAACTTCACATTCCCCTTCATAAATTTGAAACTTGAAATATTTCCTTACCTTATATGTATTTCACAGTTTTTTACATCATTGAGTTCCAATCTTTTCTTTCTCAACTAAATACTTAAGAATTTAATATTTCAAAATATAATTTTCCTTAATTTAAATAGTTAACTATATTCTTATCCTCTTATTCCAAATATCTTAATCCACAAAATTAATTTAATCACTATAAATATTTCTTTTAACCTTCTATAATAGTTAAATAAATTAATTTAGTTTACTGAATTAAATTCACTACAGAAAATCATTTTTATAATAATTTTTGAAAATATTTAATTGAGAACATTTAATAGTTAATCTTATTTTTCCCTCCCCCAAACTTAAATTTTTATATCTAATCATATAGGTGGAAATAAAATATACTGTAAATTTAAATCATACCTTCATGCTTTAGGTATTTCCTCATCTTTTTTTTTTAAGTTTTTGCATGTTCTTTTCACATCTCATTACTTAATTAACCTGTACTGTTAAGAACTTTCTACACACATATAACATTAGAGAAATTGCTGGGTAAGAAAAATTTGAAATAAGAACACAATATATATCACAATTAATTATTCTAAAAAATTAAAGTACTAAGCACATTTCACAAAAAATAACCACAAACAGTTTACTAATTTCACTTTTAGAATTACAATCACAGTTTGTAATAATAAAACTAAGAAACTGCATCTAATTTAAATAACATCGACAACATAATAATTAAAAATACAAATACAAATTAGAAATCCTAAATCAAATAAAACAAACATACACATATAACAAAAACATCTAATCACAGAATCTAATGTCAAAAATCCCATCCAATATCCTCATCTCCAGGTCAGCAGGTGGATTGGGCTGGTAGTGTGTATAACGAGGGCACTCCGGAAATGTCACATCAAGTTCTCCTCTCCTATAGCGATTCTCAACATCATAGTATACTATTTCAAACTCAGAATGCCTCTAGATATATTCACTATCATAATCGTGCTTCTGTTCTAATCCTCCAATCCTCTGATCTATATGCTCTAACCTTTCATAAAACTTCTCAAAACTTTTTCGCTGTAGAGTCAGTTCATTCATTAAGTCATGGAGTGTAGGAGAACTATAGGCGGGAGGGTCATAACTAGTCGAGGGAATATCCCTACTAGTCGAAGGTTCAGAAATCCTTGTCCCAGATCTCCATCCTTCATGGGATTCATATGTATTTTTATTAGCCTTTTTAATGGGTTTCATAGGATGAACTCATTCCTCATCATCTCTTGCCTCTACTCTAAACAACTGGCTGAGTGCATATATCAGACCAGGATGTCCCAGTCCTCCTCCTGTTTCACTTTTTGCAATGGCTAATATGTTTATATAAATAATATAACACACATTAATACTTCTGTTATTTTGAATACAAAAATTCAGAACTGCTCTATCCCTTGAAACTTCACTATGATGATAAATAGGTAATATATTAGAGCAAATAAAATAGTACCAAACCTTAGAGATGGCATTCATCATAGAAAGAGGGAAGTTTACCCATTCACACTGCTTCATTTTCCAAGTTCCTTTCCCATTAGTGAGAAAGTCAATCACATTCTCCAGCGGACCTTCCATTGTTCCAAACATCTCATAATCGCTGGTAATATGATCTTGCACTTCGTAGAAAGAATTTATCCGAGCAGCATTAAAATCAACTAAAAATCTTCTGACCTTTATGGGCCCGTCCTCTATCTGAGTCAGGTTAGCGTAAAACTCCTTTAGTATTTCTACTGCAGCTCTATTAGTTGAATAACAAAAATTTACCCAATTTCGCTCCTTAATAGTCTATTCCACTTCTCCTCCCGGGTTCTCGAAAACTCTGTCCTAAATGCATTTTTTTGCTTTGATGAAAGAATTGTACCTTGACTGAACTTTAGCATTTACAAATCGAGTCTCGTCAAAGTCGAGTCGCCTCTTTTGTCGTGGAGTCATTTCTCGGTCTATCAAATTTACAAAAATCTTAACTAAATTCCAAAACAACATTAGAATAGCTTCCAAGGGTGAATTAAAGTAATCTAAAATGAATTTCATGAATTTTTTCGAACTATTTTCTCCATATTTTCAATTTTTCCAAAATTCCTAAATGTGGAAGAAATACACGGTGAAAATCAAAATTTTTTGCATGGGAGTGAAGCTCTTACAAAGGGAAGATGAAATCCAGCGTCAAAATGGGTTGAAAATGCTCCAAATCCAAGATCTCTCAAGCCCTAGGTCAGTTTTTTCGGAGTTTAGAGGTGGGGGATGATGAATAGTGGTGGTTGACCGGTCAATTAAAGGTGTTTTTTGGGTCCTCGCCGTCGGCGGGAAAAATCTCGCCGTCGACGGGCTAATAAATTCAAATAAGCTCAACTTTCTGGAAAAAGCCGTCGTCGGCGGCGTCGAGGGCGCCGTCGGGAGCTTTTTCAAAAATATTTAAATTTTCAATTTTTTATATATTTGAATTCATTTTAAGCCTCGTTAACGTCCGATCAATCGATTTAAACATATTTTATTGTGATCAGATACTATTTTAACTCAAATAGTTTTACATAACACAACACAAACATCACAATTTTTAGAGAAAATCCAAGGTTTTACAATATTCGTACACAATATATTATAACAAGGTATTTTCTTAACCTTAATACATCAACTTCAGCGTCGCAATCCAAACAAAAACACTCAAAATGTTGAAAACAAACAATCTATGCATAATCTCATCTATACTGAGATCAAATATCGAAATCTAAAATAACACAAGTGCAAATCACACAAATTTAAATCCAAACTAATTCAATACAAAAGTAGTTACGAACGTCTTATACTCGTCAGAATCAGTGCTAAACTCATCTCTGATATCACCCATTGAACGTAGATGAACGAAAAGATTGTAGAAGGGTCTGTAAGGAAATTCTTCAGTAGAATCTTCTTCTATCCATCCTTTCTTTCTCATAAGCCGTATGAAACTAGCTTCAAGATATCCAGAATGATCGAAATGTTCTTTTATCCTCCAATCAATATGATCAAATAAGTTAGAGATGTTATTAATTGAAGTCATCACATTTTGTACCTCTTTTTCCAGTCCTTTGTTTCTCCTTAAGATCATATCAGTTTTATTAGTCAATGGCTTAACTGAAAAAGAACACTGAGATGTTTGATCCACAATAATAGTTGCATCGTTATCGTTATCAAGTGTAGGAAACATATCAGTTGGATCTAAAGGTTTCTATGGTAGAAGTACCTTCTCCTGGGCTTCATATGAAACTTGGTACTGACTACAGAGTGCAAAAATAGTAGAAGGATGTCCAAGCCCATAAATTGATCACTTAACAATAAATTGTAGAAGGTGAAACCAACATTAATAGGTAGTCTCATTTGAATACAATAGTTCACAATCGTACACTCCTTAGAAACTTTACTGAATCTCATAGTAGGTAATAGTTTTAAAGAAATAAAGAAGTGCCAGTGTTTAGAAACGAGGTTTAGAAATGATGCAGAAAAACTAACATACCCGTTTTCTCTCGTTTCCCAATATTCCGCTTCATTAGTCAAATAACGATAGATTTCATTCATATTATTCTATGTAGGGACAAAGTTGGAGTAGTGGCAAACGGGTGTATTCTCGATCGAATATAACTCATTAATTCTAGAAGGAGTAAAAGTTACCCATCTGCCTCACACATAGACGACTTCGTGGTTGATTCCGTTTAACTTGGCATAGAATTCTTTTACTACAGGGATGACTACTGCAGAGGTGGTATGACACAATACTTCCCAACGTCATCGCATAATCATTTCTTTGATAAGTGTTGTCGAATTCTCCAATCCTCGATTCACGAATCCTCGTTCCTTGATCAATCTCTTTTTCATCATTACCTTATTGAAGATTTGCTGAGCCTCGCAACTGATAAATTTTCTTCTATTGAACACTCGAGATCTAGGAATTTCTGGGTGATTGAATGCCATAGGGATGTGTTTTGGTGCAGTTACAATTCATTTTTAGGAGATAAATAGTCTAGAAATTGAATTCTAGGAGTTTTTAAGGATTAGAACCACTTAAAACCACCAAGAATCGTCAAAATAACTCCATTAACCATCCACTCACCGAATTCACTGTCGGCAGCGTCGATCTCGCCGTCGGTGGGATTCTTTAATAACAAAAATTGCATTTGGAGGGAAAAACGCGCTTTCGGAGGGCTCGATCTCGCCGTCGGCGGCCAAGGCAAAAATTGTCCAGTTCGTTCTGGTCCAAATGCGTTCCAAATTTTTCTATGGATCCAATTATCGTGATGATCATAAGGGTAAATATGAGTATTAGAATTCATTCATACCACAAACTAACAATAAATCAAACAAATATACAATCATCGCATATAAATAAAGATAACTATGTGTTGCCTCCCATAAAGCGCTTGGTTTAACGTCGTCAGCCCGACCTATATAGGTATTATTTAGGTTGACTGAGCATTAAAAACTCTTTAAAATTTGGTCTTTTACCCTCAAAATATGGTTTTAATCTGTGTTCATTTACTTTGAATCTATTTTGAGTTTTCAGATCTTTAATTTCAACAGCTCCGTATGTAAATACTTGAGTTATAGTGAAAGGTCCTAACCATCGAGATTTCAATTTCCTAGGAAATAATTTCAGTCTTATATTGTACAACAATACTTCTTATCCTAGTTCAAAATTCTTTTGGTTAATCTTCCGATCATGCCATATCTTTATTTTCTCTTTATAGATTCTATCGTTATTATAAGATTCATTCATTAATTCTTCTAACTCATTCATATGCAACAATCTCTTCCCTCCAGCATCTTTCAAATTATAATTAAATTCTTTAATCGCCCAATATGCTTTATGCTCTAATTCAACTGGTAAGTGGCAAGTCTTTTCGAAAATAAGTCTGTAAGGAGTCATTGTAATCGGAGTTTTATAAGCAGTCCTCTATGCCCATAATGCAGTGTCTAGTCTCGTGGACCAATCTAATCTATTAAGGTTTACAGTCTTTTCTAAAATTCATTTAATTTCTCGATTAGAAACATCAGCTAATCCACTTGTCTGTGGATGATAAGCAGTAGATATTTTATGAATAATATTAAATTTTTCTGCTAATCTTTGAATATTTTTATTCCTAAAATGGGATCCTCCGTTAGTGATAATCGCTCTCAGCATTTCTTATCTTGTGAAAATTTTTTCATTAAAAATTTAGAAAAACTCTTAGAATCACAATGAGGTAAGGGCTGTGCTTCAATCCAAACATAATCAACATTAACTAATATAAATGAGTTCCCAAATGAAGGAATAAATGGTCCCATGAAATTTAATCCCCAAACATAAAAAATCTGAACTTCTAATATGAAATTCATAGGCATTTCATTTCTTCTAGATATATTACCTACTGTCGGCATATTTTTAGGTTTGTGTTGTACTTTAAAAAAGGGGTTGCCTAACAGAAATTGTCGCCAAATTTTAGATTTTAAATTTGATTTAAATATATATATATAATTTGAAAATAGAATTTAATTTTAAAAATAATTTTAAGTTTAAAAATTTTAAGATATGAAATTAAACCGATCTCACATCCCAAATAGTTTATATAAACGAGCACCACACCACAAACCATGTATCTATCCCGAAGAACAGACACACTGCTTGATGATGAGGCTCGGTTAAATAAACTAGAAGATTTGTGACATCTGTTTAGTCTGCAAACCAATTTTATAAGCCGACAAGTTCCCCTGCTTAATATAAAGAAATTAAGCAGGGTTTATATTACCTGGATTCCTAAAGTTCCCTATAAGGGCAAGCCCCTAAAGTTAATTACATCTTAAATGATGGGAATAACTTAAGAAAACTCTCGATAATGATCAGTGGTTTTTCTCTCAAGAATTTCAAAGTTTAAGGTTTTCAAACAATTGGATTTTGGAAATTTCAATTGGGAATGGATCAAATTTGGAACGATTAATTTCGGGAGTCCAAAGGAAGAGAAGTAGAAAAGGCGAGGATCCAAGAAGAATCTTGGCAACTTCCCAAACTATCCTATGGTTTGGTTTCAATTTGAGAATTTATTTAATATTGCAATCTTGCATATTTTAATTAATTAGGACTTATATTTATATGATATAATCACACAAATAGCCTCGAAGATGTGAGGGTTTATGTCGTACCAAACGACTACCTCGGAGTCCTAAGACCGGTTAGGGCTTAATTTACATGACATAATCATGCAAATGCCTAACGAAGAGTTGAGGATTTATGTTGCACTAGGCAAACTACCTCGAAGTCCTATGGCTTGCTTATTTAATTCTAAGAAAGGTTTAACTGGTGTAGATCCGAGTTTTGCTGAAGTAGATGGTCGTGCTGCCCACTATGCTTCGAGCTCCTTGTTGTTGCAGAGGTTTAATTTTAGAAGGTGAAAATCAGGGGATGAGGGAAGTGTTTTGGTTTAGAAATCTTAAAATCCAAATATTTTTAATATTTTAATTAAAACAAATCTTAAAGTTGTTTAAACAGAACCGATTAAGATGCCACGGTTCCGTCATCCCGACACCGTTATTTTCATCGAATTCACTTAGTCCAGATGAATTTGCTAAACTCAACTGAATGAGTTCCACACTTTCATTTAGACCGTGGGAAATCCCGTTAGCAACACATGGGTTACATCATCCGAGGTATTCCCGATCATTCAATGAGACGTTTTAATTTAGTTGCAATTGTAGTTTTGTTGTTCTGTTTGTGATTAAATTTTGAGTTGTTATATATTTAGGAATGTTGTGGCGGTGAATTTTATCTTGTGGTGACTTTTAATTTAGTTTTGGTTTCAGTATTGTGGGTATCCTAAAGGTTTTGGTTTTCATGCAACAATCTTGTTTAACATGCAAGAAAAAGTAAAGTACAGTGCATGTAAGTAAATTGCAATAAAATAAAAGTGTACCTGGAGGGTCTTCCCTTCATCTCAAGCTGCACTTAAAACACACGTTAAGGTATTTAAATATTTATAACAAGTACCTAGGTAAAGCTAAGGGAAGGTTTTGGTTGTCTACTAAATTCCTAATCCTATTACCAGTCATCTCCTATGACGTCTAGGTTCTTGTGTTTTGTTTATGGATGATTTTCTTCATCAAAGAACAATTAGATTCAATTGTTCTTTTAAAACATCTCATCATATTGAGGAAGTGTTTAGGACGAGTCCTAAACATCTTTTCAATACTTTCGAGATTATTTTGAGTCCAAGTAAATTTAGTTGCACAGATGAATTAATCATCCAGAATTCAGTTTAGATTTTCCTTCTTGCTCAGAGAATTAGGATGTTTGATTATCCTATAAGTAAGGTGACATCTCACTTAGTACTCCGTTTAAGAGTTATAATAGTTAATGCCTTTAGGGGCAAGTTGGTTTGTTAAAGAATTTAACCATTCTTAATTGAAGTTTAAGTTAATGGTTTAAAGTGATTTAGTTTAATTATGAGGTTTTAATTAATAAATTTAAGTTTGGAATAGTGTTCAAATTATTTTTGTTTTAAATCTTTATACTTTATGTGATCTTAATATTTTAAACTTGTTTTACTTTTATTATCAAATGATGTTAATTTAATATAATTTAAATTTAATTTAATTGAACTTAACTTAATTTAATTTAATTTAATTACAATATTTTAAATTTAGTTTAATTTAATGTAATTGTTAAAATGTTAATTTAATTTAATTTTAATTTTAATTTAATTTTTACTTAATTTAATTTAATTTAATTTAAATTTAATTTAATTGTTAAACCACTTAATATTTTGAGCTTTCCTTTAATTTAAGGGTTATTATTTTTTTATCTTAATTAAGAGTTAAATATTATTGAAGTGATTTATTTAGGGATTTTTTTATTAAAGAATTAATATCCTCTCAAGTTATATCCTTATTTTTAATAATTCAAATTTTCATTAATCTTCTAAAATTTAAATTGGTTAAATAATTAAAGTTTCATTTTTGGTTTATTAAAAGTGATTAATGGGTTCCTACCCTTTTTAATTTCCCAAAGTTTCAATCATCCAAGAAAGATAAAATCAAATATTTTACCCTCCATTTTATTTAAACCTAAAATTTTAATAAAGGGGTTTAAATTCTTTAATTATCTTTATGCCCTTTTAGGCTTATTAATTTCATAACTCACTAAATTGAGTTCAAATGAATTTGAAATTTTTATGTCACTTCACTCATATGTCAATTAAGACATTAGAGGAGAAAATGTGATTTTTCTGAATTTAATTTATTTATATAATTATTTTTAGTGAAAAAAAAGGATTTTCAATGGAAATTCAACAACATGACCAAGGAAAGGTTTCTGTCCTTAAGAAAATTATGGGATGTTTTTAATGACCAGAGCACCTCTTGGACAAATTTTGGAGATTTTTCAAATTATATTTTTTATTTATTATAATTATTTTGGTTTTTGGAGTATTAATCAATTATAAAATAAAATTAAAGTTGAAAAATGGATTTTATATTTTTCTTAAATCTCTCTAACCTCAAGGAGTTCAGAGGAGTAAATTTTATAATTTTATAATTTTTCTTTGATTTATTGGAATTAATTTAGTGAAAAGGTTAGAAAATACATTTTTTAATATTAAAAATTGTTTTAAGCATTTAAAATTCAATATCTTTACTTTGAGACTTGGGAAAAATATTTGGTTTGTTTCTAAGTGATTAGGAGTCAAAATTTGACATTTTTATGATTTTTATTATTTTTGTGATTTTTATTATTTTTTAATTATTTAAATATTAAAATACTATTAAAAATGAAAAATTTTAAAAAATTCCAATTTTAATTTTTATAGACTCCTCTGATATCATAGAGCCCACAAAACTAATTTGGTGAATTTTTGAAATGTATGTTTGGAGTTATGAAGTTTTAAAGTTTAATTTTGATCATGTGGTTTAATTAATCCATTTAGTGGGGCTAAACATTTCCAATTGACTTCAAATTTTTATGTGAGGTCCCTCTGATCCCAAAGATCAGTGGAGAATTGTTTTTAAGTTATTTTAATGTGTGGTTAACCCTAATTAATTAAAGTTCAATTTTGAGTAATTAGGCCAATTAGTATTATTCTTAATGAATTAACCCAAGATGTAATTATCCTAGGGCCCTCTGGTCCTAAGAAACTTCCTCAAATTTTTCTGGAATTTATTGAACAACATGCTAATTTTTGGAATTAAATTACCAAAAAACAGTGATCTAAACTTGAAAAATACTTAGCTTTCTATAGAGATGGCCTTTGACCTTGAAAAATTCAGGGAATGTTCCCAAGATCAGAGGATTCAAAAGCCCTATGGTCTCATGCCATGGTGAATTGTCTATGCAAGTGAAGAATCAAAATACTAAAATAAGTAAATAATTAATTAAAAAAATACTCATCAAAATAACTTGATTTCTTTTTCACATTATTCTCCTCTGTTCACTGAGCAAGAGGGTATTTTTAGTTTATTTTTATGATTTTTCTACACAAAGATATGGATTTTCTAAGTTCTGGGTATTTAAATAAATAAAAAATTCCATATTTTCTACTTATCCACGCGGCACCGCGTCAACCTCAGCAGCTCCGAAAGCCCATGCATCGCGCTCCCATTTGCCGCAGCCATCTGACTCAGTGCTCCATGGGCCCGCGGTTCATGTAACATTCTCTGGTCCGGCGTAATCTGAACCGTTCACTTGATACACGCTCGATCGGAAGGAGCCTGGTCATCGTCTACGACTGGTGTGCACCCGTGACCGTCCACACTAAAACCCTAAGAACTCTGTCATTTCTTAACGAATTTTTGTGTTCTTATGCTCTATAGATTCATCTTGAAGAGACAAACACATCCATATGGTTTACATGCTATGAAATTAAGTAAAACAAAATGGAGAATCACTGGAAGCTCGGGAGGAAGGAATGACCCATACCTTTACTCTGAGAAGTGTAGCTTCAATCAGAGAGTTGTGTCACCTTCGATTGCACCCAGGGAAGCTCTAGATGAAGTCTCTGGCTCTGGGGAATTGTCTAGGTATGAACGTGTCCACAGCCGATTTCAAAGCTTGGAGGCTGGAGCAAATGGGTGGCCTGGAGAGGGGGCTTTCACTGAGGAACTCCTTCTCTTGGTTCTGTGCAGGTGTGGGTGAGTTTAATTTGGATTTGATGGAGGTTTTAGAAATGTCCTGGTTATGAGCTGAGAATTGAGCTCCAAAATTGAGCTCAATTAATGGGGTTTAGGGCTGGAGAGCAGTGGGGATCAATTGCTCTAAGTGAGGAGAAGGTCCTGGAGCAATTTTGGAAAAGTTTTGTTTAGGTCTGGTTCATCACCTCCTTTAGCCGAGAGGGTGGTGGGTTTAAATAGACATGGCTGGAGGGCCTCCCAGGGGGGTTTGATGCATGGGATCAGCTGCTCTATGCGAGAGAAGAACAGCCATAGTGTTCAATTGGACTGGGACAACTCAGCAAAGAAGAATTGAAAAAATTTGGCTCACATGGAGCTCTCGGCCATGGCGTTTTCCGGCGACCCAGGCGGCTGGCTGGTAGGGTTAGGTCACCATCTGGCTCAGGGAGGTCAGGGCTTGATGTTTGTGAGCTCAATTGGCTGTTGGCATGTGTAAAGAGGTTTGATTTAAGTGGAATAGGGGAGAGTGTATTTTGGGCTCATTTTGGTCCAAGGCATGGTTTAGGCTAGGTACACCTCCCCAAGGCTTGACTTTGGGCTGCGAGGAATCATTTGGGTCATCCAAGAGAGAGTGGTGATGTCTCTTTCCATGGTGAGGTGGCTAAGCTTAGTTTAGAGGGTGACATGAGTATGGTTAAAAGGCTTAAAGAAGGATTAAGAAAGAGGCCCCCTCCATTTTCCATAAATGACATGGTGAGGTGTAAAGTGACTCCCATGGCTTGCATATGGCTTATGCATGGCTCCATGACTTCATTTGGCTTGGGAAAAGATTTGGTCAATTTCATGAAAGGGGATTTTATGAATTTTGGCATTTTGGTGGAAATTTGGATGAAGCTTGATATGGAATGGTTTAATGATGATTTTGAAACTTAGGGGTGATGTCAATTAAAGGTATGATGAGAAGAAATTCCCATGTGGGCTTTAGAGCCAGTTTTGGGCTTTTGGATTTGGTGAGAATGGGCTTTTAGAATGGTTTAAGAAAGTGGGCTTTTAGATTTTAAATGGACATTTGGATGAAAGTTTTGTAAAAGATCATGCCAAATAAATTTTGGGTTTAGTTTAGGGATGTATCATGAGTGATTTGGATAAGGTTTGGTGTCATTTGGGGTTGAAATGGGTTCAATTTGGGCTTTTTGGTAATGAGGCCAAAGTGGGCCAAATTGGGCTAACTTTGTTTAAGGTTGGGCTAAGATTGGATTTGATGTAACATTAATGTTGAGAATTGTTCATGGGAGTGTCACAAAGAGTTTTCAACTTTGGTTGGGCTTTGATTTTGGGATTTAGGCCCATTTGCGTTAGGTTTGGGTTTAGGCCAAAAATGGGGACTTTGACTTTGGGTTAGGCTTGGGTGGAGTTTAGGTTCAAATTTGTGGCAAATATTGTTAGTTTTTTTGTTTTTGGGGATATTAGGAAGGTTTAGGAAAAGATTTGGGGTTAATTGGAGTTGAATTGGGTTGGTTTGGGCTAGGTTTAGGTCATGAGCCCAAGTTGGGCTTTAGGCTTCAAATTGAAATTGGATCCAAATGTCAATAAAATTTGGCTTGGATTTGGTCTAAATTGACATTAGGGATATTTAATTGAAGTTTAGAATTGAATTGGACCAAAATTGAGGTCAATTGGGTTGGTTTAGTGGGACATTGAGTCCACATGGGTTAAGACTGGGTCAAATTCGGGGTTTTGGTAAAAGTGGGTTAAATTGACAAAATTGGCTTATGGTGTAGTTGAAAAAAATGAAATTGGGAATATTTGGAATTTTCTGGAATTTTCTGGGAATTTTTGGAATTTATAGAATTTTTGGTTAAGAAGGGTATTTTGGGTATTTGAAGGGTATTGGGGGGGTATTTTTGGAATTTTTGGTATAGTTGGCTAAGGATGATCAATTTGAGTGGGAGTAAATGTTTATGATTGGTTTTGAGGAATTTTGGGTAATTTAGGCAATTTTGCAAATTTTGGATAGCTTCAAGGACATTTGGTAGGTTTAGCGGGTGTAGGGCCCCGGGGGTTAAAAATTGAAATTTTGGAAAAATGAAGATTGATCAAGTTTGAGTAGAATGGAATCACTTTGGTTAAGCCATGAAGCCATATCAAGCCCATAAGAGCCATGAGAGAACTCATTTGAGGCATTCACTATTTTGTTCCTAACCCTCTTAGCCAAGGGCTTAGGGGTTAAGGACCATCCATATGAATTACCTACATGAGTTAGGAAGTCAAGATAGGTATGAATGGTTTTAGGATTGGAATGTGTGTGATAGTGTAATGTGTGTGTAAGTCAACCCTCACCAGACCAGGCCACCCAGGGTAGTCCTAAGGCCAAAGAGTCTTATAGGGAACCCACCTTTTAAACCTCCACATTTGATTTTAAACCTCCAAGTGACTTAGGGATTTACAATCAAACTTATGGGGTTTATAGGGAGTTTAAGAGGTGTTTAAATTTCTAAGTGGTGGGTTCCATGTCTAGTCCTCTAAGCTAGTTAAAGGGAAAGCCTAAGGCTAGATCCTAAGTACTAAAGAGAGAGAAGAGAAAAGACCTCATCAAAAATGAGTTCAACACCTACACATTGAAATTTATCACAAGTTTTGATATATCTATAAACATCTCTAAAGAGAGTAGGCCAATAAAATCCAGCTTGTAAAATTTTATGTGCAGTTTTGTCAGTCCCGAAATGTCCTCCAAATTTAGAATCGTGACATTTTTGAATAATCAGTTCAGTTTCTTCATAAGGCACACATCTTCTAATAATAAGATCCTTACATTGCTTATATAAATATGGTTCATCCCAAAAATACGCTATAGCATCATGAATGAATTTTTTCTGTTGTTGCAGAGTTAACATGGGTGGTAAAATATCACTTACAATATAATTAACTAAATCATCATACCAAGGTATTTTCCACTCATTTATATTATAAAGTTGATCATCAGGGAAACTGTCTGTAATTTCATTGTCAGTGTCAGATAATTCACAATATTCTAATCTTGAAATATGATCCATAATTTGATTATCAGTTCCCTTCCTATCTCTTACTACAAAATTAAGTTCTTGCTTCAGTAATATCCATCTGATTAATCTTAGTTTGGTATCCTTCTTTTGCATTAAATATTTAATAGCATAGTGATCAATATGCACAATACATTTAGTTCTAATTAAATAAGATCTAAATTTATCAAAAGCCTATACAATTGCTAATAATTCTTTTTCACTAACTGTATAGTTAATTTCAATATTATTAAGAGTTTTACTAGCATAGTATATAACCTTAAAAATTTTATCATGTCTTTGTCCAAGAAAAACTCCAATAACATTATCACTAGCATCGCACATAAGTTCAAATGCTTTCTCCCACTCAGGTGAAATTATTATAGGTGTTGTGATTAATTTATCCTTTAATAATTCAAAAGCATTTAAGCATTCTTTAGTAAATTCAAATTTCTTGTCGTTTTCTAAAAGTTGGCATAGAGGTTTGGTAATTTTTGAAAAATCTTTTATATAACATCTGTAAAAACCAGCATGTCCAAGAAAACTTCTTACCCCTCTCACTGTAGTAGGAGATGGTAATTTAGCTATAACTTGAATTTTTGCAGGGTCTACTTCCATGCCATTTTCTGAAATTTTATGCCCTAATGCAATTCCTCTTGCAACCATAAATTGACATTTCTCACAATTTAGAACTAAATTAGTTTTTTTTGCATAACTCCAAAACTTTTTCAAGATGATCCAAGCATGCATCAAATGATGTTCCAAATATAGAGAAATCATCCATAAATACTTCTATTCCATCATCAATTAATTTACTAAATATAGACATCATACATCTCTGAAATGTTGCAGGTGCATTACATAATCCAAAAGGCATCCTTCGAAAAGCAAACGTTCCATAAGGACTAGTAAATGTAGTTTTTTCTTGATCCTCAGGAGCAATAGGGATTTAATGGTAGCCAGTATATCCATCTAAAAAACAAAAGTATTTGTGCCCAGTAAGTCTATCCAACATTTGGTCTATGAATGGTAAAGGGAATTGATCTTTCCTGGCGGCCGCATTTAATTTTCTATAGTCGATACATATACGCCATCCAGTAACTTGTCTGATAGGTATCAAATCATTATTTTCATTAGCTTCAACAGTCACACCTCCTTTCTTAGGAACACAATGATTTGGGCTTACCCAAGCACTGTCCGAAATAGGATATATAATACCATTGTCTAACTATTTTAAAATTTCTTTCTTAACGACTTCTTTCATCATCGAGTTTAATCTCCTTTGGGGATCAATTCTTGGTTTATGTTCATTATCTAAAATAATTCTGTGCATACAGATTGAAGGACTAATTCCTTTAATATCTGCTAAGGTCCAACCAAAAGCTTTCTTATACTTCTCTAATGTGTTTAAAAGTTTTTGCTCTTGTAATTCATTTAATTCTGCCGATATAATAACCGGTAAAGTTAAAGAATTTCCTAAAAATACCTACTTCAAATGAGTAGGTAAAATTTTTAACTTAAGTTCAGGAGGTTTTATAATCGATGAAACTATATTCTTTTTAGCAATTTCCGTAACATCCAGCATCTCAAATCTTTCTTGTATATAATCTAATTCTTCATTTCTTGTTTTTTTAAATAATTATGCATTTTCTATTTCTTGTTTATTTTCAAAATATTCTTTAAAATGTTCATTTCACAGATGTTCAAGAATTTCCATTCGAAAACATTCATCATCTTTTTTAATAGCTGGGTATTTCATTAATTTTGCAATGTTGAAAGTTACTTCTTGATCATTTACTCTCATAGTTAATTCTCCTTTATAAACATCAATCATGGCTCTTCTAGTAGCTAAGAAGGGTCTCCCTAAAATTATAGGTATTTCTTTATCTTCCTCAATATCTAAAATAATAAAATCAACAGGAAAGATAAATTTATCCACTTTTACTAACACATCTTCGATAACTCTTTTAGGATAAGACACTGAACGATCAGCTAACTGTAGAGTTACAGAAGTAGGTGAGACTTCTCCCAATCCTAATCTTTTAAAAATTGATAGAGGCATAAGATTAATGCTGGCTCCCAAGTCACATAAATCTTTTCCATAAAATTTTTCTACAATAGCACAAGGTATAGTGAAACTACTAGGATCTTTTAATTTCTCAGGAAACTTTTTCATAATAATTGAACTACACTCTTCGCTAAGTACAACAGTTTCATTGTCTGTGAACTTTCTCTTCTTGTTTAAAATATCTTTCATAAATTTCACATAATTGGGCATTTGTTCTAATGCTTCTACAAAGGGAATATTCACCGTTAATTTCTTCAGAATTTCAAAGAATTTAGAAAATTTTTTATCCTTTTTATGTTGCTTTAATCACTGAGAAAATGGTGGTGGTGGTTTTTCTATAGTTATTTTCATTGGTATTAATGGATATTCTAAATCTTGATCTTGCTGATCCTTTTCTTTTTCTACTTTCTCTTTTTCAATTTCCATTTCTTTTTGTACTTTTGTTTCTAATTTTTTTCCACTTCGTAACTGTATCACTTTTATTTGTTCTTTTCCTTGGTCTTTAGGATTAATTTCCACATTACTAGGAAAAGTTCCAGAATTCTATTATTAAGTGCTGTAGCGATATGCCCAAGTTGAGTTTCAATATTTTTAATAGCAGTTCCTTAATTTTGTCATTGGTTTCCTTGAATTTGTAATTGATTTCCTTGATTCTGCAAATGTTAACCCATATTTAATATCAATTCTTCCATAGATAACTTCTTTTGCTTAAATTGAGATTTATTATTAAATCCAGGTGGATAAGAAGGTTTATAATTAGGATTTCCTTGGTTAGATGAATTTCCTAATGGGTTTACTGGTTTGTTTGCCCATTGTTGATTAGTAGAATTATTATTATAATTAATATTAGGATGATTCTTCCAACCAGGGTTATAATAATTTGAATAAGGATTACTGGGTCTATTATTAATAGCATTTAATGTTTCATAAGAGGTTTGAACATCCATAAATTGCCCAGATGAGATTTCTTCCGTTATAGTAGGAGAATAATTCATTACAAAATGATCTACTTTCTTAGATATAGCAGCAATCTGAGAAGCTAACATAGATATTGCATCAGAATCATGGATACTAGCTATTTTTTTAGGATTTAGTCTTTTAGAAGGCCATTGAAAATTGTTGGTAGCCATTTCTTCAATTAACGAATAAGCCTCATCAAATGGTTTTGACATCCATGAACCACCAGCGACAACATCAATAATAGATCTAAAAGATCCTACTAATCCATAATAAAAAGTTTGAATAATTAACCATTCTGGTTACGCATGATGTGGGCATTTCCTAAGAAGATCTTTAAATCTCTCACAAGCTTCGTATATCGATTCTCCGTTAAACTGACTATAAGAGGTTATATCATTTCTAAGCTTAGTAGTTTTTGAAGGAGGAAAGTATTTGGATAAAAATTTTTGTGATAATTCTCCCCAAGTTCTAATAGATCCAAGTGCTAATGAATTTAACCACATCTTAGCCTTATCCCATAAAGAAAAAGGAAAAATCCTTAGTCTAACAACATCATTAGATACTCCGTCATATCTAAAAGTAGTACAAAGTTCAAAAAAACTAGCGAGATGTAAATTAGGATCTTCATTTGGTGAACCACTAAATTGAATATTCTGTACCATTTGGATAATTGCAGGTTTAAGCTCAAATGAATTAGCCGCTACATCAGGGTTTTGGATAGTTAAGTGAATTTCATGTAACGTAGGGTTAGCGCAATCTCTTAAAGGTCTCGGTTGATTTTCATTTTCAATTACTGATTTACTTGCCATTTGATTTAAATTTATAATTTATCTTTTCTATTTTCTAATTTTTTAATAGTGCGTTCTAATTCTGAATCGTAAGGTATTAAATTTTTTGTTCCAAATTTGCGCATACACAATCAAAATTAAAATTTATGTAATTTAAAATAGACCATTACTCTAATAATTACCTTAATAATTATCTCACTAATTATTTTAATAATTACCCTACTTCTTCCCTGGCAACGGCGCCAAAAACTTGACAGCGGGATGCGCAACTTTATAAGTGTTAACAAGTGTAAAAATAAATATTCAATAATAGCAAAGTTACCCCTTATCAACGCAAGTATACATATTGTTCAAGTAATATAAGGCTCTAATGGAGTCCTGGATATCGATCCCACAGGGAAGATTAGAGATTACGAACTAATTACAACAGTTGAAATAACTATCTAGTAAACGTAAATAAAGAACAGTTATACTAAATTCTACTACTAATGTTGAATGGAAAGTTGCAATATAGAAAAGTATCCTCCGCCTTGTTAAGAGAATTAAGTGAACGGATAATTAAATTAGTTAGAATTATATTGTGCCAAATAGGAGCATTCCTATTCTTTACCCTTTGGTCCAGGCATAAAGAACATTGACAAATCCTATGCTTGGTTATTTAATCTGTGACTAGGCTGGGAGGATACCGACTCTCACTTCGGAGCTCCCACGTTCCCCTCGCCTGAGGGCTAACATCTACACTTTAGCACCCAAACGATAGGACCGAATTGAGGATTTTAGTCTGTCACTCTAAAATCTCCAATTCTATGCCCGATAAATAATATTTTCCTATTTATTTGCACCCTCATTTCAAGTACTTTGACCTTCCCAAATCTCGAATGTAATCTTTACTTTAGTTGTGAATTTAACATATTTTAACAGATCAATTGGCCAGATTGAAAGTAAATTAAGATTTAAGTAAAAAGATTATCACAATTTTTATTGAATTTTTTTTAGGCACAACTAATTCAATTTTCCATTTCACAAAATCTCAAAACAAGGAGAAACACAGAGAAGACTACTTAGAATGCATAGGAAGAGTAACACAAAACTTGGATTTCATATATAAAATCAATGTTACAAAATATTTAAACACAACTTATCTCAAATTTCTCCCCAAGTAGACTCTTTGAAGTTCCTCTAACTCTTCCTTCCTATACAACACACTCAACTAAACTCATTTACTCGCTATTAGACTCTCCCTTGGACTCTCTGAACTCTCTTCTAACTCTTCCCCACCACTACAACTCACTTTTTCAGCCTAAATTCGTCTATTTTTTAAAGAGGTAGAAAAATTTCCAAAGGTTACTTAAGAACCTCTTCAAAAGGCGTCCACATTCGATGAATCTTTGCATGAACAGACCTTCTCACCGTCGGCGGGCTCGATGGCGCCGTCGGCGGGCTTCTATAACATGGGCCAACTGCTAAGGCTCACTGTCGGCGGGTTCGATCTCGCCGTCGGTGGGCTCCCTTATAATATATTCTGTATTCTCTGGAAAAAGACACCGTCGGCGGCTTATTTCTCGCCGTCGGCGGCCAAGATCAACTTTTGTCTCTTTTGGTCTTTTTTGATCCAGATTAACTCCTTTTTGCATCTTTTTGCTCTATTGTTTATTAATCTTCATTTCTACAACAAAACATAAAAAATACCTTTCCTTAAAGTGAAATATCATTAAAATTTAAGTAAAATCGGTATGAATTTCTTAATATATTTTTCTTTGGTCATGAAAGAGCCTAATGTGATATAGTAGCCAGAGTATATCTCATGCCTCTATCAACATTCAAAAGGTTGGGAATATGAGAAATTACACCTACTTCAATAACTCTTTAGTTAGTTGATCGTTCTATTACTTATCCTAAAGGAGCTGTTGAAAACGTTTTGTTAATGGTTGATAAATTTATCTTCCCTGTGGACTTTATCATTTTAGATATGGAGGAAGATAAAGAAATTCCTATTATTTTGGGAAAACCATTCCTTACAACTGGAAGAGCCATGGTAGATGTTCAAAAAGAAGAATTAATTATTAGGGTAAATGATCATGTGGTGACATTTAATATAAGCTATGAAATACCCTACAATAGAAAAAGATGTTGAATGCTTTCGACTGGAAATTTATGGCTAATTAAAAGATGAGCATTTTAAGGAAAAGTTTGAAGAAAAAAAAGGAGTAAGAAGATGAAATGGAAGATTAATATGATGACATATATAATGAGGACCTAGACTATGTTCAGGAAAGATTTGAGATGTTGGATATTACAGATAATGATAATAGAAGTTTAATTCCATCTATTATAAAACCTCCTGAACTTGAAATGAAAATACTTCCAAATCATTTGAAGTATGTGTTCTTAGAAGAATTATCTACATTACCAATTATTGTATCCTCAGATTTAAATGATTTACAAGAGCAGAAACTACTAGAAACCTTGAGAATATATAAAAAGCTTTTGGTTGGACTTTAGCAGATATTAAAGTAATCAGTCCTTCGATCTGCATGCATAGAATTTTGTTGGATGAACAACATAAACCTAAAGCAGATCCACAAAAGGAGATTAAATCCAACGATGAAAGAAGTAGTGATGAAAGAAAATTTAAAATGGATGGATGCCGGAATTATGTATCCTATTTCACATAGTGCATGAGTACGTCTGATCCATTGTGTTCATAAGAAAAGGAGGAGTGACAGTTAAGACTAATGAAAGAAATGAACTAATAACCACTGGACAAGTCGCTGGTTGGTGAATCTGTATTGATTATAGAAAATTAAATGCCGCCACTAGGAAAGATCACTTTCCTTTACCTTTTCTAGACCAAATGTTGGATAAGCTCAGTGGGCACAAATATTTTTACTTTTTAGGTGAATATAATGGCTATCATCAGATACCAATTGTTCTTAAGGATCAAGAAAAGACAATATTTACTAGTCCTTTTAGAATATTTGATTTTTAAAGAATGCCCTTTAGATTATGTAACACACCTGCAACATTTCAAAGATGTATGATGTCAATTTTTAGTAATCTGATTGAAAATGGAATAGAAGTTTTTATGGATGATTTTTCTATATTTAGAACTTCATTTGATGTTTGATTAAATAATTTATAAAATTGTTTGGAATTATGCGAAAAAATAAATTTAGTTCTAAATTGGGAAAAATGTCCATTTATGGTTGCAGGAGGCATTACATTAGGGCATAAAATTTATGAATATGACATGGAAGTAGAACCTGTATTCAAATCATTACGAAACTACCACCTCCAACTACAGTGAGAGGGGTTAGGAGTTTTTTAGGACATTCTGGATTATACATGCGTTATATTAAAGTTTTTAAAAAAATTACTAAACCTTTGTGCTAGCTTTTAGAAAAAGATAAGAAATTTGATTTTAAAGAAGAATGATTAATTGGATTTAAATTATTGAAAGAAAAGTTAATCACTGCCCCTATAATAATTTCAATTCAATGGGAGAAACCATTTTAAACTTATGTGTGATGCTAGTGATTACGCGAGTGGAGCTATTTTAGGATAAAGCTATGATAAAATTTTCAAAGTTATATACTATGCTAGTAAAACTCTTAATTAAGCTTAGATTAACCACTACACTACTGAAATAGAGTTATTAGTGATTGTATATGCTTTTGAAAAATATAGGTCGTACTTAATTAAAACTAAATGTATAATGCATACAGACCACTCAGCTATTTAATGCAAAAGAAGGATGTTAAACTAAGATTAATTAGATGGGTACTTCTAATGCAAGAATTTAACTTCATAATAATAGATAGAAAGGATCTGACAACCAAATAGTTGATCATTTATCTAGGTTGAAACAATACGAACTTTCTGACTTTGAAAACAAAATCACATAAACTTTTCCTGATGAATAAATTTACAATATTAAGGAATGGAATTTATCGTGGTATGCTGATATTATGAACTATATTGTAGTTATATTTTACCACATGGATTACCAAAGCAACAATAGAAAAAATTTATCTATGATGCGAAATTTTATTTTTGGTTTTACCCATATTTATATAAATAAAGCATGGATCTGTTATTAGGAGATGTGTACCTTATGAAGAAATTGAACCAATTACTCAAAGATGTCATGATTCTGAATTTGGGAGACATTTTGGAACTGACAAAACTGCACATAAGATTTTACAATCTGGATTCTATTGGCCTACTCTTTTTAGAGATATTAACAAATATATAAAAACATGCGATCAATGCCAGCGAGTAGGTAATATTTCTAGAAGAAATAAAATGCCCCTAAATTTTACATTGGAAGTTGAAATCTTTGATGTTTGGGGATTAGATTTTATGGGACAATTTATTCCTTCATTTGAAAATATATATATAGATATTAATTACTATAGATTATGTATGAAAATGAATTGAAGCAATAGCTTTACCCAAATGTGATGCTTGAAGTGTTTCAAAATTTCTAATTAAAAATATCTTTTTACAAGAAATGGAATGCCGAGAATTATCATTACTGGTGGATCCCATTTTAGAAATAATCTAATTCAGAAATTAATTGGAAAATATAATATTATGCATCAAATCTCAACTGCTTAACATCCCCAGAAAAGTGATTTAGTTGAAGTATCTAATTATTGAAATTAAAATAATTTTGGAGAAATCTGTAAATCCTCATAAATTATATTGGTATGCGATATTAGATATTGCATTATGGTCATTGATACACCTAAAATATATAGTTTTTTTTTTCACATTTTTATACCTATTTTTGATCATATTGCACTTTAATGGAAGGTATTTTGTGTTTTTCTTACAGGTATGATGGAAATGAGTGAATATGATGAAAGGAGCAAAATTGGATCAAATTTGGAGCCAAAAAAATGAAAAAATGAAAAATTTGACACTAGCGCCTAAGCGCCGCCTGGTCGACGCTTAGGCGCCACAGTTAAAAATTGAATTTTCTTCATTTTGGTGTAAATCTCAAGGAGTGTTTGAAGCAACTTTTCGTGGTGACTTCCTTCACTTCCAATGGGCGGCAAATTTGAATGAACGGATGCATCTTTTGGTGGTTACATTGAATCGGGACATAATTTGAAGAAACACCAAGGCACCTTTTGAATTGTTATAAAAATTATGTCATGAGAGTCTTTAGTGTGTGTGTGAGAGGGAGAGTCCTTAGAGAGTTATTAGTTAGTCCTCTTCTAGTTTTACTTTTTGTCTTTTATTGTTTATAGTATTTTAGAGTTAGTAGAGAGTAAGAAAGGAGAAAGGGGTTGGAGTGAAGCCTTCTTCTCACTAAATCTCTTCCATCCTTTTATTTACTTTTTATTGAAGTCTGAAGTCTATTTCTGAGTCATCAGAGTTGGGCGACCCACTCTGAGGAGTATTGATCACTAAAAAATTTATTAAGAAATTCATACCTATTTTTTATGAAATTGCACTTTAAAGAAACATATTTTCTTTATTTTGTTGCAGGAATGGAGAATTTAGGTGATAAAAGCAAAAATCATAAAAAGGAGCGGATTTAGAGCAAAAAGGAAGAAAATAATGCAATTTGTCTCGGGTCGCCGACGGCCGAGATCGAGCTCGCCGACGGCGAGGGTACGAGGAAGAAAATTCGAAGGATTTATAAGCGTCTCGCCGACGACGAGCCCGAGCCCGCCGACAGCGAGATAGCGCGGTTCGAAGACCTTCTAGAAGCCTCGCCGACAACGAGGTAGTTCGTCGCCGACGTCGAGCTAGTTCAAATGGCGCAGATACATTGAACCTGGACACTTTTTGAAGGGATGCTTACACACCTCTTGGTCCTTTGCTCACCTCTATATATAGAGGCCGAAATTCAGCTTCTAAGTGTGTTATAAGGGTGTGTTATTTTGTGTTGGGTGTGTCAATTTGTGTCTTAAGAGTCTTTTATTTATGTGTGTGAGCAGTCTTTAGAGTCTTAATTGGTGTAATTAGTGAGTCTTTAGTGAGTTAGTGAGTTTTTGGTGAGTCTTGCTGTACAGGAAGGAAGAGTCAAAGGAACTGCGAGGAGTCTGCTTGGGGATAAATCGAGATAAGTATTTATATTTGTTGTTTTTAACTTTAAATGAAATCCATGCTTAGTTTAGTTCCCATGCATTCTGAGTAGTTAATTTAGTCTTTCTCCTGTTTATGAAATTAAGTGACTAGATGAACTAAAAATAGAAGTACTTTTAAATATTAATAAATTGTGATAATTTTTACTTAAAACTTAATTTACTTTCAAACTGGCCATTTGATTTGTTAAAATGTGTTGATTATCAACTATAGTAAAAATTACATCTTATATTCGGGGAATTCAAAAGCCTTGGAAGGAGGGTGCAAATAAATAGGGAAATAATATCACTGGGCGTAGAATTGAGCATTTTAGTGTGACAGACTAAAATATTCAATTTGGTCCTATTGTTTGAGAGTTGAAGTGTAGATGTTAGCCCTCGGGCGTGGGGAACGTGGGAGCTACGAAGTGGCGATCGGTATCCTCCCGGCCTAGCCGCAGATTCGGTAATCAAACATAGGATTAGTCGATATTCTTTACACCTGGACCAAAGGGTAAAGAATAGGAATGCTCCTATTTGTCACAATACCTTAAAATTATCTATTTAAATTCATCGATCACTTAAATTTCTAAACAAGGGGAAAGATACTTTTTACGAATAGTTAAGACTTATTTAGCAATTAGTTTAATTTCCTACACTTTCAATACGTATTAATTTTCTACTTAGTTAAGTTACCTAATTAAAATACTTAGTTTACTTTATTGCGCTTAAATTTAGAATTCCAAATTTTTGTATACTTATTTTAAAATTATTATTATTATTATTATTATTTTAAAATTAGTTGTTATTTAATTTTCTATTTCCCTGTGGGATCGATAACCGAGGACTCCACTAGAGCCCTGTTTTACTTGATACGATACGTATACTTGCGTAGCATCCACAACATAAACAATTACAATTCTATACATATAATATAGCGAGGTCGAGTTTTTGGCGTCGTTGCAATTAAATTAAAAATATCATAATATAAAATTTGTGGGTCAAGTTTTTGGCGCCGTTGCCGAGGAAAGTAAGAAAAATTTACTAGAGTAACGGACTATTTTAAAATAATCATAATATATAAATTAATGTCTATTCTAAAATTGTATGCGCAAATTTGGAAACGAAAATTTAATACCTTACGATTCTGAATTAGAGCGTACAATTAAAAGAATTAGAAAACAAAAGAAACAAATTATAAATTTAACAAAAATGACGAATATTCCTGAAATTCAAAATATGAACCAACAAAGACCATTAAGAGATTATGCCAACCCTACATCGGATGAAATTCATTTAACTATTCAAAACCACGATGTAGTTGCTAATTCATTTGAACTTAAACTCGCAATTATCCAAATGGTACAAAACGATCAATTTAGTGGTTCACCTGCTGAAGATCCTAACTTACATCTTGCTAGTCTTCTAGAACTTTGTGCTACTTTTAAATATCTAGGAGTATCCGACGATGCTTATAAGAATTAGACTTTTTCCTTTTTCATTAAGGGATAGAGGCTAAAATGTGGTTGAATTCGTTAGCACTCTGGATCTATTAAAACTTGGGGAGAATTATCACAAAAATTTCTATCCAAATATTTTCCACCATCTAAAGCTGCTAAGTTTAGAAATGATATAACTTCTTTTTGTCGGTTAGATGGAGAATCAATATATGAAGCTTGGGAGAGATTTAAGGAACTTCTTAGGAAATGCCCACATCATGCGCTACCAGATTGGCTGATTATTCAAACCTTTTATAATGGATTAGTAGGATCTTTAAGATCAATCATCGATGCTGTTGCTGGAGGTTCATTAATGTCTAAACCATTTGATGAAGCTTATGCACTAATCGAAGAAATGGCAACAAATAATTTCCAATGGCTCATTGATAGAGTAAATCCGAAAAAGATAGCCGGCATTCATGAAAACGATGCATTATCTATGTTAGCTTCTCAAATTGCTGTTATATCTAAGAAATTAGATCATTTTGGAATGAACTACTCTCCTACTTTAGAAGAAAACTCATCCGGACAAATCATAGAATCTCAATCTAATTATGAAACTTTAAATCTTATTAATAATAGAACTAATAACCCTTATTCAAACTATTATAATCCTGGTTGGAAAACTCATCCAAATTTTAATTGGAATAACACATCTAATCAACAATGGATGAATCAACCTAATCAAGCAAATCCAAACTATAAACCTAATTACCCACTGGATTTAATAACAATAACCCTCAATTCAAAGATAAGAAATTAACTATGGATGAATTAATTTTGAATATGGGTCATCAACTACAAAATCAAGGAAATCAACTACAAATTCAAGGAAATCAACTACAAATTCAAGGAAATCAACTACAAATTCAAGGAACATCTATTAAAAATATCGAAACTCAACTTGGACATATTATTTCTTGCGCTAAATAATAGAATACCCGGAACTTTTCCTAGTAATGTGGAAATAAATCCTAAAGATCAAGGAAAAGAACAAATTAAAGCAATACAACTAAGGAGTGGAAAAGAATTAGAACCTCAAATACAAAAAGAACTTGAAAGCCAAAAGAGGAAGTGGAAATTGAAAGGAAACACTTCGACAAGATTGAAACTTAGAACATCCTTTAATACTTATGAAAATTTACGTTGAACAACCTCCACCACCATTTCCTCAACGACTAGCTCAACATAAAAAAGATAAACAATTTGCTAAATTCCTTGAAAAATTAAAGAAATTAACAATCAATATACCTTTTGTCGAAGCTTTAGATCGGATGCCAAATTATGTAAAATTTATGAAAGATATTCTAAATAAGAAAAGAAAATTCACCGATAATGAAACGGTCGCACTTAGTGAAGAGTGTAGTGCTTATTATTCGAAGAAGCTTCCCGAAAAATTGAAAGATCCTGGTAGTTTCACTATACCCTGCGCTATAGGAGAAAAATTTTATGGAAAAGCTTTGTGTGACTTAGGAGCAAGCATCAATCTAATGCCTCTATCGATTTTTAAGAGATTAGGATTAGGAAAAATTACACACTACTTCAGTAACCCTTCAATTAGCTGATTGTTTGGTTACCTATCCTAAGGGAGTTATTGAAGATGTGTTAGTAAAAGTGGATAAATTTATCTTCCCAGTAAATTTTTATTGTTTTTGATATGGAGGAAGATAAAGAAATTCCTATCATTTTAGGAAGACCATTTTTAGCTACTGGAAAAGCTATGATTGATGTTCAGAAAGGAGAATTAACTATGAGAGTAAATGACCAAAAAGTTACATTTAATATTACAAAATTAATGAAATATCCTACGCTAGAAAAAGATGATGAATGTTTTCGGATGGAAATACTTGAACATTTACAACAAGAAAATTTTAAGGAATATTACGAAGATAAATTAGAAAAAGAAAACAACTTGAATTAATTGAAGATAATAATGAAGAACTAGATTATATTCGGGAAAGATTTGAATTTTGGATAATACTGAAAACACCGACAAGAATATAGTTCCATCGATTATTAAACCTCCTGAACTTGAGCTAAAAATATTACCCGATCATTTGAAATATGCTTATTTAGGTAATTCTTCAACTTTACCGGTTATTATTTCATCCGCATTAAACGAATCTCAAGAACAAAAACTTTTAGAAACTTTAAAAAAATATAAGAAAACTTTTGGTTGGACTTTAGCGAGATATTAAAAGAATTAGTCCTTCGATACGTATGCATAGAATTATTTTAGATGATGAACATAAACCTAAAGCAGATCCCGAAAGGAGATTAAACTCGATAATGAAAGAAGTAGTTAAGAAAGAAATTTTAAAATGGTTAGATAATGGTATTATATATCTTATTTCGACGAGTGCTTGGGTAAGCCCGATTCATTGTGTTCCTAAGAAGGGAGGAGTGACCGTCATCGCCAATGAAAATAACGATCTTATTCCTATAAGACAAGTTACTAGTTGGCGTATATGTATTGATTATAGGAAATTAAATACCGCCACCAGGAAAGATCACTTCCCTTTACCATTTCTAGACCAGATGTTAGATAGATTAGCCGGACATAAGTATTTTTGTTTTCTAGATGGATACACCGGTTATAATCAAATACAAATTGCTCCTGAGGATCAAGAGAAAACTACATTTACTAGTCCTTATGGAACTTTTGCTTTTCGAAGAATGTCTTTTGGATTATGTAATGCACAAAGCAACATTCCGAGAGATGTATGATGTCTATATTTAGTAAGTTAATTGACAATGGAATAGAAGTATTTATGGATGATTTCTCTGTATTTGGAACATCATTTGACACATGCTTAACTCATCTTGAAAAAGTATTAGAAATATGTGAGAAAACAAATTTAGTTCTAAATTGGGAGAAATGTTAATTTATGGTTGCGGGCGGCATTGTATTAGGGCATAAAATTTCATAAAAAGGCATAGAAGTGGACCCTGCAAAAATTCAAGTTATAGCTAAATTAACACCTCCAACTACGGTAAAGGGGTAAGAAGTTTTCTTGGACATGCTGCATTCTACAGACGCTATATAAAAGATTTTTTAAAAATTACTAAACCTCTATGCCAACTTCTCGAAAAGGATAAAAAATTTGAATTTACAATCGAATGCCTGAATGCTTATGAACTCTTAAAAGAAAAATTAATTACAACACCTATAATAGTTTCACCTAACTGGTAGAAACCATTTGAGCTTATGTGTGATGCTAGTGATTATGTTGTAGGAGCAGTTCTTGGGCAAAGATATGAAAAGATTTTTAAAGTTATATACTATGCTAGTAAAACTCTAAATGATGTTGAAATAAATTATACGATTCATGAAAAGAGAATTTTTGCGGTAGTATATGGTTTTAATAAATTTAGACCTTATCCGATTGGAACAAAATGTATCGTGCATACTGATCATTCTGCTATCAAATATTTAATGCAAAAGAAAGATTCCAAACCAAGATTAACTAGATGGATGCTATTAATGCAAGAATTTGATTTTGAGATCGTTAATAAGAAAGGAACCGATAATCAAATTGCGGATCGTTTATCAAGATTAGAAAATCATGAATTATCTGATATTGAAAATGAAATTATAGACGATTTTCCTGATGAACAACTATATAATATCGATGAGTGGAAAATACCATGGTATGCTTGATATAGAAAACTATATAGTTAGTAATATTTTACCACCTATGTTAACTTTGCAAAAACGAGAAAAAATTCATCCATGATACGAAAACCTATTTTTGGGATGAACCATATTTATATAAGCAATGTAAGGATTTAATTATTAGAAGATGTGTACCTTATGAAGAAAGCTGAACCAATTATTCGAAAATGTCATGATTCGATTTTGGAGGACATTTTGAGGCCGATAAAAACTGCTTATAAGATTCTACAATCTGGATTTTACTGGCCTACTCTATTTAGAGATGTATACAGATATATTAAAACTTGCGATAAATGTCAAAGAGTAGGAAATATATCTAGAAAAATGAAATGCCTCTGAATTTTATATTAGAAGTTGAAATTTTTGATGTTTGGGGATTAGATTTTATGGGACCTTTTATTCCTTCATTTGGAAACTCATATATATTAGTAGTTGTTGATTATGTTTCCAAATGGATTGAGGCACAAGCTTTACCTAGGTGTGATGCTAAGAGTGTTTCAAAATTTCTGATGAAAAATATTTTTACTAGATTTGGAATGCCGAGAGTGATTATCACCGACGGAGGAACTCATTTTCGAAATAAATACATTCACAAACTAGTAGAAAAATACAATATTACTCATAAGATATCCACTTGCTTATCATCCACGAGACTAGCGGATTAGGTGAAGTATCTAATCGTGAGATTAAACGTATTTTAGAAAAATCTGTAAACCCGAATAGGTTAGATTGGTCTATTAAATTAGACAACTGCATTATGGGCTTATAGGATCGCTTATAAAACTTCGATTGGAATGACTCCTTACGAGCTTATATATGGAAAAACATGCCACTTACCAGTTGAATTAGAACATAAAGCATATTGGGCGATTAAAGAATTTAATTATAATATGAAGGAAGGCTGGTGAGAAAAGATTGCTGCAATTAAATGAATTGGAAGAATTAAGAAATGAATCATATGATAATGATCGGATTTATAAAGAAAAGATGAAATTATGGCATGATCGGAAGATTAATCGGAGAAATTTTGAACCGGGACGGGAAGTTTTGCTATATAATACTAGATTGAAATTATTTCCTGGAAAATTAAAGTCTCGATGGTTAGGACCTTTCACCATAACTCAAATATTTTCATACGGAACTATAGAAATCGAAGATCCAAAAACTATATTTCGAAGGTATAAGACCTAACTATAAAGAGGTTTTAATGCTTAGTCGACCTGATTAATAATTGAAATTAAGTCGGGCTGACGACGTTAAACCAAGCGCTTTATGGGAGGCAACCCATATTAGCTATCTATTTTAATTGTATCTTTATAGTTAGTCTATATTATTGAAACTTTACTACTCAATTATTATTAAGAATCATCACATATTCGAACCATTATGATGAGAAAAGAAATTATTCGATTTAGTGCGAAATTGGACATTATTTTGGAATCTCGCCGACGGCGAGGTCGATACTCGCTGACAGCGAGAACATGGGAGGCAGTTTTTATAACTGAGTCGCCGATGGCGAGAAACTTCTCGCCGACAGCGAGGAAGTTATAAAGATGAGTTATTTATAATTTGAATGCCGATTTGGACGGTTTCAACACCAATTCCTTTGTGAAAACCCATTCTTAAATCATTCTAGATCTGCCTTCTTCACTAGAATTCATTCCATTCACCATAATGGCCTCCAAATTCTTAGATTCCTCTAATTCGGAGTGTTTAACCGTAGGAAATTTGTGAGTGCGGAAGCGCGAGCGGATCTTCAACAAGGTTTTGGTAAAGAAAAGAGTTATCAAGGAACGAGGATTTGTCAATCGAGGATTAGAGAATTCCACTACGAAGATAGAAGAAACGATCGCGCAGCGGCACTGGGAGGTATTTTTACACTACGTCCGCTGTTTTTATTCCAGTTGTGAAAGAGTTCTACTCTAACTTACATGCGATCAACAATGGGAATGTCTACGTCCGAGGAAGATGAGTGACGTTTACTCCATCAAGAGTAAATGAATTATTCTCTATAGAAAACACCCCGGTATGTCACTATTCAAATTTTGTGCCGTCTCGATATAATATGAATGAGATATTTCGATATCCGATCGATGAACCGGAAGATTGGGAAATGCATGAAGACGGGTATGTTAGTTTCTCCGCATCACTTTTGAATCTTGTCTCGAAAGCACCGGCACTTTTTCATCACATCTAAATTGTTACATACTATGAGGGTAAACAAGGTTTCGAAGGAATGCGCTATATTGAATTATTGTATTCAAAATGGATTGCCTATTGATGTTGGATCAATAATTGTTAAGTACGCATGAGTTTAATTGTGCATGGGTCGGTTCACGGACTAGGACACCCATCTACTTATTTTTGCATTATGCGATCGGTACCAGGTTTCTTATGAAGCTTGGGAAAAGGTACTGTTACCTTGGAAGCCGCTTGATCCTACAGATATGTTCCCTACTTTGGACAATAATGATGAAATTACATTTATCTCCGATAGAGCTTCACAGAATAATCCTATAGCAAGGCCTATTTCAGATAAAACGGAGTTACTTATGAAGAAAATTAAAGGAATGGAGAAAGAAGCTGCAGAAAGTGAGAGATTCGATCGACAATATATCCGATTTATTTGATCACATTGATCGGAGGATGAAGGAACACTTTGATCATTCTGGACACCGGAAGCTAGCTTTCTTCATTTGCGAGACGAAGGGTTGGATCACCGAAGAATCCGCCGGAGTTTCCCTTCGAGGCCTTTCTATAACTTATTTGTGCATCATCGTCATATCGGAAATATCGGAGAAGATGAAGATTCTGACATTGAAGAGTAGTAGTAAAGATTTCCATAATATGTTTGTATTTATGTTATTTGATTTGATTTAGATTTTATTATGTGAGGAGTGATGATTTGAATATCTCAAACTTAATTAAGATATGCGTCATAGTTTTGTATTAGCATTTAGTGTGTCGTGGATTGGTTTGCGATGCTGATTAGTAGTAAGGATTGGAGAATTGAAGTTTGATTATAGAGTTTTAAATTATGTTAGTTTGTACATCTCATGGATTTCAACATTAAAGTTAATCTGTTGTGTTGTGTGATTTTATTTGTGTATAAGTAGCTAATATTCATATTAAATTAATAAATGATGTGATCGGAAATATAATATAAGGCAAATCAAGGACGAAAATGAGTGACGAATTTCAGAAATTAAATTTTTTGGAATCTCGCCGACGGCGAGAAAAATCCCGCCGACAGCGAGATCGATCTCGCTGACAGCGAAGGTTAGAGCAAAAATTTCTCGCCGACAGCGGATTTTTCCCGAGAGTTTTTGGTTCCAAAAAATATTAGCTCGCCGACGGCGAGAAAAATCTCGCTGACAGCGAGGTCACGAAAAACACTTTAATTGACCGGTCAAAAACACTATTCATCATCCCCAAACTCTCATTTTCGCAAAAACTACCCTAGGGCTCATGAAATTTCAGATTTAGAGGCGATTTCATCACTCAAAAACACCGGATTTCATCTTCTCTTGGAAAGTGCTTCACTCCTATGCAAAAATTTTTGATTTTCACCATGTATTTTCTCCACATTGAAAAATTTTGAAAAATCCTAAATGTGGAAGAATTACTCGGTAGAAATCCATAAAATTTGTTTTAATTTGATCTTAGATGTTGTAGGAAGCCTCCTTAGTAATATTAGGAAGTTTAGTGACGATTTTTGTGAATTTCATAGATCGATCGAAAAATGGCTCCGCGACAGAAAAGACGAGTAGATTACGATACTGACCTATTTATCAATGCACGAGCACAAAATCAGTATTTTCAAAACATTCAAGCAAGAAAGTGCATTGCGAATCGAGTTTTTAAGAAACCGGGAGGCGAAGTTGAGCGAATCATTAAAGAACGAGGTTGGGAGAATTTATGCTACATCACCAATAGAGCTGCTGTGGAAATAGTAAAGGAATTTTATTCTAACCTGACTGCTGTAGAGGACGCACCAGTAAAGGTACGTGGATTTATGGTTGACTTCAGCGCTGCTAGAATTAACGCCTTCTATGAAGTTCGAGACGGCCCAAATGACTACGAAACATTTGGAACTATGCCGGAACCTCTAGAAGATGTGATAAATTTTCTTACTGACGGGACTGGAGTTTGGAAGATAAAGCAGCGGGAAAGAGTGAATTTTCCTCTTTCTAAGTTAAATGCAAATTATAAAGCATGGCACTATTTTATTTGTTCTACTTTGTTACCTACATACTACCACAGTGAGGTAACAAGGATAAAGCGATTCCGAATTTCGTATTCGAACAATAGAAGTATAAACATTGGAAGTGTCATCTATAGAAATATCTTAGCCACTGCTTGGAAATGAAAGTGGAGGGGATTGAGACATCTTGGGTTGATTTATGCAATACGCCAACTCTGCGAGTTGAGGCGGCAAATGATGAGGAGTGGATAGAACCCATGAACCCACTCACGGCGACGATATTAAGAAATATGAGTCTCATGAAGGGTAGAGATCAGGAGTGAGAAGTTATTTCACTCAGTCAAGTAGAGATATACCCTCTACTAGCTATGAACCTCCTGAGCCTACCACCCCTACCCTACAAGATATGATGAATGAGCTGACACTGCATAGGAGGAGTTTTGAGCGGTTGGAGAGACAATGGGGAGAAGATTTGATCATTTTGATCAAAGGATTGATAATGCTGGAGAAGAGACATGATTATGATAGTGATTACTGCGAGAGACATTCGGAGTACGAGATAGCATATCATGAAGGCGAACGTCGCTACGGGAGTGGAGATTTAGATGTCATCTTTCCGGAATGCCCCGGGTATACTCGGTATCATCCTGCTCGGTCTTCTCGACCTGCGAGATCGAGGAGGGGATGACAATATAGTTTGGGACTTCAATATAGAAGATTAGGACTTTATTTGTTTTGTTTGTTTGATGTTAAGTTATTTTGGAAACTTTTATATGTTTGTAATATTCGGTACTTTATGTTGTGAGACATTGGATGTTTGTTAGATTATTTGCTTGAATTGTTATAGTAGTTTAGTTTTTGTTTTTGTGTTAGTTAATTGCATTTGTTTTTATGTTAAATAGGATGTTAGTTTTCTTTAGTATTTTTTTTATTTTATTTTGTATTGTTTTAAGTTTTTTAAATTGTTAATATATTAGTTCAATGTTTTTAATATGTTAGTAATTCATATGTGTAGTGTAGAGTTAATTTTAATTGTTGTATTTAATACTTATCTCAGATTTTATCCCTGAATTTTCTTTAAATTGTTATATATATATGGAGAATACTAACGGTACGAGTTCAATGAAAAATGAAAAAGCTCGCAAAAATTTCAAAGAAAAAAGAAATACCTAAACTTCAAAGGTATGATTTATTTACTTTCCCTTTTTCATTATTTAGATTAGATATAAAAAATTAAGTTTGGGGGGGAGTAAAATACAAATTTAGTTATTAACTTGTGCTCAATTTCTATTTTCAAATTATTATAAAATGATTTTTATAGCAAATTTTTCAATTTAATTAATATGAATTATTTTATTTAATTATTATAAAAGGTTAAATGAAATATTTCTAGTGCTTTAATTAATTAAATAGAATAAAATATTTGGTTAAAGGGAATAAGAATATAGTAAACTATTTTTAGTAAGGAAAACTATATTCTAAAAATTAAAATTCTTAAGTATTCAAGTGAAAAAGAAAAGATTGAAAATCAACGAAGTAAAAACTATGAAGTATATATAAGCTAAGAAATATTTCTAAGTTTCAAATTTAGGAAGATGAAAATGAAGTTCAAAATTATTAACAGGCTCTCCAGATACAGTAATCCTCATTAAAAAAAAAAGAAAAAGAAAAAGAAAAAGAAAAAGAAAAAGAAAAATGAGGAGAAGCTTGAGGAGATGCCTTATCAAAAATTGGCTTCATTTGAATTAACCTAAAGGGAAAAACTTAGATATTTCCAAACTTATGTTTATGAATTAGAATTTTACCTAAAAGTGTTTTCTTGAATTTCTTATCATATGAATATCTTAAGTAGTTATTCTTTTAAATATAGTCATTCCTGAAATGAATAGTAAGCTAGAAATCTTAGACACGATAACTAAATAATTTATTTCTATAAGATTAATTAAATTACATGAATTATTTTTATTTAACTTTATTATGATATTAATTAATCTAATTCATAGTTTATTTAAATTGAAAAATCTTATTATAGAACTCATTATTTTTTTCTAGTACTAAAATTACTTGAGGACAAGTAATAAGTAAGTTTGGGGGATTTTGATCATCGAAAAATTTATTAAGAAATTCATACCTATTTTTGATGAAATTGCACTTTAAAGAAAGGTATTTCTTTATTTTGTTGCGGGAATGGAGAATTTAGGTGATAAAAGCAAAAATCATAAAAAGGAGCGGATTTGGAGCAAAAAGGAAGAAAATAATGCAATTTGTCTTGAGTCGCCGGCGGCGAGATCGAGCCGCCGACGGCGAGGGTACGAGGAAGAAAATTCGAAGGATTTATAAGCTGTCTCGGCCGACGGCGAGCACGAGCCCGCCGACGGCGAGATAGCGCGGTTCGAAGACCTTCTTGAAGCCTCGCCGACAGCGAGGTAGTTCGTCGCCGACGGCGAGCTAGTTCAAATGGCGCAGATACATTGAACCTGGACACTTTTTGAAGGGATGTTTACACACCTCTTGGTCCTTTGCTCACCTCTATATATAGAGGCCGAAATTCAGCTTTTAAGTGTGTTATAAGAGTGTGTTATTTTGTGTTGGGTGTGTCAATTTGTGTCTTAAGAGTCTTTTATTTATGTGTGTGAGCAGTCTTTAGAGTCTTAATTGGTGTATTTAGTGAGTCTTTAGTGAGTTAGTGAGTTTTTGGTGAGTCTTGCTGTACAGGAAGGAAGAGTCGAAAAGGCTGTGAGGAGTACGTCAGGGATAAATCGAGATAAGTATTTATATTTATTGTTTTTAACTTTAAATGAAATCCATGCTTAGTTTAGTTCCCATGCATTATGAGTAGTTAATTTAGTCTTTCTCCTCGTTTATGAAATTAAGTGACTAGATGAACTAAAAATAGAAGTACTTTTAAATATTAATAAATTGTGATAATTTTTACTTAAAACTTAATTTACTTTCAAATGGCCATTTGATTTGTTAAAATGTGTTGATTATCAACTATAGTAAAATTACATCCGATATTCGGGAATTCAAAAGCCTTGGAAGGAGGGTGCGAATAAATAGGGAAATAATATCCTTTGGGCGTAGAATTAAGCATTTTAGTGTGACGGACTAAAATATTCAATTTGGTCCTATTGTTTGAGAGTCTGAAGTGTAGATGTTAGCCCTCGGGCGAGGGAACGTGGGAGCTACGAAGTGGCGGTCGGTATCCTCCCAGCCTAGCCGCATGATTCGGTAATCAAACATAGGATTAGTCAATATTCTTTACACCTGGACAAAAGGGTAAAGAATAAGAATGCTCTATTTGTCACAATACCTTAAAATTATCTATTTAAATTCATCGATCACTTAAATTTCTAAACAAGGGGAAAGATACTTTTTCGAATAGTTAAGACTTATTTAGCAATTAGTTTAATTTCCTACACTTTCAATACGTATTAATTTTCTACTTAGTTAAGTTACCTAATTAAAATACTTAGTTTACTTTATTGCACTTAAATTTAGAATTCCAAATTTTTGTATACTATTTTAAAATTATTATTATTATTATTTTAAAATTAGTTGTTATTTAATTTTCTATTTCCTGTGGGATCGATAACCGAGGACTCCACTAGAGCCTCGTATTACTTGATACGATACGTATACTTGCGTAGCATCCACAACATAAACAATAACAATTCTATACATATAATATAGCAGGGTCAAGTTTTTGGCGTCGTTGCAATTAAATTAAAAATATCATAATATAAAATTTGTGGGTCAAGTATTTTAGTGGAAAGTCAAGTTTCAAAGGAACTTCCAGAGTCTTGTAGAGAGGATTTTCTGATAAGTTTTTACTTCTGCTTTTTTTTTTGTATTTAATTTTAATTAAAACTTGTTGTGTTTTCATTATGATTTCTATTTTCAAATCAATGTATGCTTGTGCTTTTTCCATGAGATATGAGTAGTTTTCTTTATCTTTTTCTTTCTTAAATGAAGAAGTAATTAAATTACGTAGGATTGTTGTGGAATGTATAAGTGTTTAAAGTTGGAATAAGTTGTGAAGATTTAATTCTATGAACTTAATTTAATTCTTAATTTGGCCAGTTAAGATGTTAAAATTTGTTGTGAGATTATGTAAAATCCAATGCGGTATTGTCTCAAACAACAATTGGTAAAAATCACATGCAATTATATGGTGAGAATTGTAATCCATATAATTGATTGCAAATATATTAGGAGATATTTTTTTTAATGGGGAGTAAAATTAGAGAACTTTAGAGTGACAGGCTAAAGCTCCCTAATTTGGTTTGATATTTTAAGTTTTGTTATGAGAAGTTAGCCCCCAGGTGGAGGGAATCGAGGGAACTCTAGAGTGAGATCTGGTATCTTCCCTGCCTAACCATTTTCAAAATTTTAAAATTTCAAATTACCAATGTTCTTTATAGAACCAAGTAAGGGTAAAGAATAAATTTACTCCTATTTTTCACAACACATTTAAATACTTCCACAACAATACTTTCATATTTATTACTGCTTTATAAGAGAAAGAAAAAGATATTTTATTTCCTAGTGTTTTATATCATGTTTTAAAGATCATTTCCTACTTAGCTTTTTATCAAAAATACCAAAAATAACTTTCAAACTTTACAAATCAAAACATACTTTCAAAAGTCATTTAAAAAGTAAGAATATAATTTTCTTATTTCTTTAAAAAGTTTTTACATTTCCCTGTGGGTTCAATATCTCGGGGCTTAATCAGAAAGTCCTATATTACTTGATAAATGATACGTATACTTGCGTAGCATCTCATATTATAAAATCATAATTTTCATATCTAAATTGTATGCACATATATTCAGCGTGGAGTCAAGGTTTTGGTGCACATATATTTTTCGGGCATCAAGTTTTTGGCACTGTTGCCGGGGAAATTAATTAAAACTGCATTTATAAAGAAAATTAAGTAAAATTTAAATTTTTTACTTTTCTTTTTTTTTTGTTAGTGTGTTGTGTTTTGTTTTATTTTATTGTTGTATGCATAGTTCTGGTTCTGAGGGACTTGTGGCTTACGATTCTGAATTAGCAAGAACTGTCTGAAAAATCAAAAAAATTAAAAATATAGAATAAGATAAAAACATTCAAGAAATGACAAATCATCAAAATCAAAATGTTGGCATCCATCAAGAACTCAGAACTTTAAGAGATTATGCTAACCCTACAGTGGATAAACTTCATGGTAGTATTCAACACCCTACTGTAGCTGCTAATTCCTTTGAACTTATACCTGCTATTATCCAAATGGTGTCTAATAATCAATTGGGGGAGCAACAACTGAAGATCCTAATTTGTATCTTGCTAATTTTCTAGAGTTGTTTGCTACTTTTAAATATGATGGTGTTTTGGATGATACTATTAGACTCAGAATTTTTCCTTTCTCACTAAGGGATAAAGCTAAGATGTGGTTAAATTCGTTAGCACCTGGATCTATCAGAACTTGGGGTGATTTAGCACAAAAATTCCTTGCTAAATATTTTCCACCATTGAAGACTATGAAGTTGAGAAATGATGTTACATCCTTTTGTCAGTTTGAAGGTGAATCAATATATGAAGCATGTGAAAGATTTAATGATCTCCTCAGGAAATGTCAACATCATTCGATACCAGATTGGTTAATAATTCAAATATTTTACAATGGATTAGTTGGATCTCTTAGATCAATTATCGATGCTGTTGCTGGTGGACTATTAATTTCTAAACAGTTTTCTGATGCTTATGCTTTAAGTGAAGAAATGGCTACTAATAATTTTCAATGGTCTTCTAAAAGGTTAAATCCTAAAAAGGTAGGCAGTGTTCACGAAAACTGATGCTTTTGCAATGTTAGCAAATCAATTTGCTGCAATTTCAAAGAAGATAGAACAAATTGGGATGAATTTTTCTTAGCCAAATTTTATGATTGAGGAAAATTCATTAGGCCATATGGTTGATTCTTATTCTTCAACAGAAACTTTGAATGCTATAAACAAGCTTAATAACCCATATTCTAATTATAATAACCCAGGTTGGAAGAACCACCCAAACTTTAACTGGAATACCAATAATCAGGGTAGTATTAATCAACAATGGGGGAACCACTAAGTAAACTCATTGGGGAACTAGAACAACCAAGAAAATAATAATTATAGAATAACATATCCTCCAGGTTTTAACAATGCTTTACAATTAAAGGAGAAGAAGTTGTCTTATGAAGAAGTGGTGTCACATATGAGAAATCAATTGCAAATTCAAGGAGCAACAATTAGATATATTGAAAATCAATTGGGCCAAATTGTAAATTCATTAAGTAATAGATCCCAAGGAATGCTTCCAAGTAATACTAAAGTGAATCTATGAAATAAAAATAAAGAGCATGTAGAAGCAATTCAATTGAGAAGTGGAAAAGAGTTGGAAGGTAGAGTTCTGAAAGAAATTGAAGTAGAGAAAGAAGAGATTGAAGAACCAAAAGAGGACGCTCTGAAATGTTTGGAAAGACCATTTTCTCCACCTAAGTTTGATTTGGAGAAGCCACCACCTTCATTTCCTCAGAGACTTCGTCAACAAAAGTTGGATAAGCAATTTTCAAAATTCTTGGAGATATTTAAGAAGCTTACTATTAATATTCCATTTGCTGAAGCCTTAGAACAAATGCTGAGCTATGTGAAATTTATGAAGGATATTCTCAACAGAAAGAGGAAGTTTGAAGATAATGAGACAGTTTCACTTAGTGAGGAGTGCAGTGCAATAATTTAGAAGAAGCTTCCAGCAAAGTTTAAAGATCCTGGTAGTTTCACAATTCCATGTGCAATCGGAGATAGATTCTATGGAAAAGCTTTATGTGAATTGGGTGCAAGCATTAACTTTATGCCTCTATCAATATTTAAAAGACATGGATTAGGAGAAATAACCTCAACTACTGTAACTCTGCAATTAGCAGATCGTTCGATCACATATCCAAAAGGAGTTATAGAAGACATTTTGGTTAAAGTGGATTTCATTGTGCTTGATATCGAGGAAGATAAAGAGATACCCATAATTTTGGGAAGACCTTTCCTAGTCACAAGCAGAGCAATGATAGATGTGCAAAAAGGGGAATTAACGATGAGGGTTAATGTTCAAACTATTACATTGAAATCGATGAAATATCCTACAAGAGGTAAAGCTGATGAATGTTATAGGATGGATGTTATCAGATATTTGAGTGAATGCCATTTCAAGTCAACTTATGAAGAAAAACCTAAAAGAGAAGAATTGGAACATAAGCAAGATGGGGAGTTACATCATTCTAAAGATTTTCATAAGGAAGAACTAAATTATGTTCATGAAAATTTTGAATTGTTGGATATGACTGAAAAAAATGAATCTTATGGTTCATCAATTAAAAAACCTCCTGAAATTGACTTAAAAATGCTTCTTGATCATTTGAAGTATGTTTTTCTGGGTGAGTCCTCAACCTTTCCTGTTATAATTTCATCTCAATTGACTGAAAAAGAAGAAGTGAGTTTGCTTGAAATTTTGAAGAAGTACAAGAAAGCCTTTAAATGGATAACTGCCGATATTAAAGGAATCCGTCCTTCAATTTGTATGCACACAATTCTTATGGAAGATAATTGCAAACTTTGAGCTGATCTCTAAAGGAGATTAAATCCTATCATGAAAGATGTTGTTAAGAAAGAAATTTTAAAGTGGTGGGATGCTGGAATTATCTACCCTATTTCAGATAGTGCATGGGTTAGTCCTATTCACTGTGTTCTTAAGAAAGGAGGAGTAACCAACGAAAGGATTCCAACAAGACAAGTTACAGGGTGGCGAATATGAATTGATTATAGAAAATTAAATCTTGCCACAAAAAAAGATTAATTTTCACTCTTATTTCTGGATCAGATGTTGGATAGACTGGTTGGGCATAAATACTTTTGTTTTCTAGATGGATATACTGGTTACCACTAAATTCAAATTGCTCCTGAGGATTAAGAGAAAACTACGTTTACTAGTCCTTATGGTACATTTGCTTTTAGAAGAATCCCTTTGGTTTATGTAATGCCCTGCTACATTTCAAAGATCTATGATTGCTATTTTCTGTGATGTAATTAAAAAAGGGATTGATGTTTTTATGGATGACTTTTCAGTGTTTGAAATTTTATTTGAATCATGTTTAGAACATTTGTCTAAAGTTCTAAATCGCTGTGAAGAAACTAATTTGGTCCTTAACTGGGAAATATGTCAACTTATGGTAGCAGGAGGAACTATATTGGTACATCGGATTTTAGAAAGAGGTTCGGAGGTAGATCCTGCAAAAATTCAAGTTATCTCTAATTTACCTTGCATGACCAATGTATGGGGAATTAGAAGCCTTCTTGGACATGTTGGATTCTATAGGCGTTACATCAAAGACATTTCAAAGATTACAAAACCTTTATGTCGTTTACTGGAAAAGGATGCAAATTTTTATTTTTATGATGATTGCCTAAAAGCTTTTGAAACATTAAAAGAAAAATTAATCACTACACCTGTTATAATTTCACCAAATTGGGAAAAACCTTTTGAATTAATGTGTGCTGCTAGTGATTATGCTATTAGTGCTGTTTTGGGTCAAAGATATGATAAAATTTTCAATGTTATTTATTATGCTAGTAAAACTCTTAATGATGCTCAAATTAATAATACCACTACTGAGAAAGAGTTATTAACTATAGTATTTGCCTTTGATAAATTTCTATCATATTTAATTGGAACTAAATGTGTGGTGCATACTGATCATACTGCTATCAAATATTTAATGAAGAAGAAGGATGCGAAGCCGAGATTGATTAGATGGATTCTTCTTTTGCATGAATTTGATTTTGAGATAGTAGATAGGAAAGATTTTGATAATCAAATTGAAGATCATTTGTCCAGGCTTGAAAATGAAAAATCTCTCTGTGATGCTGAAGAAATTAATGAATATTTTCTTGATGAAAAATTATTCACTTTTGATGAGTGGCATGTTCTGTGGTATTCCAACATAGTAAGCTTTATTGTCAGTAATATTATACCTTATGGTTTGATATACCAGGAAAAGAAGAAATTTCTGTCTGATGCTAAAACTTATTTTTGGGATGACCCATTTTTATATAAACAAGGAAATGATCTTATAATTCGAAGATGTGTACCTTTGGAAGAGGCTTATGAAATTATTCAAAAATGTCATGATTTTGATTATGGGGGAAATTTTGGAGTTGAAAGAACTGCATATAAAATCATACAATCTGGATTTTATTGGCCTACAATTTTTAAAGATGTGAATGCTTATATTAAAAATTGTGATAGATGTTAGCATGTAGGAAATATTTATAGAAGAAACAAGATGCCCCTCAATTATACGTTGGAAGTTAAAATATTTGAAGTTTGGGGATTAGATTTCATGGGTCCATTTACACCATATTTGAGAAATGTTTATATTTTGATTGCAATAGACTATGTTTCCAAATGGACTGAAGCTATTACTTTGCCTCGATGTGATGCTCAAAGTGTTGCAAAGGATTTAAGAAATAATATATTTTGCAGATTTGGAATACCAAGAGTAATCATAACTGATGGGGGAAGTCATTTTAAAAATGTGATTATTGAGAAGTTAGCAAAGAAACATCATATAAATCATCACATTGCAACTGCATATCATCCTCCGACAAGTGGTTTGGTTGAATTATCCAATCATGAAATTAAAAGAATATTGGAAAAGACTGTTAATCCAAACAGAAATGATTGGTTAATCAAACTGGATTATTCTTCGTGGGCCTATAGGCTTGACTACAGAACCCCTATAGGAATGTCCCCAAATAGGCTGATTTTTAGAAAAGCTTGTCATTTGCCTATTGAACTTGAGCATAAATCATATTGGGCTAATAAAGAGTTCAATTATAATTTGAAAGATACTGCTGAGAAAAGATTATTGCAATTAAATGAGCTTGAAGAGATAAGGAACAAATCTTATGAAAATGCTAAGATTTATAACAAAAAAATGAAGTTATGGCATGATAAAAAATTCTTATTAAAAATCTTGTGCCATTCTAGAATGTTTTGCTATATAATGCCAGATTGAAAATTTTTTCTGGAAAACTTAAGTCCAGGTGGATGGGTCGATTTATTGTGATAAAAGCTTATTCCTATGGATGTGGATATTCAAGATCCTAAGACTGAAAAAATATTTAAAGTTAACAGTCATAGACATAAACATTATTTTTCAGTCAATCAACTTAATATGATGAGAATCTGATGTTGGGACACTCAGAAAGAGTTTTGGGTATGTCAGGCTGAAGACGTTAAACCAAGCGCTTTGTGGGAGGCAACCTATAGTTATCGGTGTGCTTTGCTTTATGTTTGTTTTATGTGCTTTGTTTGGTTTGTTTTTATGTTTTGATGGTAGTATTTCGGAGTTTTATGTTATGGTAGTGTTTATTTGACCTTATTTTTCGACTTATAGGAGTCAGAATGAAATTTTGGACATTTGGCAGACCTGTACTAAATTGAGCACTGGCGGCTAAGCGCCGCCTAGTTGGCGCTTAGGCGTCAGAGTTACAAAGCATGTGATAAATGAGGTTCTAGAAGCCTAGATCGTGAGGAAGTAGTTTAGGAAACTATTTTGGAGTTTTAAAACGTTTAAGGGCAGTTTTATGCATTTGTAATGTCTATAAAGAGGCCCTGGATTAAGAGAAACACTTGCCTTAAGTCCTATTTTCTTTTATAAGTTTTAAGAAGAGTGTTTTAAGTGCATCATGTCTTCCTGGAAGAATGAGATCAAGAAGAAAGAGGATTCTGATAAGAGTAAGTTTATTAGTGACAGTGCTAAAGAGTCATTCAATGGATTTCTCGCCATTAGTATTCAAGGAATTGTAGAAAAGATTGCAAAGATCGAAGCCCTAGTGAATTCAATCGAAGCAAAGATTAATGAAACTAATGCACGTTTGGAGCATATGGGATGGCAACTCAAGATGAAATTCAATCATACAAGTCACATGGAAGAAGCAGATAAGGCGTTGTTCCTGTCGGCATATTTTTAGGTTATGTGTGTTGTATTTTAAAAATGGGTCGCCTACAGAAATTGTCGGTGAATTTTTAAATTTAATTTAAATATATAATTTGGAAAGTAGTATTTGATTTTTGAAAATAATTTTTAAGTTTAAAAATTTTAAGATATGAAATCAAACCGATCTCACATCCCAAATAATTTATATAAACGAGAGCCGCATCACAAACCGTGTATCTGTTTCGAGGAATAGACGCACTACTTGATGATGGGGCTCGATTAAATAAACTAGAAGATTTGTTACATCCGTTTGGTCTGCAAACCAATTTTATAAGCCGACAAATTCCCCTGCTTAATATAAATGAATCAAGCAAGGTTTATATTACCTGGGTTCTTAAAGTTCCCTATAAGGGCAAGCCCCTATAGTTAATTACATCTTAAATGACGGGAATCACTTAAGAAAACTCTCGATAATGGTCAGTGGTTTTGCTCTCAAGAATTTCAAATTTTAAGGTTTCAAACAAATTGGATTTTGGAAATTTCAATAGGGAATAGCTCAAATTTGGAACAGTTTATTTTGAGAGTCCAAAGGAAGAGAAGTAGGAGAAGCTGAGGATCCAAGAAGAATCTTGGCAACTTCCCAAACTATCCTATTGTTTGGCTTCAATTTGAGAATTTATTTAGTGTTGCAATCTTGCCAATTTTATTTATTTAGGACTTATGCTTGTATGATATAATCACACAAGTAGCCTCGAAGATGTGAGGGTTTATGTCGTACCAAACGACCACCTCGGAGTCCTAAGACCGGTTAGGGCTTAATTTACATAACGTGACTATGCAAATGCCTAAATAAAAGCTGAGGATTTATGTTGCACTAGGCAAACTACCTCGAAATCCTATGGCTTGGTTATTTAAAACTAGAAAAGGTTTTGCTGATGTAGATTCCAGTTTCCTGACGACGATGGCCGTGCTGCCCACTATGCTCCAAGCTCCTTGTTGTTGCAGAGATTTAGTTTTTAGAAGTCATAAATCAAAGGATGAGAGAAGTGTTTTGGTTTAGAGAAATCTTAAAATCCAAATGTCTTTAATGTTTTATTAGGGAAATCTTAAAGTTGATTATAACAACACCGGTTATGATCCCACGGTTCCATCCTTCCGGCATCGTTATTTTTATCGGATTCACTTAGTCCAAATGAATTTGCTAAACTCAACTGAATGAGTTCCACACTTTCATTTAGACCGTGAGAAATCTCGTTAGCAACACATAGGTTACATTATCCGAGGTATTCCCGATCATCCAACAAGACGTTTTTATTTAGTGAAAGTTGTAGTTTTGTTGTTCTGTTTGTGATTAAATTTTGAGTTGTTTTATATTTTGAATGTTGTGGCTGTGGATTTTATCTTCTAGTGACTTTTAATTTAGTTTTGGTTTCAGATTAGGGACTATCCTAAAGGTTTTGGTCTTCAAGCAACAGTCTTGTTTAACATGCAAGAAAAGTAAAGCGCAGTGTTGGTAAAGAAAATGCAATAGAGTAAATTGCATTAACATAAAAGTGTACCTTGTGGGTCCTCTCATCATTCTAAGCTACACTTTAAAACAAATATTAAAGCATTTAAATATTTCAACAAGTTCCTAGGTAAAGACTAAAGGAAGGGTTTTGGTTGTCTACCAGAATCCTAATCCTTTAGCTAGTCATTTCCTAAGACGTCTACGTTGTTGATTTTGGTTAAGGATGATTTTCTTCACCAAAGAACAATTAAGTTCAATTGTTCTTTAAAACTACCCATCGTATTGAGGAAGTGCTTAGAACAAATCCTTAACATTTTTTCAATACCTCTGGGGCAGTTTTGAGTCCAAGTGAATTTAATTACACAGGTGAATTAATCATCCAAGGGTTTAGTTAAGTTTTGTTCCCTTGCTCAGTGAACTAGGATATTTGATTATCCTATGAGTGAAGTGGCATTTCACTTAACGTTTCATTTAATAGTTATAATAATTTAAAGCTTTCGAGGCGAGTTAATTTGTTAAAGATTTTAATGATTTGAAGTTAAAGTTGATGATTTACTTTAATGTGATTTAATTATGAAATTTTAATCAATGATTTTAAGTTTGGAATGATGTTTGATTCATTTAAGTTAAGCTTTTTATAAATGATATCAATATTTTATGTTAATTCAATTTTTAGATTGACTTAGGTCAAAAGAGGTGTTCAAATTATTTATTAAATTTTGATAATTTAATTTGGATTAATTATATTTTAAGGTAAGTTGTCTTAAAATTATTTAAAATTTGTAATTTTGATTTAAGTTTGTTTTGAAATGATTTTAAATTAATTTCAAATATTTTAATTTACTTTTTAATTATTTAACATTTTAGGTTTTAATTAATTATTACATTATTTAATGATGTAGGTTTTAATTAAATTAAGATTTATTTACTTTTAATCATTTAATTATTAATTCAATTTATCCTCTTAGTTTAAGAGTAAAATATTATTAAGTGATTTATTTAGGGATTTTTAAATTAAAGAATCAGTATCCTCTTAAGTTATATCCCCATTTCAATAATCCAATTTCAATTAATCTTCCAAAATTTAAATTATTTAATTAATTAAAGTTTCATTTTTGGTTTATTAAAGTGATTAATGGGTTTCAACCCTTTGATTTCCCAAATTTTCAATCATCTGAGAGAAAATTAAAATCAGATATTTTACTCCCATTTTGATTAAACCTAAAGTTTTAGTTAGGGGTTAAAATCTTTTAATTACCTTTATGCCCCTTTAAGCTTATTTATTTTATAATTCATTAAATTAAGCTTAAATGAACTCAAGATTTTTATGCCACTTTACTCACATGTCAATTAAGACATTAGAGGAGGAAATGTGATTTTTCTGAATTTAATTTATTTATATAATTATTTTTAATGGAAAATAGGGGTTTTCAAAGAAAATACACTAACATGACCAATGTAAAGTTTCTATCCTTAAGAAAATTATGGGATGTTCCTAATGACCAGATGACCACTTGGACCAATTTTGGTGATTTTTCAGATTATATTTTATTTATTAAAATTATTTTAAATTTTGGAGTGTTAATTAATTATAAAATAAAATAAAAGTTGAAAAATAAATTTTATATTTTTCAAAAATCCCTCTGACCTCATGGAGTTTAGAGAAACAAATTTTATATTTTTTTATGATTTTTCTTTGATTTATTAGAATTAATTTAGTGGGAAGGCTAGAAAATACATTTTTTTAATTCAAAAATTGTTTTAAGGCTTTGAAATTAAATATCTTAACCTTGAGACGTAGAAAAAAAATTTTATTGGTTCCTAAGTGATTAGGGGACCAAATATGACATTTTTATGATTTTTATTATTTTTGTAATTTTTATTATTTTTTAATTATTGAAAATATTAAAATATGCTTAAAAATGAAAATTTTTAGAAAATTCCAATTTTATTTTTCTTGGACTCCTCTGATATCGGTAAAGTCCCAAAATCAATTTAGTGAATTTTTTTAAATGTATTTTTGAAGTTATGAATTTTTAAAGTTTAATTTTGATTATGTGGCTTAATTGATCCATTTAATAAGGTTAAACATTTCCAATTGACTTCAAATTTTTATGTGAGGTTCCCCTGATCCTAAAGATCAGTGGAGAATTATTTTCAAGTCATTTTAATTTGTGATTAACTCTAATTAATTAAAGTTCAATTTAGAGTGATTAGGCCAATTAGGATTATTTTTAAGAAATTAAATCAAACAATAATTTTCCTAGGGTCCTCTGATCCTAAGATACTTCACCAAATTTTCCTGGAATTTTCTAAGCAACATGCTAATTTTTGGAATTAAAATGTTAAAAACTGTGACATAAACTTGAAAAATACATAACTTGTCATAGGGATGGCCTCTGATCTTGAAAAAATCTGGAAATGTTCCCCAAGTTAGAGGCTTCAAAAGCCCTATGGCCTCATGCCATGGTGAAATGTCTATACAAATGGAGAATTAAAATACTGAAATGAGTAAATAATTAATAAAAAGTAAATTACTCATCAAATTAACTCAATTCTTTTTTCACATTATTCTCCTCTATTCACTGAGCAAGAGGGTATTTTTCTTCTATTTTTGTGATTTTCCTATGCAAAGATATGAATTTTTTAAGTTCTGGCTATTTAATTAAATAAGAAAAATCCTATTTTCCTACTTAAACCAGTCAGCGCCGCGTCAACCTCGGCAGCTCCGAAGCTCTACGTGTCGCGCTCCCATTTAACGCCGCCTCCTGAGTCAGCAGCCACGCGACCCGCGGTCCCACTCCATCTCCTCGTCCAACGCCATCTGAGTCGTTCGTTCGATACACACGCAATCCGATGGTGGCCGATCATCGTCTCTGACTGGTGTGCACCCGTGACCGTCGACCTTCTAACTCTAATATCTCCCTCAATTTGCAAATCAATTTTTGAGTTCTTATGCTCTATGGATTCGTCTTGAGAAGACGAACACATCCATACAGTTAACACGCCAAGAAATTAAGCCAAACTAAATGAAGGATTCACAGAAGCTCGGGAGTAAGGCATAGTTCATACCTTGGTTCTGAGAGGTGAAGCCTCAATCAGAGATGCTCGGCAAGTTCGTTGGAGCTCAAGGAGGCTAAGGATGAAGCCTGGAGCTGTGGTGAAATGCCTAGACTTAACTTCCACCAGGTCTAATCACAAAGCTTGGAGGCTGGAACAACTGGGTGGCCTGGAGAGGGGGCTTTCACTGGGGAACTCCTTCTCTACCTCTGGTGAAGGTGTGGGAAGAGTTAATTTGGATTTGGTGAAGTTTCATAGAGTGTCTCGTTTCGCTCGATTTTCGGTTGAGAAATTGTGCTCGGTCGGGGAGATTCGAGGCGAGGAGAACGGTGGGGATGAGCTTCTCTTGGCTAGGAGGAGCTCTGGGAATAATTTGGAGGGCTTCTGTTGAGAAAAGTTTCAACACCTCTCTCATGGCCGAGAGGTGGTGTTTAAATGGCTAGGGCCATTGGGCTGAGCTAGGGCTCAATTGAAGAGTGGATTCAGCTGCTTAGGTGGAGGGCAGAGAGGCTCCAATGCTTAATTTGACTGAGGTGGCCATTTGGTGGAGTTTGGGTGTGTTTAGGTGGATGGTGGCTCTCGATTTTGACCCCCTCCGGCAGCTAGGGCGGCCGGCAAGGACAGGGGAGCTGGCCCCTGAGGTTAGGTGAGTCATGGAGAGGTTTAATGGTGATTAGCAGTTGTGGGGATGTTTTGGGGTAAGGCAAAAGAGGATTTATCCACTTAAGGGAAGAGATCCCTTAAAATGGGGAACCCTTGGTCCATGGCTCACTTAGCTTGGGCTAGGTGGATCTAGGGTGGTTCCTAGGGTTCACTTGGTGGCTGTGGAAAGGTTGGTTTAGGCACACTTGGTTCAATTTGGTTTGATTAGGCCATAGGTTCAAATTGGCTCACTTGTGTTTGGGTTAGGCTAACATGGGTTTGGGTTTGATTTAGGTCCAAGTGTCTTGAGAAATATTATAGAAATGATTTCCATGAAAAACTTTCATGAAGACATGGAATGGTTTTGAGTTCAATTGGAAGGTCAATTTGGCGGATTTTGGTATTTTGGTTAATTTAGGCAAGGTTGAATCAACTTGGGTCCAAGTTGGGTTAAGGTGGGGTTTAGACCCAATTGAAAGTTTCAAATGGTCTAGGGGAATTTATTGAAGAGTTCCCAACATCAATTGGGAATAAATTTTAGGGTTTGTCTAATAAATTTCGTAGGTTTAGGGCATGGATTCACTTTAGGCTAAAATGGGGGTATTTTGGATTTCAAATGGATTTAGGTTAATCTTAGGCTTAAATTGGGGCAATTGAAGGTTTCATAGGTTCTATTGGCATGTTATGGAAAGTTTAGGATTGAAATTTGGGGAAAAAAAGTTCGTATTAGGTTAATTGGGGGTTTTGGATTGATTAGGCAAAATTGGGGATTTTGGATTTCAAATGGAATTGAACTCAAATATGAATAAAATTGGGCTTGGATCTTATTTAGATTGATATTAATGATGTTGAATTGAAGTTTATAATTGAAATTTGGCAAAATTAAGGTCAAATGGGTTGGTTTGGTGTGACATTGGGTCCATTTAGGTTAAAAATGGGTCAATTTGGGGATTTTGATAAATGTGGGTTATTTTGGCAAAATTGGGCTATGGTATAGTTGAACAAAATGAAATTGGAAATATTTGAGATTTTCTGGAATTTTCTGGGAATTTTTGGAATTTTTGGAATTTTTTGAATTTTGTGCCAAAAGGGTATTTTAGGGTATCAAGAGGTTATTTGGAGGGTATTGGGGTATTTTGGTGAATTTAAAAGGTGGGGGTTGTTTTTGAAATAATTTTTAGGATTGTTGAGAATTTTTGGTAATTTTTGGAAGTTTTGGAAAATTTGGTGCAATTAGGTAATTTTTAGTGGGTTTGAAGGACTCAATGTCAAAACCATGCATTTTGATCATGATGAAGCTTAAAATGAGCCATAGACCAAGAAATGTCCATTCTGAACATCTCATGGGTTGTATCCAACCCTCTTAGCCAAAGAGCTAGGGGTTTGGACTTAGCCACATGAGTGCTCCAATGAACCAGGGGGAAGAAATGAGTAAGGATGGTGTGTGTGAGAGTGCAGTGTGTGTAAGCCAAACCTCACCAGGAACAGGCCACCCAGGATAGTCCTAAAGCTTAAACAACCTTATAGGAGCTCACTATTGGTTCTCCATATGGTGGTCTTGACCTTCTAAGGTGATTTAGAGGTTTGCAACCATCCAAGTGGGATCCCAAGAGGAGTCAAGAAGTAGCTGAATTGCTAAAGAGTGGGTCCCAATTCTAGTCCTCTAGGATTGTCAAGGAGAAAACCTTATGGCCAGATCCTAAGAAGCACTAAGGAGAGAAAAGAAATCACCCAAAAATGAGGTTAACAGTTCCTGAAGAACAAGTGGTTAGAAGAAGAAAATGTAAGAGTGTTCAATCATCACCCGTTCTATCAGATTTATATTCTAGAAGGGTCAAATGGAAATAAAAGTGGTTCTGGATATATTCGCACTTACTTGGAGAGTGGAATTAAATGTTAGTTTGATCTTGTGGTTTGTTTTGTGTATCTTATGTTTTATGTGTTTGATGATTTAAGTGTTTAATGTTTTATGTTTGTGTTCTGTTGCACTTTAAGGTGTGATTGTTACATCTTAGTGATGTAAACCTATCTTTATGATTATTGAGTCTGTTTGTATCTAAGGAATTTCATCCAAAGTGTTTGGATAGAAATTTTAGTTTGTATTAAGTGTGGTTTTTTTTTAATGAATATAAGTTTGTGTTTGTGTGAAATTTGATTGGAATCGATGGATATTTAAATTTGAAATTGGAGTATTGGGAGATTTATGGGGAAGAGACAATTATTTTGAGAAGATTAAGGGTGATTTACTAAGTGGTTTAATGCATTTTATTAATTGTAAAAATTGAGGCACTGACAGCTAAGCGCCAAAGTGTCGGCACTTAAGCGCCAAAGTGTAGGCACTTAAGCGCCAGATTTTGCGGCTAAGCTCCAAAGGCCTTGCGCTTAGGCACCAATTTACAAAAATTGATTTTCAGCAGTTAAAAACCCAAAGATCACCATTTTAAACTACCCCTATCGTCTTCAACCTCTGATTTTCGTGAAAAAGGATCCTAGGGCATCAATATATTGGAACATTTGAAAGCCGATCTTAACAAAATTTGTTAGATTTGGATTCCTTGAGGTATGAGCACTTCTTCTAAGTAAAATTATTTGATTTTCACCTTTTATTTTGAGTACATTTTGGAAAATCCTAAAATCATTATTCATGGTGAAATTTTGAGAAAAAGGATGAGAAATTTCTTAGATTTAGTGGAAATTACTTTTAGAAGTTAATTTAGTAAGTTTAGTTTGATTTTGGAATTTATTGTAAATTTTTCGTGAATTTTTAGCGATGGCTCAAAGTCAAAGTGCGCAAGAGAAAAGATAAGATTTGATTATGACAAGTTTTTTTGTGCAAGGGCTGAGGAACGATACGTCGACGCACTATAGTCATGTAAATTGATTCCTGAGCTTGTGTTTAGTAAGCCATGAGAAGTTATTGAAGAGATGATTTCTAGAAGGAATTGGGAGAATTACTGTTGCTTCTCCGCTGTTGCTATTGTTTGTGTGGTCAGAGAGTTTTATGCAAACTTACCTGCAGCAGAAGAGAATATCGTGATGGTTAGGAGGCAAGAAGTTGATTTTTCACCTGCAGTAATCAATACTTTTTATCAACTTCCTCCTAATATGTTTTATTTTTATTCTAACTATCATCATATTGAGGGAGAGATAGATGAGATAATGGTATTTCTAACTGATGGAAGAGGATTATGGAAGATAACTAATGATAGAAGAGTCAATTTTCATGCCTCTAAGTTAAATGCCATTTCTAAAGCTTGACATTATTTTATCTCATCTAAGTTGTTGCCTTCAATTCATACTAATGAAGTTACAAGGAAGAGAGCCGTGTTGAACTATTGCATTCAGCAAGAGAAGCCTATAAATATTGGAGAAATCATTTATGATTATATTTTAAATTATGCCAGATCTACTACTATTGCAGGTATGAGATTTCCAGCCTTGATTCATTCATTATGTGAGCGATCTGGTGTGAAATTTGAAACTTGGGAAGAGGTTCTTCAGCCTTTGAAACCAATTACCAGTGTAAACGTTGGAGCTTACACTGTACATTTAGAATTTGGCTAGAGAGGAGGATTTGGTAGGGCTTCTACTGCTTCTGCTTCTGCTTCTGCTGCTTCTACTTCCCGTGCTACTACTTCGCGAGCTTCATCATCTAGTGATTCACAGACTGGTTTGTTAAGATAGATTTCGAAGAAGGTGAGTCTTACTTGTGAGCATGTTAGAGACATGGATGGTAAGATGGATAATATGGAAAGATAGATTGTAAAACATGATGAATATGAGGAGAATTATCAGCATTATTTAGATAGATTTATTAGAGGTGATCTGAGTGCTGAGATGCCCCCTCATCCATTCTATATACCTTATGTTCCATCCAGAGATTCGAACGAGCAAGATGATGATGATTATGAGGATGATTAGTAGATTTGTTTTTTTATGTGTTACTGAGTTTCTGTTGATATACTGATGTATGTTGTGTCTTGTGTTTTATTTTGATGTTGTGTTTGGGTGTGAACTCTGGTAGTATGCTGATTGTAGTTGGACTATTTTTATGCATATTTAGATGTATCTTTGTTCGATTGATATTCTATATGTTGCTTTGCATGATATTGTTGACCTCATTTTTGATGAGGTCTTCTCTTCTTCTCTTTAGTACTTAGGATCTAGCCTTAGGCTTTTCCTTTGACTGTCCTAGAGGATTAGAATTGGGACCCACCACTTAGAAATTCAAACCACCTCTTAACTCCCTGCAAACTCCACAGACTTGATTGTATACCCCTAATCACCTAAAGGGTTGAAATCAAATGTGGAAGTTTAAAGGATGAGTGCCTATAGGACTCTTTGGCCTTAGGACCGCCTACAGGTGGCTCGGTCCAGTGAAAGGGCTGACTTACACTCACACTACACTTATACACTACACTTTCACACACCTCCTAAAACTACACCTATACCCAACTTGACCTCCTGACTCATGAAGGTGATTCACATGGATGGTCCTTAACCCCTAAGCCCTTAGCTAAGAGGGTTAGGAACAACATAGTGAATGCCTCAAATGAGTCCTCTCATGGCTCATATAGGATTAACATGACTTCATAGCTCAACTAAAATGATTTCATTCCACTTACATTTACCCAATCTTCAATTTTCCAAATTTTTAATTTTTGACCCCGGGGACCCTACACCCGCCTAGCCTACCCAAAACCCTTGAAATTACCCAAAATTTTCAAAATTCTCCAAAATCACCCAAATTACTCAAAACCAATCCCAAACATTCCCACATCACTCAAATTGATCATTCATAGCCAAAAATACCAAAAATTCCAAAAATACCTCCCAATACCCTCCAAATACCCAAAATGCCCCTCTTAGCCAAAAAAATCCAAAAATTCAGAAAATTCCCAGAAAATTCCAGAAAATCTCAAATATTCCCAATTTCATTTTGTCCAACTACACCATGGGCAAATTTTGTCAATTTACCCCACTTTTGTCAAAATCCAGAATTTGACCCATTTTAACCCAAAGTGAACCCAGTGTCAAACCAAACATCCCCAATTGACCCCAATTCTGGTCCAATTCAATTATAAACTTCAATTCAACATCCCCAACACCAATCTAGACCAAATCCAAGCCCAATTTGATTTACATTTGAGTCCAATTTCACTTTTGACCCTAAAGCCCAATTTGGACCCATGACCCAAACTTAGCTCAAACTCACCCAATTCAACTCCAATTAACCCCAAATCTTTTCTAAACCTTCCCTAACATCCCCACAAACAAAATTATAACATGATTTACCCAAAATTTAGACCCAAACCACACTCAAATTCAACCCAAAGCTAAAAGACCCAATTTTGACCTAAACCCAAACCTAACCCAAATAAGCCCAAACCCCAAAATCAAAACCCAAACAAAGCCAAAACCTCTTTGAAACATTTCCATTAACATTTCCCAACATTAATTTTACATCAATTTCAACCTTAGCCCAACATTGGCCCAAGTTAGCCCAATTTGACCTACATTGGCCCACTTACCAAATGAACCCAAATTCAAATTAATTCAATTCCAAATCACACCAAATTGACTCCAAACTATTCATGAAACATCCCTAAACCAATTGCAACATTTATTTGACATGGTCCTTCACAAAATTTTCACCCAAATGCCCATCCTAAAATAAAAAAAACCCACTTCCCTAAATCACTTTAAAAGCCCATCTAAAACCATTTCAAAGAGCCCAAAATCTACCACTAAAGCCCATATGACATTTTCATTTGCCATCCATTTAATCAAAGACATTCCCTAAGTTCCAATCCCATCATCAAATGATTCCAAATCAAGCCTCATGCCAAATCACCCCTAAATGCCAAAATTCACAAAATCCTTCTCCATGAAAGTTGACTTGACTTTTCCCAAGCCAAATGGAGCCATGGGAGCCATGAGTGCCATGGAATCTACTTTCCACCTCACCATACCCAAGATGGCAAGAGGAGGAGGCCCTTTCCATATTCCCTTAAGGGGGATTAGCCACTTCCATGACTCCACTAAACCATGCTTAAACTTAATTGTACTTGGATGATGACCCTTCCCCACTAATTAAGCTGACCTAAACCACTTTATCTTCGACCCAAACTAGCCATGGGAAGGTGCACCTAGCCCAATCCATGCATTTGACCAAATTTAGCCAAAATATACCCTTACCCCATTCTACTTTGATTCAAACACTTTACACATGTCCAAGCCCAATTGCCTTGACCAACTTCAAGCCCTGGACCTCCTGACCCTGAGGGTGACCCATGCCTGCCGGCCAGCCGCCTGGATCGCCGGAAAACACCACACCCGAGAGCTCACATGTGAGCCAACATTGAAATTCTTTCTTGCTGAGTTGTCCCATGCCCAGTGGCCATTGCAGATGTTCTTCCCTTGCCAAGAGCAGCTGATCCCAGTCTCTAACTCCCCCTGGGAGGCCCTCCAGCCACTCCTATTTAAACACCACCTCTCTCGGCCATGGAAGAGGTGCTGAACCAACCTTAAGGAAACTCTGCCAAAATCATTCCAGACCACTCTCCACACATAGAGCATTTGATCCCCACTCGGATTCCAACCCCAATTCCCTCCAAGTCGAGCTCGATTTTGAGTTCAAATTTCGAGCATAAAAATCGGGACACTTCTTCACGGTGGACCAATCCTCAAATTGATTGGTCCTACACCTTCATCGGACCAAGAGAAGAAGTTTACCGGCAAAAGCCCCCTCACCGGAGCCGGCCATTGCTTCCGACCTCCAAGCTTTGTGATCGGGCTTGGTCGAAATCTTACCTAGACAATTCACCAGGCCAAGGGACTTCATCTGGAGCTTGCTTGGACCCAATCGAAGGTGACACAACTCTCAGATCGAAGCTTCACTTCTCTAAGCAAAGGTATGGACTCACTCTTCTTCCCGAGCTTATAGAGATTCTCTATTTAATTTGAGTCAATTTCAATACATGTTTATTGTATGGATGCGTTCGTCTCTTCAAGACGAATCCATAGAGCATAAGAACACAAAAATCCGTTGAGAATCGAGTGAGAAATTAGGGTTAGAAGGTTGACGGTCACGGGTTCACACCAGTCGTAGACGATGACCAGGAGCCGTCGGATTGCGCGTGTATCGAGCGGACGGCTAGGATCGCGCCGGACGGAGCAATGGAACATGAACCGCGGGGCCCTGGAGCGCTGAGTCGGATGGCGGCGCCGAATCAGAAGACGACGCGTGGAGCTTCAGAGATGCCTAGGTTGAGCTGGCGCCGCGTGGATAAGTAGGAAATTAGGTTATTTTCCTATTTATTTAATTCCTTAAACTTTAAAAATGCATAACTTTGTGTAGGAAAATCAGAAAAATAAAATAAAACAACCCTCTTTCTCAGTGAACAGAGGAGAATAATGTGAAAAAGAAATCATTTAATTTCATTAAGTATTTGATTTTTAATAATTTATTTACTCTCTACACATTTTCAATTCTCCATGCATGTATACATTCACCATGACATGAGACCATAGGGCTTTTGAAGCCTCTGGATTTGGGAACATTCCCTGAGTTTTCCAAAGTCAGAGGCCATCCCTATGAAGAGTTATTGATTTTTCAATTCTAGGTCACTATTCTGAGTATTTTAATTCCAATAATTAGCATGTTGTGAAATAAATTCTAGGAAAATTTGGTGATGTTTATTATGACCAGAGGACCCTAGGGAAAATAGGTTTTGAGTTAATTCACTTGTAGTAACCCTAATTGGCTTAAATACCCAAAATGGAGCTTTAATTAATTAGAGCTAATCATACATCAAATTGACTTGAAATCAATTCTCCACTGACCTTTAGGATCAGAGGAACCCACCATAAAAGTTTGAAGTCAATTGGACTTGGTTAGCCCTATCAAATGGGTTGATTAAGCCATTTAGCCAAAATTAAACTTAAAAAATTCATAATTTTCAAAATACTTTTCAAAAATTCACCAAATTGGTTTTGGAGCCTCTCTGATATCAGTGGAATTTAAGAAAATTAAAATTGTAATTTTCTAAAAAAGTTGATTTTTTGCATTATTTTAATATTTTTAATAATTAAAAAATAATAAAAATTACAAAAATAATAAAATTCACCAAAATGTCACATTTTGAATTTTAATCGCTTAGGAAGAAACCCCATATTTTTCTTAAGTCTCTATGTTGAGATATTAAATTTTAAAGCCCTAGGGTAATTTTAAAATTAAAAAAATGTATTTTCTAGCATTTCCACTAAAATAATTATAATAAATCAAAGAAAAATTAGAAAATTGTAAAAATTGGTTCACTGATTTCCTTGATATCAGAGAGATTTTTTAAAAATATAAAATTCATTTTTCAACCTTTATTTTATTTTTAAATTAATTAACACTCAAAAACTCAAAATAATTATAATAAAAAGAATATAATTCAAAAAATTACCAAAATTGGTCCAAGTGGTCCTCTGGTCATTAGGAATGTCTCATAATTTTCTTAAGGACAGAAACTTTCCCTTGGTCATATTATTAAATTTTCCTTGGAAATCCCTATTTTCCACCAAAAATAATTACATAAATAAATTAAATACAGAAAAATCACATTTTCTCCTCTAATGTCTTTATTGACATATGAGTGAGGTCACATAAAAATTTCAAATTCATTTAAGCTCAATTTAGTGAGTTATGAAATTTAGTGGGGTCACATAAGAAAAAGTTTCTATAAATAAAAATAGTTGGTGGTGGAATAATAATGTGCAAGAAAAGATAATATATAAGAAGTTATGTTATAAAAATTGGTTTAAATGTAAAAGCTTAGAGAATTGAGAAAAATATAAAACAGCTCGCAGTGTAAAAGAATAATCTGTGACGCTAAAAATTCTGCTTTTAGTGATCTTTATAACATGTTAGATACTAAGGAAGGTGAAAAATATATGTATAAACTAGCCAAACAAAGAGAAAAGAAAAGTAAAGATTTAACTCAAGTAAAGTGTATTAAAGATGATAATAAAAAAGTGCTTTTCTTAGCAAAAGATATTCAACATAGGTGGGTGAGTTATTTTGATAAACTTTTTAATGATGATGCTGAAAGTACGATCGACCTTAGTGATCTTAATATCGTTAATAATAATAAAACTTTTCACTTTTACCGTCGCTTTAGTAAAAAAGAAGTTAATGAGGCTTTAAAGAAAACCAAGGGGGGAAAGTCTGTAGGACCTGATGATATCCCAATTGAAGTGTGGAAATGTTTAGGTGATTTGGGGGTTTCCTGGCTTACTAAACTTTTAAATATTATTTTAAAAACAAAAAAGATGCCCGAGGAGTGGAGAAAGAGCATTTTGGTCCCCATTTTTAAGAATAAAGGAGATGCACAAGAGTGTGCAAATTATAGAGGAATTAAATTGATGTGTCATACTTTAAAGTTATGGGAGAGGGTAATTGAACATAGGTTAAGACGTATTACGAAGATTTCTCATAATCAATTTGGATTTATGCCGGGCAGGTCTACCATGGAAGCTATACATTTATTAAGAGGTTTGATGGAGAGGTACAGAGATAATAAGGAGGATCTACATTTGATTTTTATTGATTTAGAAAAGCTTACGATAAGGTTCCTAGAGATGTTCTTTGGAGAGTCCTTGAGAAGAAATGTGTTGATTTGACTTATATTCAAGTCATTAAAGATATGTATGATAGAGCTCGTTACATGTGTTCGAACCGAAGGAGGATTGACCAAGTATTTTACTATTTCTGTTGGTTTACATCAAGGATCGGCTTTAAGCCCATATCTTTTTGCTTTATTTATGGATGGTCTTATCGGCCATTTACAAGAAGATGTACCTTGGTGTATGCTTTTTGCTGATGATATCCTCCTGGTGGATAAGACAAGAGAAAAAGTCTAGGAAAAACTTGAATTATGGAGGTCTACATTGGAGTCTAAAGGTCTTCGTTTGAGTAGAACTAAAGCTGAATACATGGAATGTAATTTTAGTAATAGTAGGTCTAGTGACGAAGTGTAACTTTGGGTGATCAAATTATTAAAAGGTGTGAACGATTTAGATATCTCGGGTCCATTGTTCAAAGCGATGGTGATATAGATGGGGATGTTAATAGTAGAATTCAGAGTTGGTTGGTTGAAGTGGAGGAATGCGTCCGACCTATTGTGTGATAGAAAAGTACCGCTTAGGTCGAAAGGAAAATTTTATAAGATGGTGGTGAGACCTTCAATGCTCTATGGTGCTGAATGTTGGCCTTTAAAAGAGAAGCATAATGTTAAGTTAAGTGTTGTCGAGATGAGAATGATTAGATGGATGAGTGGCTTTACACTTAGAGACAAAATGCGAAATGAATATATCCGTAATAGAGGTTGGAGTTGCACCGGTGCCGAATAAAATTAGAGAGAGTCGCCTTAGATGGTTTGGTCACATTAAACGTCGACCACCCGATGATTCGATTAGGAGAGTAGATGTTTTAAATACAACTTATGTTAAGAAAGGCAGAGGCAGACCTAGGAAAACTTGGGCTTATTGCATAAAAAATGATCTTAATCTATTAGAATTAAACAAAAATTTGACACTAAATAGGACGCAATGGAGAAAAATGATTCATGTAGCCGACCCCACTTAGTGGGATTAAGGCTTTGTTGTTGTTGTAGTGAGTTATGAAATTATTAAGCTTGAAGGGAGAAATGGTAATTAAAATTTTAACCCTTAATTAAAACTTTAGGCTTAATAAAATGAAATAGTAAAATATTTGATCTTAACCTGATTTGGATGATTGAAATTTAAATAATTAAAGGATAGAAACCTACTAAATAATTTAAAAATAATTAAAATAAACCTTAATTAAATAATTAATTAAATTTGGAAGAATAATAAAAAAAATTGGAATTATTAAAATGGGGATGTTATTAGGAAGAGATTTGTTCTTTAATTTAAGAATCCCTAAATTAATCACTTCAATAATATTTAATTCCTAATTAAAATGATAATCCAAATTTAAGATTTAAAATGCTAAAAGACTTAATCATTAAATTAAATTAAAATTAAATTATTTAAGTTAAATCCTTTTAAAATTTCAATTAAATTAATACTTTAACAATTAAAATTAAATTATCTTTAAAACATAAAAAATAAAATATTAAATTAAAATTAAAATAAAATTAAATTTAAATTTAAATTAAATTAAACTAAATTAAATAAAATTAAATTAAAACATATTAAATTAAATTAAATTAAATTAAATTAAATTAAATTAAATCATATTAAATTAAATTAAATTAAATTAAATTAAATCATATTAAATTAAATTAAATTAAATTAAATTAAATTAAAATAAAAAAAATAAAATCAAGTTAAAATTAAAATTAGATTAAATTAAATAAATTAAATTAAAATTAAAACTAAACGAAATTAAATTTAATTAAAAGTAAATTAAATTGAATTAAAAATAACGTCACCTAAAACATAAAGAATTCAAAAATAAATCTAAAACAACTTGAACACTATTCCAAACTTAAACCCATTAATTGAAATTAAATTAAATCACAAATCACTTGAGCATCTATTTGCCCTCAAAAGCTTTTGTTATCATAACTCCTAAATGGAGTGTTAAGTGAGGTGTTACTTCACTTATAGGATATTCAAATGTCCTAGTTCACTGAGCAAGATAACAAAACCTGAACTCCCGGACGATTAATTCATTTGTATAATTAAATTCTCTTGGACTTAAAATAATCCTAGAAATATTGAAAAGATGTTTAAGATTTGTCTTAAACACTTCCTCGATATGATAGGATGTTTATAAGAACAATTGAACTTAATTTTTCTTTGATGAAGAAAATCGTCCTCAAACCAAAAATAGAAGAACCTAGACGTCATAAGAGATGACTAGCTATAGGATTAGGAACTTGGTAGAAAACCATAACCCTTCCCTTAGCTTTACCTAGGAACTTGCTTTAAATGCTTAAATATTCTAATTGTGTTTTGAGTGCAGCTTGGGATGACGGGAAGACCCTCCAGGTACGCTTTTATTTTATTGCGATTTATCTTATTGTAATTTATTTAATCACATCGCACTTATCTTTCTTGCATGATAAACAACTGTTGCATGAAAACCCACACCTTTAGGATAGTCCCTAAAACTGAAACCAAAACTAATTTAAAAGTCATTACAAGATAAAATTCACCGCCACAACATTTCAAAATATAAAACAACTCAAAATTTAATCACAAACAGAACAATAAAACTACAATTACAACTAAATTAAAACGTCTTGTTGGATGTTCGGGAATACCTCAGATGATGTAACCTACATGTTGATAACGGGATTTCCCACGGTCTGAATGAAAGTGTGGAACTCATTTAGTTGAGTTTAGCAAATTCATCTGGACTAAGTGAATCCGATAAAAAATAACGATGCCGGAAGGATGGAACCGTGGGATCTTAACCGGTGTTGTTATAATCAACTTTAAGATTTGTTTAATTAAAATATTAAAAACACCTGGATTTTAAGATTTTCTCTAAACCGAACACTTCTCTCATCTCCCGATTTATGACTTCTAAAACTAAACCTCTGCAACAACAAGGAGCTCGGAGCATGGTGGGCGACGACGGCCATCGTCATCAGCAAAACCTGAGTCTACTTCAGCAAAACTTTCTTAGAATTAAATAACTAAACCATAGGACTTCGAGGTAGTTTGCTTAGTGCAACATAAATCCTCAACCTTTTTGTTAGGCATTTGTATTGCAAATTAAGCCCTAACCGGTCTTAGGATTCCGAGGTAGTTGTCCGATACGACATAAACCCTCACATCTTCAAGGCTATTTATGTGATCGCATCATACGAATATAAGTCCTAATTAATTAAAATTGGCAAGATCAAAACATTAAATGAACATTAGGGCCTTCCTAAATTCAAGCCAAACAATGGGATAGTCGGGAAATTACCGAAGTTCGCTTCGAATCTGTGATTTCTCCTACCTTTCTTCCTTTGGATTCCCAAAATAAAATGTTCCAAATTTGATCCATTCCCTATTGAAATTCCAAAATTCAATCCCTTGAAAACTTAAACTTTGAAATTCTTGAGAGCAGAACTACCGATTATTATCGAGAGTTTTCTTAGGTGATTCCCATCACTTAAGATGTAATTAACTATAGGGGCTTGCCCTTATAGGGAATTTTAAGAACCCAGGTAATATAAACCCTGTTTAATGTTTTCATATTAAGCAGGGGAACTTGTCGGCTTATAAAATTGGTTCGCAGACCAAACGGTTGTCACAAATCTTTCTAGTTTATTTAATCGAGCCCCATTATCAAGCAGTGTGTCTATTCTTCGGGATAGATACACGGTTTGTGGTGCGGTGCTCGTTTATATAAACTATTCGGGATGTGAGATCAGTTTGATTTCATATCTTAAAATTTTCAAATTTAAAATTATTTTCAAAAATCAAATACTACTTTTCAAATTATTTATTTAAAGTAAATTAAAATTCGCCGACAATTTCTGTAGGAGACCCCTTTTCAAAATTAAACACATAACCTAAAAATATGCCGACAGATATATGTGTAGTAGTAAATGTTTTAATGTGTATGTTGTGTAAGAGTTTTTATAGTGTGTACTTTAATTCCAAAACTGTTAGGAGAATATGAAACACTATTAAAAATTATTATTTAAAAACTGCATGTTTAAAACTTTTCAAAATCTACTGCTACCATTTGTTATCTAGTATTGGTGTAATTTCAGTTATTTTCAGTTGATGTGTATTTTCTTTAAAAACCTCCACTACTATCAAAGTCTTTTGAAATTTTTACTTTTCTTTTTATAAAAATTAAGAAAAAAAATGAATTTGAACTCTTTTTTACTCCTGTTTTTAAATTGTTATACTTGCATATTTAGAAATTAAGATTCCTGCAAGCATGTTATGTTAGTTTTTAATTCTTACCCATGTATCATTTCTTATGCTTAAATGTTTTATCCTAACTAAAAGTTAAAGTTGCGGGAGGGGGGTAATTTTAAAAACATAAAATTTTTCAAAAACCTAAAATCTTATTTGTTCTCATGAATACTTAAAATTAATTTGATTTTTGATTGAAAACAATTATGTATATGAAGTTATATTAGGGGAACAAAATTTTGAATATAGAAATGAATAAGAGAATTTAGTTAAAATTAATAGTAATAATGAAAAGTTTAAAGTTAAAATTTTCTTAGTAAAGAAGTGTTACATATAGTTCAACTATCTTTAGAAAGAAATGTTGTATTTTTGGATAAATAGAAGATTTGACTTTTATTTTTCAAAGCTTAAATTTTTTTAACTGAAGAGTAATTTTCAAATACTATTATTATGATTTTTAAGTGAAAGATATATATCAAACCTTTATTTTAAATGAATGGGTGGAATTTAAAATCATTAAAGGCCTATCCAGATACAGTAATCCTTGCCTTATAAAAAAAAGAACGAAAAGAAAAGAAAAGAAAAGAAAAGAAAGAGAAAGAGAAAAAGAGAGAAAAAGTGAAGAATAATATGTGAAAAGGGAGGAGATGCTTGAGGATTTAAGGGCCTAATAAAAAATTGGTTCCATATCTAAAGTATAAGATATAAGTTTTGAGAAAATCTAAAGCTTAAGGTTATAATATAGTAAGTAAAATTATTTTCAAATAAAAATTTTTATGTGAGAAAAATATGTGTGTGAATCCTATATTTTGAAGAATCTACAAGTATTTCTGAATTAGATAGAAACCTATATTTTACATTATCCTTTACCTAAGAACTTTCTAAACTTTAAGTTAGTCATAATTACTGAAATTTTTTCTAAATTGGACTATTTCATTTCTAGAACAAATTTTTTTTACCTTCCTAAGAAACTCATTACATAATTTGCATGCTAAAATTTTCTATGTTATTAAGAGTCTCTTGAGGATAAGTAACATTTTAAGTTTGGGGGATTTTGATACACCTAAAATATATAGTATTTTTATGCACCTTTTTATACCTATTTTTGATGATATTGCACTTTAATGGAAGGTATTTTGTGTTTTACTTGCAGGTATGATGAAAATGAGTGATTATGATGAAAGGAGCAAAATTGGATCAAATTTGGAGCAAAAAAAAATGAAAAAATGAAAAATTTGACACTGGCGGCTAAGCGCCGCCTGGTCGACGCTTAGGCGCCACAGTTAAAAGTTGAATTTTCTTCATTTTGGCATCAATCTCAAGGGGTGTTTGAAGAAAATTTTTGTGGTGACTTCCTTAACTTCTCATGGGTGGCAAATTTGAATGAACGGATGCATCTTTTGGTGGATGCATTGAATCGAGACATAATTTCAAGAAACACCAAGGCACCTTTTGAATTGTTATTAAAATTATGCATGAGAGTCTTTAGTGTGTGTGTGTGAGAGGAAGAGTCCTTAGAGAGTTATTAGTTAGTCTTCTTCTAGTTTTGATTTTTTTCTTTTATTGTTTATAGTCTTTTAGAGTTAGTAGAGAGTAAGAAAGGAGAAAGGGGTTGGAGTGAAGCCTTCTTCTCACCAATTCTCTTCCTTCCTTTTATTTAGTTTTTATTGAAGTCTGAAGTCTGTTTTTGAGTCATCAGAGTCGGGTGACCCACTCTAAGGAGTGTTTTAGTGGAAAGTCAAGCTTTAAAGGAACTTCCAGAGTCTTGTGAAGAGGATTTGCAGATAAGTTTTTACTTCTATTTTTTTATATTTAGTTTTTAAATAAAACTTGTTGTGTTTTCATTATGATTTCTATTTTCAAATCAATGTTTGCTTGTGTTTTCTCCATGAGATCTGAGTAGTTTTCTTTATCTTTTTCTTTTTTAAATGAAGAAGTAATTAAATTATGTAGATATGTTGTGGAATGTATAAGTGTTTGAAGTTGGAAGAAATTGTGAAGATTTAATTCCATGAACTTAATTTACTTCTTAATTTGGCCAGTTATGATGTAAAGTTTATTGTGAGATTATGTAAGATCCAATGCAGTATTGTCTCAAACAATAATTAGTAAAGATCACATGCAATTATATGGGTGAGAATTGTAAAATGCAGATATATTAGGAGATTTTTTTTAATATGGAGTAAAATTAGTGAACTTTAGAGTGATAGGCTAAAGCTCCCAAATTTGGTTTGATATTTTAAATTTTGTTATGAGAAGTTAGTCCCCAGGCGGAGGGAATCGAGGGAACTCTAGAGTGAGAGTTGGTATCTTCCCTGATGAACCATTTTCAAAATTTTAAAATTTCAAATTAACCAATGTTCTTTATAGAACCAAGTAAGGGTAAAGAATAAATTTACTGCTATTTGTCACAACACATTTAAATACTTCCACAACAATACTTTCAGAATTATTACTGCTTTATAAGAGAAAAAATGATATTTTATTTCCTAGTGTTTTATATAGTGTTTTAAAGTTCTGATAATTTTCATTTCCTGCTTAGCTTTTTATCAAAAATACCAAAAACAAGTTTAAAACTTTACAAATAAAAACATACTTTCAAAATTCATTTAAAAAGTAAAAATATAATTTTCTTATTTCCTTAAAAAGTTTTTACATTTCCCTGTGGGTTCGATATCTCGGGGCTTACTTAGAAAGTCATATATTACTTGATAAACGAAACGTATACCTGCGTAGTATCCCATATTATAAAATCATAATTTTCATATCTAAATCGTAAGCACAAATATTTAGCGTGGAGTCAAGTGTTTGGCGCACATATATTTGTCAGGGATCAGACATATAGGATTTCTTATAATACTTCTATAGGAATGTCACCATATAGACTGATTTTTAAAAAAACTTGTCATTTACCAGTTGAATTGAAACATAAAGCTTATTAAGCGATTGAAGAGTTCAATTTCAATTTAAAAGATGCTAGTGAGAACAGATTATTGCAACTTAATGAATTAGAAGAAATAAGAAATGAATCTTATGATAATGAAAGAATTTATAAGGAGACGATGAGGGTATGACATGATCAGAAGATTATAAGAAAGTGATTTGAACCTGAACAGGAAATTTTGTTTTACAATACAAGATTAAGATTAATTTTTTGAAAACATAAGTCTAGGTCGATAGGACCTTTCACTGTTATAAAAGTTTATCAGTTTGGAGCTGTTGATATTGAAGATCCTAAAACTGAAAGAATATTTAAAGTTAATGGACTCGACTAAAACCATATTTTGAGGGTTTACGATCTAATTATAAAGTGGTTTTAATGTTAAGTCATCATGAATAAAACTAATATTTTTCAGGCTGATGACGTTAAACCAAACACTTTATGGAAGGCAACCCATAGTTAACTTTATTGTTTAATGTGCTTTGAAGTAATTTGAGTAATATTATTATTAGATACTCGTATATTTGAGTCATACTCACTCATAATTATCCTAAATGGTGCTAATTATTAGATTAAATTGAAGATTTAGAGTTTATTTGGACGAAAAAGAAGTTGGAGCAAAATTGTAAACTAGTGCTGCGACATTTTCCAGAGAACAAATTTATTTTTCGGAGCTTGAACACTGACGGGCCCTATTCAGCGCCGACGGCGCTGACGGTCGAGAAGCAGTTTTTGGAGTTTAAAATGGTGGATTTTGGCAGTTTTGAGCAGAAATTTCACCCTTATAATTTCCCAAACTCATTCAAAAACCCATTAACTCCAGGAAAAAAAAGGTAGTTCCAAAACTTGCATTCCATAGCATCCAACTTCTTGAAATCTCAAAGATTTAGAGTTTTCAACAGGAGAAAGTTTGTTAGTTTTGAGGCGCATCGACTTTGTGAAAAAGTCTTGATTAAGAGGAGACTTATCAAAGAGAGAGGCTTTATCCATCGAGGTATGAATGTTCTTAGTTCTCATATTGAAGAAATTATTATACGAAGGTGTTGGGAAGTGTTTTGTTACACTACTTCCGCAGTAATCTATGTTGTGGTGAAGGAATTTTACGTAAATCTTCTTGGAATCAACCAAGGAGTCATCTATGTGTGAGGTAGGTGGATATCATTCAATCCTTCCAAGATTAATGAACTTTACATGATAGATAATGTGCCAATCTGCCATTATACCAATTTTGTCCCTGTGAGAGACAATATGAATGAAATCTATCGATATCTGATGGATGAAGGCAAAGATTTGGAGATAAGAGGTGACGGGTATGTCAATTTCTCTATTACCTTATTAAATCCATGTTAAAATGACATTCTTTATGTCCTCAAAATTACTCCTGAATATGAAAATAAGTAAAGTGACAAAAGAAAGTGTAATCTTAAACTATTGTATTCAAACTGGAAGACCAGTTGATATTGACACCATAATTGTGAAGTCTGTTTTGGGTTTGATTGTGCATGGATCAAGTTATGGCTTGGGACATCCTTCCACTATATTTCTTCTTTGCAGCCAGTCACAATTGCCTTATGAGAGTTGGAGAAAGTGCTTCTCCCTTGGAAGCCCATGGACCCAACAAATTTATATGGCCAACCATCTTAGAGTTTACTACCTATTCAACCTCGTTTTTCTAAAAAAGCGCAGTTAATTCTGAGAAAGATCAAGAAACTGGAGAAAGAGGTACAAAATCTTATGGATGCAATTAACAATATATGTGAATTATTTGATCACCTATATTGGAGGATGAAGGAACAGTTTGATCATACTGGGCATATGGAAGAAGGATTGATATGATTGATGAAGAAAAAGGCTTGAATTAAAGAGAATTCAACTGATGAATTCTCTATCAACCCTTATACAATTTATTTGTGCACCACCAATTCATGGGAGATATCAGTGAAGATAGTATTGACATTGATGATGAGTAGCACTTTATTATTTTATCTGTTTTACATAGTATTTGGACTTTATTTTCTTGAGTTTGGTTTGTATTTGGCTTGCTTATGGATTGATTTCAAACTCATTATGCTTGAGATATGAATTTGTGTTATTTTTTCAGCGTTAGAGTGCTGTAGTTTGATTACGACACTGAGTTAATGATGTAGTTGTATGATTGATGTATGTAAGTTTGTAACTTTTGATTTTATATATAAAAGTGATGTTTAGTGTTGTTTGTGTAATTTTAGTATTAGTTAATCACTTAATATTGAATAAAGATGCTTAATAAGGCAAATTCGATGTTGTTGTTACTTTGGAATGATCAAAATTGCGAGATAATTTTGGAACTAGAAAAATTGGTCTGACAACGATGGTGCCCGATTCAGTGCCGACGCTGCTTGATTCAATGCTGACAGCACCCAAAATAGTGCTGATGGTGCCCGATACCCAAAAGTTCCAGATCCCTTTTAAAATTGCAATTTTGAATAGTAACCACCCCATTTATCACCTTCAACCTCCCGCAAAGGCCGAAAAACACCCTTAGAGCTTGCCTGCACTTAGATATGAAGCAATTTTGGAGCTTTTTGAGGTTGAATCTCATCTTCCCTTGGTTAAAGCTTTAATTTAAACTAAAACTTTTTGATTTTCACCATGAAAATCTCATACATTGGAGAGATACAAAAATTTGGGTTTATTGAAGAAAATTTTGAGAGAATGCATGGTGAAATGCTCTTACTTGCTAGATTTGACTTTGGAGTTTATAACATTGTAATTTTGGAATTTATTGGGATTTATTTGCAAATTTTATAGAGATTTTAATGTGGCTCCAAAGATGTTTAAGGGGAAGAGAAAAGTTGATTTTGATGAAAGGAAACTTGTGAATGTGAAAGTACAATACCATTTTAAATCTACACTCAGTAGCAAAAAGTGTATACAAGATCGAAAATTTAAAAATCTGGGCAGAGTTGTAGAGCAGGTGATTGCTGATTAGAATTGAGAAACTTTCTGTTATTTTTTGCCGATGGATTTGCTGAAGTTGTCCGTGGTTTCTATGCTCACTTGCGGTATATTAAAAAAGAGTAGCTACTGGTTCGAGGACAAAAGGTATAATTCACACATGAATGGATCACTTCTTTCTTCAAATTAAGTAATAATCTGTTCTGTGAGTACAAAAATTTTGGTACTGTGGATACTGCTTTGAATGAGGTAATTACTTTTCTTACTGATGGAAAAGGGGAGTGGAAAACTAAGAAAAGACAAAAGATAAACTTTTCTGCTGCTACTTTTAATGTAGCATCTAAGGCTTGACATTAATTTATTTCTTCAAGACTATTACCAACTTATCATCATACTGAAGTTTCAAGGGATAAAGAAATTCTGAATTTTTGTATGTAAAATATGAGAATAATTGATATCGGAAGAGTTATTTACAATAATAGTTGTAGTATAATTGTAATGGATATTGTGGTAAGTTAAATTTTCTTTACCCTGCTGATCCCCGAATATTTATGTTTATGTTTTCCACTTTATATTTCTTTTCAATGATAATATATCTTTTTTTTTCAATAGTGCAAAAAACTTGACTCTAAAGCAAATAAAAAATATATTTTAATTATTTTATTATATGAGATTCTAAGCAAGTATACGTATCGTTTATCAAGTAATATAGGACTTTCTGATTAAGCCCCGAGACATCAAACCCACAGGGAAATTTCTAAAATATAAAGAAATAAGAAAATTAACTTTTTTACTTTTCAAATTGATTTTATAAAGTATGTTTTAAAATAGATAATTTGAAAATTTCTTTTGATGTTTTTTTAATAAAAGGTAAGCAAGCAACTAAAATTAACAAGACTACTAAATGATATGAAAGCAATGAGAATAAAATATCTTTTTCCACTTTTAATGAATCATTAATAATTATGAAATTTTCTTGTGGATTTAAATGTATTGTGCCAAATAGAGCAATTATATTCTTTACTCTTTCTTGGTTCTACAGAAAACATTGGTTAATTTGAAGCTTTGAAATTTTGTAGATGGGTTAGGCAGGGAAGATACCAGCTCTCACTCTAGAGTTCCCTCTATTCCCTCCACCTGGGGGCTAACATCTCATAACAAAATTTTTCACCTCAAACCAAATTAGGGGGCTTTAGCCTGTCACTCTAAAGACCTCTAATTTTACTCCTCATTAAAAACATATCTCCTTATTTATTTACATTCAACTATATGGACTACAATTCTCATCCACATAATTGCATGTGATTCTTTCTAATCGTTGATTGAGACAATACCGCAATGGTTCTTACATAATCTCACAACAAATTTTAACATCTTAGTTGGCCAAATCAAGAAGTAAATTAAGTGCAAGGAAATAAATCATCACAACTTCTTCCAACATTAAACATATATACTTCACACAACTTCCTTCCATAATTTAATTACTTCATCTTTTAAAAGGAAATAGAAAAAGAAAACTACTCAGAACTCATGGAGAAAACAAAAAAACAACTTGATTTGAAAGTATAAATCAAAGTGAAAACACAATATTTCTTCTTTTGGGAAACTACCGGAGTATAAATCACAACAAATTTTAACAACTTGTCGGGAAACTACCGGAGTTCGCTTCGAATCTGTGATTTCTCCTACCTTTCTTCCTTTGGATTCCCAAAATAAAATGTTCCAAATTTGATCCATTCCTTATTGAAATTCCAAAATTCAATCCTTTGAAAACTTAAACTTTGAAATTCTTGAGAGCAGAATTACTGATTATTATCGAGAGTTTTTGTCGGCATATTTTTAGGTTGTGTGTTTTATTTTGAAAAGAGAGTCGCCTACAAAAATTGTCGGCGAATTTTAATTTAATTTAAATAAATAATTTGAAAAGTAGTATTTGATTTTGAAAATAATTTTAAATTTGAAAATTTTAAGATATGAAATCAAACCGATCTCACATCCCGAATAGTTTATATAAACGAGCGCCGCACCACAAACCGTGTATCTATCCCGAAGAATAGACACACTCGCTTGGTAATGGGGCTCGATTAAATAAACTAGAAAGGTTTGTGACATCCGTTTGGTCCGCGAACCAATTTTATAAGCCGACAAATTCCCCTGCTTAATATGAAACTATTAAACGAGGTTTATATTACTCGGGTTCTTAAAGTTCCCTATAAGGGCAAGCCCCTATAGTTAATTACATCTTAAGTGATGGGAATCACCTAAGAAAACTCTCGATAATAATCAATAATTCCGCTCTCAAGAATTTCAAAGTTTAAGTTTTCAAGGGGTTGAATTTTGGAATTTCAATAGGGAATGGATCAAATTTGGAACATTTTTATTTTGGGAATTCAAAGGAAGAAAAGTAGGAGAGATCACGGATTCGAAGCGGACTTCGGTAATCTCCCGATTATCCTATTGTTTGGCTTGGATTTAGGAAAGTCCTAATGTTTATTTAATGTTTTAATCTTGCCAATTTAGTTAATTAGGGCTTATATTTATATGATAGAATCATACAAATTGCCTAGAAGATATGAGGGTTTATGTCGTACCGACGACTACCTCGGAATCCTAAGACCGGTTAGGGCTTAATTTGCAATGCAAATGCCTAACGAAGAGTCGAGGATTTATGTTGCACTAGGCAAACTACCTCGAAGTCCTATGGCTTTGTTATTTAATTCTAAGAAAGTTTTGTCGAAGTAGGTTCAAGTTTTGTCGACGACGATGGCCGTGTCGCCCACCATGCTCCGAGCTCCTTGTTGTTGCAGAGGTTTAGTTTTAGAAATCATAAATCAAGAGATGAGAGAAGTGTTCTGGTTTAGAGAAGTCTTAATTTCCAAGTGTTTTTTGTGTTTTAATTAAAACAAATCTTAAAGTTGATTATAACGACACCGGTTAAGATCCCACGGCTCCATCCTTCCGCACCATTATTTTTATCGGATTCACTTAGTCCGGATGAATTTGCTAAACTCAACCGAATGAGTTCCACACTTTCATTTAGACCGTGGGAAATCCCGTTAGCAACACGTAGGTTACATCATCCGAGGTATTCCCGATCATCCAACAAGACGTTTTAATTTAGTTGTAATTGTAGGTTTGTGTTCTGTTTGTGATTAAATTTTGAGTTGTCTTATATTTTGAAATGTTGTGGAGGTGAATTTTATCTTGTAGTGTCTTTTATTTTAATTTTGGGTTTCGGTTTTGGTTTCTGTCCTAAAGGTGTCGGTTTTCATGCAACTCGTTGTTTATCATGCAAGAAAAATAAAGTGCATTTGCAATAAAATAAACCGCAATAAAATAAAAGCGTACTCGGAGGGTCTTCCCGTCATCCCAAGCCGCACTTAAAACACAGCTTAGAATATTTAAGCAAGTTCCTAGGTAAAGCTAAGGGAAAGGTTTATGGTTTTCTACCAAATTCCTAATCCTATAGCTAGTCGTTTCCTACGACGTCTAGGTTCTTTGTGTTTTTGGCTTGAAGACGATTTTCTTCATCAAAGAACAATTAAGTTCAATTGTTCTTGTAAATATCCTATCATATTGAGGAAGTGCTTAAGAAGAATCTTAAACATCTTTTCAATATTTCTAGGATTGTTTCAAGTCCAAATGAATTTAATTGTGTAAATGAATCGATCGTCCGAGGTTTTCAAGTTTTGTTAACTTGCTCGATGGAACTAGGACATTTGAATGTCCTATAAGTGAAGTAACATTTCATTTTAATGTTCTATTTAGGAGTTATGATAACTAAAGCTCCTAAAGGCAAAATGATATTTAATGATTTGCGATTCAAATTTAAGTTCAAATTAATGATTTAAGTTTGGAATAGTGTTCAAGTTATTTTAGATTTATTTCTTCATGTCTTAAGTGAGGTTATTTAATTCAATTTAATTTAATTTAATTTATTTTAATTTAATTTAATTCAGTTTAATTTAGTTTCGATTTGATTTAATTTAATTCAATTCAATTTATTTGATTTAATTTCTTAATTTAATTTAATTTAATTTTAATTTAATTTAATTTAATTTAATTTAATTTATTTAATTTAATTTAATTTATTTAATTAATTTAATTTAATTTAATTCAATTTAATTTTAATTTAATTTAATTTAATTTAATTGAAATTTTTGAAGGAGTTTAATGATTTAATTTTAATTTAATGATTAAGTCTTTTAATATTTTAAATTTGAGTTATCATTTTAATTAAGAGTTGAGTATTAATGAGATGATTAATTTAGGGATTTTTAAATTAAAGAATAAATCTCTTCCTAATAATATCCCTATTTTAATAATTCCAAATTTATTATTCTTCCAAATTCAATTAATTATTTAATTAAAGTTTAATCATTTTAAATTGCTTAATGGGTTTCTACCCTTTAATTATTAAATTTCAATCATCCAAATCAGATTAGGATCAAATATTTTACTTGTTAATTTTTTTTATTAAACCTAAAGTCTTAATTAAGGATTAAAATTTTAATTACCATTTTGCCCTTTAAGCCTAATAATTTCATAACTCACTAAATTGAACTCAAATGAACTTGAAATTTTTATGTGACTTCACTCATATGTCAATAAAGACATGAGAGGAGAAAATGTGATTTTTCTGTATTTAATTTATTTATATAATTATTTTTTGTAGAAAAGAGAAATTTCCAAGGAAAATTCAATAACATGACCAAGGGAAAGTTTCTATCCTTAAGAAAATTAGAGGACATTCCTAATGACCAGAGGACCACTTGGACCAAATTTTGTAATTTTTTGAATTATATTTTATTTATTAGAATTATTTTAAATTCTGGAGTATTAATTAATTTAAAAATAAAATAAATGTTGAAAAATAAATTTTATAATTTTTAAAATTCTCTCTGATATCAAGGATTCCAGAGAACTAAACTTTGCAATTTTCTGATTTTTCTTTGATTTATTATAATTATTTTGGTGAAAATGCTAGAAAATATATTTTTTTAATTTTAAAATTACCCTAGAGCTTTAAAAATTAATATCTCACTAAATAGACCTAGGAAAAATATGGGACTTGTTCCCAAGTGATTAAAATTCAAAATATAACATTTTAGTGAATTTTATTATTTTTGTGATTTTTATTATTTTTTAATTATTAAAAATATTAAAATAATATTAAAAATCAACTTTTTTAGAAAATTGAAATTTTAATTTTCTTAAACTCCCCTGATATCAGAGAGACTCCAAAACCAATTTGGTGAATCTTTGAAAGATATTTTGAAAGTTATGAATTTTTAAAGTTTAAAATGACTAAGTGGCTTAATCAACCCAATTAGTGGGGCTAACCAAGTCCAATCGACCTCAAATTTTTATGATGGGTTCCTCTGACCCTAAAGGTCAGTGGAGAATTGATTTCAAGTCAATTTGATCTATGGTTAACTCTAATTAATTAGAGATCTATTTTGGGGATTTAAGCCAATTAGGGTTAATCTAAGTGAATTAACTCAAATCCTATTTTTCCTAGGGTTCTTTGGTCATAAGGAACATCACCAAATTTTCCTAGAATTTATTTCACAACATGCTAATTTTTGGAATTAAAATACTTAAAATAGCAACATGCATTTGAAAAATCAATAACTTTTCATAGGAATGGCCTCTGACTTTGGAAAATTCAGGGAATGTTCCCAAATTCAGAGGCTTCAAAAGCCATATGGTCTCATGCCATGGTGAATTGTATGAATGCATGGAGAATTAAATGTATGCAGAGAGTAAATAAATTATTAAAAATAAAATACTTGATGAAATTAAATGATTTCTTTTCCACATTATTCTCCTCTGTTCACTGAGCAAGAGGATATTTTTCTTTTATTTTTCTGATTTTTCTACACAAAGTTATGAATTTTCCAAGTTTAGGGAATTAAATAAATAGAAAATACCCCTAATTTTCTACTTATCCACGCGGCGCCACCGCATCCTTAGCCTCTCCGAAGCGGTACGTGTCGCGCCGTGATCGGGCGCCGCCATCCGAGTCGCCCGTCCCGGGACCCGCAGCTCACGTAACGTTCTCCGGTCCGGCGCAATCGATCCGTCCGCTCGATACACGCGCGATCCAACGGCTCCCGGTCATCGTCTACGACCGGTGTGCACCCGTGACCGTCAACCCTCTAACCCTAATTTCTCACTCGATTCTCAATGGATTTTCGTGTTCTTATGCTCTATGGATTCGTCTCGAAGAGACGAACACATCCATACGGTAAACATGCATTGAAATTTACTCAAATGAAATGGAGAATCTCTCGTAAGCTCGGGAAGAAGAATGAGTTCATACCTTTGCTCGGAGAAGTGAAGCTTCGATCCGAGAGTTGTTGCACCTTCGATCGGATCCTAGCAAGCTCCGCATGAAGTCTCCCGGTCCGGTGAATTGTCTAGGTTGGACTTCGACCACAGCTCGATCACAAAGCTTGGAGTCCGGAGCAACCGGGTGGCCCGGAGATGGGGCTTTTATCGGTGGACACCTTCCTCGGTCCGGTGAAGGTGTAGAGACAATCAATTTGGGGATTGGCTCACTTTGGAGGAGTGTCCTGGTTTTGGGCTTGGATTTCAACTCTGAAATCGAGCTCGCGAGAGAAGAAATGGCAGGGGGATCTCACCTGGGATCAAGTGCTCGTGTATGAGGAGGGGTCCGGAACAATTTTGGCGGAGTTTTGGCAAGGTTTTGCAACTCTCCTCTCATGGCCGCGAGGGGGTGGTGTTTAAATAGCATGGCCGGAGGGCCTCCCGTGGGGAGTTAGGGCTTGGGATCGACTCGCTCTGGTGAGGAGAAGAACAGCCATGGTGACCACTAGGCATGGGGCAGCTCAGCAAGGGAGAATTTCAATGTCGGCTCACTCCCAAGGTCTCGGCATGGCGTTTTCCGACTGATCGGGTGGCCGGCCGGCCAGCATGGGTCACCCTCAAGGTCGAGGTGCGGTGGTCGGAGGCTTGTGCGATCAATTAGCATTGGCCATGTGTAAAGGGTTTGAATCAAAGTGGAATGGGAAAGGGCTAGTTTTGGGTCTAAATGGGTCAACCCTTGGTTTTGGGTTAGGTTCACCCTCCAAGGCCAATTTGGGCTGAAGGGAAAGTCACTTGGATCGGCTTGATTAGTGGGGTCAAGTCACAATCCAAGTACAATTAAGCTTAAGCAAGAGTTAGGGGAGACATGGGAGTGGTTAATTACTCTTAAGAGAATCATTAAAGGGTCCCCTCCTCTTGCCATTTTGGGTATGGTGAAGTGTCCAAGGCTTTCATGGCTCACATGTGGCTCATGCATGGCTTCATGGCTCACCTTTGGCTTGGGGAAAGCTTGGTCAATTTCATGAAAATGGATTTTAGGAATATTTTGGTATTTTTGGGCAATTTGGCATGGTGCTTGATTTAGATTTATTTGATGATGGAATTGAAACTTAGGGAATGATTTTCATCAAATGGATGACAAATGAAAATGTCATATGGGCTTTAGAATCAATTTTGGGCTCATTGAAATGGTTTTAGATGGGCTTTTAAATGGTTTAGGAAAGTGGGCTTTTGAATTTTAAAATGGATTTTTGGGATGAAATTTTGGTAAAGGCTTGGGCCAAATAATTGTTGAGTTTGGTTTAGGGATGCTTCATGAGTGGTTTGAAACAAATTTGAGGTGATTTGGGTTTGAATTGGGTTGGATATGGGCTTTTTGGTAAAGAGGCTAAAGTGGGCCAAAATGGGCTACCATGGGCCAAAGTTGGGCTAGAGTTGAAGTTGATGTGAAATTAATGTTGGGAAATGTTTTTGGGAGTGTTTCAAAGAGGTTTTGGCTTTGGTTGGGTTTTGATTTTGGGGTTCTGGGCTCATTTGGGCTAGGTTTAGGTTTAGGTCAAAATTGGGCTTTTTGATTTTGGGTTGAATTTGAGTGGGGTTTGGGTCTAAATTTTGAGCAAATCATGTTAGTGTTTTGTTCATGGGGATGTTAAGGAAGGTTTGGAAAAGATTTGGGGTTAATTGGAGTTGAATTGGGTGAGTTTGGGTTAGGTTTGGGTCATAGGTCCAAATTGGGCTTTAAGGCCAAAAGTGAAATTGGACCCAAATTTCAATCAAATTAAGCTTGGCTTTGGTCTAGATTGGTGTTTGGGATGTTGAATTGAAGTTTAGAATTGAATTGGACCAGAATTTGGGTCAATTGGGTAGGTTTGGTTTGACATTGGGTTTACTTTGGGTTAAAATGGGTCAAATTGGGGGTTTTGACAAAAGTGGGGTAAATTGACAAAATTGGCCCATGGTGTAGTTGAACAAAATGAAATTGGGAATATTTGGGATTTTCTGGAATTTTCTGGGAATTTTCTGAATTTTTGGATTTTTGGGTCAAAAGGGGTATTTTGGGTATTTGGAAGGTATTGGGGGGTATTTTTGGAATTTTTGATATTTTTGGATATGGATGATCAGTTTGAGTGATGTGGGAATGTTTGGGATTGATTTTGGAGAATTTTCGGTAATTTGGAAACTTTTCGAGAAATTTGGGCTATTCGTGGCTTTGGGTAGGTTGGCGGGTGTTGGGTCCTGGGGTCAAAAATTGAAAATTTGGAAAATTGAAGATTGGGTGGATGTAAGTGAAATGAAATCATTTTTGTTGAGCCATGAAGCCATATCAAGCCCACATGAGCCATGAAGGGACTCATTTGAGGCATTCACCATGTTGTTCCTAACCTCTTAGCCGGTGGCTTAGTGGTTAAGGACCATCCATGTGAATCACCTACATGAGTCGGGAAGTTAAGTTGGGTAAGGGTGTGTTTTAGGAGGTGTGTGAAAGTGTAGTGCATAGGTGTAGTGTATGTGTAAGTCAGCCCTTTACTGCACCGAGCCACCAGTAGCGGCCCTAAGGCCAAAGAGTCCCATAGGAACTCATCCTTTAAACTTCCACATTTGATTTCAACCCTCTCAGGTGATTAGGGGTCTATAGTCAAGTTTGTGGAGTTTGCAGGGAGTTAAGAAGTGGTTTGAATTTCTAAAAGGTGGGTCCCAATTCTAGTCCTCTAAGATAGTCAAAGGAAAAGCCTAAGGCTAGATCCTAAGTACTAAAGAGAAGAAGAGAAGACCTCATCAAAAATGAGGTCAACAGCTTTCTTAGGTGATTCCCGTCACTTAAGATGTAATTAACTATAGGGGCTTGCCCTTATAGGGAATTTTAAGAACCCGAGTAATATAAACCCTACTTAATTCATTTAAATTAAGCGGGGGAACTTGTCGACTTATAAAATTGGTTCGCGGACCAAACGGATGTCACAAACCTTTCTAGTTTATCTAATCGAGCCCCATTATCAAGCAAAGGTGTCTATTCTTCGGGATAGATACACGGTTTGTGGTGCGGTGCTCGTTTATGTAAACTATTCGGGATGTGAGATCAGTTTGATTTCATATCTTAAAATCTTCAAATTTAAAAATTATTTTCAAAATCAAATACTACTTTTCAAATTATTTATTTAAATTAAATTAAAAATTCGCCGACAATTTCTGTTAGGCGACCCCTTTTCAAAATACAACACTTAACCCTAAAATATGCCGACAAGCATCAAGTCATATAATTTAAATTCAGCGTCGCACATAACCACAACACAATAACGCTGAAAACTAAACAAACAAGCATGTCCAAATATAACATTCAAGCCAAATAAAGCAAGGCAAAGCAATCTGATACACAAACACAGAAATACAATAATCAATTTTTCATTCTTCCTCATAACTATCATCAATTCTAAGATCTCCCATTGATTGAGCATGAACAAATAAATTGTAGAATGGACGAAACGAAAATTCTTCAGCAGAATCCTCTTCAATCCAACCTTTTCTTCTCATCAATTGCATCAAACTTCCTTCAAAATATCCAGAATGATCAAAGTGCTCCTTCATTCTCCCATCCAGATGATCAATGAAATCAGAAATAATGTTGATTGCATTCATGAAATGTTGTACTCCCTTCTCCAATTTCTTGATTTTCTTCAAGATGATCTGTGAAATTACAAGAAAATAAGGAGGAATAAGTGCTGACCATTTGAGATGGTTGATCTTCAATGTACTCATGTCCTTCATATCACCAACTGCCTGGTTACTATATGCATCTTCTGGGTTTATAGGCTTCCAAGGTAGAAGTAATCTTTCCCAATACTTATATGGCACTTGTGATTGACTCCAGAGGAGAAATATGGTGGAAGGATTACCAAGCTCATATTTTGATCCATGAATGATCAATCCCAAAACAGACTTAACAATTATTGAACCAACATCAATAAGCATTCCCATTTGAATACAATAATTCAGAATAGCACACTTCTTAGTTACCTTATTGATTTTCATTGTTGGGAGCAATTTTGCACATATGAAATAATGTAAGTGTTTCGATGTAGGATTTAACAGTGTGGTTGAGAAACATACATACCCGTTATCTTTTATCTCCCATTCATCACTTTCATCTATCAGATATCTATATATATCATTCATATTGTCCTTCGTCAGGCAAAATTTGAATAGTGACAGATTGGCACATTCTCAATCATGTATAAATCATTAATTTTTTCAGGAGTAAATGTGACAAACCTCCCTTGCACATAGACTGATCCTTGGTTAATTTTTTGAAGATTTGCATAATACTACTTCATAAACAGAACAACTATAGTGGTAGTAGTATAACACAATACTTTCAACATCTCTGAACAATAATTTCATCAATTTTAGTCGTAGGAGAATTCGTACCTTGATTCACAAAGACTCGCTCCTTAATTAACCTCATTTTCGTGATATTTTTGTTGAATAGCATATGCGCCTCGAAACTTACAAACTTTCTACTGTTGAACACTTGAAATCTTTGAGTTTCCATCGAGTCAGAATCCATTTGGACAAGAATTTGGGTCTTCCTCTTCGTTCCTTTGGCAGTTCCTACGTCTAGGGGAGGTTTTTGGGAGTTCTAATGGAGGATTTACCACCTAGAACCACCAAAACTCAGATTTAAAAATGAGAAAAAATTTTCGAATAGACGATGCTGTTCGACATCGATAAGCATTGTGTCCGGCGTTTATAAGTAGCGCTGGTCGGCGCTAGTTCAAAATTTGCCAAACTTCACTTCATACAAATTTTTTCCAAATTTTGATTTGATTCATTTCTTAAATGTTATTAATGATAATTAAGAAAAAATAAGACTTAATTAAGAAAGAAACAAACAAAAATAACATAAAAACAAAGCAAACACTCAATAACTGTGGGTTGCCTCCCACAAAATGCTTGTTTTAACGTCGTCGTCCCAACATAACTTTCAGTTATTCAGGTTGATCCAACATTAAAACCTCTTCAAAATTAGGTCTATTACCTTCAAAATATGGTTTTAATCTTTAGATATTAACTTTAAATATTTTTCTAGATTTAGGGTCTTTGATAATCACAGCTCCAAACTAATATACTTTTATGACAATGAAAGGTCCTGTCCATCTAGATTTCAGTTTCCCAAGAAATAATTTCAATCTTGTATTGTATAATAAAACTTTTTGTCTTGGTTCAAATTTCTTTTTGACAATCTTCTGATCATGCCATATTTTTCTTCTTTCCTTATATATTCTATCATTATCATATGATTCATTTCTGATTTCTTCTAATTCATTCAATTGCAATAGTCTCTTCTCACTAGCATGTTTCAAATTAAAGTTCAATTTATTTATCGCCCAATATGCTGTGTACTCTAATTCAATTGGCAAATGACATGTTTTTCTAAAGATTAATATGTAGGTGGACATTCTTATAGGAGTTTTATAAGCAGTTCTGTATGCCCATAAAGCAGTATCTAATCTAGCAGACCAATCCAATTTCTTAGGATTAATGACTTTCTCCAAAATTTGTTTAATTTCACGACTAGATACCTCTGCTAAACCATTAGTTTGGGGATGATAAGTTGTAGAGATTCTATGCACAATATTATATTTTTCCACCAATCTCGATCAAATTATTCTTAAAATGGGATCCTCCATCAGTGATGATTACCCTAGGCATTCCATATATTGTGAAAATTTTTTTCATTAAAAAACTCGAAACATTTTTAGCATCACACTTAGGTAAAGCTATTGCCTCAATCTATTTTGATACATAATCAACAACAATGAGTATATATATATTTCCAAATGAAGGCATAAGTGGTCCCATAAAATCTAATCCCCATGCATAAAAAATTTCAACTTCCAAAGTAAAATTTAGAGGCATTTCTTTTCTTCTAGATATATTGCTTATTCTCTGACATCGATCACAAGTTTTGATAAATCTATAAACATCTTTGAAGAGTGTAAGCCAAATAAATCCAGATTGCAAAATCTTATGTGCAGTTCTATCAATTCCAAAATGTCCTCCAAATTCTGAATCATGACATTCTTGAATAATTTTTTTAATTTCTTCATAATGCACACATCTCCTAATAATAAGATCTTTACATTGTTTGTACAGATAAAGATCATCCCGGAAATAAAATTTAGCATCATGCTTAAATTTTTTTATGCTGTTGCATTGTTAAATCAGGTGGTAAAATATCACTAACGATGTAGTTCAAAATATCAGCATATCATGGTAAATTTACTTCAATAATATTATATAATTGTTCATCAGGAAAAGTTTCAGTGATTTCTTTCTTAAAATCATCCAAATTAGGTTGTTCAAGTCTTGATAAATGATCAGCAATTTGATTATCGACCCCTTTCCTATTAACGATCTCAAAATCAAATTCTTGCATTAAAAGCATCCATCGAATCAGTCTTGGTTTTTCATCCTTCTTTTGCATTAAGTATTTAATAACAAAATGATCAGTATGCACTATACATTTAGCTACGATTAAGTAAGATCTAAATTTTTTAAAGGCATATAAAATCGCTATTAACTCTCTTTCAGTAGTGTTGTAATTACATCGAGCATTAGTAAGAGTTTTACTAGCATAGTATATAACTTTAAACATTTTGTCATGTCTTTTCCATAAAACAACTCCAATAGCATAATCCCTAGCATCGCAAATTAATTCAAATGGTTTCTACCAATCAGATGAAACTATTATAGGGGCAGCAATTAGTTTATCCTTTAATAGATCAAAAGCTTTTAAACATTCATTGTTAAAATCAAACTTTCTATCTTTTTCCAAAAATTGGCATAGAGGCTTAGAAATTTTGAAAAATCTTTAATATATCGCCTGTAGAATCCTGCATGTCCGAAAAAACTTCTTACCCCTCTCACAGTTGTTGGAGGTGGTAATTTTTCTATAACTTAATTTTTTGCAGGATCTACTTCCATGCCATATTCAGATATTTTATGCCCAAACACAATTCCTTCTGCAACCATAAATTGACACTTTTCCCAGTTTAGGACTAAATTTGTCCTTTCGCATACCTCTAAAACTTTTTCTAAATTGCATCAGCATGCATCAAATGAATCTCCAAATACTAAGAAATCATCCATAAACACTTCTATTCCTTCATCAATTAATTTGCTAAACATGGACATCATACATCTTTGAAATGTTGCAGGTACATTACATAATCTAAAGGGCATTCTTATAAAAACAAAAGTTTCATAAAGGCTATTAAATGTAGTCTTCTCTTTATCCTTAAGGAAAATATGTATTTGGCGATAACCGGTATATCCATCTAGAAAGAAATAATACTTGTGTCCAACAAGTCTGCCTAGCATTTGGTTTAAAAATGGAAAAGGAAAGTGATCTTTTCTGGTGGCAACATTTAATTTTCTATAATTAATACATATTCGTCAACCAGCGACTTGTCTTGTAGGTATAATTTCATTTCGATCATTTACGTCAACAGTCACTCCTCCTTTCTTAGGAACATAATGAATTGGGCTCACCCAAACACTATCAGAAATAGGATATATAATTCTAGCATCTAACTACTTTAAAATCACTTTTTTAACTACTTTCATTATTAGGTTCAGTCTCCTTTGTAGATCAACTCTTGGTTTGTGTTGTTCATTCAACAAAATTCTGTGCATACAGATCAAATGACTGATTCCTTTAATATCAGCTATGGACCAACCAAAAGCATTTTTGTGTCTTTTTAAAGTTTCCAATAATTTTGTTCTTGATATTCATTTAAATCCACAGATACAATGACTGGTAAAGTAGATGATTCTCCTAAAAACATGTACTTTAGCTGTTTAAGAAGAATTTTCAGCTCAAGTTCAGTGGGTTTAATGATAGATGGAATTAAACTTTTATCTCCATTTTCCATAGTATCCAATCTTTCAAAATGTTCATGAACAAATTCTAAATTTTCATTCTTCATATCATCCAAATCATCTTCATTTTCACTTTTATATCCATCCTCACATTCTAAATTTTCTTCAAGTACTTCTTTAAAATGATCTTCTCTCAAATAATCGCAGACTTCCATTCAATATCACTCATCATCTTTTTCAGTTGAAGGGTACTTCATAAATTTCAGAATGTTGAAAGTTACCTCTTGGTCATTGAATCTCATAGTTAATTCTCCTTTTGAACATCAATCATCGCTCTCCCAGTAGCAAGGAATGGTCTTCCTAAAATAATTGGAATTTCTTTATCTTCCTTCATATCTAATACAATAAAGTCTCTAAGAAAGATAAATTTATCCACCTTTACTAATACATCTTCCACAATCATTTTAGGATAAGTGATAGAAAGATCAGCCAGTTGAAGAACCTTAGATGTAGGTGAAATTTCTCCTATTCTCAATCTTTTGAAAGTTGATAAAGGCATAAGATTAATACTAGCTCCATGATCACATAAAGCTCTTCCAAAAAAAATTTCACCTATAGCACACAGGATAGTGAAACTACCTGAGTCTTTAAGTTTTTCAGGATGCTTTTTTTGAATAATTTCACTGCACTTTCCGCTAAGTGCAACATTCTCATGGTCTTTAAAATTTCTTTTCTTTTTAAGTATATCCTTCATAAACTTTGCATAATCAATCATCTGCTCTAATGCTTCAACAAAGGGAATATTAATCGTTAATTTCTTAAGAATTTTCAAAAATTTTACAAATCTGTTATCCCTCTTATGTTTCTTTTATCTTTGAGGAAAAGAAGGAGGTGGGTTTTCAACAGTTATCTTCATTAGTTCTAGCGGATATTCGTCAGGGTATATCTTATTAGAACCTTTCTCAATGTTCACTTCCTCTCTTTCAACTTCGACTTTTTTTTGAACTCTTGGTTCCAATTCTTTTCCACTCCTTAATTGAATAGACTTAATTTGCTCTTTGTTTTGATTTTGGGTTGATCTCAACATTACTAGGAAGATTACCAAGAGGTCTATTATTAAGCGCTGTAAAGATATGTCCCAATTGATTTTCAATGTTCTTCATTGCAACGTTTTGAGCTTGAATTTGATTACCCATATTCAGAATCATTTTTTTAGTAGACAACTTCTTTTCCTTAAATTGTTGATTACTATTAAAAACAGGAGGATAAGAAGGCCTATAATTGGTATTTCCTTGGTTGTTTGGATTTCCAACTGGATTCATAGGATTGTTTCCCCATTGCGGATTAACAACAGTGTTGGTGTTATTCCAGTTGAAATTCGGGTGATTTCTCCAACTAGGGTTATAATAATTTGAATAAGGATTTTTGACTTTATTATATATAGCATTCAAGTTTCATAAGACATTTGAGAGTCTATCATCTATCCTGATGAATTTTCTTCTAACACTGGGGGTGTTGGAGAGTAATTTATTCCATATTGATCTATTTTCTTAGAAAGTGCAGCAATTTGAGAGACTATCATAGTTATCGCATCAGAATCATGATTACTAGCTACTCTCTTAGGATTTACCCTCTCAGAGGGCCATTGAAAATTATTAGTAGCCATCACTTCAATTAATGAATATGCTACATCAAATGGTTTTGACATTAATGATCCACCAGTAGCAACATCGATAATCGATCTCAAGATCCCACTAATCCATTTTAAAATGTTTGAATTGTTAACCAATCTGGTAAAGCATGGTGTCGAAACTTCCTTAGAAGATCTTTAAATCTTTCCCAAGCTTCATATATGGATTCTTCATCAAACTGACTAAAAGATGTGATATCATTCCTCTACTTAATAGTTTTGGAAGGAGGAAAATATTTCGATAGAAACTTTTGTGAAAGCTCTCCCCAAGTTCTAATAGATGCAGGTGCTAACGAATTTAACCATGCCTTAGCCTTATCCCTTAATGAAAAAGGAAAAATTCTAAGCTTAACATCATCGTTTGACACTCCATCATACTTAAAAGTAACACATAGTTCTAGAAAACTATTGAGATGTAAGTTAGGATCTTCATTAGGTGTTCCTCTAAATTGATTATTCTGTATCATTTGGATAATAGCAGGTTTAAGCTCAAATGAATTAGCAGCAACATCAGGATTTTAAATAGTTAAGTACATTTCATCTGCTATTGGATTAGCAAAATCTCTTAAAGGTTTTGTTATATTTTCAATTTAATTATTTAAGTTGTTCCTCATTTTGTGAGGATTTTCAAATTATTTTGGTTCTTTTCAAATTTTTCTAATAGTACGCTCTAATTCAAAATTGTAAGGTACTAAACCTATAGATCCGATACTATGCATGCAAACACAATAAACAGACAAACATAATTATGACTTACAATTCAAATATAAGATTTCAAATACTACAAAAAATAAATTTTAACAGTTACCCTTTTTTTTACCTTGCCTCCCCGGCAACGGCGCCAAAAAACTTGGTGCGACCTTTTAAATTTGCAAAAATTAATGAACTCAAATTTAGATATGTGTATTGATTTAGATGATAATGAGTTACACAATTAATGTAAATATACGTATCGCTCAAGTAATACAGGACTCTAGTGGAGTCCTGGTTATCGATCCCACAGGGAGGCTTTAATTTTATGGTGTAACACAGAAATCACTAACCAAATCACAGCACAATTGCAAGTGGTTCAATTCTTAAAGTAAATACAAATAGATTCAAATACTATTTCTACCAAAGCACGTTCTAAACTCTTGCAAGTTAAACTAACACAAGAATAAATTTATAGCAAAGTACAGTTGCAAGAAAGAGTCTTCCTCCTTTCCAATCATAATGTGATCATTATTGTGACATAGATCAATGATAAAAATGTATTGTGCCAAATAGGAGCATTCATATTCTTTACCCATGTTTCAGTGTATTAAGAACATTGGCTAATCCTAAATTTAGTCCCCAAATCCATGGTTAGGCTGGGAGGATACTGGCTCTCACTCTAGAGTTCCCACTTCCCTTCACCTGAAGGCTAACTCTCACTTCAGTTTCTAAACATTAGGACCAAATTGAGGATTTCAGCCTGTCACTCTGAAATCTCCAATTCTATGCCCATCAAAGTATATTTCCATAATTATTTGCACTTAATCCCCATGAACTACGTCTCTCATTCATGGACATTGAATGTGACCTTAACTTTTACTGTAGAACTCATAATCCTTTCGGAACATATGTTTTCCAACAAGTTTTAACAATTCAATTGACCAGATAAAAAAATAAATGAAGTTCTAAGTGAAAAGGTCATCACAAATTCTCCATAATAAATCGACACATCATTTCCAATTCACAACATCAACACGTCACATGAAAAAGAGAGAGACAAAGAAATCTACTCGAAACTCATGAGGAAAAGATGATGAAACATGGATTTTATATATAAAAACAACGTCGTACAAATAGAGTAAAGTAAAGACAACTTATCTCAAACTCTTCCTCAAGCGAATCTCAAGGAATTCCTTTGACTCCTCTTCTTTCTTCACAACAACACACAATTCTCTCTTTAGATGAGTAAGGAAGAAGAAATCTCTCACTTTCCCTCTTCTCTCACACTCCTTAGAAGAGAAAACATAAAACCTAACTTCCTACACTAAATGGAAAGAAACTCTCTCTAAACTCTAAAATCTTCTCTTCCTTTCTTCCCCACTTTCAAATATGGCTCCAAAAGTGTTTAAATTCGGCCAAAACTGAATTCCCAAGAGTTTCCTCATGTAACCTTTCATAATTCAGCCAAATACATTGAATCTAGTTTGAATTCCCAAGAGTTTCCTCATGCACATTATTCTGCCAAAATGTCGTAACTCCATGTAAACTAGTGTCGAACGATGCTGGTGACAACACCTTTCGGCGATAGTTCAATAAAATGCTCTTTTGTCCTTTTTCACTCCAAATTTTCTCATTTTCGCTTCATTTTGCTCCAAAAGCCTAAAATCATTGTACCTGCATGAAATCATGAAAAATATCTTTCTTTAAAGTGCAATATAATAAAAAATAGGTATGAAATGAATAGTAAAAAGCAATGAAATTTTCAGTGGATCTCCCACTTCATGTATTGAGAACGGCTGTAAGTCTCTCTTGATGCAATGTTCTTATCCAACTTTGTAGTACTTGATGCATTAGTGAAGCGACGATGGGACCATATTATACTCGTGAAGCCATGGTAAACCAAGTAGAGTGTTGAACAAATTATCTGCATCGATGACATGGAATTTTGCATATGATACTAGATCTCTAAATTTCATATATAGGGTTATAGCCGAGGGCTCTTTCTCCTTTTTAATTGAATCCAATTAACATTATCTTATCCATAGTGAGCTCTCGTGCATCGATATCCAAGTAAGCTAATGTTCTTAGACTCATTATGTTAAGTGATGCTCCAGGATCTACTAACATTCTAGAAAGTACAAACCTGCTGATAATGACAGAAATGTTGAGCGGACGGTTGTGATTAGTAGTACTGAGTAGCAAGTCTTAATCAGTGAAGGTTACGCCAGGCTGTCCCTTAAAAGCACAAACTCCATCAGAGGATGAACTAGCCAATTGAGCTAAGCAAACTTCTGGATCAAGTAAAGCCTTGACCAGATTTTTTCTCATCTCGTTAGACAACATCAGAGTGTCGTAGATTCTTAGTTTGGCTAGCAACTTCCTAAGATGAGCTAATAAATTGTAATCCACTTTGTTTAAATTTCTAATGTCGTTTCAAATCTGTTCTTCTTCCATTGCTGTAGGCAAGTCTTTTTTAGTTATTATCTGCTTTCCTTTCTACATAGGAGTTGTACTTGGAGGTAGCACATTTCCACTTCTGAGATTCACTTCCATTATGTCATCATCCTCCAGACCCAGATATTCTCTTGACGTTGTAGCCAATTCTTCTGGTATTGTTTCTGTATTCGAAAAGTCCATGTTGATGGCAAGTAGAGTTCTCTTGCACTCAAGGACTGACTTCTTACTTTCCATACCATCATAACTGATGTTGTCAATATCTTCTTCATTTTTGCTTACATTCTCATCAGAAAATGACATACTTTGAGGATCATTTTAGGAATTAAAATCAGGGTTAGATAGGTTGTGATTAGTTATGTCATCACATGAGACAGTAAGAACGTAGCCAAAATTGTCACTCTTATAGTTATAAGACCTTGGAGGGGCGAAGAGAAAATTATACAGAGTTAATGGTTCAATGTATTTCTCTTCCAAATATGAGACAACCAATCTAATGGGGGTAGCCCCTATCCTAGCCTTTGCACTATGAGTCTTTGTCTCTTCTAGGACATCCTTCTTCTTTATCTTATGCTGTGGTGATTTCTCTAGTGTAATCTCAATCTTTGGCTTGGGAGGTAGCAGACTCCATGCAGCGGCTGATTCTAAAATGTTCCGTACTTGATCCAGTATTTTCTGGGAAGACTTTGTCCAGATCATTCTCCATCCATTTTTACCGGCATATGGATCAATTGGATAGAATGGCTCGGCCGAAATCATATTTACAAAACCTTATTCAGATTCTTTTAAATATTCTTTCGGGATTGTTATATTTCCATCTTTATAGCTCTTTGCAAGCCATTCCTTAAAGCTGAAACATCCTTTTATGGTGTGTCTAAGAAATCTGTGGTATGAACAAAATTTGGGATGATCCTTCTTGTTCATTTCTTCCAGCTTCTTTGGCTCAGGCAATATAAACTCAGGCTTCTTCATCAAGTTTCAGAACATTTTTGATATGTCATAACCTTTGAAGGAATAGTTTCTGTGTAGCTGTTCTGAAATCATTGGACCCTATCGTCCATCTATCCTATATGACCTTTGCTACTGACTAGCCTGACTATTCTACTGCGGATGGGGTTGACCGTACTGCTGAAACTGGCTATACTCTGGAGGTTAATTATACTGTGGAGGCTGACTGTGCTACTGCGGCGACTGCTCAGCCTAAATCCTCATTAGCTGCTTCCCTTTGTCGACTGTTGCCACTACGCCAGATCTCTTTTCATATGCTTAGACCGGTCTTGGCTTCTCTGTCTTCTCTGCAGGTTCCAAATGCATAACTTCCTCTTATAAACTGCTTGCTTTGCTGAGTAGCTTCTCAAAGGACTTGATAGTAAGACCCTTAAGCATGAAAGCCTCTGGACTGTGGATACTCTTGAGTAGTATCTCGTTTGCATGTTATTCCTGTAGTTGAGGCTCACACTTCATGCTTTAGTTCCTCCATCTTAGAATGTAGTCGACTAGAGTCTCATCGGGTTTCTTCCGTTCCACTAGGAGATCTCCTATAGTAACGTGGTGTTGTGCACTAGAGAATGTTTTCACAAAAATGTTCTCCATTATACAAATGTCTTCACTGATCCGTTGAGTATTTCTGCATACTAGTCAAAAGCTATCCCTGACAAGCTGCTAACGAACTATCAGAACAATAGAGCTTCACTTTCTCCTGTGTTACAACAACTGGCTCTGAAATGTGCTACATGCTGACAAGGGTTTCCTATCCCGTCGAATGCTTCGAAAGTCGGGGGCACAAAACCTTTGGGGTAAGGCATGACATTAAACTCCTCTGGGTAGGATCTACTCTTTGAAACTGATGCTCCACATTTGAATTGAGCCAAGGCCTCCTGAACTTGACTATTGTTTGATATCTTTCTCTGGTAGACTCAGAGCTGAATCCTTCTTTGGAGGTTCATCATCATTGGCAGAAGCAACTGCTCTTCTTTTATCCGTGATATGTATAATTTAAAGCTAGTTAACTTATGGAGATTCTACTAGTCATGACTGTGACTGTCTGTGTAGCGTGGCTTTAGTGGTCATGTTGGCGGCGATCTCCTCCATCTCCTTCTTCAGGCTAGTAATTTGTTCATGTCTTGTCAAAATGGCCCTTGAAAGCTCATCTGCGGTGTTTTCCTAACTAGGAACATCACGCGAAGACGACGTGGACATGGTCTCAACAACATTAATTTCCATAAATTCTGCTTCCATTTAATCTGACAGGTAGTAATATTCACAATTGACATCTAGTCCTCGTTCCCTTGCTAATTCTATAATCTTAGCTCGGAGTTTTTGGACTTTATCATCGATTACTTTCTATTTAATCAACTGCAGATCTGTAAGCTTTTCTTGACTGTCATTTCTATCTGAAACTAACTCACAAGCAATGACGGTAGTGGTAACGGGAACATTAGACTCATGATCCATCTTATGATTCACAAACTTCTGAGAGTGTACTGGTGTAACAACCTTTGGTAACCACACTTTCCTATTAAATGCGGTGCCCTGAGACAGAGTATCTCAGCGAGGACATCAGAGTTGTGAGGAGAAGTATGCTCTTTAGGGTACAGACCATGTATAGAGGTGAACAATCCTTTCCTACTCTTCTTCTTATGAAATTCCTTATAATCATCGGTAGAAGGTACTCTGTGACCCAGCCGAGACTTGACCGATCAGCACACTGCTGGTGTTGGAGTGGCTGTAGTATCACTTGTAGTGGTGGAAGTAGTATTGACACGTCTTCCTAAACTGAGTCTGGCGGGAACACAGACTGAATTTGCTTCAGAAAATCTTCTAACCGGATGGTTATGTTTTTCTTTCCTTAGAATCTCACTCTTCATTCTTGGGGATACTATAAATTCTATTTTCTTAAGGAGCTTGGTAACCGAACATCTTTCTTTCTCAGCTAATCTCTGAAAAGTTGTGCCGACTCGGGTGACTGGTGTGGGCCTCTCCCTCACCTCATCACGACCAAGTGGTGACGATAGAGTAACAGCAATCCTATGGAGGCTTTCATCTCCGGTAGTATCAACCAACGGGTGAAACCGACTCCCTCAAAGTAGCGGAGTGGTCCCCGATAAACTGAGTTCCTCCTGGTGAGGAATCTCATCGATCACCGGTAGACTTGCATCTCGTGTCCTGGCGGCTTTGAGAATCTTACCTACCTCTGAGACCTAGTCAGTACGGGAACTCTAGAGCTTGAACTAATCTAAAAAACTAACGACACGGCAAGGAAAGCTTTATTGGTATCATCTTCATTCAAAATTTCCTTCCCCTTAGCATACGGGGAGGTAGGTGCGGTAACGGTAAAACCAATAGCAGTAGGGATAAAAACTCTCCTGGGAATAGAGATGACTGACTTGACGGGTCAAGAGCAACCTTCACCTTCTTAGTAGAAGAGAAGTCGTGGTGGGAGTTCAGGTTGAACTCGGCAGACGATTCTTGAATTTCAGGGGAAACAACTTTCACGACGATGAACGAACCTTTTCCCAGTATGACTTTGAACTCATTGATGTGGTCCCGAACTGAATCAATGGTGCAGTAAGACGGGCCTCGCGAGAGGTGGGTAGGTTTTATAAGAAGGTAATCTTAGGGGTCGACATCATGACTGTTAAAAAAAACATTATGTAAGTTAGCGAAGGCCTAAGACCTTATAATCATAGTGCAAACTCTAAAAACAAAAGGTCTTCTATAGACTGGGCACAAGTTTATTTTATTTGTTTTAAATTTTAGTATTTTATTTTGTTTTTGACTTTCATATATTTGTTAAAAGGAGTTTTATGATTTAATAAAAAATGGTTTGATTTGTCGATGGCAAGATCGAACCCAGAAGGCACAAAGAGAAAGTGAAGTGTGGGACCCTGTTCGAAATCCCCTTCATAACGCACACTGCTTTGGCGAAACTTGTTCACCAACACATATATTGGAGTTCTGACCCCAATAGATCAAGAAGAAACCTAAAGACTTCTGAACCCCTCTGCTTAAGGATGGTTAAACACACAATCCTGAAATCGGAGAGTTGATCATACTTTCCTAAGAAAAAAAATTGGTAAATCATGTCAATGAAAGAATGGAAATTTGATTCATGAGGGACATGAACGCATTACCGATGTATGAATATAACATTCCCTGATCTTAATGAAGAGAGAAACTGATCCCCAGCGGAGTTACCAGAAAATTGTCGGTCGTTAAATATTTAGAAGTTCGGTCGGTCACCACAATGAGTATCCCGACGCCTAGTTTAAAAAAGTATTTAATTTAATATATATATATATATACATATATGTAATTTTAGAAAATATCATTTTTAATTTGAAAAATATGAAAATAAATGATCTCATACAAATAATAGTTCAAATAATCAAGCATTACATTGCAAGCCATGCATCTATCCCAAAGAATAGACGCATTACTTACTAGTGAGGCTCGATCAAATAAACTAAAGAATTCCTGAAATCTATTTGGTCTACGAACCTTTATGTTGACCAAAAACTTCCCCTATCTAATATGAAGCAATTAGATAGGGTTTATATTAATATGGGGTCTTTAAGTTTCCTATAAAGGTAAGCCTCTAAAATTAATTACATCTTAGATAACTGGGGTCACTTAACAAGACTCTTGATTTAGATAAGGAAATATTATTTTCATAACTTCCAAAAGGTAGGGTTCTTCATGGTATTATGGTAATAGGAAATCAAATAGGTGAGTGGCTCAAGTTTAGAACAGTTATTATAGGAATATAAAGAAATAGAGAGCTAGAAAAAAACACAGCCCCAAGAAGAATCTTGGTGATTTCCCAAACTATCCTATTGTTTGGCTTTAATTTAGAAAAAATATTATTATGTTTACTCATGCCAATTATATTACTTAGGGCTACATTCACTTGATACTGATCATGTGAACAGCCTGTAAGATAGGAGGATTTATGTCATAACAGATGATAACCCCGGAATCCTAAGACGAGTTAGAGCTTATATTGCACGAGGTGCAAAGGCCTAAAGAGATAAAGTGAGATTTTATGCTGCACTAGGCAAACTACCTCGAATACCTATGGCTTATTGTTTATTTATTAGGAGATTTGCTGTTGAAGATGGTGTGGTGCCCACAATTGTTTGCTCCAAGCACCTCATCGTAACAGGTTTAGTATTATAAGTGTCAAATGTGAGGGATGAGAGAAGTATTGTGTATTAGAAATTTTTAAATTGAGGTTTCTTAATGTCTTATTACGAGAATATTTAACTTGATTATGGTGACACCGGTAAGGATCCCACAGTTCCCTCATTTTGGTATCACCATTTTCTTTAGATTCAATTAGTTACAGATGAACTTACCAAATTCAACTTAATGAATTCAATACTTTTATTTAGACCATGGAAAATCTCGTTAGCAGCCATAGGTTGCCTCATCTGAGTGCTTCTCGATAATCACAATAGGCATTTTAATTTAGTTTTAATTATGATTTTGTTTTGTCTGTGATTAAATTTTAAGTTGTATTATATTTTGACTGTCGTGGCGTTGAATTTTATCTTTGATTTATTTTAATCTTAATTTTGGTTTTTGTTTTATGGCTATTCTAAAAGTTTTGGTTTTGACATGCAAGGTGGCCTTCTTGTTTATCATGCAATTTCACATGCAGAAAAGGGATGAGAAAATAAATGAAAGTAAATTACAGTGTAATAAAATAAAAATGTACCTGACATTTCTTCTCGTTCCTTCACTTGAAAGTTTAGTCTTGCCATGCATATATATAATTTGGCTAGACTTAAAGCATGCTAGAAAGCAATAAAACATGTCTGAAGCATACCCTTCAAATCATATGTCATAACTTGGTGGGTCCTATTTTAAATGTATAATTGATTCCTTAAACAAGGCATAATAAGATTAATCATCCTCCAAGGTATCCAAAAGAGTATGAGAAAGGTCCAAGGGCTGGGCCCCGGACATCTCATAATCCTCTGAAACGACTCGAGTTCATTTAAAATTATTATGATGCCTAATGATTCATCCCTATCATATCATTATGCTTAATGAACCGATGTTCTGATCATCCCTAAGAATGGGGTAATTATCATATGATATTCTATTTATAAATTATGCGAGTGGGGCCTTTAGGGGCACATTGACTTAATTAAGAAGCTTAGCCGATTTGATTTTAAAGTTGGGCTTGTAGTGTTTCAAATATGTTTCCAATTAATTTTATCATCTTTTTTAATCCATATTAGTCAATTTTGAGTATGCCTAGCTCGCTGCCATGCCCTTAAAACTTAATGAGTATGTTCGCAATTTTGGTAAAAGTTAAAATATGATCATGATTCTTATCAAAGTTCTAAATTATCATTAAGCACCAACTATGGATACTAGATTGATGAATTATTAACTTCCAAAGTTGAACCCCTAATCCTGGGATCATTTAATTTTGATTATCTTTCAAATTAAAATAACTAAAGAAATTGTAAATTTATCTTTTCTATGAAAAAGGTAAGGTTAGTTTCTACCATCTAAATCCCTTATTTCTCAATCATCTAAAAATGTCAATTATGATCATTCATTGCAAATTTTACTCTTTGGTTAGGCCTAAATATTAATTAAGGCTTAAACTCTTAATTACAACTTTACCCTTTAAGGCAAATCACCTCATAATTCATTAAATTTAACTCAAATGACCTTGAAATTTCTATGTTACCCCACTCATGGGTAAAATAAAACATCAGTTGAGAAAAACGTAGTTTTTGTAATTTAGTTTGATTTATATTATTTCTTACATGCAAAAATGGGGATTTTCAAAGATAATTCAATAACTTAAGCAACACACATTATTTATTCTTGAAAAAGATACTGGAGGTTCACCTAGATCAGTGGACCACTTGGATCAATTTTCATGATTTTTTGAATTTTAATTTAATTATTATAATTATTTTAAATTATAGAGTATTAATTAAATATAAAATATTATTTAGGTTGAAAATTAAGTTTGGTGTTTTTCATAAATCTCTCAGAGGTCAGGGAACCCAAAGGAATAAAGTTTATATTTCTAAGATTTATATTTTAATTATTAAAATTATCTTAGTGAGAAATTAGTGAAAATCCATTTTTAAGCTAAAAAATTATTCTGAGCCTTCTAAAATTAATATCTTCACTTAGAAAATTATTTCCTTCTTAGGCTTATTCTAAATGATTAGGAGACCAAATGCAAAATTTTGGTGGATTTTAATATTTTAGTAATTTTTTGTGATTTTTAATTAATTTTAATATTTTTTAATAATTTTTTAAAATTTAAAAATAAGCCTAAGAAGGAAGTGTTCATTTTAATTACCATTTTATTTTTATTAAATTCTCCTCGTTATAAGAAAAAGGATTCATGTAGCCGACCCCACTTAGTGGGATTAAGGCTTTGTTGTTGTTGTTGTATAAGAAACTTCTAAAACCAATTTCATAATTTTCTCTTATATTTTAATTATTATAATTCTTTTAATTTTAAAGATGTTATTTAACTTAGAAAATAATATTAGGTGGTCAAATTAACTTCAAATGACTTGAAATTTTTTTATAAGAGTTCCTCTGACCTTAATCCATAGTTAAGAATCATTATTAAGTTATTTACGTATATATTTTACCCTTTTTAATTTTATTTTATTTTAGATATTTAATTACCATTAGTGAGATAATTAATTAGTTAAACTAAGTTTATATTTTTCTTTGGTCCTCTGGTCATAATGAACCTATAAAATTAACTTTGTATTTTTTGATAAATATTATAATTATTAAAAATTTTATTCCAAAACTGAGGGGATTAACTTAATAATTTGGGATCTCTAGCTAGAGATGACCCCCCAGACCTTGGAAAAATAAGGAAAGATCCCTAACAACTGAGCACTTAAGCCCTCCAAACCTCATGCTATGGTGACATTTCTAGAGCTAATTAGGCCCTAAATATGATTTACTATATTTATTTAATTAAGAACAAAATACACATCAGAAAAACATAAAACATTTCTAGATTCTTCTCCTCTGTTTACTGAGCAAGAAGGTATTTTTATTTTATTTTTTTGATATTTCTACACCAACTTATGAATTTTCTAAGTAAACTGATTTAAATAATTCAAGAAAATCCAGCGCGGTGCCATCTCAACATGCGACGGCTCCAAAATACTACGCGGTTTCATTTGATTTGACACCACCATCCACATAGCTACCACGTTAGCCCGTGCTTTATACACCATATCCCCATCCAACTGCATCAGCATCATCCATCCAATACACGCGCAATCGAATGGTTCTCCTTCATTGTCCCCAACTCACCTAACCCGTGAACCGTCTACCTTCTAACACTAAGATCTCATCCTAAACTCAACCAAATCACTTTGGGTTTGATCCTATAGACTCATCTAGTCTAGACGAACATATTCATATGGTTCATACGGTATGAAATACAATATTCATGCATGAAGAACAAAACTAGGCTCGGGTTAAAGTGAGAGCTCTATAGATTTGTATGAGAGGGGAGGACTCAATCAGAATAGTTCTACACCTTCATAGTGACTTCGCGATGTTCCTGAAACTAGGAATTTGAGATCTTGTTGGGTCTACACCAAAGTTTAATCAAAGGGGAAATTTGGGTCTGAGAAAAGTCTAGGTTGGAGAGGCTTTGAGATGGGGCTTCTATGGGGAATCTTCTTCGTTTGGTGATGGGATGGTAAGGGGAAATCAATTTTGAGCTAGGTGTAGTGTAGGGTCTTGACAGTGAGTGCCCTAGTTTTGGTTGATTTTGAGCTAAAAAATTGAGCTCATGTAGTGGAAGAGATAGCTGAGAAATGGTTGGGCTGAGCTTAGGAAGGCCAAAAGAGGCTCCGGAAGCAGTTGGGCAGAGTTTCCCCTAGGTTCAGTGTATATCCTCCTTTTGGCCATCAGAGGTGGTGGTTTATATAACCATGGCTATGGTGGTGCTTAGGGCTTGCTACTGGGTTGAATCAATTGCTTAGGTGGAAGGCAGCACCAGTGACCAATTAGGGTTGGATAGCTTGGATGGGTGAATTTGTGTATTGTCCATGAGAGGTGGCTCTCAATTTTGGCTCCTCTGGTAACTAGGCTGGCTGGCCAGGCCAAGGGGATGTGTCCAGAGGTCAAGTGAGCCAGTGGTTAGGTGAGCCAGATAATTAATTTGAGTAGTGATGGATTTTGCCAAAGATATCTTTGGTTTAAGCATTTAAGGAAAGAAATCCCCTAATTTAGGGGGGGACCTTTGGTCCATGGATCAACTAGGTTGGGCTTGTTGGACGTAGAGCAGCCCCTACGGTTCATTTAATGGCTGTGGTGGACTTGGTTGGTCACATTTGGCTTGATTTAGTCACACTGGGTCATAGGTTCAATTTGGGTCACTTGGGCTCAAGTTGGGCTAAGTTGGGTTTAAGCATGGGTTAGGCTCAATTGATTGTTTAAAATGATGTACATAATTGTTAGAAAATGTTTTAGAAGAGAATAGAGTATTTTTGAGTTGGTTTGGGAGGTAGATTTGGTGGGATTTGGGCACTTGATCAATTTGGGATAACATGGTTCAAATTAATGTAAGTGATTGTCATGAAGGGTTTTGGATATGAATTGGGTGTAAATTTTAAGGTTAGGGCATTCAATCTCGTGGAATTTGGGCATGTGACACATTTGGGGAAAATTTAAGGATTTTAATTTGGATTGGATTTGGGTGAGGTGTGGGCTCAAATTTGGATTAAATGGATAGTTCCATTTGGTGTGTAAGAATGTTATGAAGAGTTTAGAATTTAATTTTGAGGAAATCAACTTGGCTAAGTGGTTCAATTTAGGGGATTTAGGTCATATGGTCAAAATAGGGGCTTTTTGGTTTGAGTTGAAATTAAGCTTGAAAGTAGATCAAACTGGGTTTGGATTTGGCTTATAATGAGATTAGGGATGATGAATTTGAGTTTAGGATTGATATTGGGGATGATTGGGGTTAATTGGGTAGACATTAGAGGTAATTTGGATACGTTAGGCCTTAAGGGGCAATTTGGGGCTTTTGGTTAAATTAAGTCTAGTGGAGTGGTTCAAATTAATTTTTAGGACATTTGGTATGATTTTGGAATTTTTGGAAATTTGTGGAATTTCTGGTTTTTGAGGGGTATTTTGGTAACTTGGCTATTTGCGGGTATTTTGAGAATTTTGGGTGTTTTAGTGGATTTTGGATAATTTTGATGGTGGGGAACATTTTGGAACGATTTTTGGAGAAAATTGGCTAATTTAGACATTTTTGGGATTTTGGTTAAAATTAGGGTTTAGGGGCAATTTGATAATTTGGTGGAGTTTAGGGGTAAAAGGGTCAAAAGTTGGAATTTTGGCAAAATTAGGGTTAAAAGAGAATTTTAACCTATTTGAGCAATGGAATAAGAGAAATACCACTTTGGGACCTCCATTTGTTGGTTCTAACTAGCCTGGGGCCAAGAGCTTAGGGATCTACCTACATGAGTTTCTAAAAGAGTAGGGGATCAAGTATAGGTATGTTTGGTTTAGAGTTAGGGTAGTGAGTGTAAGTGTAGAGTTGTGAGTGTGTGTGAGCCTGACTCAGACCAGACTTCTCAGGGTGAGTCTAAGGCCTGACCATCTTATAGGGAACTCCTCTTGAGTTTCATGACACTTGTTGTCTGATCTACCTAAAAAATACCCATTTTTATGCCTTATTTATGATTCAATTCTTAAGGATATTATGCTTTAATGAAAGGTATTTTCATGTTTTTGGATGTAGATGATTAAAAAAGAGTTCAAGAAAGAAAAGATGGAAAAAGGAGCAAAAAGGAGCAAAATGGAGTTTATGCAGCAAAATATTAGAATTATTGGCCTGGCGCCAGAATCCGGCGCTTAAACGCCAGCTCGATACAGACGCTGTTAAGATTTTTTTGATGATTTTGGGGAGTTATTTTGACGGAGTTAAGCGGTTATTAGAGCTTCTAGAAGACTGGAAGTTACTCCTAATATATAGGACATGTGATACAATGCATTTGGAAACAAGGAAACGGTTTTAATCATGAAGAGGTCTGATCCAAAGTGAAGAGGTGCAAAGACCTGGTCACGGACTTCGACGTCTAGGCGCCAGATCCCGGCGTCTAGGCGCCACATCCCGTCGCCTAGGCGCGACAGTTACCTTCTAGAAGATGCATTGAATTTGGACAAATTTTGAAGGGGTGTCTGAAGCCCATTCTACAGAGAAAATCGCCTCTTTTAGCACCTTCTCTCCCCCCCTCTAGTTTTACTTAGTTTTTTTAGTCTCTTCCACACTTAGGGTTCCACTTTACTTTGTATCTAGTGAGTTTATTTTGAGTATTTATTGTGTGTTGTTGCTGTTGGAGTCTTTCATCATTGCTTTGGAGTCAATAGAAGTCAGCAAGTCACTAGAAGTATTTGTACCTTGGTTCAAAGTTTTATAAATATGTTTTGTTGTGTGATTTCAGTGTGTTCTGAGTAGTTAGTTATCTTTCTCCTTTTAACTATGAAAAGATAATAAATTAATTAAAATTTGTAGGAGAATTAAATTTAAAATATTTAAAAAATTTTGTTAATATTAATACCTGATCTTAGTTTACTTTTTAAATTGGTCATTTAAATTGTTAAAACCTGTTGAAGTATTTTGAGACCTATCTGGTGTTAAATTCTTAACTAGTAGATATCACATGAATCCTTAGGTAATCACAGGCTATACGTGGGTTATTTAAGGTGAAGTGCAAATAAATAGGAAGATATTATTTATTGGGCGTATAATTCATTAGTTTTTAGAGTGACAGACTAAATTCTAATAATTTGGTTTATGGAAAGGGAACATGTCACTGGTATGGCCAACCATAGCCACCCTTGGACATCTAGTAATGTGAGCCAAGATTAACCCATTCTACTAATAAAACATCCTGAACCGATCTATAGATTAGTCAATGTTCTTTGCACCTCAACCAAAGGGTAAAGAATAGGAATGCTTATATTTGGCACAATACCATAATCTAAATTCCCCACAAAAGATAATTATTCTAAAAATATTGGATTAGTTGAAAAGGAGAAAGTCGTTTTTATACTTGCATTGAATTTTAATTACTGCTTTCTTTACTTTATTATTGTTTACTGCTTACTTGCTTACAGTAAAAATTGTTAGTAAATTAAATTTGAATATATATTTATATATATACATATATTACTTTTAATTTGAAAAATTCCAATATATTTATTACATTTCTTACTTTTTATAAAAACACTATCCCTATGGGATCGATAACCAGGACTCCACTATAGCCTTGTATTACTTGAACGATACGTATACTTGCGCTTAAAATTGTGAATTTTACAATAATTATTATAAAATCTAAATATAAATTCATAATTAAAAGTAAACATCGTAAATTAAGTTTTTGAAGCCATTTGTCAGGAATTAAATATTCTAAAAAGTGGTATTAAATTCTTGTATTTAAAAGCATATATAAAGTCACATCGCATCAAGTTTTTGGCCGCCGTTGCCGGGGATAGAATAGAATAAAAATTAAAAAGAAAGATAAGAAAAATAAAAAAAAACAAAAAAACAAATAAAAAAACAAAACAAAAATATTTTAAATTTTATGTGTAGTTCTGGATCTGAAGGATTACTACCTTTTGATTATGAATTAGAAAGAAAAATTGAAAGAATTAAAAAAGGAAAATAAATTTCAAAACATCAAGAAATGGCTAACTTACATAACAATAATTAAAATCCAATCGAAATTAATGAACAAAATATTTATAAACCATTAAGGGAATATGCAAACCCTACAGATGATGAACTTCATGTTAGTATTCAAAATCCAGCTGTAGATGCTAATTCTATTGAGCTTAAACCATCAATTATTCAAATGGTTCAAAATAATCAATTTGGAGGAACACCTAATGAGGATCCAAATTTACACCTTGCTAGTTTTTTAGAACTTTGTGCTACCTTTAAATATAATAATGTTTCGGATGATGTTATTAGGCTTAGACTCTTTCCTTTTTCCTTAAAAGATAAAGCAAAGATGTGGCTTAATTCATTAGCAACTTATTCTATTAAAACTTGGTCAGATATGACACAAAAATTCCTTGCTAAATATTTTCCTCATTCTAAAACTGCTAAATTGAGAAATGATATTACTTAATTTTCGCAATTTGATGGAGAAACAATTTATGAAGCTTGGGAAAGATTTAAAGAACTATTAAGAAAATTTCCTCATCATGCTTTACCAGATTGATTAATCATTCAAACATTTTATAATGGACTTATTGGATCACTTAGATCTATTATTGATGGTGGTGCTGATGGTTCTTTAATGACTAAGACATTTGAAGAAGCCTACACTTTAATTGAAGAAATTGCTAATATTAATCTTCAATGGTCTTCTGAAAGGGTTAATCATAAAAGAATGGCCAATATTCAAGATAATTAAGCCTTTCCTATTTTAGCTTCACAAGTGGTTGCGATATCTAAGAAATTATATAATTTTGCTATTAACATATCGCATGTAAGTAATGATAATTCTGCAAATTCTGATGATTCTCAAACAATGGAAACTTTGCAAGCTATTGCTAGTAAAACTAATAACCCTTATTCTAATTATTATAATCCTGGTTGGAAAAATCATCCTAATTTAATTGGAGTAATGGACATCAACAATGGAATAATAAATCAAATTAATCCAAATTGGAACAATCAACGAAATTCAAACTATAGACCAACTTACACTCCTGGTTATAACAATCAGCAGAAAAGTTGTCTGTAGAAGAATTCAACTTGCAACTAAGAAATCAACTACAAAGTCAAAACACTGCTATTCGTAATATTTAGAATCAGATGGGTCAAATCGCTAACTTCATTAATTACACATCTCAAGGAACACTGTCTAGCAATGTTGAAATTAATCCTAAAGAATCCAGAAAAGAACATGAACAAGCAAAAGCTGTACAACTCAGAAGTGGAAAGGAATTAAAAGAGAAAACACGGAATGAGAAAGAAAAAGAGAAAGAAGTTGAAGAGATTGAAAAACCTAAAGATACCCTTTCTCTAAGTAAAGATCAGACTCTAGTACCTATTGAAGTGGAAGTTGAAAGACCACCACCACCTTTTCCTCAAAGACTAAAACAGCAGAAGCTTGACCATCAATTTTCTAAGTTCTTTGAAATTTTTAAGAAACTTACCATCAACATTCCTTTTGCTGAAGCTTTGGAGCAAATGCCAAGCTATACAAAATTTATGAAGGATATTTTAAGAAAGAAGAGAAAATATGAAGCTTATGAAATTGTTGCATTAAGTGAAGAATGTAGTGCAATAATTCAGAAGAAATTACCTCAGAAACTTAAAGATCCTGGAAGTTTCACTATACCATGTGCTATTGGAGGAAAAAATCTGTGGAAAAGCCTTATGTGATTTAGGAGCTAGTATTAATCACATGCCATTTTCAATCTTTCAAAGGTTTGAATTCAGAGAGATTTCTCCTACCATTGTAACTCTTCAGTTAGCTGATCAATCAATCACTTATCCTAAAGAAGTTATAGAGGATGTTCTTGTTAAGGTAGATAAATTTATCTTTCCTGTATATTTCATTGTTCTAGATATGGAAGAAGATAAAGAAATACATATCATTTTAAGGAGACCTTTTCTAGCTACCGGATGAGCTATCATTGATGTGCAAAAAGGAGAATTAATGATGAGTGTTAATGATAAAGAGATAACATTTAATATTCTGAAATCAATGAGGTATCCTAATAAAGAAAAATGCTATCAGATGGATATTTTTTATAATATAATTGAAAAGCATTATCAAGAAAAATGTAAGGTCATTTCTGATGATAAAGATAAAGAATCTATATTATATAATGAGTCATTAAGTGAAGAAATTGAAAAATTAAATGAACTTTATCTGAAAAAACTCATTATATTCATGAAAATTGGGAAATTTTAGACACAACTAAAAATGATATACTTTTACCCTCAATTGAAAAAGCCCCTGAACTGGAATTAAAAATGTTACCTGCACATTTAAACTATGCATTTCTTGGAAACTCGTTAACTTTACCTGTAATTATATCTTAAGAATTAAGCAAAGATCAAGAAGAAAAATTAATAGGGGTTCTGAAGAATTATAAGAAAGCTTTTGGTTGGACTATTGCAGATATAAAAGGAATAATCCCTTCAATTTGTATGCATAAGATTTTAATGGAAGAAAATTGTAAACCCACTATTGAAACCAAAGAAGATTAAACCCAATTATGTAAGAGGTTGTTAAGAAAGAAATTTTGAAATGGTTAGATGCTGGAATTATTTATCCTATTTTGGATAGCCAATGGGTAAGTCCTATTCATTGTGTTCGAAGAAAGGAGGAGTAAGCTGTCATTGTTAATGAAAAAAATGAATTAATCCCAACAAGATAAGTTCTTGGATGATGAATTTGCATTGATCGTCAAAAATTAAACAACGCCACTAGAAAGGATCATTTTCCTTTACCTTTCTTGGATCAAATGCTGGATAAACTAGCTGGACACCCTATTTCTATTTTCTGGATGGATATTCTGGTTATCATCAATTTCCCGTTGCTCCTGAGGATCAAGAGAAGACAACATTTATGAGTCCTTATGGAACATTTTCCTTTAGAAGAATGTCTTTCGGTTTATGCAATGCACCTACAACTTTTCAAAGATGTATGATGTCAATATTCTGTGATTTGATTGATAAAGGAATTGAAGTATTTATGGACATTTTTTAGTTTTTGGAACTTCTTTTGAATCTTGCTTAGAAAATATAGCGAAAGTTCTAAAAAGATGTGAAGAAATAAATTTAGTTCTAAACTGGGAAAAATGTCAATTTATGGTCACATAAGGAATTGTACTTGGACATAAAACTTCACAAATAGGGATGGAAGTTGATCCGACAAAAGTGAAAATTATTGCTGAACATCAACCACCTACTACTGTTACTGATGTGAGAAGTTTTCTGGTTCATGTTGGATTTAATAGGAGATATATAAAGAATTTTTCTAAAATTGCTAAACCTCTTTGCCATTTATTAGAAAAAGAAGCTAAATTTGAATTTAATAAAGATTGTCTGAACGCATTCAATATTTTAAAAGAAAAATTAATCAATGCATCTGTCATTGTTGCACCTGATTGGAATAAACATTTTGAATTAATGTGTGATGCAAGTGATTATGCAATCAGAGCTGTATTAGGACAAAAATATGAGAAAATTTTCGAAGTTATATATTATGCTAGCAAAACTTTAAATGAAACTCAAATAAATTACACTACTACTGAAAAAGAGCTGTTAGCAATAGTATATGCCTTTGATAAATTTAGACCATATCTTCCTGGAACGAAATGTATCATACATACTGATATTCTGCAATTAAATATTTAATGTATAAAAAAGATGCTAAACCTAGATTGATCAGATGGGTTTTACTTTTACAAGAATTTGATTTTGAAATAATAAACATAAGAGGAACTGACAACCAAATTGCTGATCATTTATCAATAATTAAAAATAATAAAGAGAAGAATTATGAAGAAAATATAAATGTTAAATTCCCTGATGAACAGTTATATGTCATTCAAGGATATCAAATGCCCTGGTATGCTGATATAGTTAACTATTTGGTTAGCAATATTTTACCTTATGGGATGAATAACAAATATATTAAGAAATTCAAGAATGATTGTAAATCATATATTTGGAAAGATCCTCATTTATTTAAAATAGAAAGAGATTATGTGATTCGAAGATGTGTACCATTTGAAGAAACCTTTGTAATAAATAAAAATGTTATGATTCTAAATTTGGAGGACACTTTGGAGTAGATAAAACCACATTTAAAATTTTAAATTCTAGATTTTATTGGCCAACATTATTTAAAGATGTTGGACATTATGTGAAAACTTGTAATCGATGTCAAAAAATGGGAAATATATCCAGAAAAGATGAAATGCCTCTAAACTTTATATTAGAAATCGAAATTTTCGATGTATGGGGTTTAGACTTTATGGGAATTTCGTACCATCATCTGGAAAAATTTATATTTTATTGGCAGTTGATTATGTTTCAAAGTGGATCGAAGCTGTAGCTTTACCTAACTGTGATTCCAAAAGTGTTTCGAAATTTTTAAAGAAAATGATTTTTATAAGAATTGGAATGTCCAGGATAATTATCACAGATGGTGGAAGTCATTTCAGAAATATACAAATTTAATCATTGCTGGAAAAATTCATAATTAAACATAGAATTGCAACTGCTTATCATCCTCAAACAAGTGGAATGGCTGAAGTATCAAACAGAGAAATTAAACGAATATTAGAAAAGACTGTTAATCCTAAAAGACTAACTGGGTTGATAGACTTGATTCTGCATTATAGGCTAATAGAACAGCTTATAAGACACCTATCGGAATGTCACCTTATCAGTTAGTTTATGGTAAACAATGTCACTTACCGATTAAACTTAAACATAAAGCTTATTGGGTGTTAAAGGAGTTCAATTATAATTTAAATACTGCAGGAGAAAAATGATTATTACAACTGAATGAAATGAAAGAAATAAGAAATGAGTCTTATGAAAATGCAAGAACTTATAAGGAAAGAATAAAGAAATTTCATCACAAAATGATTTCAAGGAAAATATTCGAGCCTGGACAAGAAGTATTATTATTTAATGCTTGTTTAAAACTTTTTCCTGGAAAATTAAAATCTAATTGGATGGGACCATTTATAATTGAGAAAGTATACCCTTATGGAGCTGTGGATATTAAAGATCTCAAAACTGGACAAGAATTTAAAGTTAACGGATTAAGACTGAAGCCTTATATAAGAGAAATGAAATTAAATTACAAAGAGGCTTATGAGCCGATTCTACCCGATTAATTCAATTAATTAGGTCGGGCTGACGACGTTAAACCAAGCGCTTTGTGGGAGGCAACCCATATTTATTAGTGTGAGTTAAATTATTACTGTAAGGTTATGCCTTGGTCTTGACTAAATTTGTATATAACTTCTGGAAATAGAAGGCTAACAAGTCTGTATTGGCTTAAGCTAAACATTATCTTGAAGTATATATAATTTGGACTTGGACCACCGATCCATGAAAAAAATACCTATTTTTATGCCTTGATTTTTATCAATTTCTAAGGATATTATGCTTTAAGGAAAGGTATTTTTGTGTTTTTGGATGTAGGTGATGTAAAAAGGTCTAAAAAAGGAAAAATGGTGAAAAAGGAGCAAAAAGGATAAAAAATGGAGCAAAATACAAGAATTATAAAAAATTATGGCCTGGCGCCTAGACGCCAGAAATTGGCGCCTACGCGCTAGACTCGATACAGAAACTGTCAAGTTTTTGAAGACTTTTGGACGGTTATTTTGAAGGAGTGAGCGATTATTGGACACTCTAGAAGACTGATAGTTGTTCCTTGATAATAGGACATGTGATACATTGCATTTGGACGCTTCAAAACGGTTTTAATCGCGAAGAAGTGCGAGCCAAAGTGAAGAGGTGCGAAGAACTGGATACGGTGTCCGATGCTAGGCGCCGATTCCAGCGCTAGGCGCCGAACTGGACCTTCAGAAGATTCATTGAATTTGGACATGTTTTGAAGAGGTGCTTGAAGGCAACCCTTGAAGCCTATAAATAGGAGTCCACTCCTTCAGAAAATGGCGCTGCCATTGTATCCCCTATCTCTTAGCCACTTTAGGATCTCTCATCCTTAGAGAGAGAAATAGAGAGAGAAATTTAGGGCCACTTTTATTTAGTTTAGTGAGTTTATTTTCAAGTTGTTGCATTTGGAGTTCATTACACTGTGACGTCAGTAGGAATCAGAAGATCTGTATAAGGAATATTTGATTCAAAGTTTATTAAATTTTCATAAAAATCTTAGATTAATTGAAAGGAAGAAAGTTGTTTGTTTTATATTGTTTTCACAAAATCATTTTCTTATTATTGTTTTCTTTACTGCATCTAGTAAATTAAAAGTAATTTATAGTTAGATTAAAATATAAAAAGATTTTGAAATATAATATTTAAAAATTTATTACCCTTTTTCCCCGTGGGATCGATCTTGGGGTCTTTGTTTCAAAGCCCTTTATTACTTGAAACGATACGTATACTTGCGTAGTACCCAAAAATATATAAAATATTTTCCCTTAAAATTATATTTTGCTATCTAAACAAATATTTAAAAAGTATTAATCATTAACGACCTAGCATTCAATAGCAATCAAGTTTTATTTAATGCTATTGCCGAGCATTAAAATTTGGTAGACATCTATATAACAAGTTATTCCGAGTCAAGTGTTTCGTGCCTTTGCCAAAAATTAAATTTTCTAGCAGTGGTAACAAATTCTTGTATTTGGAAATACAAAAATTGGGTCAAGTTTTTGGCTCCGTTGCCGGGGATAAGAGGTACAATTTATAGATTTTTAAATATTATATTTCCAAAAACATAAAAAATATAATAATATAAAAATAAAAAATATAAAAATAAAATAAAAAATATAAAAATAAAATAAAAAATTTTTTTTATTCCTTGCTTTATTTTTTTTATGCATAGTTTTGGTTATGAAGGATTAATACCTTTAGATTCTGAACTAGAAAGAACAATTAAGGGAAACCAAATTCAAAAATTTCAAGAAATGGCTACTTTACAAAATCCAATTGAACTTAATGATCAAAATATTTATAAACCATCAAGGGATTATGCTAACCCTATAGTTGATGAACTTCATAGTAGTATTCAAATACCCACTATAGATGCTAATTCTTTTGAACTTAAACCGTCTATTTTTCAAATGGTGCAAAACAATCAATTTGGTGGAACACCAAATGAGGATCCAAATTTACACCTTGTTAGTTTTTTAGAACTTTGTGCTACCTTTAAATATAACAATGTTTCTAATGATGCTATTAGACTTAGACTCTTTCCTTTTCCTTAAGAGATAAAACAAAGATGTGGTTAAACTCATTAGCAACCGGTTCTATTAAAACATGGGCTGAAATGGCACAAAAATTCCTTGCTAAATATTTTCCTCCTTCTAAAACTGCTAAATTAAGAAATGATATTACTTCGTTTAGTCAATTTGACGGGGAGACAATATATGAAACTTGAGAAAGATTTAAAGAACTATTAAGAAAATGTCCTCATCATGCTTTACCTGATTGGTTAATTATTCAAACATTTTACCATGGATTAATTGGATCTGTAAAATCAATTATTGATCTTGCTGTCTTGGAGGTTCTTTAATGTCTAAATCATTTGAAGAAGCTTACACTTTAATTGAAGAAATGGCTAATAACAATTTTCAATGGCCATCCGAAAGGATTAATCCTAAAAAGATGGCAAGTATTCACGATAATGAAACCTTTTCTATCCTAGCTTCACAAGTAGCAGCAATGTCTAAAAAATTAGTATCGGCATATTTTTAGGTTTGTGGTGTTGTATTTTTGAAAAGAGGTCGCCTACAGAAATTGTCGGCGAATTTTTAATTTAATTTAAATAAATAATTTGAAAAGTAGTATTTGATTTTGAAAATAATTTTAAATTTGAAAATTTTAAGATATGAAATCAAACTGATCTCACATCCCGAATAGTTTATATAAACGAGCGCCGCACCACAAGTTGTGTATCTATCCCGAAGAATAGACACACTGCTTGATGATGGGGCTCGATTAAATAAACTAGAAAGGTTTGTGCCATCCGTTTGGTCTGCGAACCAATTTTATAAGCCGACAAGTTCCCCTGCTTAATATAAATGAATTAAGCAGGGTTTATATTACATGGGTTCTTAAAGTTCCCTATAAGGGCAAGCCCCTATAGTTAATTACATCTTAAGTGACGGAAATCACCTAAGAAAACTCTCGATAATAATCGGTAATTCTCCTCTCAAGAATTTCAAAGTTTAAGTTTTCGAGGATTGAATTTTGGAATTTCGATAGGGAATGGATCAAATTTGGAACATTTTATTTTAGGAGTCCAAAGGAAGAGAAGTAGGGGATGTCACGGACCCGAAGTGAACTTCGGTGACTTCCGGACTATCCTAATGTTAGAGCTTTGAATTTCGGAAGTGAATTTATTTAAGTTTCGATCCCGCCAATTAATTATAGGAATTACATTTACATAATCACTCGATTATACAAATAACTCGAAAGGTAGGAGGATTTACATCGTATCGGACGACAACCTCGGAATCCTAAAGCGAGTTAGGGCTTATATTGCACGATGGCACATACAAAGGCCTAAAAGAACAGGTGAGGATTTATGTCGCACTAGGCGGACTACCTCGAATCCTATGGCTTGGTTATTTAATTCTAAGAAAGTTTTGCTGATGTAGATTTCAGTTTTGCTGACGACGATGGCCGTGCTGCCCACCATGCTCCGAGCTCCTTATTGTTGCAGAGGTTTAGTTTTAGAAGTCATAAATCAGGAGATGAGAGAAGTGTTTGGTTTAGAGAAAATCTTAATTTCCGTGTGTCTTTAATATTTTAATTAAAACAGATCTTAAAGTTGATTAAACAGAACCGATTAAGATCCCACGGTTCCGTCATCCAGCGCACAGTTATTTTCATCGAATTCACTTAGTCCGGATGAATTTGCTAAACTCGACTAAATGAGTTCCGCACTTTCATTTAGACCGTGGAAAATCCCGTTAGCAACACGTGGGTTACATCATCAGAGGTATTCCAGATCATTCGATGAGACGTTTTAATTTAGTTGTAGTTGTAGTTTTGTTGTTTTATTTGTGATTAAATTTTGAGTTATTTTATATTTTGAATGTTGTGGCGATGAATTTTATCTTGTAGTGTCTTTTAATTTAGTTATGGGTTTCGGTTTTGGTTTACATCCTAAAGGTGTAGGTTTTCATGCAACTGTTGCTTATCATGCAAGAAAGGTAAGTGCGATGCGATTAAATAAATTGCGGTAAAGTAAATTGCAATAAAATAAAAGCGTACTGGAGGGTCTTCCCGTCATCCCAAGTTGCACTTAAAACACGAGTTAGAATATTTACGCATTTAAAGTACTTTCCTAGGTAAAACTACGGGAAGGGTTATGGTTTTCTACCAAAATCCTAATCCTATAGCTAGTCATTCTATGACGTCTAGGTCTTGATTTTGGTTTTAAGGATGATATTCTTCACCAAAGAACAACTAAGCTCAATTTGTTCTTAAGGACATTCCATCATATTGAGGAAGTGTTTAAGAAGAATCTTAAACATCTTTTCGATATTTCGGGAATTGTCTAAGTCCAAATGAATTCTACTTGTTCGAGTGAATTAATCATCCAGAGTGTTTGAGTTAAGTTTTATTTCTTGCTCGGTGAATTAGGATGTTTGAATATCCTTATGAGTGAAGTGTCATTTCACTTGATACTCCATTTAGGAGTTATAATAGTAAAAGCTCCTAAGGGCAAAATGATATTTAATGATTTGTGATTGAATTTAAGTTCAAATTAATGATTTAAGTTTGGAATAGTGTTCGAAGTTATTTTAGATTTATTTTTGAATTCTTCATGTCTTTATATTTAATTTAATTTAATTTAATTTAACTTAATATAATTTAATGTGGTTTAATTTAATTTAATTTAACTTAAGTTGATTTAATGTAATATGATTTTGCTTAATTTAATTTAATTTAATTTAATTTAGTTTTAATTTAATTTAATTTAATTTAATTTAATTTAATTTAATTTAATATAATATAATATAATATAATTTAATTTAATTTAATTTAATTTAATTTAATTTAATTTAATTTAATTTAATTTAATTTAATATAATTTAATTTAATTTAATTTAATTTAATTTAATTTAATTTAATTTAATTTAGTTTAATTTAGTTTAATTTAATTTTTAATTTTTAATTTAATTTTTAATTTTAAAGGGATTTGTTTTAAATAATTTAACTTTAATTTAATTTAATGATTAAGCCTTTTAGCATTTTAAATCTTAAACTTGGATTATCATTTTAATTAGGAATTAAATATTATTGGGATGATTAATTAGGGATTTTTAAATTAAAGAACAAATCTCCTCCTAATAATATCCCTATTTTAATAATTCCAATTTTATTATTCTTCAAATTTAACTAATTATTTAATTAAGGTTTATTTCAATTATTTTAAATTGTTTAGTAGGTTTCTACCCTTTAATTATCTAAATTTCAATCATCCAAATCAAGTTAAAATCAAATATTTTACCTATTAATTTCATTAAGCCTAAAGTCTTAATTAAAGGGTTAAGATTTTAATTACCATTTTGCCCTTCAAGCCTAATAATTTAATAACTCACTAAATTGAGCTCAAATGAATTTGAAATTTTTATGTGACCTCACTCATATGTCAATAAAGACATTAGAGGAGAAAATGTGATTTTTATATATTTAATCTATTTATGTAATTATTTTTGGTGGAAAATAAGGACTTCCAAGGAAAATTTAATAATATGACCAAGGGAAAGTTTCTGTCCTTAAGAAAATTATGGGACATTCCTAATGACCAGAGGACCACTTGGACCAATTTTTGTGATTTTTGAATTATATTTTATTTATTAGAATTATTTTAAGCTCTGGAGTATTAATTAATTTAAAAATAGAATATAAGTTGAAAAATGAATTTCATAATTTTTAAAATTCTCTCTGACATCAAGGATTCCAGAGAACCAAATTTTACAATTTTCTGATTTTTTTTTGATTTATTATAATTATTTTAGTGAAAATGCTAGAAAATACATTTTTTTAATTTTAAAATTACCCTAGGGCCTTAAAATTTAATATCTCATTAAATAGACCTAAGAAAAATATGGGGTTTGTTCCTAAGTGATTATATTTCAAAATATGACATTTTGGTGAATTTTATTATTTTTGTGATTTTTATTATTTTTAATTATTAAAATATTAAAATAATGATGAAAAATCAACTTTTTTAGAAAATTGAAATTTTAATTTTCTTAAATTCCCCTGATATCAGAGAGGCTCCAAAACCAATTTGGTGAATTTTTGAAAGGTATTTTGAAAGTTATGAATTTTTAAAGTTTAAAATGACTAAATGGCTTAATCGACCCATTTAGTAGGGCTAACTAAGTCAATTGACTTGAAATTTTTATGGTGGGTTCCTCTGATCCTAAAGGTCAGTGGAGAATTGATTTCAAGTAAATTTGATGTATGGTTAGCTCTAATTAATTAGGGGTCTATTTTGGATGTTTAAGCCGATTAGGGTTATCTTAAGTGAATTAACTCGATTCCTATTTTTCCTAGGGTTCTCTGGTCATAAGGAACATCACCAAATTTTCCTAGAATTTATTTCACAACATGCTAATTTTTGGAATTAAAATACTCAAAACGACAACATGCATTTGAAAAATCAATAACTTTTCACGAGAGGTGGCCTCTAACCTTGGAAAATTCGGGGAATGTTCCCGAGTTCGGAGGCTTCAAAGCCCTATGGTCTCATGCCATGGTGAATTGTATGAATGCATGGAGAATTAAAACAATGCAGGGAGTAAATAATTAATTAAAAATAAAATACTTGGACAAAATTAATTAATTTCTTTTCCATATTATTCTCCTACGTTCACTCGAGCGAGAGGGTATTTTTATTTTATTTTTGTGATTTTTCTACACAAAGATATGGATTTTTAAAGTTCTGGTATTTAAATAAATCAGAAAAATCCCTAATTTCCTACTTATCCACGCGGCGCCATGTCATCCTCGGCATCTCCGAAGGGGTACGTGTCGCGCTGTGATTGGGCGCCGCCATCTGAGTCAGCCGTCCCGGGACCCGCGGTTCACGTATCATTCCCTGGTCCGGCGCAATCCGAGCCGTCCGCTCGATACACGCGCGATCCAGACGACTCACAGTCATCGTCTACGGCCGGTGTGCACCGTGGCCGTCAACCTTCTAACCTAATTTCTCACTCGATTCTCGACGGATTTTCGTGTTCTTATGCTCTATGGATTCGTCTTGAAGAGACGAACACATCCATACGGTAAACATGCATTGAGATTAATTCAAATTAAATGGAGAATCTCTGTAAGCTCGGGAAGAAGAATGAGTTCATACCTTTGCTCAGAGAAGTGAAGCTTCGATCTGAGAGTTGTGTCACCTTCGATTGGGTCCGAGTAAGCTCCGGATGAAGTCCCTTGGCATCAGTGAATTGTCTCAGCTATGAAAGTGACCACAGTAGATCACAAAGCTTGGAGAAGCTGGAGCAAGCTGGGTGGCTTTGGAGATGGGGCTTTCGGTGGGAAACTTCTCCTCTTGGTCCGGTGAAGGTGTAGGACCAATCGATTTGGGGATTGGCTCGCTTGTGAAGAAGTGTCACTGGTTTTTGGGCTAAAGTTTGAGCTCGAAATTGAGCTCGATTGGAGGGAATTGAGGCATGGAATTCGGTGGGGATCGAGTGCTCCATGTGTGGAGAGTGATGCGGAGTGATTTTGGCGAGTTTCCTTAAGGTTAGGTTCGGCACCTCCTTTGGCCGAGAGGGTGAGGGGTTTAAATAGGCATGGGTGGAGGGCCTCCGCGGGGAGTTGAGGCTGGGATCGAGCTGCTCTTGGCATGTGAAGAACGACCATGGTGGCCATTTGGAGTGGGGCGGCTCGGCGGGATGGAATTTCAAGCTTGGCCTCTCCCGAGGTTTCGGGCATGGTGTTTTCCGGCGGCTAGGTGGCCGGCCGGCCGAGCATGGGTCACCCTCGAGGTCGGGTGGGTCGGGGCTGGGACTTGGTGCGAGCGATTGGCAATTGCCATGTGTAAAGTGGCTGAATTAAAATGGAATGGGGAAGGGGTCATTTTGGCTTCAATTTGGTCGACCTATTGGTTTGGGTTGGGTGCACCTCCCATGGCTTTAATTTTGGGCTGAGAGGATCGGTTGGGTCGGCAGAGAGGATGGTGTGGTCTCCATCCATGATGAGGTGGCTAAACATGGTTTAGTGTGTGTCATGGATAAGGTTAAAAGGCTTAATGAAAGGTTAGGAATGGAGCCCCTCCTTTTACCATTAATGGCATGGTCACATGCAAACCTTCCATGGCTCCATGTGGCTTGTCCATGGCTTGCATGGCTTGTCTTTGGCTTGGGAAAAGTTGAGTCGATTTCATGGAAATGGATTTAAGAGAAATTTTGGTGTTTTAGGGGTGATTTGGCATGAGGCTTAATTTGGAATTATTTGATGATGTGATTAGAACTTAGGGAATGGCTTTGATTAAGTGGATGGCAAATGGAAATGTCATGTGGGCTTTAGGGTAGATTTTGGGCTCATTGAAATGGTTTTAGATGGGCTTTTAAAATGGTTTAGGAAAGTGGGCTTTTGAATTTTAAAATGGATTTTAGCATGAAATTTTGGTAAAGGCTTGGGCCAAATAATTGTTGAGTTTGGTTTAGGGATGTGTCATGAGTGGTTTGAAACAAATTTGAGGTGATTTGGGTTTGAATTGGGTTGGATATGGGCCTTTTGGTAAAGAGGCTAAGGTGGGCAAAATGGGCTACCATGGGCCAAAGTTGGGCTAAAGTTGAAATTGATGTAAAATTAATGTTGGGAAATGTTTATGGGAGTGTTTCAAAGAGGTTTTGGCTTAGGTTAGGTTTTGATTTTGAGGTTTGGGTCTATTTGGGCTAGGTTTAGGTTTGGGTCAAAGTTGGGCTTTTTTATTTTGGGTTGAATTTGAGTGGGGTTTGGGTCTAAATTTTGGGCAAATCATGTTAGTGTTTTGTTTATGGGGATGTTAAGGAAGGTTTAGAAAAGATTTGGGGTTAATTGGAGTTGAATTGGGTGAGTTTGGGCTAAGTTTGGGTCATGGGTCCAAATTGGGCTTTAAGGCCAAAAGTGAAATTGGATCCCAATGCCAATCAAATTGGGCTTGGATTGGGTCTAGATTGGTGTTGGAGATGTTGAATTGAAGTTTAGAATTGAATTGGACCAGAAGTTGGGTCAATTGGGTAGGTTAGGTTTGACATTGGGTTCACTTTGGGTTAAAATGGGTCAAATTGGGGGTTTTGATAAAAGTGGGGTAAATTGGCAAAATTGGCCCATGGTGTAGTTGAACAAAATGAAATTGGGAATATTTGGGATTTTCTGGAATTTTCTGGGAATTTTTGGAATTTTTGGATTTTTTGGCTAAGAGGGTATTTTGGGTATTTGGAGGGTATTGGGAGGTATTTTTGGAATTTTTGGTATTTTTGGTTATGGATGATCAATTTGAGTGGGGAGGAAATGTTTAGGATTGGTCTTGAGGAATTTTGGGTAATTTAGGTGATTTTGGAGATTTTGGGTAGTTTCGAGGGCATTTGGTAGGTTTGGCGGGTGTAGGGTCCGGGGGTCGAAAATTGAAAATTTGGAAAATTGAAGATTGGGTGAATATAAGTGGAATAAAATCATTTTGGTTGAGCCATGAAGCCACATCAAGCCCATATGAGCCATGAAGGGACTCATTTGAGGCATTCGTTATGTTGTTCCTAACCTCTTGCGCGAGGGCTTAGGGGTTAAGGACCATCCATGTGAATCACTTACATGAGTCGGGAGGTCGAGTTAGGTATAGGTGTGGTTTTAGGAGGTGTATGGAAGTGTAGTGTATGAGTGTAGTATGTGTGTAAGTCAGCCCCTTCACTAGACCGGAGCCGCGAGGCGATCCTAAGGCGAAGAGTCATATAGGAACTCATCCTTTAAACTTCCACACTTGATTTCAACCCTCCAGGTGATTAGGGGTCTACGGTCGAGTTTGTCGAGTTTGCATGGAGTTAAGAAGTGGTTTGAAATTCTAGATGGTGGATCCCAATTCTAGTCCTCTAAGATAGTCGAAGGAAAAGCCTAAGGCTAGATCCACAAGTACTTAAAGAGAAGAAGAGAAGACCTCATCGAAAATGAGGTCAACAAATGGACCCCGATAGGTGTGGTGAGTGACGGAGCACACCGCGCGTATTGGCGTTGACCGAAAAGATCAACAAAACCGATCACGGATGTCCAGTGAAAAACTTAGGACGAAGTAGAAGAGTTTCCGTTGGGGAGTGTCGAGTATATCTCTAGGCGGAGATTCACGAACTCTCGGTAGGGAAAGGAAAAGGAGGTGAATTCAAATCACAAGATCCGGGGAAATTTCGATTTAAATTTTGTTTCATTTCATGTTCAAGTTTTGATGTGTAAGTTTAGATTTCAACTCGAGTTTCAATTTAGATTGAAGTTTTGTTAAGATTAATTTTGAAGGGATTTGATTTGAAATGAAAATTGAAATTTTGTGGTTTTAGATGTAACATCCTCGACCTCGATAGAAAATTGAATTGATTGGATTGAATCATTACAATGAGGAGAGATCTCGAGCAATGTGGTATTGGATGTAAAATCCTTAACCTCGAGAGCTCGATTTGGTGTGCTTCATTGCAATCGGAAGAGAATGCTAAAGCGATGCGGTATTGGATGTAAAATCCTCGACCTCGAGAATTTGATTTTTGATGCATTTCGGTGCGATAGGGAAAGAATCCTAAAGCGATGCGGTCTCGGATGTAAAATCCTCGACTTCGAGAATTTGATTTTGATGTATTTCGGTGCGATAGGGAAAGAATCCTAAAGCGGTGCGGTATCGGATGTAAAATCCTCGACTTCGAGAATTTGATTTTGATGTATTTCGGTGCGATAGGGAAAGAATCCTAAAGCGAGTGCGGTATCGGATGTAAAATCCTCGGCCTCGAAAAAGTTGATTTTGATGTATTTCGGTGCAACGGGAAAGAATCTAAAGCGAGTGTGGTATCGGATGTAAAATCCTCGACCTCAAAAAGTTGATTTTGATGTATTTCGGTGCGATAGGGAAAGAATCCTAAAGCGGTGCGGTATCGGATGTAAAATCCTCGACCTCGAAAAGTTGATTTTGATGTATTTCGGTGCGATAGGGAAAGAATCCTAAAGCGGTGCGGTATCGGATGTAAAATCCTCGGCCTCGAAAAGTTGATTTTGATGTATTTCGGTGCGATAGGGAAAGAATCCTAAAGCGGTGCGGTATCGGATGTAAAATCCTCGACCTCGAAAAGTTGATTTTGATGTATTTCGGTGCAATAGGGAAAGAATCCTAAAGCGAGTGCGGTATCGGATGTAAAATCCTCGACCTCGAAAAGTTGATTTTGATGTATTTCGGTGCGATAGGGAAAGAATCCTAAAGCGGTGCGGTATCGGATGTAAAATCCTCGGCCTCGAAAAGTTGATTTTGATGTATTTCGGTGCGATAAGGAAAGAATCCTAAAGCGGTGCGGTATCGGATGTAAAATCCTCGGCCTCGAAAAGTTGATTTTGATGTATTTCGGTGCGATAGGGAAAGAATCCTAAAGCGAGTGCGGTCTCGGATGTAAAATCCTCGACTTCGAGAATTTGATTTTGATGTATTTCGGTGCTGATAGGGAAAGAATCCTAAAGCGAGTGCGGTATCGGATGTAAAATCCTCGGCCTCGAAAAGTTGATTTTGATGTATTTCGGTGCGATAGGGAAAGAATCCTAAAGCGGTGCGGTATCGGATGTAAAATCCTCGACCTCGAAAAGTTGATTTTGATGTATTTCGGTGCGATAGGGAAAGAATCCTAAAGCGGTGCGGTATCGGATGTAAAATCCTCGACCTCAAAAAGTTGATTTTGATGTATTTCGGTGCAATAGGGAAAGAATCCTAAAGCGGTGCGGTATCGGATGTAAAATCCTCGACCTCGAAAAGTTGATTTGATGTATTTCGGTGCGATAGGGAAAGAATCCTAAAGCGATGCGGTATCGGATGTAAAATCCTCGACCTCGAAAAGTTGATTTTGATTGGTAATTGACTTTGCAACGATTTGTAGTGTTGATTTGAAAAGTGTGGAATTTTGGTGTTTCGAGAATTTCATGAAAGTTGTAAAAGACTTTCATGGAAGGAAATAGATTAGGAGGGAATATGTAGATGTTACATATCCCATTCAGAAGAGTTGATTGAAAGTTCTTTGGTTTGGATTGAATGTGATTCCTCGCCATCGGATTTGATCCGTGTCGATGGAATCAACCGCTTCCTTCCAGAACAGAGGAGAGAGTAGAACGGGTTGGATTTCGGATTTGGAAGGGTAAGTTTGAATTTGGTGAGGTTTGATGTGAGATACGGAATGATCGAATTTGAAATTTGATTGAGATTTGATTTGAAATTTGGAAGGATTGAATTTGAAATTTGATTGAGATTTTGTGGTCATTTTGTTTGTCTTTTATCGATTCAAATTTTATTTTATCGTGAATTTGGAGTTTATCATTTTTTAGATTTTAAGGAAAGTTTTCTTTTATTCTTTTTGTTTCTTTTAAGTTCTTTGTTCGAAGTTCATTTAACTTTTAATGGTGTTTCCCGGTCAATTTGCACAAAAGAGGTGAAGGCCAAAATTGTGACATGGTCACTTTCATTCCAATCATCTTGAAGATACATCGTACGACTCGATGCTGGAATACATCTCATACAATCCATATAGACTCAAAACGGACTATGTATGATCTTTGTCGATTCATCCAAAAGGGTATACGTCGAAAATCCATGTACGAATAGTGAGGTACATGGTCGATAACATCACCTTCCAAGCCATCCTTGGCGAGGATGCCGTATGGATGTACGTTGGAGGTGTGATATTTTCCATGTAACTCGCGGCTCGTAGGCCGGAGGCTCTCTAACTCCGGGTCTAGGTCTGGAAGTGGTAAGGTGCTTTCTGTCGTCCATCCTTCGAAAGTAGCCGAGATCCGCTTCACTTGGTACTCCTGGTATGCAATGCTTAGCGACATCCGCTCCGTTGCCCTTCGGTATCATGACGGAACCTACCGGTAATGGTATCTTTCTGCGGCCCTCGGAACTCACACGGGCTGCTATGCGGAGGTCGGATCCGAACATGATATTACACTCGTTCGAAAAGAAGCGTGCGAAAGGTCTGACAAAGTCGTGGTGATCTATGTGCGGGGGTATACAGTCACCCTTCTTGTAAATGTTGATGATGCAACTGTTGGGTATGCAATCTGCTGGCAATACCCCTCATGTTATCATTCTTTTTACCATCCTTTTAATGACTAATGGCATTGGATCCACCTGGCCATGACGGAGTATCCCCGGTGGGTTTCCTTTCCTGTCTTCTGCGAAGTTATAGCAGCATCTACATTGTATTGTAATTCTCCCCTTCCACGGCATCCATCTGCGGGGTTACGAGTAAGTGTTTTCTCTTAAGCGACACTGCTCGGCCCATCTTTTTCAAATCCGGATGCGGTCCACGATTTGTTGTTGTTCGTATTCGAGAACACGTACGTATGTAGCTCGAGGCCTTCAGTATATTGATCCTCCTGCCTCGATTCTCTCGAAGTATTCAAAAGTTTTCTTACGGACATTACGTATTCTTTCTAACTCGTATTACGGAATAATTTGCAAATGACGTGGCACAGTGACGTCTTGTGGGATATATGGCTCGATCCCTTCACGTTCTCCTGCATACCTCGGCTCCTCGGGGATGATGTCCGTCGGGACATCCTCCGGGGTTGCTACTGCAACAAGGTCATGCATTACGGTGGCTTCATGCGGTGGCGTAATAGCCTTCTTTCTTCGTTCCTCTTGAGATTTCTGCGGTCTCTTCGTCGTCATGGGAGGCTGGTCTCCTTTTTCGAGTTCTGGCGAGCCGGTATCCTCGAAGTATATGTGCGCGTGTAGCAACTTCCTCATCGCGTCGGTCCGCTGCTAATTTAGTTAGCATCTTGCGGATACGGCGATTTTGTTTCTCCGATTGAGTTCTTGTGAGAGTAGCTCTTCGTACTTCTCGAGTTTACGTAGGCGCGGCGGCAAGTACGCCTCTGCGCTAGCGACTACGGATTTGATTCTCTTGTCTTCTTCGGTGTCCGTTTTTCTTTTCCTGTCTGTTGGATTGGTGGCTTGGGCCACCCACTTTCATTCTTGTCGGCGGGCGATTCCTCTCGGTCGATCGGGACCCGGTCACTTTCCTCGTATTGCGAGCCTGTTGGTGCGAAGTACGAGTCGATCTCTATTATCGCTCCATCTTTCACCCTCTTTTCATCGAGTGCGAGGCTTACGCCATTTCTAAAGTTCGGGACCAACCGCCCGCTCGACATTTCCTGCGAAAAGACGAGGAAAAGGATCGGGGGGCATCCTAAGAACAAGAACATTAAGAAAATGTTTATTAAAGACAAAAATTTTTATTTTTATATTCAACGAGAATGAAGTGGGAAAAGATCGGGAAAGAGATTTTGACTTGGAAGAGAGAAAACAAAGAAAACTTTATTATCATGATTTTATTTATTTTAGCACATTTTTTGTTATTTTTGGGTTCGGACCCGGTCATAAGTAATTACTTCACCGTGCTTCTAGGGATGGAAAATTCACTCCTTCGAAACATCGGGTAGCGTAATACTTTTCGAAGTATCGTCCATTGATCGGAAGCATATGTCGTTCTCCTTGGCGAGTTCACTAGGCTGGTAGGAGCCTCTGAGTAGGCTGCCTCAACTACGAACGGTCCCTCCCGAGTGGGTTCGAATTTTCCTCCTATCTTGCGGTGTGCGAGAATAGGTCTTTTGAGAACGAGAACTAAGTCACCAACCTTAAAGGTTCTTGGGCGGACCCGGTCTGTCATGGGCTTGAACCATCTTAGCTTGGTATAGTTCTAAATTCTGCTGCTTGTTGCAAGTCTCTTCCCTTCCGGGCTTTCCAATTCTTCTAGTCGTAATGCGGCATTCTCTTACGTCGTGAGTTTGTTTGCAAGCTGCGATCTCGAGTGAAGGAAAGTTTGGACTTCAAGGGTAACACTTGCCTCGGACCCATACACCGGAGCGTAAGGTGTAGCTTGAGTAGGAGTTCGAAGGTTGTCCGGTGAGGCCCATAAGGCTTCTAACAACTTCTCGTGCCAATTTCTCTTATTATCGTCCAAGGTTTTCTTTAAAATTTGAACGAGAGTTTTATTAAAAGCCTCAGCGAGGCCGTTTCCTCTTAGGTAGTAAATTGTTGAATATCGCCGGTCGATTCGTGTCTCTCGACAAAATTGTTGATTTGCGTGCTTCGAATGCGACCCATTATCCGAGATGATCTGCGCGGCACCCGAAACGGTAGAACAACTTGGTTCTTAAAAAGCGTAGCACGTGGTGTGCCTTCACTTCTACGAGTGGAGCCGCCTGCGCACTTGGAAAAGTAATCGCAGCCGCGAGAATGAAGCGATGTCCTTTTGATGACGGTGGTTCTATTGGACCCACTATATACGTGCCCGAACATTCGAATGGCCACGATGCGATTGTCGGATGTAGCACATTTGGAGGTTGGTGTAGAACCACTCCGTGCACTTGGCAGCGATGACGGCTCTTGGCGATTTTCATGCGGTCGGTCATCATCGAGGGCCGGTAGTACCTAGTCTTTTAATTTTCATTTTCATCTTTGGACCCGGTGGTGAGCGCCGCGAGTCCCGAATGTATCTCTTTAACAATTTCACGGGCCTCGGACCCGCTTAGGCATCTTAGCCGCATTTGATCAAAAGACCTTCGTATAATGTGTTGTTTATTAATGCATAGGACGGAGTTCTTTTCTTGATGCGATGGGCTAACGACTATCATCCGGTAGTTTTCCTGTTTGCGAGTAATCTATTAATGGTTGTCGCCGATCTTACGTGTTTTACGTGATTGCTTTACGATTGATCCTTTTTCTTTTTCGATTTGTGTATCGTGTACTATGTCGAGTTGTGATAGGACTGACGTCAGTGAGCTGACACTTCCAACGATTCATCTTGCAAACGAGCAAATTCTTTTGCGAGACGAGTCTAGCGCATCCGCTAAAGCGTTTTCTTTTACAGGAATTTTGTAGATTGTCGCATTCGGAATTTGTTCCAACAATTTGTATGGCATCTTGGAAGTATTGCTCGAGTCTTGGTTTTAAAATTCTGTATTGTCCGGCGATACGTTGAATGATTAACTGCGAATCCCCTTAGATGTTGATGTACGGTATACCCATTTGAATAGTTAATTCCGAGTCCTGTTATGAGGGCTTCGTATTCTGCTTCATTGTTTGTACACGGCTCTGTCAAGTGGTAGGAGTATCTTAACATCCCTCGCTCCGGTGTTATAAAGATTAGTCCGATCCCTGCCTTACCGGGCACTATCACTTGCGATTCTTCGTCTTTATGCGCCAAAGATGCTCCGTCGAAATACAATTCCCAACGTCGATCATCAGGGTCTTCTAAGCTCATTATTTGTTCATCTGGCAAATCGTCATTGAAAGGAGATTCTGCCGGCAAAGGGTGTCTTTGCGAGGAAGTCTGCTAAGACTTGTCCCTTTACGGTACGAAGAGGCACGAAAGTTATATCGAATTGCGATAATATCATTGACCATCGGCAAGTCTGCGGGAAAGCGTTGGACGGGTCATCGAAGTATTGCAATGGATTAAATTTCGAGATCGGGTTGACCTTATGAGAAAGCATGTAGTGCACGAGCTTTTGAGCGGCGAAGATCGGGGCTAAACAATGCTTTTCGATTGCGGGATACCTTATTTCCAGTCGAGCGATAAACGACGGCTTAGGTAATAAAGAGCATTTTCTTTACCCTCATCATTGACACAGGCTAACGGAGGCTCGAGAGAAGTCGTCTAAAGCCGCGGTATAAAGTATTAGCGGTCTACACCGAGACTAGGGCTGCTAAGACGGGAGGTGTCATTAAGTATTGTTTAATGTCCTCGAAGGCCCTCGGCATTTCTCTTCCCGAATAAATTTGGCGTCCTTTTTAACTAGTGCGAGAAAGGTGACACCTACACGACAAGTTTGAGATAAAGCGCCAGAAGATATGCCGGCTTCCCTTGAAAAGATCGTAGTTGTTTTAAGGTTACGGGAGGTGGCATTTCTAAGATAGCTTTAATCTTTTCGGGTCGATTTCAATTCCACGATGTCGGACAACGAATCCTAAGAATTTCCCGAGAGGTGACGCAGAAGGCTGCATTTTAAGGGATTCATCTTAAGGTTAAATTGTCTTAATCGTTCGAAAACAATTCTCGAATCATACGAATTGGTTTTCCTTTACTTTGCTTTTGATGACCACATCATCCACGTAGCATTCGACTTGATTGTGGATGAGATCATCAAAAATTCTTGTCATCGCTCTACGGTAGGTTGCTCCTGCGTTCTTCGGTCCGAATGGCATCAACTGTGTAGCAATATACTCCGATCGGCGTTCGAATGCTTTGTATGTTTTTCATCTTACGGAGCCATTTTTATACGGTTGTATCACGAAGATCCATCCATGAACGAGAATATTTCATGTGTCGAAGCAATGTCGATCATTAATTGCAGGATCGGTAGAGGGAATTCATCTTTTGGACATGCCTTGTTTAAATCTACGAAATCCACACAAATTCGATCGACCATTCTTCTTCATGGTTGGTACCACATTGGCTAACCAAGTCGGGTATTGTTCTTCACGGACAAATTTAGCGTCTATTAGCTTTTTAACTTCGGTATGACTTGTTGTTCGATTTCTAGACGCATTCTTCCGGGACCTTGTCGGCGGAACGAAGCGGGATCCACCCCAGCTTATGGATTTGCGACCTGCGGAGCTAAACACGGCATCTCATCGTAGCTCCAAGCAAAACGGTCTTTGAATTCCATTAATAACTTGATTATTTCTTCGGAGTCTTCTTTATTGAGTAAGGAGCTAACAAAGGTAGGTACTAGGTTCTTCGTTAATACCTAAGTTAACTTCCGTTAACTCATCTATCATAGATTTGATCTCTTCTTCGAATTCGGTGGAGCATTTCCAATTTGCAAATCTTCGAGTTCTTCGCGGTTTCCATGCGGTTTTCATTAGACTCGCGAGGTGACAACCAAGCAAAATTCGGTATCGTCGGCTGATCCTCTTGTGTCGAATGCGAGACCATGTTTTGAGTTGGGTGGACGACCGGAGTTATTCCATAAATTTTCAAAACGTTGTGATTGACCTTTTGTCCATTGTCGAGGTAAGAAACTACGGCTGTATTAAATTTTGAACACGGGGAGAGTACCACTCGAAAGGCGATTCCATTAATTACGGTGAAGTAGCATCTTGAAATTGTACATTATTCTCGGTTTTGGAGGAAGGAGCACCACGGTAGAATTTGATGGGCTTTGCACCACCGCTACGTACCTCTTTGACCTCCATACCCTCGATCTTTTTAGAATGGATCGGGGTCGGGGTCATAGTATGTACATAGTGGTTAATCTTCTCGTACATCGATTTATATTCTTCGTTTCTTTCATCTTCGAGAGAGATTCGAATTGTGGTTTCTTCGAGCTTATTGTCGGCTGCTTCTTGGTTGATTTCTTTTCTTCTTGGAACTATCTTCCCGATCGACATTGATGGTCGGTTTCCTCTGTCCGATCGTCCTAACGTCTACGCCACGACCTCGTCCCCGGCCTCGTCCTCGGATGCGAGTTGTGGAGAAACCTTCACCATCTCGCCGTAGGGGAGTGGTGAGTGACTGTTGGATTAGCACTTCAGGTTCTTCGTCGTCCCAAATTTCTTTCGCTTCTTTTGTTATGGTATTTCTGGAGAAGATTGTTTTCTTCGGAGGTGCATAATAAGCTGCATCTTCATGGATTCCGATTTCATGTACGGAGAACGGTTGTAAGTCACCTTTAATACTGCTGTTCCCCTCCGTCGTAGTATTTAATGCATTGATGTAGAGATGATGGTACCATCCTGTTTTCATGTATCCATGGTCGGCCCGGTAGAGCGTTGAACGACGTTTCGAATCGATTATGTGAAAATTCGCGGTTCTCTTTGCTAAGTCACCGGTCTTCATTAGCGGTGTTATTGATCAGAGGGCTCTTTCTCCTTTACGGTTGAATCCTCTTAATAACATTTTGTCCGCTTCGAGCTCGCGGGCATCGATTTCCAAGTATGCTTAGCGTTCGGAGATTCATTATATTGATTGATGCTCCTGCATCCACCAATACTACGGAGAGTGTAAACTTCTCGGTTGTAAGCCCGAAATGTACAAGGGTCGGTTGTGGTCTGCTGTCCCGAGTAGTAGGTCGTTGTCCGTGAAGGTAACACCTCGCTGTTCCTTTAACGAGCAAACCTCATCTAAGAACTCTCCGGCCATTTGAGCTAAGCAAATTTCTGGATCAAGTAAAGCCTTAATCAGAGCTTCTCTCATCTCTTTTGATAAGATGAGAGCGTCGTAAATGCTCGGTTGGTGGTAGTTTCCTAAGATGGGCTAGCACGTTGTAGTCCACTTTGTTTTCATGTGCCTCGTTTTCTTCTCGAATGGGTATTTCTTCTGCTAGGGTTGATTCTTCTCGAACGACAACACTGCTTTCCTTTATCTTTTGGACCCATTCTCGGAGGTAGAACTCTTCCACTTCTTAAGTTGACTTCGTGATTTCTTCGAATTTAGCATTGAGTTTTTGGTGTCTCTTCTCGAATCGGGACGACGGGTTCTTCGGGATTAGCTTCGGAGTACGAAGGCTCTAGCTCTATTATGATTGGGGTTCCTCGAAACTCGCAAATAGATTCGTTGCTTGTTGAACTCTCGTAGCCTTCCTGGTGGATGTCTTCTTCATCATTGTGATCGTCGAGATTGTGTATGATTTGAGAATTGTTATTTGTATCGGAATCGACGTCACGATTAGGTTGATTGTCGCTAGTTACGTAATCGTTAGAAACGAGTCAAAACGTAGCCAACGCCATAACCCTCATCATTATAAGATTCCACGGAGTGAGCGAAATAATCATACGAGTCGGGGGTTCGAGGGATTTCTCCCCGAATCGAAATAACTATCCTAGGATAAGCGGCCCCTAGTCAGCCTTAGGTGCCTCGGTCTTCTCTTCTTCGTCGATTTTCTTCTTTTCTTCGATTATCTCTTGTTGAGGTTGTTCTTCTATCGCAAGTGATAGCGCCGACTTGACGGGTTTCGAACTGCGAGTTGAAGCTCGCACCGAAGTGGTTTGGATGCGATCTAAAATCTTCTTCGAAGACTTTGTCCAAGCGGTAGTCCATCCATCATCGGTCGCATAGGGATCTATCGGAACAATGAGATCCGTCGAGATAACATTGACGGAACCTTCTTTCACGGGGTTCCTTCATGTACTCCTTCGGGATCGTTATATTCCCTTTAGAAGATTGTCGTTGAGCCAACTCTTGAAGGTAATACAATCTTCTATCTTATGCCCGAGCATCCGGTGGTAAGGGCAAAAGTTGGGATCACCTTTCTTGTCGACTTCTTCGGTCTCTTAGGTTACGGTAGTTGGAAATGCGGAGTCTTCATCAAGTTGCGGAACATTTTCGGCGCTTGCCTCATTCTTGAACGGATACTCACTGCTCGAAGCTCCCTTAACGTACGTTGCGGACGAGGCGGTTGTTCATGCTTGTTGAGATGAGCGATAGTTGGGTCGGGTTCTTGGTAATTCGTTGAGGTTCTTTGCGGCCGTTCGACGATATTTGTATCGGTTGCTTGCCTTTGTCGGCTCGCTGCAACGATCCAGAACTTCTTTTCAAAAGTTTTCACGGGCTTACGTTTATCTGTTTTATCGGTGAAACTTAATTGCTTTGCCTCCTCTTGCAAGCTTCCGGCCTTGCTTAACAACTTCTCGAAAGTCTTAATAGTAAATCCCTTGAGGAGAAGTGCTTATCGGGCCATGGATGCTCTTTAGTAAAATGCCGATTGCATCTTTGTTCTTATAGGCTGCGGGTCACACTTCATACTTAGGTTCCTCCATCGAAGTATGTAGTCCACCAAGGTTTCGTTGGGTTTACGCTTTTCTACCACTAAATCACCTATAGTGATGTGGTGCTGAGCTCCGACGAATCGCTTGATGAAGAGGTTCTCTAGTTACGAAAATGTCTTCACCGAACCGTTTGGTAATTCCGCATACCGATCAAAGGCGATCACGACGGGTTGGCGACAAATTGTACGAAGAGTAATGCATCACTTCCGCCGGCGTTGCAACAGCGGCACGAAAATGTTCGACATCTTTGCCAGGGGTTTCCGGTTCCATCGAAGGTCTTGAACGAGAGGTGGTACAAAGCCTTTCGGATATTGGACGGCGTCGAATTCTTCGGGGTAAGGTCTACCGTCCGAATGGTTGTCCCGCTCTTTGATTGTGCCAAGGCTTCTCGTACCTGCTTGTTCCACCAAGCTCTTGATATCCTTTTCGGAATCATGCTTTGTGTTGCATCCTTCTTTAATTGATCATCCCCGTTGACGGATGTAATCTCCTTTCCTCCGTCTACGATGTGAATAACTTCGGGGGTGTTTCTCTTTGGGGTTGAACGACTGCTGGAGAGTGGCTAGGGCTACGAGCCATCTCTTCCATCGTTTTCGCCATGCGGGCGATCGTATCATCTTTCTCTTGAAGGTTGCCTCCTCATTACCTCCGGCTCCTCTCTTTCTGCGGTTGCGGGAGCACCTTGTGAAGGCGACGAAGCTCGTGTTTCTACCATGTTAATTTCTGCATACTCATCATCCATGAACTGCGACGAGTCAACTTCATCTCCGAATTTCTCCTCTCTTTCCCTTGCTAGTCGCTGAATATCGAGTTCTTAACTTTTCCATAGCATCTTCAGAGGTCTTTTACGTACATCCTTGCGGTTGTCATGTGATAATTGTCGAGTTTCTTTTTCATGAGTCCCTTTCTTTGCGGTAGCATTTCTTCGGACTCGAGTCTCCGACGAGACTTTCCTTTTACGAGTCGTTGTTTCGGTCTTAATTGGCGGTAGTGGGACGCCAGTACCATCCTTCAGCGGTAGAAGGCACAGGAGTTGGATGGTGCAGTCGGTTAAATCTTTGGAAGGTGGTATCCTCACGATCGCAGCAAGCACTGAAACAACAACGGGTGGACTAGCCTTCATCTTCTTATTAGGCTCTTCGCGGCGATAACGGGTTCTACTCGCGGCCGAGACGAGATTTGGCCGGCACCGCCACATCCTTCTTAAAATTTCCGAGCACATGGCACCTTTCCTTCTTTGCTAACTTCTCTATCAAAGTTTGCGGTCGAGCAAATGACGTAGTTCGGCCCTTTTCTTACGGCTATCATTGTAATATACGGGGCTGAGGCGATGCGGCGGCAATCTTGCGAACATTTTCCTCATCTCTGCGGCGGAGAGGGGATGGAATCTACTTCCTCCCAAAAGTGGTATGTAGTCGAGCGGCGGTGTATACTCGGGTAGTTACAGGATTTCTTCTAGGAAAGCAACTTCGGCGGCTACGGCTTCTCTAGCAATCCTTCCACTATGTTCCTTCTGCGAGTCCGTGTCGGCGATGGAATTCTAGAGGCTGGACCGATTTCAAAAACGAAGGTCTCGCGGGAAGGTACGTACCCTCCACGGTAACGGGTTCATCATAGTTCTAGATTTCCTTCCCCTTTAATTTGGCGGGAGCCGGGGTAGGTGCGGAGACGACTAGACCGGTGGGGGTAGCAACAACGGTCCTACGTGGACGGCGGTACTCCTCTCGGTTGGAACCCTTTGCGGAGGGGAAATTCTTGAGTTGATTTAAGGTTGAATTCGATCATGGGTTTCTCGGCTTCGACACTTTGTCCATCGGTGCGAAAAGGGTAACGTCGGCGATCTTGACATTTGTATTCTTGAATCCTTGTCCAAGCCGGATGATCCCATTGTCGGGCGGCTCATCCTTGTAAACGGCGAAGTCCGAGTCCGTTGGTGAAGGAGAAAATTAGTTTTGGGGCTTCCATTTCGCAAGGTAGATTCGATTGTCGATCCCGAGTTGTGCTCCTTCTCATCGGGACGAAAAGAAAGGAATCGAAAAGAGTCAGAACACATTCTTGTTCATGTATATTTATTAAAAGAGTCATTCATTAGAAGGTTTGTTTATTTAGAACGGAATGTTCGAAAGGTGTAGAGAAGGTAATGAATCGATTCGAGTTGGAAAGGAAAAGAAAGTCTTATGCGAAGACTTCTCGACTCGAAGGATCACTCCTAAACTAACACCTATTGGGGGTCCGCCCCACCTCGGAAATGAGGTAAAAGGATCTCGGAACCTCTCTGTTTAGGGGTGTCTAAACAGTGGCTCCTAAATCCGAGAGAATGTTGGCTATACTCGTTCAAGGTAGAAATGAACATAGTATTCTAACGGAAAGAAGGGTAGTTTGATCCATTTGGGACATGGATACACTACCGATTTTTGAAAACGAGAACTATTTGATGAAAATGGAGAGAGGAACTATTCCCGACGGAGTCGCCAGAAATTGTCGGCATTTTTTTAGGTTTGTGGTGTTGTATTTTTGAAAAGAGGTCGCCTACAGAAATTGTCGGCGAATTTTTAATTTAATTTAAATAAATAATTTGAAAAGTAGTCTTTGATTTTGAAAATAATTTTAAATTTGAAAATTTTAAGATATGAAATCAAGCCGATCTCGCATCCCGAATAGTTTATATAAACGAGCGCCGCACCGCAAGCCGTGTATACTATCTAGAAGAATAGACACCTTTGCTTGATGATGGGGCTCGATTAAATAAACTAGAAAGGTTTGTCCCATCCGTTTGGTACGCGAACCAATTTTATAAGCCGACGAGTTCCCAGCTTAATAAAAATGAATTAAGCGGGGTTTATATTACTGGGTTCTTAAAGTTCCTATAAGAGGCAAGCCACTATAGTTAATTACATCTTAAGTGACGAAAATCACCTAAGAAAACTCTCGATAATAATCGGTAGTTCTGCTCTCGAGAATTTCGAAGTTTAAGTTTTCGAGGGATTGAATTTTGGAATTTCGATAGGGAATGGATCAAATTTGGAACATTTTATTTTAGGAGTCGAAAGGAAGAGAAGTAGGGGATGTCGCGGACCCGAAGTGAACTTCGGTGACTTCCCGAGACTATCCTAATGTTAGGCTTTGAATTTCGGAAGTGAATTTATTTAAGTTTCAATCACTGCCGATTAATTATAGGAATTACATTTACATAATCACTTGATTATACAAATAACATCGAAAGGTAGGAGGATTTACATCGTATCGGACGACAACCTCGGAATCTAAAGCGAGTTAGGGCTTATATTGCACGACGAGGGCATGCTGAGGCCTAAAAGAACGGGTGAGGATTTATGTCGCACTAGGCGGACTACCTCGAATCCTATGGCTTGGTTATTTAATTAAGAAAGTTTCTTTGATGTAGATTTCGGTTTCTGCGACGACGATGGCCGTGCTTTGCCCACCATGCTCAGAGCTCCTTATTGTTGCGAGAGGTTTAGTTTTAGAAGTCATAAATCGGGAGATGAGAGAAGTGTTTGGTTTAGAGAAAATCTTAATTTCCGTGTGTCTTTAATATTTTAATTAAAACGGATCTTAAAGTTGATTAAACGGAACCGATTAAGATCCCGCGGTTCGCGTCATCCAGACACAGTTATTTTCATCGAATTCACTTAGTCCGGATGAATTTGCTAAACTCGACTAAATGAGTTTCGCACTTTCATTTAGGCAGTGGGAAATCCGTTAGCAACACGTGGGTTACATCATCAGAGGTATTCCCGATCATTCGATGAGACGTTTTAATTTAGTTGTAGTTGTAGTTTTGTTGTTTTGTTTGTGATTAAATTTTGAGTTATTTTATATTTTGAATGTTGTGGCGATGAATTTTATCTTGTAGTGTCTTTTAATTTAGTTATGGGTTTCGGTTTTGGTTTTATGTCATAAAGGTGTAGGTTTTCATGCAGTTGTTGCTTAACATGCAGAAAGGTAAGTGCGATGCGATTAAATAAATTGCGGTAAAGTAAATTGCAATAAAATAAAAGCGTACCGGAGGGTCTTCCAGTCATCCCAGTTGCACTTAAAACACGGTTAGAATATTTAAGCATTTAAAGTAATTTCCTAGGTAAAACTACGGGAAGGGTTATGGTTTTTACCAAAATCCTAATCCTATAGCTAGTCGTTCCTATGACGTCCAGGTCTTCGATTTTGGTTTTAAGGATGATTTTCTTCACCGAAGAACAACTAAGCTCGATTTGTTCTTAAGGACATTCCATCATATTGAGGAAGTGTTTAAGACGAATCTTAAACATCTTTTGATATTTCGGGAATTGTCACAAGTCAGAATGAGATTCCATTGTTGAGTGAATTAATCATCCAGGGGTGTTTGAGTTAAGTTTTATTTCTTGCTCGGTGAATTAGGATGTTTGAATATCCTTATGAGTGAAGTGTCATTTCACTTGATACTCGCATTTAGGAGTTATAATAGTAAAAGCTCTCAGAGAGCGAAATGATATTTAATGATTTGTGATTAAATTTAAGTTCAAATTAATGATTTAAGTTTGGAATAGTGTTGAGTTATTTTAGATTTATTTTTGAATTCTTCGTGTCTTTATATTTAATATAATTTAATTTAATTTAACTTAATTTAATTTAATGTGGTTTAATTTAATTTAACTTAAGTTGATTTAATGTAATATGATTTAGTTTAATTTAATTTAATTTAATTTAATTTAATTTAATTTAGTTTTAATTTAATTTAATTTAATTTAATTTAATTTTATATAATATAATATAATATAATATAATATAATATAATATAATTTAATTTAATTTAATTTAATTTAATTTAATTTAATTTAATATAATTTAATTTAATTTAATTTAATTTAATTTAATTTAATTTAATTTAATTTAATTTAATTTAATTTAGTTTAATTTAATTTTTAATTTTTAATTTAATTTTTAATTTTAAAGGGATTTGTTTTAAATAATTTAACTTTAATTTAATTTAATGATTAAGCCTTTTAGCATTTTAAATCTTAAACTTGGATTATCATTTTAATTAGGAATTAAATATTATTGGGATGATTAATTTAGGGATTTTTAAATTAAAGAACAAATCTCCTCCTAATAATATCCTTATTTTAATAATTCCAATTTTATTATTCTTCAAATTTAACTAATTATTTAATTAAGGTTTATTTCAATTATTTTAAATTGTTTAGTAGGTTTCTACCCTTTAATTATCTAAATTTCAATCATCCAAATCAAGTTAAAATCAAATATTTTACCTATTAATTTCATTAAGCCTAAAGTCTTAATTAAAGGGTTAAGATTTTAATTACCATTTTGCCCTTCAAGCCTAATAATTTCATAACTCACTAAATTGAGCTCAAATGAATTTGAAATTTTTATGTGACCTCACTCATATGTCAATAAAGACATTAGAGGAGAAAATGTGATTTTTATATATTTAATTTATTTATGTAATTATTTTTGGTGGAAAATAAGGACTTCCAAGGAAAATTTAATAATATGACCAAGGGAAAGTTTCTGTCCTTAAGAAAATTATGGGACATTCCTAATGACCAGAGGACCACTTGGACCAATTTTTGTGATTTTTTGAATTATATTTTATTTATTAGAATTATTTTAAGCTCTGGAGTATTAATTAATTTAAAAATAGAATATAAGTTGAAAAATGAATTTCATAATTTTTAAAATTCTCCCTGACATCAAGGATTCCAGAGAACCAAATTTTACAATTTTCTGATTTTTCTTTGATTTATTATAATTATTTTAGTGAAAATGCTAGAAAATACATTTTTTTAATTTTAAAATTACCCTAGGGCTTTAAAATTTAATATCTCATTAAATAGACCTAAGAAAAATATGGGGTTTATTCCTAAGTGATTATATTTCAAAATATGACAATTTGGTGAATTTTATTATTTTTGTGATTTTATTATTTTTAATTATTAAAATATTAAAATAATGATGAAAAATCAACTTTTTTAGAAAATTGAAATTTTAATTTTCTTAAATTCCCCTGATATCAGAGAGGCTCCAAAACCAATTTGGTGAATTTTTGAAAGGTATTTTGAAAGTTATGAATTTTTAAAGTTTAAAATGACTAAATGGCTTAATCGACCCATTTAGTAGGGCTAACCAAGTCCGATTGACTTGAAATTTTTATGGTGGGTTCCTCTGATCCTAAAGGTCGGTGGAGAATTGATTTCAAGTCAATTTGATGTATGGTTAGCTCTAATTAATTAGGGGTCTATTTTGGATGTTTAAGCCGATTAGGGTTATCTTAAGTGAATTAACTCAAGTCCTATTTTTCTAGGGTTCTCTGAGTCATAAGGAACATCACCAAATTTTCCTAGAATTTATTTCACAACATGCTAATTTTTGGAATTAAAATACTCAATACAGCAACATGCATTTGAAAAATCAATAACTTTTCACAGAGGTGGCCTCCGACCTTGGAAAATTCGGGGAATGTTCCCGAGTTCAGAGGCTTCAAAAGCTACTATGGTCTCATGCCATGGTGAATTGTATGAATGCATGGAGAATTAAAACAATGCAGGGAGTAAATAATTAATTAAAAATAAAATACTGGACAAAATTAATTAATTTCTTTTCCACATTATTCTCCTCTGTTCACTGAGCAAGAGGGTATTTTTATTTTATTTTTGTGATTTTTCTACACAAAGATATGGATTTTTAAAGTTATGGTATTTAAATAAATCAGAAAAATCCCTAATTTCCTACTTATCCACGCGGCGCCGTGTCAACCTCGGCAGCTCCTAAGGGGTACGTGTCGCGCTGTGATTGGGTGCCGCCATCCGAGTCAGCCGTCCCGGGACCCGCGGTTCACGTATCATTCCACGGTCCGGCGCGATACGAGCCGTCGCTCGATACACGCGCGATCCGACGACTCCTAGTCATCGTCTACGGCGGGTGTGCACCGTGACCGTCGACCTTCTAACCCTAATTTCTCGCTCGATTCTCGACGGATTTTCGTGTTCTTATGCTCTCATGGATTCGTCTTGAAGAGACGAACACATCCATACGGTAAACATGCATTGAAATTGATTCAAATTAAATGGAGAATCTCTGTAAGCTCGGGAAGAAGAATGAGTTCATACCTTTGCTCGGAAAGTGAAGCTTCGATGCGAGAGTTGTGTCACCTTCGATTGGGTCCAAGTAAGCTCCGGATGAAGTCCCTTGGCACAGTGAATTGTCTAGCTATGAAAGTGACCACGGCCGATCACAAAGCTTGGAGGCTGGAGCAATCTGGGTGGCCTGGAGATGGGGCTTTCGGTGGGAAACTTCTCCTCTTGGTCCGGTGAAGGTGTAGGACCAATCAATTTGGGGATTGGCTCACTTGTGAAGAAGTGTCCTGGTTTTTGGGCTAAAGTTTGAGCTCGAAATTGAGCTCGATTGGAGGGATGGGGCTGGAATTCGGTGGGGATCGAGTGCTCTCATGTGTGGAGAGTGATGCGGAGTGATTTTGGCGAGTTTCCTTAAGGTTAGGTTCAGCACCTCCTTTGGCCGAGAGGGTGAGGGGTTTAAATAGGCATGGGTGGAGGGCCTCCCGGGGAGTTGAGGGTGGGATCAGCTGCTCTTGGCATGTGAAGAACAGCCATGGTGGCCATTTGGAGTGGGGCGGCTCGGCGGGATGGAATTTCAAAGCTTGGCCTCTCCCGAGGTTTCGGGCATGGTGTTTTCCGGCGGCTGGGTGGCCGGCCGGCCGGGCATGGGTCACCCTCGAGGTCGGGTGGGTCGGGGCGGGACTTGGTGCAAGCAGTTGGCAATTGCCATGTGTAAAGTGGCTGAATTAAAATGGAATGGGGAAGGGGTCATTTTGGCTTCAATTTGGTCGGCTCTATTGGTTTGGGTTGGGTGCACCTCCCCATGGCCTAATTTTGGGCTGAGAGGATCGGTTGGGTCGGCCGAGAGAGGATGGTGTGGTCTCTATCCATGATGAGGTGGCTAAACATGGTTTAGTGTGTGTCATGGATAAGGTTAAAAAGGCTTAATGAAAGGTTAGGAATGGAGCCCCTCCTTTTACCATTAATGGCATGGTCACATGCCAAACCTTCCATGGCTCCATGTGGCTTGTCCATGGCTTGCATGGCTTGTCTTTGGCTTGGGAAAAGTTGAGTCAATTTCATGGAAATGGATTTAAGAGAAATTTTGGTGTTTTAGGGGTGATTTGGCATGAGGCTTAATTTGGAATTATTTGATGATGTGATTAGAACTTAGGGAATGGCTTTGATTAAGTGGATGGCAAATGGAAATGTCATGTGGGCTTTAGGGTAGATTTTGGGCTCATTGAAATGGTTTTAGATGGGCTTTTAAAATGGTTTAGGAAAGTGGGCTTTTGAATTTTAAAATGGATTTTGGCATGAAATTTTGGTAAAGGCTTGGGCCAAATAATTGTTGAGTTTGGTTTAGGGATGTGTCATGAGTGGTTTGAAACAAATTTGAGGTGATTTGGGTTTGAATTGGGTTGGATATGGGCCTTTTGGTAAAGAGGCTAAGGTGGGCCAAAATGGGCTACCATGGGCCAAAGTTGGGCTAAAGTTGAAATTGATGTAAAATTAATGTTGGGAAATGTTTATGGGAGTGTTTCAAAGAGGTTTTGGCTTAGGTTAGGTTTTGATTTTGAGGTTTGGGTCTATTTGGGCTAGGTTTAGGTTTGGGTCAAAATTGGGCTTTTTGATTTTGGGTTGAATTTGAGTGGGGTTTGGGTCTAAATTTTGGGCAAATCATGTTAGTTTTTTGTTTATGGGGATGTTAAGGAAGGTTTAGAAAAGATTTGGGGTTAATTGGAGTTGAATTGGGTGAGTTTGGGCTAAGTTTGGGTCATGGGTCCAAATTGGGCTTTAAGGCCAAAAGTGAAATTGGATCCCAATGCCAATCAAATTGGGCTTGGATTGGGTCTAGATTGGTGTTGGAGATGTTGAATTGAAGTTTAGAATTGAATTGGACCAGAAGTTGGGTCAATTGGGTAGGTTATGTTTGACATTGGGTTCACTTTGGGTTAAAATGGGTCAAATTAGGGGTTTTGATAAAAGTGGGGTAAATTGGCAAAATTGGCCCATGGTGTAGTTGAACAAAATGAAATTGGGAATATTTGGGATTTTCTGGAATTTTCTGGGAATTTTCTGAATTTTTGGATTTTTTGGCTAAGAGGGGTATTTTGGGTATTTGGAGGGTATTGGGAGGTATTTTTGGAATTTTTGGTATTTTTGGTTATGGATGATCAATTTGAGTGGGGAAGAAATGTTTAGGATTGGTCTTGAGGAATTTTGGGTAATTTAGGTGATTTTGGAGATTTTGGGTAGTTTCGAGGGCATTTGGTAGGTTAGGCGGGTGTAGGGTCCGGGGGTCGAAAATTGAAAATTTGGAAAATTGAAGATTGGGTGAATATAAGTGGAATAAAATCATTTTGGTTGAGCCATGAAGCCACATCAAGCCCATATGAGCCATGAAGGGACTCATTTGAGGCATTCATTATGTTGTTCCTAACCCTGCTTGCGAGGGCTTAGGGGTTAAGGACCATCCATGTGAATCACTTACATGAGTCGGGAGGTCGAGTTAGGTATAGGTGTGGTTTTAGGAGGTGTATGGAAGTGTAGTGTATGAGTGTAGTATGTGTGTAAGTCAGCCCCTTCACTAGACCGGAGCCACCTGAGGCGATCTGAGGCCGAAGAGTCCTATAGGAACTCATCCTTTAAACTTCTACACTTGATTTCAACCCTACAGGTGATTAGGGGTCTACAGATCGAGTTTGTGGAGTTTGCAGGGAGTTAAGAAGTGGTTTGAAATTCTAGATGGTGGATCCCAATTCTAGTCCTCTAAGATAGTCAAAGGAAAAGCCTAAGGCTAGATCCTAAGTACTAAAGAGAAGAAGAGAAGACCTCATCAAAAATGAGGTCAACAATTAGACAATTTTGCAATTAATATTTCACATAATAACTCTGCTAATATTGAAGAATCTCAAACTATTGAAACTTTACAAGCTATTGCAAGTATAAATAATCCTTATTCAAATTATTATAATTCTGGGTAGAAAAATCATCCTATTTTTAACTGGAATAATTCACAACAACAATGGGGTAATAATCATTCTCATCCCACTGAAAATTGGAATAATCAAGTTAATCCAAATTATAAACCTCTTGGATTTAATAATCAACAGAAAAAATTATCAATAGAAGAATTAATTTTACAAATGAATAATCAATTAAAAAATCAAAATACTGTTATTCGTAATATCGAAAATCAAATGGGGCAAATTGCTACTTTAATTAATAACAGACCTGTAGGAACACTTCCTAGTAATGTTGAAATTAATCCAAAGGAAATTGGAAAAGAACATGGACATATTAAGGCTGTGAAACTTAGAGGTGGAAAGGAATTAAAAGAAAGAATGCAGAATGAAATTGAAAAAGAGATTGAGGTTGAAGAGATCAAAAAACCTAAAGAAACTCTCTCTCCTAGTCAAGATCAGACTGTTATACCTATTAATGTGGAAGTTGAAAAACCACCACCACCTTTTCCTCAAAGACTTAAACAGCGAAACTTGATCATCAATTTTCTAAGTTCTTTAAAATTTTTAAGAAACTTACTATTAACATACCTTTTGCTGAAGCTTTGGAACAAATGCCATCTTATGCAAAATTTATGAAGGATATTTTAAGCAAGAAACGAAAATTTGAAGCTTTTGAAACTGTTGCATTAAGTGAAAAATGCAGTGCAATAATTCAAAAGAAATTACCTGAAAAGCTTAAGGATCCTGGAAGTTTCACTATACCCCGTGCTATTGGAGAAAAATTTTATGGAAAAGCTTTATGTGATTTAGGAGCAAGTATTAATCTCATGCCATTTTCTATTTTTCGAAGATTGAATTTAGGAGAGATTACTCCCACCACTGTAACCCTTCAGTTAGCTGATAGATCTATCACTTATCCTAAAGGAGTTATAGAAGATGTCCTTGTTAAAGTGGATAAATTTATCTTCCCTGTAGATTTCATCGTACTTGTGTGGACCTCATTTTTGATGAGGTCTTCTCTTCCCTCTTTAGTGCTTAGGATCTAGCCTTAGGCTTTTCCTATGACTATCTTAGAGGACTAGAATTGGGACCCATCCATTAGAAATTTGAACCACTTCTTGCCTCCTTGCAAACCCCACAAGCTTGATTGTAGACCCCTAATCACCTAGAGGGTTGAGATCAAGAGTGAAGGTTTAAAGGATGAGTTCCCCATAGGACTTTTTGACCTTAGGACTACCCTGGGTGGCCTGGTCTGGTGAAAGTTGACTTACACACCCACTACACTCATACTCTACAATCCCACACACACAATCCAAATCCTAAAACCACACCCTTACCCAACTTGACTCCTTGACTCATGTAGGTAATTCATATGGATGGACCTTAACCCCTAAGCCCCTGGCTAAGAGGGGTAGGAACAACATAGTGAATGCCTCAAATGAGTCCTCTCATGGCTCATATAGGCTTAATATGGCTTCATGGCTCAATAAAAGTGATTCCATTTCACTCATATTTGATCAATCTTCATTCTTCCAAAATTTCAATTTTTGCCCCGGGGACTCTACACCCATCAAACCTACCAAAAGCCCTTAAAATTGCCCAAATCCTCCAAAATTTCCAAATCACCCAAAATTCCCCAAAATTAACCTTGAAAATTTCCTCACCAATCAAATTGACCATCCCTAGCCAAAAATACCAAAAATTCCAAGAGTACCCCCTAATACCATCCAAATACCCAAAATGCCCTTCTTAGCTAAAAAATCCAAAAATTCAGAAAATTCCCAGAAAATTCCAGAAAATCCCAAATATTCCCAATTTTATTTTGTCCAACTACACCATGGGCCAATTTTGTCAATTTACCCCACTTTTAACAAAACCCCCAATTTAGCCCATTCTTAACCCAAATGAACCCAATGTCAAACCAAATCTACCCAATTGACCCCAATTTTGGTCCAATTCAATTCTAAACTTCAAATTGATATCCACAATATCAATCTAGACCAAATACAAATCCAATTTAATTAGCATTTGAGTCCAATTTCACTTTTGACCTTAAAGCCCAATTTGGACCCATGACCTAAACTTAGCCCAAACCAAACCAATTCAACTCCAATTGACCCCAAACCTTTTCTAAACCTTCCCTAACATCCCCACAAACAAAATACTAACATAATTTGCCCAAAATTTGGACCCAAACCCCACTCAAATTCAAACCAAAATTAAAAAGCCCAATTTTTGACCTAAACCCAAACCTAACCCAAATAAGCCCAAGTCCCAAAACCAAAACCCAACCAAAGTTGAAACCTCTTTTAAACACTCCCATAAACATTTCCCAACATTAATTTTACATCAATTTCAACCCTAGCCCAACATTGGCCCAAATTAGCCAAATTTGACCTACATTGGCCCATTTACGAAATGAACCCAAATTCAACCCAATTCAATTCCAAACAACCTCAAATTTGCTTCAAATCATTCAAGACACATCCTTAAACTAAACTCAACATCTATTTGGCATGGCCCTTTGAAAAATTCTTCATCTAAAAGCCCATTGCTAAACATAAAGGCCCACTCCCTTAAACCATCCTAAAAGCCCACTTCTACCAAATTCAGAAGCCCAAATAAATCTAAAGCCCACATGACACTTTCCCTCATCACAAATTCAAATTAAAATCATTCCTAAAGTCCTAATTTATCAATTAAACAATTCCAAATCAAGCCTCATAACAATTCCAATCAAAATGCCAAAATTCACAAAATCCCTTTTTTATGAAATTGACCAAGCTTTTGCCAAGCCATAGGTGAGCCAAAGACAAGCCATGTACAAGCCATATGAAGCCATGGGATGTTTGACATGTGACCATACCTAAAGTAGCAAGAGGAGGGCCCCCTTTCTTAAAACTTCATTAAGCTTTTTAACCCCTTCCATGTTACACACTAAACAAAGATTAGCCACATCACTTTAGATGGGGACTTCACCACCCTTTCTAGGCGATGCAAATGATCCTCCCTCGGCCCAAATCGGCCATGGGGAGGTGAACCTAACCCAAAATCATGGCTTGGACCAAATCGAGCCAAAATGGCCTCTCCCCCATGCCATTTTAATCCAAGCCCTTTACACATGGCAAAGCTCGATTGCCTACAAAAACCCAGACCCGACCCACTGAACTTGAGGGTGACCCTTGCCTGCCGGCCAGCCGCTCGGATCGCCGGAAAACACCATGGCCGAGACCTTGGGAGGAGCCAAATTTTGGAATTCCACCTTCGTCGAGCTGCCTCACTCCAAATGGCCATCGTAGCTGTTCTTCTCCTCACCGAGCGGTGATCCCGACCGATAAACCCCACAGGAGGCCCTCCAGCCTCTCCTATTTAAACACCCCCTCCTCTCGGCCAAGGGAGGTGCTGAACCAAACCTTATTGAAACCCTGCCAAAATCATCCCATACCACTCTCTACACATAGAGAACTTGATCCCCACTGAAATCCCCCTGCCATTTCCTCTCTGTGAGCTCAATTTCAGAGTTGAAATCCAAGCCCAAAACTAGGACACTTCACCATAGTGAGTCAATCTTCAAATTGATTGACTCTACACCTTCACCAGACCAAGAGGAGAAGTTTCCTAGCAAAAGCCCCCTCACCAGGCCAGCCATTGCTTCTAGACTCCAAGCTTTGTGATCGGGCTTGGTCGAAATCATACCTAGACGATCCACCAGGCCAAGGGACTTCATCTGGAGCTTGCTTGGACCCAATCGAACGTGACACAACTCTCAGATCGAAGCTTCACTTCTGCGAGCAAAGGTATGGACTCACTCTTCCTCCCGAGCTTCCAAAGATTCTCCATTTAGTTTGAGTCGATTTCGGTGCATGTTTACCGTATGGATGTGTTCGTCTCTTGAAGACGAATCCATAGAAACATAAGAACATATAAATCCGTTGAGAATCGAGTGAGAAATTAGGGTTAGAAGGTCGACGGTCACGGGTTCGCACCAGTCGTAGACGATGACTGGGAGCCGTTGGATCGCGTGTGTATCGGATGGACGGCTCAGATCGCGTCGAACCAGGACATGTTACGTGAAAGACGGGTCCCGGGACGGCTGACTCAGATGGCGGTGCCCAATCACAGCGCGACACGCACCCCCTTCGGAGCTGCCGAGGTTGACGCGGCGCCACGTGGATAAGTAGGAAAATAGGCTAATTTTCTATTTATTTAATTCCCAGAACTTCAAAAATCAATAAATTTGTGTAGAAAAATATTAAAAATAAAATAAAAATACCCTCTTGCTCAGTGAACACAGGAGAATAATGTGGAAAAGAAATCAAGTAATTTCATTAAGTATTTTATTTTTAATGATTTATTTACTCTCTGCATTGTTTTAATTCTCCATTTGCATAGGGAATTCATCATGGCATGAGATCATAGGGCTTTTGAAGTCTCTGAACTTGGGAACATTCCCTGAATTTTCCAAGGTTAGAGGCCATCCCTATGAGAAGTTATTGATTTTACAAGTTCATGTTACTGTTTTGAGTATTTTAATTCCAATAATTAGCATGTTGAGAAATAAATTCTAGGAAAATTTGGTGATATTTCTTGTGACTAGAGGGACCTAGGAAAAATAAATTTTGAGATAATTCACTTGGAACAACCCTAATTGGCCTAAACACCCAAAATTGAACTCTAATTAATTAGGGTTAACCACACATCAAATTAACTTAAAAACAATTCTCCAGTGTCCTCTAGGGATAGGAGAACACCACATAAAAATTTGAAACCAACTAGACTTGATTAACCCCACCAAATGAGTTGATTAAGCCTCTTAAGCAAAAATGGGTAAAATTAAACTTTAAAAATTCATAACTCACAAAATACTTTTCAAAAATTCACAAAAATGGTTTTGGAGCTTCTCTGATATCAGAGGAACTTAGAAAAATTAAAATTGTAATTTTCTAAAAAAATTTGATTTTTATCATTAATTTAATATTTTTAATAATTAAAAAATAATAAAAATTATAAAAATATTAAAAATCACCAAAATGTTACATTTTGAATTCTAATTATTTAGGAACAAACCAAATATTTTTCTTAAGTCCCTAGGGTAAGATATTGAATTTTAAAGGCTTAATGTAATTTTTAATATTAAAAAATGTATTTTCCAACCTTTTCACTAAAATAATTCTAATAAACCAAAGAAAAATCAAAAAAATATAAAATTTGTTTTTCTGAACTCCCTGAGGTTAGAGAGATTTAAGAAAAATATAAAATCTATTTTTCAGCTCTAATTTTATTTTAAAATTAATTAATACTCCAAAACTCAAAATAATTCTAATAAATAAAATATAATTCAAAAAATCACCTAAATTGGTCCAAATGGTCCTCTAGTCATTTGGAATATCCCATAAATTTGTTAAGGACAGAAACATTTCCTTGGTCATGTTATTGAATTTTCCTTGAAAACCCCTATTTTCCATTAAAAATAATTACATAAATAAGTTAAATACAGAAAAATCACATTTTCTCCTCTAATGTCTTAATTGACATATAAGTGAGGTCACATAAAAAGTTCAAGTTCATTTGAGCTTAGTTTAGTGAGTTATAAAATTATTAAGCTTAAAGGGCAAAATGGTAATTAAAATTTTCAACCTTTAATTAAAATTTTAGGATTAATCAAAAAGGGGAGGGTAAAATATTTGATTTAAACTGATTTTGGATGATTGAAACTTAAATGGTTAAGGATAGAAACCCACCAATCATTTTAAGCATAATTAAAGTAAACCTTAATTAATTAATTAATTAAATTTGGAAGATTAATGGAAAATTGAAATTATTAAAGTAGGGATATTTTTTGAGAAGATATTTATTCTTTAATTTAAAAATCCCTAAATAAATCACTTCAATAATACTTAAAAGGAAAATTAAAAGAATAATCTCGATTAAATTAAACTAAATTAAATTAAAATTAAATTAAAATTAAATTAAATTAAATTAAATTAAAATAAATTAAAATTGAAATTAAATTAAAATTAAATTAAAATTTAAATTAAATTAAATTAAAATTTAAATTAAATTAAATTAAAATTAAATTGAAATTAAATTAAATTAAAAATAAATTAAATTAAATTTAATTAAATCAAAAATTAAATTAAAATTGAATTAAATTGAATTAAAATCATTTAACAACACACCTAAATGAAATCATTAAGAATTAAATCTAAAATAACTTGAACACTATTCCAAACTTAAACTAATTTTCTATAATTAAATCAAAATTAAAATTAAATCATTAAGTCTAAATCATTAAAATACTTAATGAGTTGATTTGCCCTTTTTAATGCTCTTATTATTATAACTCTTAAATGAGGCATCAAGTGAAGTGTTACTTCACTTATAGGATATTCAAATGTCCTAATTCACTGAGCAAGATAACAAAACTTAAACTCCTGGATGATTAATTCACTTGTATAATTAAATTCTCTTGGACTTAAAACATTCTTAGAGGTATTGAAAAGATGTTTAAGACTCGTCTTAAGCACTTCCTCAATATGATAGGATGTTTATAAGAACAAATGAACTTAATTGTTCTCGCAGTGAAAAATCATCCTTAACAAAATACAAGAACCTAGACATCATAGGAAATGACTAGCTATAGGATTAGGACTTTGGTAGACAACCAAAACCTTTCCCTTAGCTTTACTAGGTACTTGTTGGAATATTTAAATGCCTTAACATGTGTTTTAAGTGCGGCTTGGGATGACGGGAAGACCCTCCAGGGTACGCTTTTATTTCATTGCAACTTACTTTATTGCGAAATGCACTTTACTTTTCTTGCATGATAAACAAGCTGTTGCATGAAAACCAAAACCTTTAGGATAGTCCCTGAACTGAAACCAAAACTAAATTAAAAGTCATTACAATATAAAAATTACCGCCACAACATTTCAAAATATAAAACAACTCAAAATTTAATCACAAACAGAACACAAAACTACAATTGCAACTAAATTAAAATGTCTCGTTGAATGATCGGTAATACCTCGGATGATGTAACCCACGTATTGCTAACGAGATTTCTCACGGTCTAAATGAAAGTGTGGAACTCATTCAGTTGAGTTTAGCAAATTCATCTGGACTAAGTGAATTCGATGAAAATAACGGTGCCGGGATGACGGAACCATGAGATCTTAATCGGTTCTGTTTAATCAACTTTAAGATTTGTTTTAATTAAAATATTAAAAACACTTGGATTTTAAGATTTCTCTAAACCAAAACACTTCTCTCATCTCCTGATTTATGAATTCTAAAACTAAACCTCTGCAACAACAAAGAGCTCGGAGCATGGTGGGCAGCACGGCCATCGTCATCGACGAAACGCGGATCTACTTCGGCTAAACTTTCTTAGAATTAAATAACCAAAACCATAAGACTTCGAGGTGGTTTGCACTAGTGCAACATAAATCCTCGACTCTTCGTTAGGCATTTGCATGATCATGTAAATTAAGCCCTAGCTAGGTTTTAGGACTCGAGGTAGTCGTTTGGTACGACATATACCCTCACATCTTCGAGGCTGATTGTATGATTATGTCATACGAATATAAGTCCTAATTAACTAAATTTGGATAGATTGAAATATCAGATAATATTAGGATTTTCTTAAATCTAAGCCAAACAATAGGATAGTCGGGAAGTTGCCAAGATTCCTCTTGGATCCTCAACTTTCCCTACTCTTCTTCCTTTGGACTCCTAAAATAAACTGTTCCAAATTTGAGTCATTACCTTTTGAATTTCCAAAATCCAATTGTTTGAAAACCTTAAACTTTGAAGTTCTTGAGAGCAAAACCACTGATCATTATCGAGAGTTTTCTTAAATGATTCCCGACATTTAAGATGTAATTAACTATAGGGGCTTGCCCTTATAGTGAACTTTAAGAACCCAGGTAATATAAACCCTGCTTAATTCATTTATATTAAGCAGGGGACTTGTTGGCTTATAAAATTGGTTCATAGACCAAACGGATGTCATAAATCTCCTAGTTTATTTAATCGAGCCCCATCATCGAGCGGTTGTAGTACTATTCTTCGGGATAGATACACGGTTTGTGATGCGGTGCTCGTTTATATAAACTGTTTGGGATGTGAGATCGGTTTGATTTCATATCTTAAAACTTTTAAACTTAAAATTACTTTCAAAATCAAATGTTATCTTTTAAAACCATATATACATATTTAAATTAAATTTAAAATCTAAAATTCGCCGACAATTTCTGTAGGCGACCCCTTTTTCCAAAATAAAACACATAACCTAAAAATATGCCGACCACTTCTGGCGACTCCGCTGGGGAAATAGTTCCTCTCTCCATTTTGATCAAATGGTTTTGTTTTCATAAATTGGTAGTGAGCCCATGCACCTAGTGGACCAAACAACTATTCTTCCGTTGGAATACCCCGTTCATTTCTGTCTTGAACGAGTATAGCCAACTCCTCTCAGATTTAGGAGCCACTGTTTAGACACCCCTAAACGGAGAGTTTCCGAGATCCTTTTACCTCTTTTTTGAGGTGGGGTGGACCCCCAATAGGTGTTAGTTTAGGAGCGGTCCTTCGAGTCGAGAAGTCTTGCGTAAGACTTTCTCTTCCTTTCCAATACTGAATCGGATTCCTTACCTTCTCTACACCTTTGAACATTCTGTTCTTAATAAACAAACTCTCTAATGAATGACTCTTTTAACAAATAACTCCTTTTTATAAATACATGAACAAAAATGAGTTCAGACTCTTTTCGATTCCTTTCTTTTCATCCTGATGAGAAGAAGCATAACTTGGGACGACAATCGGAATCTACCTTGCGGAAGATGTACGCCCCAAGCTGATTTTCTCCTTCACCAATGGAGTGGACTTCGCTGTTTACAAGGATGAGTGCCCGACAATGGGATCATCCATTTTAGACAAGGATTTGGAGACACGGATGTCAAGATCACCAACGTCGCCCTTTTCACACTTACGGACAAAGTGCACAGGCGAAAGACCTTTGATCGAGTTCGACCTTAAGTCGACTCGAGAGTTCCCTCCCTGCGAAGGGTTCCGGTGAGAATACTGCTGTCCATGGGAGGGCTGTTATCTCTACCCCATCGGTCTAGTCGTCTCTGCACCTACCACGGCTTCCGCCAGGCGGAAGGGGAAGGAAGTTCGAATTTGTAACAAGCATGTTACCGTGGAGGGAACGAGGTTTCCGTGCAAGACCTATCGTTTTCGAAGGTGGGTCCGGCTCGAGGGTTCCACCCCTAACACGGACTCGGAGAAGAAACAGAGGTAGGAAGATTGGCAGAAAGGCCAGAGCTGCTGAAGTCGCTTTCTTAGAAGAAATCCCTAAGTACACACCACTACCTGAATACATACCATTGCCTGAGTATACACCGCTCTTGGAAGGAAGTAGATTCCATCCCCTTTCCGCCGCAGTTGAGGAGGAAAATGTCCGCAAGATTGCTTCTACATTACCTCGACCCGCATACTATAGCGACGGTCGAAAGAAAAGGGCTAGGATTACACCATTTGCCCGACTACGGATGTGATAGAGAAGTTAGCAAAGAAGAGAAATATCATGTATCGAGAGATTTTAAGAAGAATAGGGCGGGTGCCAGCCAAGTCCCATCTTGAGCCGCGAGTAGAACCCGTGATCACCACAGAAAAGCCAAATAAGAAGATGAAAGCTAGTCCACTTGTTGTTGTTTCAGGTTTACAGATCAGGGAGGATACCACCTTCCAGCATTCAGCCAATAGACCATCCAGTCCTAGGCCTTCTGCTGCTAGAAGGATGGTCTGGCATCCTACTGCGACCGATTAAGACCAAAACAATGACCGAGAGAAGGAAAGTCTCGTTAGGAGACTCGAGTCCAAGAGAGCGCCAGCTGCCGATGAAGGGGACTCCCGAAGGAAATCCAACGGCCATCGCATGATAAGCTGCGAAACCGCACGAAAAAGACCATTGGAAGACGCTATGGAAAAGCTAAGAACCGACATTCAACGATTAGCAAGAGAAAGAGAAGAAAAGTTTGGAGATGAAGTTGACTCGTCGAAGTTCATGGATGACGAATATGTGGAGATCGACATGGTTGAGACACGAGCATCGTCGGCTTCGCGAGGTGCTCCGGCAGTTGCAGAGAGAGATGAGCCGGAAGCATTAAGAGCACAGAATTTGAGAAAAAGATGATACAATCTCTCGAATGGCAAAAAGGATGGAAGAGATGGGCTGCGGCCCTAGCCACTCTTCGAGTCGGGTTCGACCCCAAGAGAAACACCTCCGAAGTTATTCATATTACAGACGAAGGAAAAGAGATTACATCCGTTAACGGAGACGATCAGCCGAAGAAAGACTCTACTCAGAATATGATTCTAGAGAAAGACATCAAGAACATGGTAGAACAGTAGGTGCAAGAAGCCTTAGCACACTCTAAGAGCGAAGCATCTATTCAGACGGGTAGACCTTACCCCGAAGAATTTGATGCAGTACAATACCCAAAAGGCTTTGTACCACCTCTGTTCAAGACTTTTGATGGTACCGGAAATCCTCGATAGCATGTTGCACATTTTCGCGCTAGTTGTTGCAACGCCGGTGGAAGTGACGCCTTACTCTTCCGACAGTTCGTCAGCAGCCTATCAGGGATCGCCTTCGATTGGTACGCAGAGTTACCGAACGGTTCGGTAAAGATAATTTCAGAATTGGAAAACCTCTTCGTGAAACGGTTTGCCAGAGCTCAGCACCATATCACCATCGGTGACTTAGTGGTGGAGAAACAGAAACCGAATAAAACTTTAGTGGACTACATACTTCGACGAAGGAATCTAAGCATGAAGTGTGAGCCACAGCTACAAGAGCAGCATGCAGTCGGTATCTTGCTTAAGAGCATTCATGGCCCGATAGCACTTCTCCTTAAGGGATTTACGATTAAGACTTTCGAGAAGTTGTTAAGCAAGGCCGGAAGCTTGCAAGAGGAAGCGAAGCAACTAAGTTTCGTCTACAAAACGAGACAAACGAAGCACTGTGAAGACATTTGAAAAGAAATGCGGGATCGTCGGCTGCGATCGATAAGGGCGAGCGACGATGCAAATACGAGTAGAGCGGCCGCGGCCAGGCTATCAACAACCTCGGCGAAGCTACCAACAATCTCAACTCGGTTATCAGCCAACTCAACAATATGAGCAACCGCCTCGCCCACAGCGCACGTTAAAGGAGCTTATAAATAGAGAATATCCATTCAAGAATGAGGCAGTGCCAAAGATGTTCCATAGTTTGATGAAGACTTTGGATTTTCGACTGCCAGAACCCAGGAAGCCAGAAGAAGTCAACAAGAAAGACCATCCCGACTCATCGTCCTTACCACCGGATGCTTGGACATAAGATAGAGGATTGCATTACCTTCGAGAGTTGGCTTGACAACGATCTCCGAAAAGGGAACATAACGATCCCAAAGGAATACATGAAAGAACCCCGGAAAGGAGGTTCGTCGATGTTATTTCAACGAATCCCATTGTTCGATAGACCCTTACACGGCCGATGATGGATGGAGTACCGCTTGGACGAAGTCATCGAAGAAAATTTTGGATCGCATCCGAACCGCTTCGGCGCGTGCTTCAATTCAAAGTTTGAAACCTGTCAAGTCGGCGCTATCGCTTGCAATTGAAGAACCGCCCCAGGAAGAAAAGATCATAGAAAAGAAGGAGATCGTAGAAGAAGAAAAGACCGAGGCTCTTAAGGCTAGACTAGGGGCTGCTTATCCTAGGATGGTTGTTTCGATTCGGGGGAAAAATTCCTCGAACCTCTGACTCTGTATGATTATTTGCTCGCTCCGGCGGGATCTTATAATGATAAGAGTTATGGCGTTGGCTACGTTTTGACTGTTTCTAATGATTACGTGACTAACGACAACCAATCTGATCCGGATCTTGATTTCGATACCAATAACAATTCTCAAATCATACACAACCTCGACAATCACGATGACAATGAAGACATTCATCAAGAAGGCTACGAAAGTTCAACAAGCAATGAATCTATTTGTGAATTCCAAGGAACTCCAATCACCATAGAGTTAGAGCTTTCAGATTTCGAAGCGACTCCAGAAGAACCTGTCATGCCGATTCAAAAGGAGACACTTGTAAACTCAGTACCAGATTCAGAAGAAATCACAAAAGTCAATTTAAGGAGTGGAAAGGTTCTACCTCCGAGAATGGGTCCAAAAGACAAAGGAAAGCAGGTAGTTGTTCAGGAAGAATCAACCCGAGCAGAAGAATTGCCCATTCGAGAAGAAACTGAGACACGGGGTAACAAAATGGACTATAACGTGCTAGCCCATCTTAGGAAACTACCAGCCAAACTGAGCATCTACGACGCTCTCATCTTATCAAAAGAGATGAGGGAAGCTCTGATCAAGGACTTACTTGATCCAGAGATTTGTTTAGCTCAGATGGCCGGAGATTCCTTAGACGATGTTTGTTCGTTAAAGGAACAACGATGTGTTACCTTCACGGACAGTGATCTACTACTTGGGACAGCCAATCATAACCGACCGTTGTACATTTCAGTCACAATCGGGAAGTTTACGCTCTCCAGAGTATTGGTGGATCCAGGAGCGTCAATCAACATAATGAATCTTCGGACGCTAGCCTACTTGGAAATTGATGCTCGCGAGCTCGAAGCGGACAAGATGTTACTAAGAGGATTCAACCAGAAAGGAGAAAGAGCCCTTGGATCAATAAAACTATTAATGAGACCGGTCACTTAGCAAAGACAACCGCAAAATTCCACATAATTGACTCTGAGACATCGTTCAACGCACTACTGGGCCGGCCGTGGATCCATGAAAACCGGATGGTACCATCGTCTCTGCATCAGTGCATAAAATACTATGAAGGAGGAGAACAATGCATTTAAGGTGATTTGCAACCTTTCTCCGTACATGAAATTGGAATCCATGAAGATGCAGCTTATTACGCACCTCCGAAGAAAACAATCTTCTCCAGAAACACCGTGCCAAATGAAGCAAAAGAAATTCGAGACAATGAAGAACCTGAAGTTCTAGTCCAATAGTCACTCACCACTCCCTTACGGCGAGATGGTGAAGGTTTCTCCAGAACTCGCATCCGAGGTTGAGGCCGGAGACGAGGTCGCGGAAGAGACAACGGGACGAGTTGGACGAGAAAAAGTCGATGATCGATGTTGATTGGGAGAACGGCTACGAGGAAGAAGAGGAAGTCGAGAAAGAAGCGGCTATAATAAACCGAAGAAACTACAATTCAAGATTTCTCTCGGAGATGAGAAGAACGAAGAATACAAATCGATGTACGAGAAGATTAACCACTATGTACACACTATGACCACGACCCCGATCCGGTCTAATAAGATCGAGGGTATGGTGGTCAAAGAAGTACATAGCGGCGGTGCTGAAAGCCGATCAAATTTTACTAGTGGCACTTCTTCTTCCAATAATGAAAAAGATGTACAATTTGAAGATGTCACTTCTTCCGAATTAATGAAATTACCTTTAGAGTGGTACTCTCCCTATGTTCAAAGTTTAATTCAGCGTGGTGTCTTACCTCAACAATGGACAAAAGGCCGATCACAACACTTCGAAAAATTATGGAATAATGCCGGTCGGCCTCCCAAATCAAAACATGGTCTCGGATTCGGCACAGTAGGTTCAGTTGACGATACGGAATTTTGTTTGGTTGTCACTTGCGAACCTAATGGAGTCGCTTGGAAACTACGAGAAGAGCTTGAAGATATGCGAATTGGAGATGCTCCACCGAGTTCGAAGAAGAAATCAAATCTACGATAGATGAGTTAATGGAAGTTAACTTAGGTACTTAGCGAAAAGCCTAGACCAACCTTTGTTAGCTCCTTACTCGATAAAGAAGATTCCAAGGAAATGATCGAGCTATTAATGGAATTCAAGGACTGTTTTGCTTGGAGTTACGACAAAATGCCGGGATTAGCTCCAAAGTCGCGGTTCACGGGCTAGGAGTGGATCCTACTTCCGTTCCGGTCGGACAAGCTTCCAGAAGGATGCGTTTGGAAATTGAACAACAAGTAATAGCTAAAGTTAAGAAGCTAATCGACTCTAAATTTGTCCGTGAAGAACAATACCCTACTTGGCTAGCCTGATGTGGTACCAGTCAGGAAGAAGAATGGTCAGATCAAAATCTGCGTGGATTTCAGAGACTTGAACAAAGCATGTCCGAAGGATGAATTTCCACTACCAATTCCAGAGTTAATGATTGACATCGCTTCTACACATGAAATATTCTCTTTCAATGATGGATCTTCAGGATACAACCAGATAAAGATGGCACCAGAAGACAAAAAGCTCACGGCATTACGAACACCGATCGAGTGTATTGCTTTACACGGTAATGCCATTCGGACTAAAGAACGCAGGAACAACATACCAAAGAGCAATGACAAAGATTTTTGATGATCTCATTCACAACCAAGTCGAGTGCTACGTGGACGATGTGGTCATCAAAAGCAAACTGAAGGAAGACCACCAGTATGATTTGAGAATTGTCTTTGAGCGACTAAGGTAATACAACCTTAAGATGAATCCCTTAAAATACGCCTTCGGCGTTACCTCCTGAAATTCTTAGGATTTGTTGTCCGACATCGCGGGATTGAAATTGATCCGGAAAAGATTAAAGCTATCTTAGAGATGCCGCCTCCCAAAACCTTAAAACAACTACGATCCTTTCAAGGGAAGCTTGCATATCTTCGACGCTTTATCTCGAACTTGTCAGGTAGGTGTCAGCCCTTCTCGGCATTAGTTAAAAAGGACGCCAAATTCGTTTGGGAAGAGAAATGCCAACGGGCCTTCAAGGCCTTCAAGAAATACTTAATGACACCTCCTGTCTTAGCGGCCCCGGTCTCGGGTAGGCCGTTGATACTTTATACCGCGGCTCTAGACGACTCCTTGGAGCCCTGCTAGCAGGGTCGATGATGAGGAAAAGAAAATGCTCTCTACTACTTAAGCCGTCGTTTGATTCCGATGGAAGTAAAGTATCCTCCAATTGAGAAGCATTGTTTGGCCCTGATCTTCGCCGCACAGAAACTCAGGCATTACATGCTCTCTCATAAGGTCAACCTTATCTCGAAAGTTAATCCGTTGCAATATTTGATGACCCGTCCAACATTTTCTGGCAGACTTGCCAGGTGGTCGATGATACTATTGCAATTCGACATAACTTTCATTCCTCTTCGTGTAGTAAAGGGACAAGTGCTAGGCGACTTCCTTGCGGCACACCCTTACCGACGGATTCGCCTCTCGACGATGATTTGCACGACGAGCGAGATAATGAGCCTAGAAGACAGCGATGATTGACGTTGGGAACTATACTTGGACGGAGCGTCCTCGGCACGGAAAGACAAAGAATTGCAAACGATAGTGCACAGTAAGGCAAGAATCGGACTAATCTTTATAACACCGAGAGAGGGGATGTTAAGATACTCCTACCACTTAACGAGCCGTGCACAAACAACGAGGCGAGAATACGAAGCCCTCATAACGGGACTAGAGCCGACCATTCGAATGGGAATAACGGATATCAATATCTACGGAGATTCTCGGTTGATCATTCGACGAATCAGTTGGACAATACAGAATTTTAAAGCCAAGACTTGAGCAATACTTTCAGTATGCCATGAAACTGTTGGAACAAATTCCGAATGTAACAATCTACAAGATCCTTAGAAGAGAAAATGCTCTTGCGGATGCGCTAGCTTGCCTTGCAAAAGAATTTGCCTGCTTACAAGATGAGTCGGTTGAAGTGTTAGTTCAAGGACGACGGAGTCCTATCACGGCTCGACATGGATATGATACGGAAATCAGAAAAAGCGAGAGGAATTTGTTGCGGCGAGTGACGGAAAACACGAGAAGATTGGCGTCGGCCGCTAATAGACTACACACGAAACGGGGAAATTACCGGACGATGAGTCATTAGCACATCGAAATCGAGAAAGAACTTCTGTCTTATGCATTAATAAACAATACATTATACGGAAGGTCTTTCCATCAAATGTGGTTAAGATGCACGAGCGAGGTCGAGGCTCGTGAAATTGTCAAAGAAGTGCATTCAGGACTTTGTGGCGCTCATCAGTCGGGTCTGAAAATGAAAATGAAAATTAAAAAACTAGGGTACTAGTGGCCCTCGATGATGACCAATTGCATGAAAGTCACCAAGAGTTGTCACCAGTGCCAAGTGCACGGAGTCGTTCTACACCAACCTCCAAACGTGCTACATCCGACAATTGCGTCGAGGCCATTTGATTGTTGGGGCACAGATATAGTGGGTCCGATAGAACCACCTTCTTCAAGAGGACATCGCTTCATCCTCACAGCTACAGACTACTTTTCTAAATGGGCAGAAGCAGTTCCACTCAGAGAATAAAGGCACACCACGTGTTTACGGTTTTTAAAAATCGAGTCGTCTACCGTTTCGGAGTACCGCGCGGAATTATTTCGGATAATGGGTCCGCATTCGGAAGCACAAAAATCAACAATTTTGTCGAAGTCATGGAATCGATTGGCGATACTCGACAATCTACTACCCGAGAGCAAACGGCTTGGCCGAGGCTTTTAATAAAACACTCGTTCAAATTTTAAAGAAAACTTTGGATGACAACAGAGAAATTGGCACGAGAAGTTGTTAGAAGCCTTATGGGCCTACAGGATGACTTTCGGGACTCTACTCGGTCTACGCCTTACGCTTTAGTGTACGGGTCCGAGGCCGTTTTACCTTTGGAGGTCCGAGCTTCCATCACTCAAGATTACGAGTTGCGAATAAAATTACTACGGAAGAAAATGCCATATTACGGCTGGAAGAAGCTGGAAAACTTGGAAGGAAAAAGACTTGCGGCCATGATAAAATTTAGACTGTACCAAGCTAAGATGATCCGAGCCCATGATAAGCGGGTCCGCCCAAGAACTTTCAAAGTTGGTGACTTAGTTCTTGTTCTCAGACGACCTATTCTTGCACATCGCAAGATAGGAGGCAAAGTTGAACCGAATTGGGAAGGGCTGTTTGTGGTCGAGGCAGTCTACTCAGGAGGCTCTTACCAACTTGTGAATTGCCAAGGAGAACGACAAATGCTTCCAATCAATGGACGATATTTGAAAAAGTATTACGTTACCTGATGTTTCGAAGGGTGGCCTCTAAAATAGAGTCTTATCCCTAGAAACACGGGTGAAGCAATCACTTTATGACTGGGTCCGAACCCAAAAACATAAAAATGGATAAAATAAAATATGTGCTAAAAATAAAATACGTGAAATCATAATAATAAAGTTTTACCCTTCCTTTCAAATCAAATCTTTTTTCCGAGCTTTCTTTATCTTTTCCTACTTTCCTTAAAGATTAAAATTGGAATAGGTGAATAAGAATCTTCAGTGGTAAATACTTTCTTAATGTTCTTGTTCTTAGTACAGCCCCTGATCCTTTCATTGTCTTCTTCGCAAGGAAATGTCGAACGCGCGGTTGGTCCTAAACTTTAAAAATGGCGTGAGTCTCGCACTCGATGAAAAGAGGGTGAAGGATGGAGCAGTGATAGAAATTGATTCTGACTTCACACCAACCAGCCTACAGTATGAAGAAAATGATTGGTCTCAGTGGACCGAGAAGAGCTTCATAGCCAAACAGTGATGAAGATGGGTGGCCCAAGCCGCCAATCCAGCAACAAGAAAAGAAAGGCAAACACCGAGGAAACAAAGAAAATCAAGTCAGTAGTTGCCACGGCAGAGGGCAGGCTCGTCAGCGCCGCGCCAGCAGAAATTCAAGAAGTGAGGAAAGCTACGCTCACTCGCTACTCGAAGAAGGAATAAGAATCGCCGTATCCGCAAGATGTTGACTAAACTAGCGACGGATCAACACGAGTAAACAACCACCTTCTCCAACACACACATTTCAAAGATACGGTTCATCGGGAACACCGAAAAGAGAGAACAAGCTCCAAGAACAACGAAAGGATAAGGGAAACTGCGAGAAGATCGGAGGCGGAGAGATCGCCTCGACGTCGGATAGAGATACCGTATGCGAAGAACCTTGTTGCTGAAGCAACCCCGGAGGATGTCCCGACAGAGACAATCCCCGAGGAGCCAAGGTATGCATGAGAATGTGATGGGATTGAGCCATACATCCCGCAATATCTTACTAGGCCTCGTCAATTGCAGATCATCCCAGAATATGAACTAGAAAGAATGCAAAATGTTGAGAAGAAGACTTTCGAATACTTTGAAAGGATTAGAGGCAGAAGAATCAACATTTTGGAAGGCCTCGAATTACACAGAGGTATATTCTCAGAGTACGAGCAACAGTAGATTGTGGATTGCATTTTAGAACTTTAGAAGATGGGTCGAGCAGGCCTGTCGGCATATTTTTAGGTTGAGTGTTGTATATATTTTTTTTAAAAGGGGTCGCCTACAGAAGTTGTCGGCGAATTTTAAATTTAATTTAAATATAGATATAATTTAGAAAGTAGTATTTAATTTTGAAAATAATTTTAAATTTGAAGATTTTAAGATATGAAATCAAACCGATCTCACATCCCAAATAGTTTATATAAACGAGCACCGCATCACAAGCCGTGTATCTATCCCTAAGGATAAACACACTGCTTGATGGTGGGGCTCGGTTAAATAAACTAGAAGATTTGTGACATCCGTTTGGTACGCGAACCAATTTTATAAGCCGACAAATTCCACTCGCTTAATATGAAAACATTAAACGGGGTTTATATTACACGGGTTCTTTAAAATTCCCTATAAGGGCAAGCCCCTATAGTTAATTATATCTTAAGTGACGGGAATCACCTAAGAAAACTCTCGATAATAATCAATAATCACGCTCTCGAGAATTTCAAAGTTTAAGTTTTCGAAAGGATTGAATTTTTGAATCTCGATAGGGAATGGATCGAGTTTGGAACATTTTATTTTGGGAATTCGAAAGGAAGAAAAGTAGGAGAAATTACAGATTCGAAGCGAATTTCGATAATCTCCCGACTATCCTATTGTTTGGCTTGGATTTAGGAAAGTCCTAATGTTCATTTAATGTTTTAATCTTGCCAATTTTAGTTAATTAGGGCTTATATTTATATGATAGAATCATACAAATAGCCTGGAAGATATGAGGGTCTATGTCGTATCGGACGACTACCTCGGAATCCTAAGACCGGTTAGGGCTTAATTTGCAATGCAAATGCCTAACGAAGAGTTGAGGATTTATGTTGCACTAGGCGAACTACCTCGAAGTCCTATGGCTTTGTTGTTTAATTCTAGGAAAGTTTTCTTGAAGTGGGTTCGAGTTTCTGCGACGACGATGGCCGTGCTTGCCCACCATGCTCCGAGCTCCTTGTTGTTGCAGAGGTTTAGTTTTAGAAGTCATAAATCAGGAGATGAGAGAAGTGTTTGGTTTAAGGAAAGTCTTAATTTCCATGTGTTTTTAACATTTTAATTAAAACAAATCTTAAAGTTGATTAAACAGAACCGATTAAGATCCCACGGTTCCGTCATCCCGGCACTGTTATTTTCATCGAATTCACTTAGTCCAGATGAATTTGCTAAACTCAACTAAGTGAGTTCCGCACTTTTATTTGGACGTGGGAAATCCCGTTAGCAACACGTGGGTTACATCATCCGAGGTATTCCCGAACATTCGATGAGACGTTTTAATTTAGTTGTAGTTGTAGCTTTGTTGTTCCGTTTGTGATTAAATTTTGAGTTGTCTTATATTTTGAAATGTTGTGGAGGTAAATTTTATCTTGTAGTGTCTTTTAATTTAGTTATGGGTTTCGAGTTTTAGTTTACGTCCTAAAGGTGTAGGTTTTCATGCAATCGTTGTTTATCATGCAAGAAAGTTAAGTGCGATGCGATTAAATAAATTGCGAGTAAAGTAAATTGCGATAAAATAAAAGCGTACCTGGAGGGTCTTCCCGTCATCCCAAGTTGCACTTAAAACACGGTTAGAATATTTAAGCAAGTTCCTAGGTAAAGCTAAGGTAAGGGTTAGGGTTTTCTACCAAATTCTAATCCTATAGCTAGTCATTTCTATGACGTCTAGGTTCCTTGTGTTTTTAGTTTGAAGACGATTTTCTTCATCGAATAACGATTAAGTTCGATTGTTCTTATAAATATCCTATCATATTGAGGAAGTGCTTAAGAAGAATCCTAAACATCTTTTCAATATTTCTAGGATTATTTTAAGTCCAAGAGAATTTAATTATGTAAATGAATCGATCGTCCGAGGGTTTTCGAGTTTGTTAACCTTGCTCGATGAACTAGGATATTTGAATGTCCTATAAGTGAAGTAACATCTCATTTAATACTCCATTTAGGAGTTACGATAGTAAAAACTCCTAAGGGCAAAATGATATTTAATGATTTGTGATTCAAATTTAAGTTCAAATTAATGATTTAAGTTTGGAATAGTGTTGAGTTATCTTAGATTTATTTTTGAATTCTTCATGTCTTTATATTTAATTTAATTTAATTTAACTTAATTTAATGTGATGTGGTTTAATTTAATTTAGTTTAACTTAAGTTAATTTAATGTAATATGATTTAGTTTAATTTAATTTAATTTAATTTAATTTAATTTAATTTACTTTTTAATTTAATTTAATTTAATTTAATTTAATTTAATTTAATTTAATATAATATAATATAATTTAATTTAATTTAATTTAATTTAATTCAATTTAGTTTGGTTTGATGTTACATTAAATTAATTTGATTTAATTTAATTTTTAATTTAATTTGATTTAATTTTAATTTAATTTTATTTATTTAATTTAATTTAATTTAATTTTTAATTTAATTTAATTTAATTTAATTCTTAGTTTAATTTAATTTTTTAATTTAATTTTTTAATTTGATTTAATTTAATTTTATTCATTTTAATTTTAATTAAAGAGTTCGATTATTTAATTTTAGTTTAATGATTAAGTCTTTCAATGTTTTAAATTTGAATTATCATTTTGATTAAGAATTAAACATTAATGAAATGATTAATTTAGGGATTTTTAAATTAAAGAATAAATCTCTTCCTAATAATATCCTCTATTTTAATAATTCCAATTTTATTATTCTTCCAAATTTAATCAATTATTTAATTAAAGTTTAATCATTTTAAATTGCTTAATGGGTTTCTACCCTTTAGTTATTAAATTTCAATCATCCAAATCAGATTAGGATCAAATATTTTACCTATTAATTTTATTAAGCCTAAAGTTTTAATTAAAGGGTTAAGATTTTAATTACCATTTTGCCCTTCAAGCCTAATAATTTCATAACTCACTAAATTGAACTCAAATGAACTTGAAATTTTTATGTGACTTCTCTCATATGTCAATAAAGACATTAGAGGAGAAAATGTGATTTTTCTGTATTTAATTTATTTATATAATTATTTTTGGTAGAAAATAGAGATTTCCAAGGAAAATTTAATAACATGACCAAGGAAAAGTTTCTGTCCTTAAGAAAATTATGGGACATTCCTAATGACCAGAGGACCACTTGGACCAAATTTTGTGATTTTTGAATTATATTTTATTTATTAGAATTATTTTAAGTTCTGGAGTATTAATTAATTTAAAAATAAAATAAATGTTGAAAAATGAATTTTATGTTTTTCAAAAATCTCTCTGATATCAAGGAAACCAGAGAAGCAAATTTTGCAATTTTTTGATTTTTCTATGATTTATTATAATTATTTTAGTGAAAATGCTAGAAAATACATTTTTTTAATTTTAAAATTACCCTAGAACTTTAAAAATTAATATCTCACCAAATAGGCCTAAGAAAAATATGGGGTTTGTTCCTAAGTGATTAAAATTCAAAATGTGACATTTTGGTGAATTTTATTATTTTTGTGATTTTTATTATTTTTTAATTATTAAAAATATTAAAATAATATTAAAAATTAACTTTTTTAGAAAATTGAAATTTTAATTTTCTTAAATTCCCCTGATATCAGAGAGGCTCTAAAACCAATTTGGTGAATTTTTGAAAGGTATTTTGAAAGTTATAAATTTTTAAAGTTTAAAATGACTAAATGGCTTAATCAACCCGATTAATAGGGCTAACCAAGTCCAATTGACTTCAAACTTTTATGGTGGGTTCCTCTGATCCTAAAGGTCAGTGGAGAATTGATTTCAAGTCAATTTGATCTATGGTTAACTCTAATTAATTAGAGACCTATTTTGAGTGTTTAAGCCAATTAGGGTTGTCTAAAATGAACTAACTCAAAACCTATTTTTCCTAGGGTTCTCTGGTCATAAGGAACATCACCAAATTTTCCTAGAATTTATTTCACAACATGCTATTTATTAGAATTAAAATACTCAAAACAGTGACATGAATTTGAAAAATCAATAACTCTTCAAAGGGATGACCTCCGACTTTGGAAAATTCAGGGAATGTTCCCAAATTCAGAGGCTTCAAAAGCCACTATGGTCTCATGCCATGGTGAATTGTATACATGCATGGAGAATTAAATGTATGCAGAGAGTAAATAAATTATAAAAAATAAAATACTTGATGAAATTAAATGATTTCTTTTCCACATTATTCTCCTCTGTTCACCGAGCAAGAGGGTATTTTTATTTTATTTTTATGATTTTCCTACACAAAGTTATGAATTTTTGAAGTTTAGGGAATTAAATAAATAGAAAATACCCCTAATTTTCTACTTATCCACGCGGCGCCAGCTGAAACATCGGCGGCTCCGAAGGGATACGTGTCGCGCCGTGATTGGGCACCGCCATCTGACTCGGTCGTCCCGGGGCCCGCTGTATCGTTCCGTCTCCTCATCCGGCGCGATCCTGGCCGTTCGTACGCGCGTGTATTAAATGGACGGCATCCGTTCATCGTCCCCAAGTGTCCTCGCCCGAGAGCCGTCCACACTAAATCCCTAATATCTCACTCGATACTCAATGGATTTTCATGTTCTTATGCTACATGGATTCGTCTTGAAGAGACGAACACATCTATACGGTTATCATGCATTGAAATTAAAGCATTTGAAATGGAGAATCTCCGGAAGCTCGGGATGAAGAATTAGCTCATACCTTTGCTCGGAGAAGTGTGGCTTCGATCCGAGAGTTGTTGCACCTTCGATTGGATCCTAGCGAGCTCCGGATGAAGTCTCTGAGTGCAGTGAATTGTCTAGGTTGGACTTCGACCACGGTCGATCATAAAGCTTGGAGGTCTGGAGCAAGCCGGGTGGCTTTGGAGATGGGGCTTTTGCTTGGTGGACACCTTCTCTTGGTACGGTGAAGGTGTAGGACCAATCAATTTGAGGATTGATCCTTTGTGGAGAAATGTCCCGGTTTTGGGTGGAATCTCGGTTGAGAAATTGGATTTTGTCGGTGGGGATTAGAGGCAAATTGACACCGGGGATCAAGCTGCTACAGGGTGGAGAAGGGTTTGGAATAATTTTGGCGAGTTTCGGCGAGGTTTGTGCAACTCTTCTTCATGGCCGTGAGGGGGTGGTGTTTAAATAGGAGAGGGTGGAGGGCCTCCGGGGAGAGTTAGGGCTTTGGATCGACTTGCTTAGGTCGAGGGAAGAACGGCCATGCTATCCATTTGGGTTGAGACAAGTCGACAATGGAGAATTTCGATGTTGGCTCACATGTGAGCTTTCGGCCATGGTGTTTTCCGGCGGCCGGTGGTCGGCCGGCCGGGCATGGGTCACCCTCGGGTTCGGGTGGGTCGGGGCTTGATGTGTGTGAAGGCGATTGGTGGCTGCCATGTGTAAAGGGTTTGAATCGAAGTGGAATGGGGTAAGGGTGTATTTTGGCTCAAATTGGTCAAATGCATGGATTGGGCTAGGTGCACCTTCCCATGGCTAGTTTGGGCTGAAGATAAAGTGGTTTAGGTCGGCATAATTAGTGGGGAAGGGTCACCATCCAAGTACGATTAAGTTTAAGCAAGGTTTAGTGGAGTCATGGAAGTGGCTAATCCCTTTAAGGGAATATGGAAAGGGCCTCCTCCTCTTGCCATCTTGGGTATGGTGAGGTGGAAAGTAGATCCCATGCCTCTCATGTGGCTCATGCATGGCTTCATGGCTCATCTTTGGCTTGGGAAAGGTTTAGTCAACTTTCATGAGGAAGGATGTTGAAATTTTTGATGGATTTAAGGAGAATTGTCATAAGGCTTGATTTGGATTTATTTGGTGATAGATTTTAGAACTTAGGAAGTGTTTTAAATCAAAGGGATGATGAGAGGAATTTCATGTGGGCTTTGTTATGGACTTTGGGCTTTTGAATTTGTCTTGGATGGGCCTTTTAAGAAAGTGGGCCTTTGAATTTTAAAATGAATTTTAGGATGGAATTTTAGTAAAGGCTTGGGCCAAATAATTATTGAGTTTGCTTTAGGGATGTTTCATGAGTAATTTGAAATAGATTTAAGGTGGTTTGGGTTTGAATTGGGTGAGTTTGGGTTAGGTTTGGGTCATGGGTCCAAATTGGGCTTTAAGGCCAAAAGTGAAATTGGATTCAAATGCCAATCAAATTGGACTTGGATTTGGTCTAAATTGGTGTTGGGAATGTTGAATTGAAGTTTAGAATTGAATTGGACCAGAATTTGGGTCAATTGGGTAAGTTTGGTTTGACATTGGGTTCACTTAGGGTTAAAATGGGTCAAATTGGGGGTTTTGACAAAAGTAGGGTAAATTGGCAAAATTGGCCCATGGTGTAGTTGAACAAAATGAAATTGGGAATATTTGGGATTTTCTGGAATTTTCTGGGAATTTTCTAAATTTTTGGATTTTTTGGCTAAGAGGGGTATTTTGGGTATTTGGAGGGTATTGGGAGGTATTTTTGGAATTTTTGGTATTTTTGGCTATGAATGATCAATTTGAGTGATGTGGAAATGTTTGGGAATGATTTTGGGGAATTTTGGGTAATTTGGAAATTTTTGCAAATTTTGGGTAGTTTCGAGGCATTTGGTAGGTTAAGCGGGTGTAAGGTCCCGGGGGTCAAAAATTGAAAATTTGGAAAATTGAAGATTGGGTGAATATAAGTGGAATAAAATCATTTTGGTTGAGCCATGAAGCCACATCAAGCCCATATGAACCATGAAGGGACTCATTTGAGGCATTCACTATGTTGTTCCTAACCCTCTTAGCCAAGGGCTTAGGGGTTAAGGACCATCCATGTGAATCACTCACATGAGTCGGGAGGTCAAGTTGGGTATGGGTGTGTTTTTAGGAAGTGTGTGAAAGTGTAGTGTGTAGGTGTAGTGTGTGTGCAAGTCGACCCTTCACTGGACCGGGCCACCCGGGGCGATCTAAGGCCGAAGAGTCCTATAGGAACTCATCCTTTAAACTTCCACATTTAATTTCAACCCTCTAGGTGATTAGGGGTCTACAGTCAAGTTTGTGGAGTTTGCAGGGAGTTTAGAAGTGGTTTGAATTTCTAAAAGGTGGGTCCCGATTCTAATCCTCTAAGATAGTCAAAGGAAAAGCCTAAGGCTAGATCCTAAGCACTAAAAGAAGAAGAGAAGACCTCATAAAAAAATGAGGTCAACAAATGGACCCCCAATAGGTGTGGTGAGCTGACGGAGCACACCGCGCGTATTGGTGTTGGCCGAAGCGATCAACGAAACCAATCACGGATGTCCAAGTAACAAACTTAGGACGAAGTAGAAGAGCTTCCGTCGGGGAGTGTCGAGTATATCTCTAAGGCTGGAGATTCTCGAACTCTCGGCGGGGAAAAGGAAAAGGAGGTGAATCCCAAATCACATGATTTGGGAGAATTTCGATTTAGATTTTATTTTGTTTCATGTTTAAGTCATGATGTGTGAGTTTAGATTTCAATTTGGAGTTTTAATTTAGATTGAAGTTTGTCGAAGATTAATTTGAAGGGATTTGATTTAAAATGAAAATTGGAATTTTGAAGTTTTAGATGTAACATCTTCAACCCCAAAAGAAGATCGAATCGATTGGATTGGATCATTACAATGAGGAAAGATCTCAGAGTAATGCGGTATTGGATGTAAAATCCTTAACCTCAAGAGTTTGATTTTGATGTATTTCGGTGCAATAGGGAAAGAATCCTAAAGCAGTGCAGTCTTGGATGTAAAATCCTCGACCCAAAAGTTTGAATTTGATGTATTTCAGTGCAATAGGGAAAGAATCCTAAAGCGATGCGGTCTTGGATGTAAAATCCTCGACCCAAAAGTTTGAATTTGATGTATTTCGGTGCGATAGGGAAAGAATCCTAAAGTAGTGCGGTCTTGGATGTAAAATCCTCGACCCAAGAGTTTGAATTTGATGTATTTCAGGTGCGATAGGGAAAGAATCCTAAAGCGATGCGGTCTTGGATGTAAAATCCTCGACCCAAGAGCTTGAATTTGATGTATTTCGGTGCGATAGGGAAAGAATCCTAAAGCGGTGCGATCTTGGATGTAAAATCCTCGACCCGAGAGTTTGAATTTGATGTATTTCGGTGCGATAGGGAAAGAATCCTAAAGCGATGCGGTCTTGGATGTAAAATCCTCGACCCAAAGCTTGAATTTGATGTATTTCGAGTGCGATAGGAAAGAATCCTAAAGCGGTGCGGTCTTGGATGTAAAATCCTCGACCCAAGAGTTTGAATTTGATGTATTTCGAGTGCAATAGGGAAAGAATCCTAAAGCGGTGCGGTCTTGGATGTAAAATCCTCGACCCAAAAGTTTGAATTTGATGTATTTCGGTGCGATAGGGAAAGAATCCTAAAGCGGTGCGGTCTTGGATGTAAAATCCTCGACCCAAAAGTTTGAATTTGATGTATTTCGGTGCGATAGGGAAAGAATCCTAAAGCGATGCGGTCTTGGATGTAAAATCCTCGACCCAAAAGTTTGAATTTGATGTAGGTTTGATGTGAGATCTGGAAAGATCGAATTTGAGATTTGAAATTTGACTGAGATTTGATTTAAGATCTGGAAGATCGAATTTGAGATTTGATAGAGATTTGGAATCTGGAAAGATTGAATTTGAAATTTGATAGAGATTTGGAATCTGGAAAGATTGAATTTGAAATTTGGAAGGATGAGTTTGAACTCGGTTGAAATTTGATTTAAGATTTGATTTGAAATTTGGAAGATCACATTTGAAATTTGATTGAGAATTTGATTTAACATTTATGTTGATTTTGTTTATCTTTTAATGATTCAAATTTTATTTTATCGTTTATTTAATATTCATGTGAATTTGGTGTTTGTCATTTTTCTTTTAGATTTTTTTTTAAGGAAAGTTTTCTTTTATTCTTTTTTTTTTATTCCTTTTCGTTTCTTTGTTCGAAGTTCATTTAACTTTAACGGCGTTTCCCAATCAATTTGCACAAAAGAGGTGAAGGCCAAAAATGTGACATGGTCACTTTCATTCCAATCATGTAGAAGATACATCATACATCTTGATACGGAATATATTTCATACAATCCATGTAAACTCAAAACGGATCGTGTATGATCTTTGTCGATCCATCCAAAGAAGCATCCGTCAAAAATCCATGTACGAATAGTGGGGTACATGGTCGATAACATCACCTTCCAAGCCATCCTTGGCGAGGATGCCGTATGGATGTACATTGGAGGTGTGATATTTTCCATGTAACTCGCGGCTCGTAGGTCGGAGGCTCTCTAGCTCCGGGTCCGGCTGGAAATGGTAAGGTGTCTTCCTGTCGTCCATCCTTCGAAAGTAACCGAGATCCGCTTCACCGGTACTCCCGGTATGCAATGCTTAGCGATATCCGCTCCGTTGCCCTTCGGTATCATGACGGAACCTACCGGTAAAGGTATCTTTCGCGGTCCTCGGAACTCACCTGGACCTGCTATCCGGAGGTCGGATCCGAACATGATGTTACACTCGCTCGGAAAGAGGCGTGCGAAAGGTCGACAAAGTCGTGGTGATCTATGTGTGGGGGTATGCGGTCACCCTTGTTTGTAGATGTTGATGATGCAGCTATTGGGTATGCAATCTGGCCGCGTACCCTCCATGTTATCAATCTCTTTACCATTCTCTTGATGACTAATGGCATCGGATCCACTTGCCGATGACGGAGTATTCCGGTGGGTTTCCCTTCTGTCCTCCGCAAAGTTGTAACGGCATCCACATTGTATTGTGATTCTTCCCTTCCACGGCATCCATCTCCGGGGTTCGAGTATGTGTTTTCCCTTAGGCGGCCCGCTCGGCCCATTCTTTTCAAATCCCGGATGCAATCCACGATTTCTTCTTGTTCATACTACGAGAATACGTACGTATGCAGCTCGAGGCCCTCCAGTATATTGATTCTTCCGCCTCTAATTCTCTCGAAGTATTCAAAGGTTTTCTTTTCGACATTCCGCATTCTCTCCAGCTCGTATTCGGAATGATCTGCGGATGGCGAGGTCCGGTGACATATTGTGGGATATAAGGTTCAATCCCTTCACGTTCTCACCGCATACCTTGGCTCCTCGGGGATGATGCCGTCGGGACATCCCCGGGGTTGCTTCCGCAACAAGGTCATGCGTTGCGGTGGTTCTATCCGGTGGCGTGGTAGCCTTCTTTCTTCGGTCTTTGTGAGATTTCCCGAGTTCTTTCGTTATCCTAGGAGCTGGCCTCCTTTCTTCGAGTTCCTGGTGAACCGGTGTCCTTGAAGTGTATGTACCGGCATTAGCAATCTGTCTCGTCGCGGCGGTCCGCGGCTAGTTTTGTTAACATCTTACGGATACGGCGATTCTTATTTCTTTGTTGCGTTGTCGTGAGAGTAGCTCTTCGAACTTCTTGAATCTCACGTGGGCGCGGCGGCGATAAGCTCGCCTTCTGCCGTAGCGACTACGGACTTCATTTTCTTATCTTCTTCGATGTTTGTCTTTCTTTTCTTGTTCGTTGGATTGGTGGCTTGGGCCACCCACTTTCATCACTCGTCCGTCCGGGCAGTTCTTCTCGATCAGCCGGGACCCGATCACTTTCCTCGTACTCGTAGGCTCGCCGGTGCGAAATCCGAGTCAATCTCGATTATCGCTCCATCCTTCACCCTCTTTTCATCGAGTGCGAGGCTTACGCCATTCTTAAAGTTCGGGACCAACCGCCCGTTCGACATTTCCCTGCGAAAAGACAAGGAAAAGGATCAGGGGCTGTACTAAGAACAAGAACATTAAGAAAATGTTTATTGAAGACACATTTTTTTCTTTTATTATTCTTATATTTTTAAACTTAACAGGAATGAGGTGGGATAAGATCAGGTAAGAGATTTTGATTTGGAAAAGAAAACAAGGAAAATTTCATTATCAGGATTTTATTTATTTTAGCACATTTTTGTCATTTTTGGGTTCGGACCCGATCATAAGTAATCACTTCACCCGTGCTTCTAGGGATGGAAAGTTCATTCCTTCGAAACATCGGGTAGCGTAATACTTTTTCAAGTATCGTCCATTGATCGGAAGCATATGTCGTTCTCCACGGCAATTCACTAGTTGGTAGGAACCTCCCGAGTATACTTGCTTCAACCACAAACGGTCCTTCCCAGTGGGTTCAAATTTTCCTCCTATCTTGCGGTGTGCAAGAATAGGTCTTTTGAGAACGAGAACTAAATCACCAACTTCGAAGGTTCTTGGGCGGACCGGTTTGTCATGGGCTTGAACCATCTTAGCTTGGTATAGTTCTAAATTCAGTTGCGCTGCAAGTCTTTTCCCTTCCGGGCTCTCTAATTCTTCGAGTCGTAATTTGGCGTTCTCTTCGTTGTGATTTTATTTGCAGCTGCAATTCGAGTGAAGGAAGCCGAACCTCTAAAGGTAACACTTGCCTCGGACCCATACACCGGAGCGTAAGGTGTAGCTTGCGTAGGAGTTCTGAAGGTTGTCCGGTAGGCCCATAAGGCTTCTAACAACTTCTCGTGCCAATTTCTCTTATTATCGTCCAAGGTTTTCTTTAAGATTTGAACGAGAGTTTATTAAAAGCTTCAGCTAGGCCGTTTGCTCTTGGGTAGTAAATTGTTGAATATCGCCGATCGATTCCGTGTCTCACGACAAAATTGTTGATTTGTGTGCTTCGAATGCTGACCCATTATCCGAGATGATTCCGTGCGGCACTCGAAACGGTAAACAACTTGGTTCTTGAAAAATTGTAGTACGTGATGTGCTTTCACTTCTCTAAGTGGAGCTGCCTCTGCCCACTTGGAAAAGTAATCGTAGCCGCAAGAATGAAGCGATGTCCTTTTGAAGATGGTGGTTCTATTGGACCCACTATATCCGTGCCCCGACATTCAAATGGCCACGATGCGATTGTCGGATGTAGCACATTTGGAGGTTGGTGTAGAACCACTCCGTGCACTTGGCACTGATGACGGCTCTTGGCGATTTTCATGCGATCGGTCATCATCGAGGGCCGGTAGTACCCTAGTCTTTTAATTTTCATTTTCATTTTCGGGCCCGGTCGATGAGCGCCACGGAGTCCTGAATGCACCTCCTTAACAATTTCACGGGCCTCGGACCCGCTTAGGCACCTTAGCCACATTTGATCGAAAGACCTTCTGTATAACGTATTGTTTACTAATGCGTAGGACAGAGTTCTTTTCTTGATCTGATGGGCTAGCGACCTATCGTCTGGTAGCTTTCCTGTTTGCAGGTAGTCTATCAATGGCTGTCGCCAATCTTCCGTGTTTTCTGTCACTGTTGCAACTGATCCTTTTTCCTTTTCTGATTTGTGTATTGTGTCTATGTCAAGCTGTGATAGGACCTGGCGTCCGTGAACTGACACGTCTACTGATTCATCTTGCAAATAGGCAAATTCTTTTGCGAGATGGGCTAGCGCATCTGCTAAAGCGTTTTCTTTTCTGGGAATTTTGTAGATTGTCACATTTGGAATCTGTTCCAACAACTGTATGACATACTGGAAGTATTGCTCGAGTCTTGGTTTTAAAATTACGTATTGTCCGTCGATCCGTTGAATGATTAATCGTGAATCCCCGTAGATGTTGATGTCCGTTATCCCCGATTTGAATGGTTAATTCCGGTCCCGTTATGAGGGCTTCGTATTCCGCTTCGTTGTTTGTACATGGTTCCGTCAGTGGTAGGAGTATCTTAACATCCCCCGCTCCGGTGTTATAAAGATTAGCCCGATTCCTGCCTTACGAGCACTTATCACTTGCGATTCTTCGTCTTTGTGCGCTGAAGATGCTCCGTCGAAATATAATTCCCAACGTCGATCATCAAGGTCTTCTAGGTTCATTATTTGTTCATCCGGCAAATCGTCATTGAGAGGCGATTCTGCCGCAAAGGGTGTCTTGCGAGGAAGTCTGCTAAGACTTGTCCCTTTACGGCACGAAGAGGCACGAAAGTTATATCGAATTGCGATAATATCATTGACCATCCGGCAAGTCCGCCGGAAAGCGTTGGACGAGTCATCAAGTATTGCGATGGATTAAACTTCGAGATCGGGTTGACCTTATGAGAAAGCATGTAATGCACGAGCTTTTGAGCGGCGAAGATCGGGGCCAAACAATGCTTTTCGATTGCGGGATACCTTACTTCCGTCGGCAGCAAACGACGACTTAGGTAATAAAGAGCATTTTCTTTACCCTCATCATTGACTCAGGCTAACAGGGCTCGAGAGAGTCGTCTAAAGTCGCGGTATAAAGTATTAGCGGTCTACCTGAGACTGGGGCTGCTAAGACAGGAGGTGTCATTAAATATTGTTTAATGTCCTCGAAGGCCCTATGGCATTTCTCTTCCCAAATAAATTTGGCGTCCTTTTTAACTAGTGCCGAGAAAGGCTGACACCTACTCGACGGGTTTGAGATAAAGCGTCGAAGATATGCCGGCTTCCTTGAAAAGATCGTAGTTGTTTTAAGGTTTTGGGAGGCGGCATTTCTAAGATAGCTTTAATCTTTCCGGGTCGATTTCAATTCCACGATGTCGGACAACGAATCCTAAGAATTTCCCGGAGGTGACGCCGAAGGCGCATTTTAAGGGATTCATCTTAAGGTTAAATTGTCTTAATCGTTCGAAAACAATTCTCAAATCATACAAGTGGTTGTCCTTTACTTTGCTTTTGATGACCACATCGTCCACGTAGCATTCGACTTGATTATGGATGAGATCATCAAAAATTCTTGTCATTGCTCTCTCGGTAGGTTGCTCCTGCGTTCTTCGATCCGAATGGCATCACCGTGTAGCAATATACTCCGATCGGCGTTCGAATGTCGTAAGCTTTTCATCTTACGGAGCCATTTTTATCTGGTTGTATCTCGAAGATCCATCCATGAATGAGAATATTTCATGTGTTGAAGCGATGTCGATCATTAATTACGGGATCGGTAGAGGGAATTCATCCTTTGGACATGCCTTGTTTAAATCTCTCGAAATCCACACAAATTCGATCCGACCATTCTTCTTCTCGATTGGTACCACGTTGGCTAACCAAGTTGGGTATTGTTCTTCACGGACAAATTTAGCGTCTATTAGCTTTTTAACTTCGGCTATGACTTGTTGTTCGATTTCTAGACGCATTCTTCTGGGACCTTGTCTGACTGGGACGGAAGTAGGATCCACTCCTAGCTTATGGACTGCGACCTCTGGAGCTAATCCTGGCATCTCATCGTAGCTCTAAGCAAAACAGTCTTTAAATTCCATTAATAACTTGATTATTTCTTCTGAGTCTTCTTTATTGAGTAAGGAGCTAATAAAGGTAGGTCTAGGCTCTTCGCTAGTACCTAAGTTAACTTCCGTTAATTCATCTATCGTAGATTTGATTTCTTCTTCGAATTCGGTGGAGCGTCTCCAATGTGTAAATCTTCGAGTTCGTCCGTAGTTTCCATGCAGCTTTTCGCAAGTGACAACCAAGCAAAATTCGGTATCATCAGCCGATCTCTCGTGCCGAATCCGAGACCATGTTTTGAGTTGGGTGGACGACCGGAGTTATTCCATAAATTTTCAAAACGTTGTGATTGACCTTTTGTCCATTGTCTAGGTAAGAAACCACGCTGAATTAAATTTTGAACACAGGGAGAGTACCACTCAAAAGGCAATTCCATTAATTCGATGAAGTAGCATCTTCAAGTTGTACATTATTTTCAGTTTTGGAGGAAGAAGCACCACGGTAGAATTTGATGGGTTTTGCACCACCGCTACGTACCTCTTTGACCTCCATACCCTCAATCTTATTAGAATGGATCGGGGTCAGGGTCATAGTATGTACATAGTGGTTAATCTTCTCGTACATCGATTTATATTCTTCGTTTCTTTCATCTTCGATAGGGATTTCGAATTGCGGCTTCTTTCGACTTATTGTCGTCGCTTCTTGTTTGATTTCTTTTTCTTCTTCGGAACTATCTTCCCAATCAACATTGATGGTTGGTTTCCTCCGTCCAATCGTCCTAACGTCTCTACCACGACCTCGTCCCCGGCCTCGACCTCGGATGCGAGTTGTGGAGAAACCTTCACCATCTCGCCGTAAGGGAGTGGTGAGTGACTCGTTGGACTAGAACTTCGAGTTCTTCGTTGTCCCGAACTTTCTTTGCTTCATTTGTTATGGTATCTCCGGAGAAGATCGTTTTCTTCGGTGGTGCATAATAAGTTGCATCCTCGTGGATTCCAATTTCATGTACGGAGAATGGTTGTAAGTCACCTTTGATGCACTCGTTCCCCTCCATCGTAGTATTTGATGCACTCGATGCAGAGATGATGGTACCATCTCGTTTTCATGTATCCATGGTCGGCCCGAGTAGAGCATTGAACGATGTTTCGAATCAATTATGTGAAATTTTGCGGTTGTCTTTGCTAAGTCACCGGTCTTCATTAGCGGTGTTATTGAGCCGAGGGCTCTTTCTCCTTTACGGTTGAATCCTCTTAATAACATTTTGTCCGCCTCGAGCTCGCGAACATCAATTTCCAAGTATGCTAGCGTTCGAAGATTCATTATATTGATTGATGCTCCTGGATCCACCAATACTGCGGAGAGCGTAAACTTCCCAATTGTAACTCGAAATGTACAACGGTCGGTTGTGATCCGATCGTTCCAAGTAGTAGGTCATCGTCCGTGAAGGTAACACCTCGTTGTTCCTTTAACGAGCAAACCTCATCTAAGGAATCTCCGGCCATTTGAGCTAAGCAAATTTACGGATCAAGTAAGGCCTTGATCGAGCTTCTCTCATCTCCTTTGATAAGATGAGAGCATCGTAGATGCTCGGTTGGTTGGTAGTTTCCTAAGATGGGCTAGCACGTTATAGTCCACTTTGTTTTCATGTGTTTCTGCTTCTTCTCGAATGGGTATTTCTTCTGTCGGGGTTGGTTCTTCTTGAACAACCACCTGCTTTCCTTTGTCCTTTGGACCCATTCTCGGAGGTAGAACTTTTCCACTCCTTAAGTTGACTTCTGTAATTTCTTCTGAATCTATTGTTGAGCTTGCCGGCGTCTCTTCTTGAATCGGAATGACAGGCTCTTCCGGATTAGCTTCAGAGTCTGAAGGCTCTAACTCTATCGTGACTGGAGCTCCTCGAAACTCGCAAATAGATTCGTTGCTTGTTGAACTCTCGTAGCCTCCTTGATGGATGTCTTCTTCATTATTTTGCTTGTCGAGATCGTGTATGATTTGAGAATTGTCGTTGGTATCGAAATCGATATCCGGATTATCGTTTGTTACGTAATCGTTAGAAACGATCAAACGTAGCCAACACCATCACCCTTATCATTATATGATCCCACCGAAGTGAGCGAGATAATCATACAGAGTCGGGGGTTCGAGGGATTTCTCCCCGAATCGAAACAACTATCCTAGGATAAGCGGCCCCTAGTCTAGCCTTAGGTGTCTCGGTCTTCTCTTCTTCGTCAATTTTCTTCTTTTCTTCAATCGTCTCTGTTGAGGTGGTTCTTCTATCGCAAGTGATAGTACTGGCTTAACGGGTTTCAAACTACGAATTGAAGCTCGCACCGAAGCGGTTTGGATGCTTGTCTAAAATCTTTTCGAAGACCTCGTCCAAGCGGTAGTCCATCCATCGTCGGTCGTATAGGGATCTATCGGAATGATGGGATCGATCGAGACAACATTGACGGAACCTCCTTTCGGGGTTCCTTCATGTACTCCTTCGGGATCGTTATATTCCCTTTCGAAGGTTGTCATTGAGCCGACTTTTGAAGGTAATGCAATCTTCTATTTTGTGCCCGAGCATCCGGTGGTAAGGGCAAAAGTTGGGATCACCTTTCTTGTTGACTTCCTCCGGTCTTTTAGGCTTCGGTAGTTGGAAATCTGGAGTCTTCATCAAACTACGGAACATTTTCGGCCATCGCTTCATTCTTGAACGGATATTCTCCGCTCAAAAGCTCTCTTAATGTACGTTGCGGACGAGGTGGTTGTTGATACTGCGGAGATGAGCTGATAGCTGGGCCGGGGTTCGTTGGTAATTCGTTGTGGTTGCTTGCGGTCGTTACGGTGGTATTTGCATCGGTTGCTTGCCTTTGTCAACTGCTCTGCAACGATCCCGGATTTCTTTTCAAAAGTCTTTACAGGCTTTTGTTTATCTGTTTTATCGGTGAAACTTAATTGCTTTGCCTCCTCTTGCAAGCTTCCGGCCTTGCTTAACAACTTCTCGAAAGTCTTAATAGTAAATCCCTTGAGGAGAAGTGCTATCGGGCCATGGATGCTTTTAAGTAAAATGCCGATCGCATGTTGTTCTTGCGGTTGTGGTTCACACTTCATGCTTAAGTTCCTCCATCGAAGTATGTAATCCACCAAAGTTTCATTCGGCTTTTGTTTCTCTACCACTAAATCACCTATAGTGATGTGGTGCTTGAGCTCCGACAAATCGCTTGATGAAGAGGTTCTCTAGCTGCGAGAACGTCTTCACCGAACCATTTGGTAATTCCGCATACCGGTCGAAGGCGATTCTCGACGGACTCGTCGACGAACCGTCGGAAGAGTAATGCATCGCTCCCGCCGGCATTGCAACAGCCGGCACGAAAGTGTGCCACATGCTTGTCGGGGGTTCCCGGTTCCGTCGAAGGTCTTGAATAGAGGTGGTACGAAGCCTTTCGGGTATTGGACAGCGTCGAATTCTTCTGGGTAAGGTCTACCCGTCCGAATGGATGTCCCGCTCTTTGATTGTGCTAAGGCTTCTCGCACCTGCTGTTCCACCAAGTTCTTGATATCCTTTTCAGGAATCATACTTTGTGTTGCATCCTTCTTTAATTGATCATCCCCGTTGACGGATGTAATCTCCTTTCCTCCGTCTACAATGTGAATGACTTCCGGGGGTGTTTCCCTTTGTGGTTGTACTTGACTCTGGAGAGTGGCCAGAGCTACGGCCATCTCTTCCATCCTTTTCGCCATTTGAGCGATCGTGTCGTCTTTTCCCGAAGTCGCCTTCTCATCGGTTCGGCTCCTCTCTTCTGCGGCTGCAGGAGCACCTTGCGAAGGCTGCTCGAAGCTCGTGTCTCAACCATGTTGATTTCTCGCGTATTCGTCGTCCATGAATTCCGATGAATCAATCTCGTCTCCGAACTTTTCTTCTCTTTCTTTTGCCAATCGTCGGATATCGGTTCTCAACTTTTCCATGGCATCTTCTAGCGGGGCTTTCCGTGTGTTTTCGTGGTTGTCGTGCGATAGGCTGCCGGGTCCCCTTCTCACGAGTCCCCTTCATCGCGGTAGCACTTTCTTCGATTCGAGTCTCCTGGCGAGACTTTCTTTCTCGAGCTGCTCGTTTCAATCTCAGCCGCCCGGTAGTGGGACGCCATACCATCCTTCGGCGGCAGAAGGTCTAGGACCGGATGGTCACATCGGCCAAATGTCGGAAGGTGGTATCCTCCCTAATCCGTAATCTCGAGACGACAACGGGCGGACTAGCCTTCATTCTTTTACTTGGCTTTTCCGTCATGATGGCGGGTTCTACTCGGTGCCCAAGACGGGATTTGGCGGCACCCGCCCTATCCTTCGTAGAATTTCGATACGGGGCGGTTTTCCTTCTTTGCTAACTTTTCTACCAAAGTTTGCAGTCGAGCAAACGGCGTAGTTCTAGTTCTTTTCTTGCGGCTATCGTTGTAATATGCGGGCTGTGGTAATGTGGCAGCAATCTTGCGAATATTTTCTTCATCTTCTGCGGTGGAGAGGGGATGAAACCTGCTTCCTCCCAAGAGTGGTATGTATTTAGGCAGCGGTGTATATTCTGGCAGTTCTGGAATTTCCTCTAGGAAAGAAATTTCAGCAGCTACGGCTTCTCTAGCGATCCTTCTACTTCGTTTCTTCTTTGGGTCCTTGTCGGCGACGGAATCTTTGAGCCGGACCCGATTTCGAAAACGAAGGTCTTACGAGAAGATCCGTACCCTCCACGGTAACGAGTCCATCATAATTCCGGATTTCTTTCCCCTTTGATTTGGCAAAAGTCGGGGTAGGTGCGAAACAACTAGACCAGGTGGGGGTAGAGATAACGGTCCTTCTATGGACATCGGTACTCCTCTTAGTCGGGATCCTTTGCGAGAGGAGGGAATTCTTGGGTCGACCTAAGGTTGAACTCGAGCAGCGGCTCCTCGGCTTCGGATACCTTGTTCATCGGTGCAAAGAGGGAGACGTCGGTGATCTTGACGTTCGTATTTTCAAATCCTTGTCCAAATCGGATGATTCCATTGTCGGGCAGACTCATCCTTATAGACGGCGAGGTCCGATCCATTGGTAAAAGAGAAAATCGGTTTCGGGGCTTCCATTTCGCAGGGTAGATTCCGGTTGTCGGTCCCGAGTTATGCTTCTTTTCTTTAGGACGAAAAGAAAGGAATTGAAAAGAGTCCGAACTCATTCTTGTTCATGTATTTATAAAAAGGAATCACTTATTAAAAGAATCACTTTTTAGAGGGTTTGTTTATTTAGAACGGAGTGTTCAAAGGTGTAGAGAAGGTAAGGAATCTGAATCGGAGTTGGAAAGGAAAAGAGAGTCTTAAGCAAGACTTCTCGACTCGAAGGATCACTCCTAAACTAACACCTATTGGGGTCCACCCCACCTCAGAAATGAGGTAAAAGGATCTCGGAACCTCTCCGTTTAGGGGTGTCTAAACGAGTGGCTCCTAAATCCGAGAGAATGTTGGTTATACTTGTTCAAGGTAGAAATGAACATAGTATCCCAACGGAAAGAAGGGTAGTTTTGATCCATAAGGGACATGGATGCACTACCGATTTTTGAAAGCGTAATTGTTCGATTAGAATGGAGAGAGGAATTGTCCCGGCGGAGTCGCCAGAAGTTGTCGGCATATTTTTAGGTTGAGTGTTGTATATATTTTTTTAAAAGGGGTCGCCTACAGAAGTTGTCGGCGAATTTTAAATTTAATTTAAATATAGATATAATTTAGAAAGTAGTATTTGATTTTGAAAATAATTTTAAATTTGAAGATTTTAAGATATGAAATCAAGCCGATCTCACATCCCAAATAGTTTATATAAACGAGCACCGCATCACAAACCGTGTATCTATCCCTAAGGATAAACACACTCGCTTGATGGTGGGGCTCGGTTAAATAAACTAGAAGATTTGTGACATCCGTTTGGTCTGCGAACCAATTTTATAAGCCAGACAAATTCCCCAGCTTAATATGAAAACATTAAACGAGGTTTATATTACACAGGTTCTTTAAAATTCCCTATAAGGGCAAGCCCCTATAGTTAATTACATCTTAAGTGACGGGAATCACCTAAGAAAACTCTCGATAATAATCAATAATTCTGCTCTCAAGAATTTCAAAGTTTAAGTTTTCAAAGGATTGAATTTTTGAATCTCAATAGGGAATGGATCAAGTTTGGAACATTTTATTTTGGGAATTCAAAGGAAGAAAAGTAGGAGAAATTACAGATTCGAAGCGAATTTCGATAATCTCCCGACTATCCTATTGTTTGGCTTGGATTTAGGAAAGTCCTAATGTTCATTTAATGTTTTAATCTTGCTAATTTTAGTTAATTAGGGCTTATATTTATATGATAGAATCATACAAATAGCCTGGAAGATATGAGGGTTTATGTCGTATCGGACGACTACCTCAGAATCCTAAGACCGGTTAGGGCTTAATTTGCAATGCAAATGCCTAACGAAGAGTTGAGGATTTATGTTGCACTAGGCAAACTACCTCGAAGTCCTATGGCTTTGTTGTTTAATTCTAGGAAAGTTTTGCTGAAGTAGGTTCAAGTTTTGTCGACGACGATGGCCGTGCTTGCCCACCATGCTCCGAGCTCCTTGTTGTTGCGAGAGGTTTAGTTTTAGAAGTCATAAATCGGGAGATGAGAGAAGTGTTTGGTTTAAGGAAAGTCTTAATTTCCATGTGTTTTTAACATTTTAATTAAAACGGATCTTAAAGTTGATTAAACGGAACCGATTAAGATCCCGCGGTTCCGTCATCCCGACACCGTTATTTTCATCGAATTCACTTAGTCCAGATGAATTTGCTAAACTCAACTAAGTGAGTTCCGCACTTTCATTTGGACCGTGGGAAATCCCGTTAGCAACACGTGGGTTACATCATCCGAGGTATTCCCGATCATTCAATGAGACGTTTTAATTTAGTTGTAGTTGTAGCTTTGTTGTTCTGTTTGTGATTAAATTTTGAGTTGTCTTATATTTTGAAATGTTGTGGAGGTAAATTTTATCTTGTAGTGTCTTTTAATTTAGTTATGGGTTTCAGTTTTAGTTTCTGTCCTAAAGGTGTAGGTTTTCATGCAACTGTTGTTTATCATGCAAGAAAGTTAAGTGCGATGCGATTAAATAAATTGCAGTAAAGTAAATTGCAATAAAATAAAAGCGTACTCGGAGGGTCTTCCCGTCATCCCAAGCTGCACTTAAAACACGGTTAGAATATTTAAGCAAGTTCCTAGGTAAAGCTAAGGTAAGGGTTAGGGTTTTCTACCAAATTCCTAATCCTATAGCTAGTCATTTCCTATGACGTCTAGGTTCCTTGTGTTTTTAGTTTGAAGACGATTTTCTTCATCAAATAACGATTAAGTTCAATTGTTCTTATAAATATCCTATCATATTGAGGAAGTGCTTAAGAAGAATCCTAAACATCTTTTCAATATTTCTAGGATTATTTTAAGTCCAAGAGAATTTAATTATGTAAATGAATCGATCGTCCGAGGTTTTCAAGTTTGTTAACCTCGCTCGGTGAACTAGGATATTTGAATGTCCTATAAGTGAAGTAACATCTCATTTAATACTCCATTTAGGAGTTATGATAGTAAAAGCTCCTAAGGGCAAAATGATATTTAATGATTTGTGATTCAAATTTAAGTTCAAATTAATGATTTAAGTTTGGAATAGTGTTCAAGTTATCTTAGATTTATTTTTGAATTCTTCATGTCTTTATATTTAATTTAATTTAATTTAACTTAATTTAATGTGATGTGGTTTAATTTAATTTAGTTTAACTTAAGTTAATTTAATGTAATATGATTTAGTTTAATTTAATTTAATTTAATTTAATTTAATTTAATTTACTTTTTAATTTAATTTAATTTAATTTAATTTAATTTAATTTAATTTAATTTAATATAATATAATTTAATTTAATTTAATTTAATTTAATTCAATTTAGTTTGGTTTGATGTTACATTAAATTAATTTGATTTAATTTAATTTTTAATTTAATTTGATTTAATTTAATTTAATTTTATTTATTTAATTTAATTTAATTTAATTTTTAATTTAATTTAATTTAATTTAATTCTTAGTTTAATTTAATTTTTTAATTTAATTTTTTAATTTGATTTAATTTAATTTTATTCATTTTAATTTTAATTAAAGAGTTCAATTATTTAATTTTAGTTTAATGATTAAGTCTTTCAATGTTTTAAATTTGAATTATCATTTTGATTAAGAATTAAACATTAATGAAAAGATTAATTTAGGGATTTTTTAAATTAAAGAATAAATCTCTTCCTAATAATATCCCTATTTTAATAATTCCAATTTTATTATTCTTCCAAATTTAATCAATTATTTAATTAAAGTTTAATCATTTTAAATTGCTTAATGGGTTTCTACCCTTTAGTTATTAAATTTCAATCATCCAAATCAGATTAGGATCAAATATTTTACCTATTAATTTTATTAAGCCTAAAGTTTTAATTAAAGGGTTAAGATTTTAATTACCATTTTGCCCTTCAAGCCTAATAATTTCATAACTCACTAAATTGAACTCAAATGAACTTGAAATTTTTATGTGACTTCACTCATATGTCAATAAAGACATTAGAGGAGAAAATGTGATTTTTCTGTATTTAATTTATTTATATAATTATTTTTGGTAGAAAATAGAGATTTCCAAGGAAAATTTAATAACATAACCAAGGAAAAGTTTCTGTCCTTAAGAAAATTATGGGACATTCCTAATGACCAGAGGACCACTTGGACCAAATTTTGTGATTTTTTAAATTATATTTTATTTATTAGAATTATTTTAAGTTCTGGAGTATTAATTAATTTAAAAATAAAATAAATGTTGAAAAATGAATTTTATGTTTTTCAAAAATCTCTCTGATATCAAGGAAACCAGAGAAGCAAATTTTGCAATTTTTTTATTTTTCTATGATTTATTATAATTATTTTAGTGAAAATGCTAGAAAATACATTTTTTTAATTTTAAAATTACCCTAGAACTTTAAAAATTAATATCTCACCAAATAGGCCTAAGAAAAATATGGGGTTTGTTCCTAAGTGATTAAAATTCAAAATGTGACATTTTGGTGAATTTTATTATTTTTGTGATTTTTATTATTTTTTAATTATTAAAAATATTAAAATAATATTAAAAATCAACTTTTTTAGAAAATTGAAATTTTAATTTTCTTAAATTCCCCTGATATCAGAGAGGCTCTAAAACCAATTTGGTGAATTTTTGAAAGGTATTTTGAAAGTTATGAATTTTTAAAGTTTAAAATGACTAAATGGCTTAATCAACCCAATTAATAGGGCTAACCAAGTCCAATTGACTTCAAACTTTTATGGTGGGTTCCTCTGATCCTAAAGGTCAGTGGAGAATTGATTTCAAGTCAATTTGATCTATGGTTAACTCTAATTAATTAGAGACCTATTTTGAGTGTTTAAGCCAATTAGGGTTATTTAAAATGAACTAACTCAAAACCTATTTTTCCTAGGGTTCTCTAGTCATAAGGAACATCACCAAATTTTCCTATAATTTATTTCACAACATGCTATTTATTGGAATTAAAATACTCAAAACAGTGACATGAATTTGAAAAATCAATAACTCTTCATAGGGATGACCTCGACTTTGGAAAATTCGGGGAATGTTCCCAAATTCAGAGGCTTCAAAAGCCCTATGGTCTCATGCCATGGTGAATTGTATACATGCATGGAGAATTAAATGTATGCAGAGAGTAAATAAATTATAAAAAATAAAATACTTGATGAAATTAAATGATTTCTTTTCCACATTATTCTCCTCCGTTCACCGAGCAAGAGGGTATTTTTATTTTATTTTTATGATTTTCCTACACAAAGTTATGAATTTTTGAAGTTTAGGGAATTAAATAAATAGAAAATACCCCTAATTTTCTACTTATCCACGCGGCGCCGGCGAAACATCGGCGGCTCCGAAGGGATACGTGTCGCGCCGTGATTGGGAGCCGCCATCCGAGTCGGCCCGTCCCGGGGCCCGCCGTATCGTTCCGTCTCCTCATCCGGAGCGATCCTGGCCGTCCGTCCGCGCGTGTATTAAATGGACGGCATCCGTTCATCGTCCCCAAGTGTCCTCACCCGAGAGCCGTCCACACTAAATCCCTAATATCTCACTCGATACTCAATGGATTTTCATGTTCTTATGCTCTATGGATTCATCTTGAAGAGACGAACACATCTATACGGTTATCATGCATTGAAATTAAAGCATTTGAAATGGAGAATCTCCAGAAGCTCGGGATGAAGAATTAGCTCATACCTTTGCTCAGAGAAGTGTGGCTTCGATCCGAGAGTTGTTGCACCTTCGATTGGATCCTAGCGAGCTCCGGATGAAGTCTCCCGGTCGCAGTGAATTGTCTCAGGTTGGACTTCGACCACGGCCGATCACAAAGCTTGGAGGCTGGAGCAGCCGGGTGGCTTCGGAGATGGGGCTTTTGCTCGGTGGACACCTTCTCTTGGTCCGGTGAAGGTGTAGGACCAATCAATTTGAGGATTGATCCACTGTGGAGAAATGTCCTGGTTTTGGGTGGAATTTCAGTTGAGAAATTGGATTTTGTCAGTGGGGATTAGGGCAAATTGACACTGGGGATCAACTGCTCTAAGGGTGGAGAAGGGTTTGGAACAATTTTGGCAGAGTTTCGGCAAGGTTTGTGCAACTCTTCTTCATGGCCGTGAGGGGTGGTGTTTAAATAGGAGAGGGTGGAGGGCCTCCGGGGAGAGTTAGGGCTTTGGATCGACTGCTTAGGTCAAGGAAGAACGAGCCATGCTATCCATTTGGGTTGAGACAAGTCGACGAATGGAGAATTTCAATGTTGGCTCACATGTGAGCTTTCGGCCATGGTGTTTTCCCGGCGGCTGGCCGGCCGAGCATGGGTCACCCTCGGGTTCGGGTGGGTCGGGGCTTGATGTTTGTGAAGGCGATTGGTGGCTGCCATGTGTAAAGGGTTTGAATCAAAGTGGAATGGGGTAAGGGTGTATTTTGGCTCAAATTGGTCAAATGCATGGATTGGGCTAGGTGCACCTTCCCATGGCTAGTTTGGGCTGAAGATAAAGTGGTTTAGGTCAGCATAATTAGTGGGGAAGGGTCACCATCCAAGTACAATTAAGTTTAAGCAAGGTTTAGTGGAGTCATGAAAGTGGCTAATCCCTTTAATGGAATATGGAAAGGGCCTCCTCCTCTTGCCATCTTGGGTATGGTGAGGTGGAAAGTAGATCCCATGGCTCTCATGTGGCTCATGCATGGCTTCATGGCTCATCTTTGGCTTGGGAAAAGTTTAGTCAACTTTCATGAGGAAGGATGTTGAAATTTTTTATGGATTTAAGGAGAATTGTCATAAGGCTTGATTTGGATTTATTTGGTGATAGATTTTAGAACTTAGGAAGTGTTTTAAATCAAAGGGATGATGAGAGGAATTTCATGTGGGCTTTGTTATGGACTTTGGGCTTTTGAATTTGTCTTGGATGGGCCTTTTAAGAAAGTGGGCCTTTGAATTTTAAAATGAATTTTAGGATGGAATTTTAGTAAAGGCTTGGGCCAAATAATTGTTGAGTTTGCTTTAGGGATGTTTCATGAGTAATTTGAAATAGATTTAAGGTGGTTTGGGTTTGAATTGGGTGAGTTTGGGTTAGGTTTGGGTCATGGGTCCAAATTGGGCTTTAAGGCCAAAAGTGAAATTGGATTCAAATGCCAATCAAATTAGACTTGGATTTGGTCTAAATTGGTGTTGGGAATGTTGAATTGAAGTTTAGAATTGAATTGGACCAGAATTTGGGTCAATTGGGTAAGTTTGGTTTGACATTGGGTTCACTTAGGGTTAAAATGGGTCAAATTGGGGGTTTTGACAAAAGTAGGGTAAATTGGCAAAATTGGCCCATGGTGTAGTTGAACAAAATGAAATTGGGAATATTTGGGATTTTCTGGAATTTTCTGAATTTTTTGGATTTTTTGGCTAAGAGGGGTATTTTGGGTATTTGGAGGGTATTGGGAGGTATTTTTGGAATTTTTGGTATTTTTGGCTATGAATGATCAATTTGAGTGATGTGGAAATGTTTGGGAATGATTTTGGGGAATTTTGGGTAATTTGGAAATTTTTGCAAATTTTGGGTAGTTTCAAGGGCATTTGGTAGGTTAGGCGGGTGTAAGGTCCCGGGGGTCAAAAATTGAAAATTTGGAAAATTGAAGATTGGGTGAATATAAGTGGAATAAAATCATTTTGGTTGAGCCATGAAGCCACATCAAGCCCATATGAGCCATGAAGGGACTCATTTGAGGCATTCACTATGTTGTTCCTAACCCTCTTAGCCAAGGGCTTAGGGGTTAAGGACCATCCATGTGAATCACTCACATGAGTCAGGAGGTCAAGTTGGGTATGGGTGTGTTTTTAGGAAGTGTGTGAAAGTGTAGTGTGTAGGTGTAGTGTGTGTGCAAGTCAACCCTTCACTGGACCAGAGCCACCCGAGGCGGTCCTAAGGCCAAAGAGTCCTATAGGAACTCATCCTTTAAACTTCCACATTTAATTTCAACCCTCTAGGTGATTAGGGGTCTACGATCAAGTTTGTGGAGTTTGCGGGGAGTTTAGAAGTGGTTTGAATTTCTAAAAGGTGGGTCCCAATTCTAATCCTCTAAGATAGTCAAAGGAAAAGCCTAAGGCTAGATCCTAAGCACTAAAAGAAGAAGAGAAGACCTCATAAAAAAATGAGGTCAACAAGGCCGTCTAAGAGAAAAGACTTATTCGGAACCCCGGAAATGGATGCCAGGGAAAGGAAGAGTCACAATACAATGCGGATGTTGCTATAACTTCGTAGAAGACAGAAAAGGAAATCCACCAGGGATACTCCGTCACGGTGAGGTGGATCCAATGCCGAGAATAATTAAAAGAATCTTGAAAAGAATGATAACGTGGAGGGTACTGCCAGCAGACTGCATACCCAACAGTTGCATCATCAACATTTATCAGGAGGGCGACTGCATACCTTCACACATAGACCACCATGACTTTGTCAGACCTTTCTGCACAGTTTCGTTCGTCAACCAATGCAATATCATGTTCAGATCTGACCTCCGGATAGCAGGCCGGGGTAAGTTTCGAGGGCCGGTGGAGATACCACTTCCGGTAGGTTTCGTCATGATATTACAAGGAAATGGAGCAGACATCGCAAAACATTGTATACCGGGAGTACCGGTGGAGCGGATCTCCGTCACTTTTAGAAGGATGGACGACAGAAAGGCACCATACCACTTCCAGCCAGATCCATAATTGGAGAGTCTCCGACCCTACGAGCTGTGAGTTACATGGGAAATAACACACCTCTAATGCACATCCATGCGGCATTCCTGCCAAGGATGGCTTCGAAGGTGATTTTATTGACCGTGTATCTCATTATCCAGACATGGATTTAACAGACTCTTTTTGGATGGCTCAACAAGAATCATACATAGTCCGTTTTGAGTCATGGATTGTATGGGAAATATTTCAGATCGAGTTGTATGATGTATCTTCAACAATATTGGAATGAAAGTGACCATGTCACATTTTGCCTTCACCTCTTTTTGTGCAAATTGACTGGGAAATGCCATTAAAGTTAAATGAACTTCGAACAAAGAACAAAAAAGAAAAAGAAAATAAATAAGAACTCTCTTCCATAAAAATCCAAACATTAAAAAGAATTTCAAATCCACATGAACATCAAATAAACAAAGAAAAAAATGGGATAGTGAAAGGACAAACAAAACAAATCTAAAGCTCAAATTGAATTCCAAGTTTAGGTCCATCTTTTCAAATCCTCCAATCCTTCTTCAAATCAAGATCTATTCCAGACCTCCTTTGAAACCCTCTCTCGGGATGATTTCAGAATCACGAAAAATTTTCAATTTGATTCGGATGTCATGGGTTCGTACCCTTCGCCAAGTAATTAGACTTTAATTGATTCCCATGGGATATGGAGCACTTTCATATCTCATTTCGATCTCCAGCTAAATCCAAATCTCAGTAAAATTCTTCATAGTCAACAAAATCTTTCACAACCACTGCATAAACTGAATCTCAGCAAAAATTCCCCATGGACCTCAGCAAAATTTCCCTCAATCTCTGCATAAATAAATTTCAACAAAATTCTGCAATCTCAGCATTCGGGATAGGCTTCCGCCGTACTCCCATCTCAGCAATCTCAGCATTCGGGATAGGCTTCCGCCCTACTCCCATCTCAGCAAATCTCGACGATTCGGGATAGGCTTCCTCCCTACTCCCATCTCGAGCAAATCTCGACATTCGGATAGGCTTCCGCCGTACTCCCATCTCGGCATTCGGGATAAGCTTCCGCCCTACTCCCATCTCGACAGAATCTCGGCATTCGGGATAGGCTTCCGCCCTACTCCCATCTCAGCAAATCTCAGCATTCGGGATAGGCTTCCCCTACTCCCATCTCAGCAATCTCAGCATTCGGGATAGGCTTCCGCCGTACTCCCATCTCAGCAATCTCATCATTCGGGATAGGCTTCCGCCGTACACCCATCTCGACGAATCTCGGCATTCGGGATAGGCTTCCGCCCTACTCCCATCCCAACGAATCTCAGCATTCGGTATAGGCTTCCGCCCTACTCCCATCTCAAGCAATCTCGGCATTCGGGATAGGCTTCCGCCCTACTCCCATCTCGGCGAATCTCGGCATTGGGATAGGCTTCCGCCCTACTCCCATCTCGGCAAATCTCAGCATTCGGGATAGGCTTCCGCCCTACTCCCATCTCAGCAATCTCAGCATTAGGGATAGGCTTCAGCCCTACTCCCATCTCAACAAATCTCAGCCTTCGGGATAGGCTTCCACCCTACTCCCATCTCAGCAATTCTCAGCATTCGGGATAGGCTTCCGCCTTACTCCCTTCTCAGCGATTCTCAGCACTCGGGATAGGCACAGTCCTACTCCTTTCTCAGCAATCTCAAAATTTGATCCTCTCAGCAAGAAATTGAAATTAAAGCACTCTGCATTTCGGATAGGCTTTGCCCTATTCTTCCTCAGCATTTGGAACAGGTTCAGTCCTGCTTCCTTCTCAGCATACAAATGCATTCGGGTGGGCCTTAGCCCTACTCTTTTCTCCGTATAAAATTAAAATTGAAACTCAAATCGAAATTCAAACTCAAAATTAAAACTTGAAATAAAAAATGAAACGAATCTAAGATCCAATCTCTTAAAATCTTGTGATCTGAAATTCACCTCCTTTTTCCCCAGCGAGAGTTCTGGAATCTTCAGTCTTGGAGATTTACCTGATACTCCCCAGCGGAAATTCTTCTACTTCGTCCTAAGTTTGTCACTTGGAAATCTGTTTTGGTTTTGTTGATTTCTTTGGTCAACGCCAATACGCGCGGTGAGCTTGGTTAGCACACCACACCTATTGGGGGTCCATTTGTTGACCTCATTTTTGATGAGGTCTTCTCTTCCCTCTTTAGTGCTTAGGATCTAGCCTTAGGCTTTTCCTTTGACTATCTTAGACGATTAGAATTGGGACCCATCCCTTAGAAATTTGAACCACTTCTTGCCTCCTTGCAAACCCCACAAGCTTGATTGTAGACCCCTAATCACCTAGAGGGTTGAGATCAAGAGTGAAGGTTTAAAGGATGAGTTCCCTATAGGACCTTTTGACCTTAGGACTACCCTGGGTGGCCTGGTCTGGTGAGGGTTGACTTACACACTCACTACACTCATACTCTACACTCCCACACACACAATCCAAATCCTAAAACCACACCCTTACCTAACTTGACTCCTTCACTCATGTAGGTAATTCATATGGATGGACCTTAACCCCTAAGCCCCTGGCTAAAAGGGTTAGGAACAACATAGTGAATGCCTCAAATGAGTCCTCTCATGGCTCATATAGGCTTAATATGGCTTCATGACTCAATCAAAGTGATTCCATTTCACTCATATTTGATCAATCTTCATTCTTCCAAAATTTCAATTTTTGGCCCCGGGGACTTTACACCTATCAAACCTACCAAAAGCCCTTAAAATTGCCCAATCCTCCAAAATTTCCAAATCACCCAAAATTTCCCAAAATTAACCTTGAACATTTCCTCACCAATCAAATTGATCATCCCTAGCCAAAAATACCAAATATTACAAGAGTACCCCCCAATACCCTCCAAATACCCAAAATGCCCTTCTTAGCCAAAAAATCCAAAAAATCCAAAAATTCCCAGAAAATTCTTAAAAATCCCAAATATTCCTAATTTCATTTTTTCCAACTACACCATGGGCCAATTTTGTCAATTTATCCCACTTTTACCAAAAACTCCCAATTTAGCCCATTCTTATCCCAAATGAACCCAATGTCAAGCCAAATCTACCCAATTGACCCCAATTTTGGTCTAATTCAATTCTAAACTTCAAATTGATATCCTCAATATCAATATAGACCAAATCCAAGTCCAATTTAATTAACATTTGAGTCCAATTTCACTTTTGACCTTAAAGCCCAATTTGGACCCATGACCCAAACTTAGCCCAAACCAAACCAATTCAACTCCAATTGACCCCAAACCTTTTCTAAACCTTCCCTAACATCCCCACAAACAAAACACTAACATAATTTGTCCAAAATTTGGACCCAAACCCCACTCAAATTCAACCTAAAACCAAAAAGCCCAATTTTTGACCTAAACCCAAACCTAACCCAAATAAGCCCAAGTCCCAAAGCCAAAACCCAACCAAAGTTGAAACCTCTTTGAAACACTCCCATAAACATTTCCCAACATTAATTTTACATCAATTTCAACCCTAGCCCAACATTGGCCCAAATTAGCCAAATTTGACCTACATTGGCCCATTTACCAAATGAACCCAAATTCAACCCAATTCAATTCCAAACAACCTCAAATTTGCTTCAAATCATTCAAGACACATCCTTAAACTAAACTCAACATCTATTTGGCATGGCCCTTTGCAAAGTTCTTCATCTAAAAGCCCATTGCTAAACATAAAGGCCCACTCCCTTAAACCTTCCTAAAAGCCCACTTCTACCAAATTCAAAAGCCCAAATCAATCTAAAGCCCACGTGACACTTTCCCTCATCACACATTCAAATTAAAATCATTCCTAAAGTCCTAATTTATCAATTAAACAATTCCAAATCAAGCCTCATAACAATTCCCATCAAAATGCCAAAATTTACAAAATCCCTTTTTTATGAAATTAACCAAGCTCTTGCCAAGCCATAGGTGAGCCAAAGACAAGCCATGTACAAGCCATATGAAGCCATGGGATGTTTGACATGTGACCATACCCAAAGTAGCAAGAGGAGGGCCCCCTTTCTTAAACCTTCATTAAGCTTTTTAACCCCTTCCATGTTACACCTAAACCAAGATTAGCCACTTCACTTTAGATGGGGACTTCACCACCCCTTTCTAGCTGATGCAAATGATCCTCCCTCAGCCCAAATCAGCCATGGGGAGGTGAACCTAACCCAAAATCATGGCTTAGACCAAATCAAGCCAAAATGGCCTCTCCCCCGTGCCATTTTAATCCAAGCCCTTTACACATGGCAAAGCTCAATTGCCTACACAAAACCCCAGCCCTGACCCACCTGAACTTGAGGGTGACCCTTGCCTGCCGGCCAGCCGCCTGGATCGCCGGAAAACACCATGGCCGAGACCATGGGAGGGGCCAAATTTTGGAATTCCACCTTGCTGAGTCGCCTCACTCCAAATGGCCATTGCAGTACTGTTCTTCTCCTCACCGAGCAAGCTGATCCCAACCATTAAACCCCCGGGAGGCCCTCCGAGCCTCTCCTATTTAAACACCCCTCCTCTCGGCCAAGGGAGGTGCTGAACCAAACCTTCACCGAAACCCCGCCAAAATCATCCCAGACCACTCTCTACACATAGAGAACTTGATCCACACTAAAATCCCCCTGCCATTTCCTCTCTGTGAGCTCAATTTAAGAGTTGAAATCCAAGCCCAAAACCAGGACACTTCACCACAGTGAGTCAATCTTCAAATTGATTGACTTTACACCTTCACCAGACCAAGAGGAGAAGATTCCCAGCAAAAGCCCCCTCACCAGGCCAGCCATTGCTTCCAGCCTCCAAGCTTTGTGATCGGGCTTGGACGAAATCATACCTAGACGATCCACTAGGCCAAGGGACTTCATCTGGAGCTTGCTTGGACCCAATCGAACGTGACACAACTCTCAGATTGAAGCTTCACTTCTCTGAGCAAAGGTGTGGGCTCACTCTTCCTCCCGAGCTTGCAGAGATTCTCCATTTAGTTTGAGTCAATTTCAGTGCATGTTTACCGTATGGATGTGTTCGTCTCTTCAAGACAAATCCATAGAGCATAAGAACATATAAATCCGTTGAGAATCAAGTGAGAAATTAGGGTTAGAAGGTCGACGATCACGGGTTCGCACCAGTCGTAGACGATGACTGGGAGCCGTTGGATCGTGCGTGTATCGGATGGACGGCTCGGATCGCGTCGGACCAGAACATGTTACGTGAAAGGCGGGTCCCGGGACGGCTGAATCAGATGGCGGCGCCCAATCACAGCGCGACACGCACCCCCTTCAGAGCTGCCAAGGTTGACGCGGCGCCGCGTGGATAAGTAGGAAAATAGTCTATTTTTCTATTTATTTAATTCCCAGAACTTCAAAAATCCATAACTTTGTGTAGAAAAATCCTAAAAATAAAATAAAAATACCCTCTTACTCAGTGAACAGAGGAGAATAATGTGGAAATGAAATCAAGTAATTTCATTAAGTATTTTATTTTTAATGATTTATTTACTCTCTACATTATTTTAATTCTCCATTTGCATAGGGAATTCATACCATAGGGCTTTTGAATCCTCTGAACTTGGGAACATTCCCTTAATTTTCCAAGGTCAGAGGCCATCCCTATGAGAAGTTATTGATTTTCCAAGTTCATGTTACTGTTTTGAGTATTTTAATTCCAATAATTAGCATGTTGAGAAATAAATTCTAGGAAAATTTTGTGATGTTTCTTGTGACCAGAGGGACCTTGGAAAAATAAATTTTGAGATAATTCAGTTGGAACAACCCTAATTGGCCTAAACACCCAAAATTGAACTCTAATTAATTAGGGTTAACGACATATCAAATTAACTTAATAACAATTCTCCACTGTCCTCTAGGGATAGGAGAACACTACATAAAAATTTGAAACCAATTGGACTTGATTAACCCCACCAAATGGGTTGATTAAGCCTCTTAAGCAAAAATGGGTAAAATTAAACTTTAAAAATTCATAACTCACAAAATACTTTTCAAAAATTCACAAAAATGGTTTTGGAGGAAAATAAAAATTGTAATTTTCTAAAAAAGTTGTTTTTTATCATTATTTTAATATTTTTAAAAATTAAAAAATAATAAAAATTATAAAAATATTAAAATCACCAAAATGTCACATTTTGAATTCTAATCATTTAGGAACAAACCAAATATTTTTCTTAAGTCCCTAGAGTAAGACATTGAATTTTAAAGGCTTAATGTAATTTTTAATATTAAAAAATGTATTTTTCAACCTTTTCACTAAAATATTTCTAATAAACCAAAAAAAAAAATCAAAAAAATACAAAATTTGTTTTTATAAACTCCCTGAGGTTAGAGAGATTTAAGAAAAATATAAAATCCAATTTTCAACTATAATTTTATTTTAAAATTAATTAATACTCCAAAACTCAAAATAATTCTAATAAATAAAATATAATTCAAAAAATCACCAAAATTGGTCCAAATGGTCCTCTAGTCATTAGAAATATCTCATAATTTTCTTAAGGGCAGAAACATTTCCTTGGTCAAGTTATTTTATTTTCCTTGAAAACCCCTATTTTTCATTAAAAATAATTACTTAAATAAGCTAAATACAGAAAAATCACATTTTCTCCTCTAATGTCTTAATTGACATATAAGTGAGGTCACATAAAAATTTCAAGTTCATTTGAGCTTAGTTTAGTGAGTTATAAAATTATTAAGCTTAAAGGGCAAAATGGTAATTAAAATTTTCAACCTTTAATTAAAATTTTAGGATTAATCAAAAAGGGAGGGTAAAATATTTGATTTAAACTCATTTTGGATGATTGAAACTTAAATGGTTAAGGGTAGAAACCCACCAATCATTTTAAGAATAATTAAAGTAAACCTTAATTAATTAATTAATTAAATTTGGAAGATTAATGGAAAATTGAAATTATTAAAGTAGGGATATTATTTGAGAAGATATTTAATCTTTAATTTAAAAATCCCTAAATAAATCACTTCAATAATACTTAGAAGGAAAATTAAAAGAATAATCTCAATTAAATTAATCTAAATTAAATTAAAATTAAATTAAATTAAATTAAATTAAAATAAATTAAAATTGAAATTAAATTAAAATTAAATTGAAATTTAAATTAAATTAAATTAAAATTAAATTGAAATTAAATTAAATTAAACTAAATTAAATTAAATCAAAAATTAAATTAAAATTGAATTAAATTGAATTAAAATCATTTAGCAACACACCTAAATGAAATCATTAAGAATTAAATCTAAAATAACTTGAACACTATTTCAAACTTAAACTAATTTTCTATAATTAAATCAAAATTAAAATTAAATCATTAAGTCTAAATCATTAAAATACTTAATGAGTTGATTTGCCCTTTTTAAAGCTCTTATTATTATAACTCTTAAATGAGGCATCAAGTGAAGTGTTACTTCACTTATAGGATATTCAAATGTCCTAATTCACTCGAGCAAGATAACAAAACTTAAACTCCCTGGATGATTAATTCACTTGTATAATTAAATTCTCTTGACTTAAAACATTCTTAGAGGTATTGAAAAGATGTTTAAGACTCGTCTTAAGCACTTCCTCAATATGATAGGATGTTTATAAGAACAAATGAACTTAATTGTTCTTTGGTGAAAAATCATCCTTAACAAAATACAAGAACCTAGACATCATAGGAAATGACTAGCTATAGGACTAGGACTTTGGTAGACAACCAAAACCTTTCCCTTAGCTTTACCTAGGTACTTGTTGGAATATTTAAATGCCTTAACATGTGTTTTAAGTGCAGCTTGGGATGACGGGAAGACCCTCCAAGTACGCTTTTATTTCATTGCAACTTACTTTATTGCAAATGCACTTTACTTATCTTGCATGATGAACAACTGTTGCATGAAAACCAAAACCTTTAGGATAGTCCCTGAACTGAAACCAAAACTAAATTAAAAGTCATTACAAGATAAAAATCACCGCCACAACATTTCAAAATATAAAACAACTCAAAATTTAATCACAAATAGAACACAAAACTACAATTGCAACTAAATTAAAACGTCTCGTTGAATGATCGGGAATACCTCGGATGATGTAACCCACATGTTGCTAACACGATTTCCCACGGTCTAAATGAAAGTGTGGAACTCATTCAGTTGAGTTTAACAAATTCATCTGGACTAAGTGAATTCGATGAAAATAACTAAGTGCTGGGATGACGGAATTGCGAGATCTTAATCGGTTCTGTTTAATCAACTTTAAGATTTGTTTTAATTAAAATATTAAAAAAACTTGGATTTTAAGATTTTCTCTAAACCATAAAACTTCTCTCATCTCCTGATTTATGACTTCTAAAACTAAACCTCTGCAACAACGAAGAGCTCGGAGCATGGTGGGCAGCACGACCATCGTCATCAGCAAAATGCGAATCTACTTCAGCTAAACTTTCTTAGAATTAAATAACCAAAACCATAGGACTTCAAGGTGGTTTGCCTAGCGCAACATAAATCCTCAACTCTTCGTTAGGCATTTGCATGATCATGTAAATTAAGCCCTAACCAGTTTTAGGACTCCGAGATAGTCGTTTGGTACGACATAAACCCTCACATCTTCGAGGCTGATTGTATGATTATGTCATACGAATATAAGTCCTAATTAACTAAAATAGGCAAGATTGAAATATCAGATAATATTAGGATTTTCTTAAATCTAAGCTAAACAATAGGATAGTCGGGAAGTTGCCAAGATTCCTCTTGGATCCTCAACTTCCCTTACTCCTCTTCCTTTGGACTCCTAAAAAAAATTGTTCAAAATTTGAGTCATTCCCTTTTGAATTTCCAAAATCCAATTGTTTGAAAACCTTAAACTTTGAAGTTCTTGAGAGCAAAACCACTGATCATTATCGAGAGTTTTCTTAAATGATTCCCATCATTTAAGATGTAATTAACTATGTAGGCTTGCCCTTATAGGAACTTTAAGAACCTGGTAATATAAACCCTGCTTAATTCATTTATATTAAGCAGGGGAACTTGTCGGCTTATAAAAATGGTTCGCGTAACTAAACGGATGTCATAAATCTCCTAGTTTATTAAATCGAGCCCCATCATCAAGCAGTGTGTCTATTCTTCGGGATAGATACACGGTTTGTGGTGCGGTGCTCGTTTATATAAACTATTTGGGATGTGAGATCGGTTTGAAATCATATCTTAAAACTTTTAAACTTAAAATTACATTCAAAATTAAATGTTATCTTTTAAAACTATATATATATATTTAAATTAAATTTAAAATATAAAAATTCACCGACAATTTCTGTAGGCGACCCCTTTTTCCAAAATAAAACACATAACCTAAAAATATGCCGACAACTTGATATGGAAGAAGATAAAGAGATACATATTTTTTTAGGGAGACCTTTTCTAGCTACCGGACGAGCTATGATTGATGTGCAAAAGGGAGAATTAACTATGAGAGTTAATGATCAAGAGATTAAATTAAATGTTCTTAAATCAATGAAGTGCCCTGATAAAGAGAAATGTTATCGAATGGATATAATTGATTATTTAATTGAGAAACATTATCAAGAAAAATTTAAAGTCATTTCTGAAGAAAAATTTGAATTTTTAACTGATGAAAATGAAGAAGTGAAAGAAGAAGAGACTCATTTTATTAAAGATAACTGGGAAACTTTAGACATAACTTAAAATGATATAATTTTACCATCAATTAAAAAAGCCCCTAAACTGGAATTAAAAATGTTACCTTCACATTTAAAATATGAGTTTCTTGGAAATTCATTAACTTTACCTGTTACTATTTCTTCTGAACTGAGTAAAGATCAAGAAGAAAATTACTAGGTGTGTTAAAGAATTATAAGAAAGTTTTTGGTTGGACTATTGTTGATATAAGAGGAATAAGCCCTTCCATTTGTATGCATAGAATTTTAATGGAAGAAAATTTTAAACCTACCAATGAACCGCAAAGAAGATTAAATCCTATCATGAAAGAGGTTGTTAAAAAAGAAATTGTTAAGTGGTTAGATGATGGTATTATTTATCCTATTTCAGATAGTCAATGGGTAAGTTCTATTCATTGTGTTCCGAAGAAAGGAGGTGTAACTGTCATTGTCAATGATAAAAATGAACTAATTCCTACAAGACAAGTTACTGGATGGCGAATTTGTATTGATTATAGGAAATTAAATGACGCCACTAGAAATGATCATTTTCCTTTACCTTTCTTGGATCAAATGCTCGATAAACTAGCTGGACACCCATATTTTTGTTTAATGGATGGATATTCTGGTTATCATCAATTACTTTTTGCTCCTGAGGACCAAGAGAAAACAACATTTACAAGTCCTTGTGGAATCTTTGCTTTTAGAAGAATGCCTTTTGGTTTATGTAATGCACCTGCAACTTTTCAAAGATGTTTGATGTCAATATTTTGTGATTTGATTGACAAAGGAATTGAATTATTCATGGACGATTTTTCAGTTTTTGGAACTTCTTTTGAATCTTATTTGGAAAACATTTCCAAAGTTCTGAAAAGATGTGAAGAAACAAACTTAGTTCTTAAATGGGAAAAATGTCAATTCATGGCCACAGAAGGCATTGTAATTGGTCATAAAGTTTCACAAAAAGGGATGGAAGTAGATCAAGCGAAAGTGAAAATTATTGCTAAATTGCAACCACCTACTACTGTTACTGATGTGAGAAGTTTTCTAGGTCATGCTGGATTTTATAGAAGATACATAAAGGATTTTTCTAAAATTGCTAAACCTCTTTGTCATTTATTGGAAAAAGATGCGAAATTTGAATTTAACAAAGAATTTTTTAATACATTTATTATTCTAAAAGAATAACTAATAACTGCACCTATCATTGTTGCACCTAATTGGAATAAATCTTTTGAATTAATGTGTGATGCAAGTGATTTTGCAATTGGAGCTGTATTAGAACAAAAATATGAGAAGGTTTTCAAAGTTGTATATTATGCTAGTAAAACTCTCACTGAAACACAAAGAAATTACACTACCAATGAGAAGGAGCTTCTAGCGATAGTATATGCCTTTGATAAATTTAGACCTTATCTTCTTAGTACTAAATGCATAGTTCATACTGATCAGTCTGCTATTAATTATCTAATATCTAAGAAGGATTCTAAACCTAGACCGATAAGATGGGTTTTACTTCTACAAGAATTTGATTTTCAAATAGTAGATAAAAAGGAACCGAAAACCAAATTGCTGATCATTTGTCTAGAATTAAAAATGATATTATTTCGGAAGAAAATATAAATGAGAAATTTCCCGATGAATCTTTATATGTTATTCAAGGATGCAAAACACCTTGGTATGCTGATATTGTTAACTATTTAGTTAGCAATTTTTTACCTTATGAATTGGATAACAAATTTATTAAGAAATTTAAATATGATGCTAAATCTTATATTTGGGAAGATCCTCATTTATTTAAAATTGGAAGAGATTCTATAATTCGAAGATGTGTACCTTATGAGGAAACTTTTGCTATTATTCAAAATTGTCATGATTCCGATTTTGGAGGACACTTTGGCATAAATAAAACTGCATTTAAAATTTTAAATTCTGGATTTTATTGGCCTACCTTATTTAAAGATGTGAGACATTATGTGAAAACATGTGATCGATGTCAAAGGTTGGGAAATATATCTAGGAAGGATGAAATGCCTTTAAACTATATATTGGAAGTTGAAATTTTTGATATATGGGGTTTAGACTTTATGGGACCATTTGTTCCATCATCTGGAAAAACTTATATTTTCTTAGCAGTTGATTATGTTTCAAAGTTGATTGAGGCTGTTGCTTTACCAAACTGTGATTCCAAAAGTGTTTCTAAATTCTTAAAGAAAATGTTATTTTCAAGATTTGGAATGCCTAAGGTAATTATCACTGATGGTGGAAGTCATTTTAGGAATGTAAGAATTCAATCATTACTACAAAAATTTGGAATCAAACATAGAATTACAACTGCTTATCACCCACAAACAAGTGGAATGGCTGAAGTATCAAACAGAGAAATTAAAAGAATTTTAGAGAAGACTGTTAATCTTAAAAGAACTGATTGGGTTGATAGACTTGATTCTGCATTATGGGCTTATAGAACAGCTTATAAGACACCAATTGGAATGTCACCTTACCGGTTAATTTATGGTAAACATTGTCACTTACTTTTTGAACTTGAACATAAAGCTTATTGGACGATAAAGGAGTTTAATTTTAATTTGAATGAAGCAGGAGAAAAGCGATTATTGCAATTGAATGAGATGGAAGAGTTAAGAAATGAATCATATGAAAATGCAAGGATTTATAAAGAGAAAATGAAGTTTTAACATGATAAGAAAATTTCAGGAAAAATTTTTGAGCCTGGACAAGATGTATTACTGTTTAATTCTCGTTTAAAACTTTTTCCTGGAAAATTAAGATCTAAATGGATTGGACCCTATATAATTGAGAAAGTATACCATTATGGAGCTGTAGATATTAAAGACCCCAAAATAAGAAAATTTTTTAAAGTAAATGGATTAAGATTGAAGCCCTATTTGGGAGATATTAAAATGATTTATAAAGAGGCTTATGAATTGAGTCAACCTGATTAAAGATTTACTTAAGTCGGGCTGACGACGTTAAACCAAGCGCTTTGTGGGAAGCCCATAATTATCTTTTGTTTTGAGTATTTTTATGTTTTTAATGTAAGGTTATGTCTCAATCTTGACTAATTTTATATTACTTTAGAACAAATTTGATGCTTATAAGTCTTTGTTCACTTAAGCTGAAGATTATTTTAAAGTATGTAAGATTTAGAAATTGGATCACTCTATTCTAAATATGAGTAAAAAGGTGATCAAGTTAACCTTCAATATGATTGCTTATAATTTGTGTTATTGAGTCTAGATTACTCTTACCAGTATAATTTACCTATCTTGGAGAACGAAACTTTAAAATTTGACGATTAGGCGAAACAGAGTTGAACATAGTTCCGGCGCCTAGGCCCCAAGATTTGGGGCCTAAGCGCCCAATTTAAACTATGTATCAATAGGTCTGGTTCCTAGGTGCCAGATTTGGCGCCTAAGCACCACGGTTTCTGGGTCGTGCAAAAACCGAAAATTTTTCAGTTTTCACATGATTTTCACCTTTAAATCAACCCATCTTCATCCCTAACCATCAAGCAATCAAAGTTACGTACATTACACTTCATTCTTGAGAGATTTGAGAAATTTTTGAAGAAATGGAAGGAAGAAATCTTGGAGAAGAGGCTAGGGACAAGGTCTCAAAGGATCCTCAACCCTACTTCAATGGTTTCATCGCGGTAAGTTTAGAGAAAATTTCTAGTCGCTTGGATAAGTTTGAAGCGGAGTTTAAAAGCATTGGAGATCGCCTTCATGAGATGTTTCATCAGATTGAACATCTAGAATGACAGATGAAACTTCAATTTGATCATTTTGCGGCTTATCAAGATGCTCAAGTTGAAATATATGCGAAGAACAAGTGGATTGACGAAAAGACAGCTACTGATTTCCCGAGAGCGTTAGTGTTCTTTCCAAGCGGAATACACAATTTCCCTTGTGAAGATTAGAGTATTCTGGTAATGAGATCGTTATTATTTGGTTTATTGAGTCGTTGTATAGATGTAGTGAATTGATTGTATTTGTTTATTTTCTTTCATGTTCAATGTGTGTTGTTTTTGTTTAGAAATTGTTATGTTTGATTGTGTATTAGGAACTTGAATCAAGTATGATACTTATCTGGAATATATTGAGCCAATATTGAAGAATATAAATGGAATTTAGTGAAGTTTGATTTAAACTTTATGTTTGATTGGTGGATTTAATATTTAATTTTTAAAATTTTTGGAAAATGTTTTGGAAGTTAGAAACTAAAGCCCTACTCTAATGTGAGTAATTGGATGTTGAATTTATGAATTTTGGTGGAAAATTAAATTTAAAAATAACTTTTTGTGAAAGGCGAGTCTGGCGCCTAGGCGCTAGAATTCGGCGCCTAAGCGCCTGTTCGACCTGTACCCGAAAAATTCCTTAAATACCCCCAAAAGCCATTATCGACGCCTAAGCCTTCTTCTTCCTCCATTTTTCGCAAAAATCAACTTTTAGAATCCATTTTAAGGTCAAAACATCAAGGATTTGGGCGCAAAACCACTTGATTTCTTCATCTTAAGGTCAGATCTAAACTTTAAACCATTTATTTTCGATTTTCACCATAGATTTCCCTAGCTTTTGCTAAGAACCGAAATTTTGAAAAAAAATTTGAGTTTTAGTGATTTCTTTGGATTTTTAAACTTATTTTAAGTTTTCTAAACTTAAAAAGAGCTTAAATTTTTTATTCCTAAATTTGTTCTTGTTTTCTTTCAAGTTTAGATGGCTTCGAAATCTAAACGCAGGAAGGCACGAGACAACTTTGATAGCAGCAAATTTTCTACTGCGGCTGCGCATTTTCGATTCCACAAATTTGCGACGTCGAGGAAGTTCATTTCAGAATGAAGTTTCTATCATCCGGGGGAGATTATTGAAAGCACTATTGTTGCGCACAACTGGAAACGATTCTGTTATTTCACTGCTATTGCTGTTATCCCTATAGTTCGAGAGTTTTATGCGAATTTTCTGGATGCCGAAGATTATGAAGTTTTTGTCAGAGGTGTCGGAGTAGGATTTACTCCTGAAAGAGTCAATGTATTTTATGGCCTGCCACGATTCTGGATTATCTCCATCTGAGGGAGATTTGGATATGATCATTGCTTATTTGACTGACGGTACTGGATCTTGGAAGATCAGAAAAAGAAAAAGGGTAAACTTCAAATCCTCCAAGTTAAATGGTATTTCTAAAGCATGGCACTATTTTATTTCTGCAAGATTGTTACCTTCCAACCACCTGAGTGAAGTGACTAGAGATCGAGCTATCTTAAACTACTGCATTCAGGAAAGGAAGCTTATTGATGTCGGCAGTATTATTTATGATTATGTGGATTCTACTGCGAGATCCAGCACTTCTGTTGGGCTGGGATTTCCATCTTTGATTTATTCATTATGTATTAGCAATGGAGTCATTGCAGATATTTCAGAGGAAAGGTTGAAGACTATTAAGCCGATTGGTCAGGAGACCATTAGCATATATGATCATCTTCGAGGGAAGAGATCGACTGCTTCTTCTTCTTCTGCACCCACTCCAGGTAGACCTTCTACTTCCCAACCTTCTACTTCTGCTTAGCCACCATCGAGTTTCTAGGAGTCAATGCATGATCAGTTTATAGAGCAGCAGCAGGAGTTATTTCAAACTCTCTGCAGGGTTGACACTATTGATAGGAAACTTGATCATTTATCTGATTATACCTAGAGGAAGAGTAGCTATGATGCTGAGTATGATGAAGCCCTCGTCAGATTTCTGAATGGTGAGCATGATGTTAGTTTCCCTACTTTTCTTAGTTTCACACCATTTGTTGATCCTAAGGATGTTGAGTTTTCCTTTAGTGACGATGATGATGATGAGGCTACGACCAGATGACTAGTAGTTGATAGATCTCTATGTTGTGCTACTTTGTTGTTAGTTTGTTTTGTTTGGTTTGTTTGTTTAGTTTGATGTTTGATGTATGTTGATTTGTTTATGTACCTGTATGGATGGATTAGTGTTAAGATTCTGTTGTTAGAATATTCTTAGTATATTGTGTTTGAGACTGAGATTAGAGTTAATTTATGATATGTTTGTTTCGATCTACTGTTTAGTAATTAGTAATTTTGCTCTGCTTTTATTTTATTTTAAATTTAGTATAAACATAAAAAATAGCTTGCTTACTTTTTATACCTGCTTCAATTTTATCTTTATTATTCATAAAAGCATGAGTAGAAGTAAATTTTTCTTTTAAAGATCGTTTTTACATACTTATAAAAATTTCCTTTTTAAAATTATGATTTTCTTTTTCTCATACTTTCAAATTTTCATAGTATACCAAAACTTAAGTTTGGGGGAAGGGAAAATACATTCAAATTTAAATTTTATTTGTCCTTAAAGAGCTAATATTTTCTTAAAATAAAAACTTTTTAACATAACTCAAGGACTGAAGAATCTATTTAAGATCACTTTTATTTTTGAAATTATAAACAATTTAGTGAACTTAACCAAAATTTTAATAGCTTTGATTGATTTTAAGAATATAATTATTTAACTTAAAGAAGAATAAGATTAAGGAATTTTTCTATTCATGGTAGAAATAATGGAATTTTAGAAGTATTAAGTAATAAAAAATTATCACTTGAAAAGAAGAAAAGATTGAAAATCTTTTTGAATTTTTATTCATATTATAATAATTTAGTGGAAATGTATAAGTTTTGAAAATATAAGTTAAGGATAGTGAAGTTCAAAATCATTAACAGGCTATCCAAATATAGTAATCCTCTCTATACAAAAAAAAAAAGAGAAGAGAGGAGAAGCTTGAGGAAATGCCTACTCAAAAATTGGCTTCACTTGAATTATCTTATAGAAGGAAAACGAGTTACATATTTTACTTAATTTTTATGCATGAATCTTTATTTAGGAAAGGTTTTTCAAGAAGATCTTTTTCTTGTAAATAATATATGAGATCTTAATATAATAAACTTCTATTATTTTCAAAATGGATGAAAAATTTGAAATCTTATGATTTGGTAGTTGAATATTCTTTAAATTCTTAAAATTAAACCTAGTTAGTGAAATTGGGTTAATAATTTACTAAAGACTTTATAAAATCAAAAATTATAAGGGATCTTAAATATTTATCTTTCATTCCAAAGGTTATACATTTTATATAGTAAAAAGGGTTACTTGAGGACAAGTAACATTTAAGTTTGGGGGATTTTGATCCATGAAAAAATACCATTTTTTATGCCTTGATTTTTATCAATTTCTAAGGATATTATGCTTTAATGAAAGTTATTTTTGTGTTTTTGGATGTAGGTGATGTAAAAAAGTCCAAAAAAGGAAAAAGGGCGAAAAAGGAGCAAAAAGGAGCAAAAATGGAGCAAAATACAAGAATTAGTAAAAATTATGGCCTGGTGCCTAGGCGCCAGAAGTTGGCGCCTACGCGCCAGACTCGATACAGAAACTGTCAAGTCTTTGACGACTTTTGGACGGTTATTTTTATAGAGTGAGAGGTTATTGGACATTCTAGAAGACTGGCAGTTGTTCCTTGATAATAGGACATGTGATGCATTGCATTTGGACTCTCCAAAACAGTTTTAATCGTGAAGAGGTGCGAGCCAAAGTGAAGAGGTGCGAAGAACTGGACGCGGTGTCCGGCGCCTAAGCGCCAGATTCCGGCGCCTAGGACCCAGACGGACCTTCTAGAAGATTCATTGAATTTGGACATGTTTTGAAGAGGTGCCTCAAGGCAACCCTTGAAGCCTATAAATAGGAGTCCACTCCTTCAGAAAATGGTGCCCCATTGTATCCCCTATCTCTTAGCCACTTTAGGATCTCTCATCCTTAGAGAGAGAAATAGAGAAAGAAATTTAGGGCCACTTTTATTTAGTTTAGTGAGTTTATTTTCAAGTTGTTGCATTTGGAGTTCATTACACTGTGGCGTCAGTAGGAATTAGAAGATCTGTAGAAGGAATATTTGAGATAAGTATTTTATTTTTGATTCAAAGTTTATTTCTGTTTATATTCAATGTGTTCTGAGTAGTTAGTTTACTTTCTTCCTTCAATTATGAAAAGATAAATAAGATAATATAAAATTCGATAGAGAATTGAAAATCAAAATATTTTCAAAACATTGTGATGATATTAATACTCGATCTTACTTTACTTTTTAAATTGGCCATTTAAATTGTTAAAACCTGTTGAAGAGTTTTGAGACATAGAAGGAGAATAACTCTTAACTTGTAGATGTCACATGAATCCTTGGGTAGTCGAAGGCTATGTGCGGGCTATTCAACGTGAAGTGCAAATAAATAGGAAGATAAGATTTAAAGGTCGTAGAATTGATAAGTTTTTAGAGTGACAGACTAAATTCTTAGATAAGGAAAGGGTCACTAGTAGGGCCGACCAAAGCCACCCTTCGACATCTAGTAGTGTGAGCCTAGATTAACCCATTCTACTAACAATACATTCGGACCTGATCTGTAGATTAGCCAATTTTCTTTGCTCCTGGATCAAAGGGTAAAGAATAGGAATGCTTCTATTTGACACAATACCATAAAATAGATTCTCCAGCGAATATTAAATTATCTTAAAAATCTTGGATTAATTGATAGGAAGAAAGTTATTTATTTTATATTGTTTTCACAAAATCATTTTCTTATTGTTGTTTTCTTTATATGCATTTAGTAAATTAAAAGTAATTTATAGTTAGATTAAAATACAAAAAGATTTTGAAATACAATATTTAAAAATTTATTACCCTTTTTCCCCGTGGGATCGATATTGGGGTCTTTGTTTCAAAGCCCTTTATTACTTGAAACGATATGTATACTTGCGTAGTACCCAAAAAGTATATAAAATATTTTCCTTTAAAATTATATTTTGCCATATAAACATATATTTAAAAAGTATTAATCACTAACGGCCTAGCATTCAGTAGCAATCAAATTCTATATAGCAAGTTATTTCAGGTCAAGTGTTTCGCGCCTTTGACAGAAATTAAATTTTCTAGCAGTGGTAACAAATTCTTGTATTTGGACATACAAAAATCGGGTCAACCACTCCAAGTCAAATGTGAGTAAAAAGGAGATCAAGTTAACCTTCGTTTGTGATTGTTTGTGATTTGAATTTTTCGTTATTGTGTTTGTGTGTTGATCATACATGTTTGTTAGACCTATTTTTACGACTGAAACTTGCAAAATTTGACGATAGGTGAATCAGAGTCGATCGAGGTTCCGGCGCCTAGGCGCCAAAAGTTGGCGCCTAAGTGCTAGAATGACCTGCGTATCGATGATCCGGCGCTTAGGCGCCAGATTCTGGCGCTAATCTGGTGCCTAAGCGCCACGGTTACAGATCATATAAAAACCAAAATTCTTTAGTTTTTCACACGAAATTTTTTTATATATTGCCTTATCTTCGTCCCCAATCCCATAGAAACCTTAATTTCGACCAGAGTAATCTATTTTGGAAGAGTTAAGAAGGATTTGGAGGCAATGGATAGAGGAAATCATGGAAATGAGGTAAGAGACAAACCTCCCAAAGATCCTCAGCCTTATTTTAATGGTTTTATTGCTGTTAGTATTGAGAAATTTTTTAGTCGATTGGAGAAGATTGAAGCAGAGCTTTAAAATATTGGTAATCGTCTCCATTAGATGTACCACCAATACGAACACTTGGAATGGCAAACCAAACTTCAATCTGATCATATAGCGACCTATCATGATGCTCAAGTGGAAATGTACTTGAAGAACAAGTGGATCAATGAAAAGATGGGTTTGGAATTTCCAAGGGCGTTGGTGTTCTATCCCTTCGATCCTAGCGAACTTCATTACGAAAGAGATGGTAATTGAAGATCGGTGTTAAATAGATCTTATATGTGTTTTAGGTGTGATCGAGTCATGTGTCAGTGTGTTGAATATTGAATATGTGGGTTTGCTTAATTGTTCAATGTGTGTTGTGCTTTGAATATGTTGTTGTATGTGTTATTTATAAAACAATGAACCTTGATACAGTCTTGTACTGAAATTTATTGAATTTGGAATGGAAGTTATGGATTGGAATTGAAGAATTTTGATACATTTTTGTGGATCTAAACTATCATTTTAAATTGATTGTGAAAATGTTTGGAGGATATAAATTGGATTAATACTCTCAAAAGAGTAATTAGGAGTCAAATTTGATAAGATTTGGCGGAAAATATAAAATTTAAATTGAATTTTTAGAAAGGCGAGTCTGGCGCCTAGGCGCCGGTTCGGCTTGAACCTAAAACTCATCTTCTTAAACACCCCCCACGCCATTTTTGATGCCTAAGCTTCATCCTCCACTATTTTTCATGAAAATACTCCCTATAGATCTCATTTAAAGCAGGATTTTCAAGTTTTTGATCTTGAAATCACCTGATTTCTTCATCCCAAGCTCAAATCTACATTCTAAACTCATTATTTTCGACTTTCACCATGGATTTTGCTCTCATTGAGAAAAAACGAAATTTTGAGAAAAATTTTGATTTTTAAGGTTAAATCCATGAAATTTTTAAGCTCTTTCAAGTTTGAAAAGCTTAAATTAGTTTATTTTCCTAGATCCGTTGATTTTTTTTTTCGTGTTTTTATTTCACGTTTAGATGACATCCAAATCTAAGCGAGGAAAGGAATGAGAAAATTTTATTTGTAGCAAGTTCGTTACTGCTGCTGCACACTTCTGACATAATGATTTTGCTACGACTCAGAAATTTATCTTGGAGCAAAGTTTTTACAATCATGGAGGAAGAATTAAGGATACAAACGTTGTGCTCAACTGGCAATGATTATATTATTTCACTGATGTTGTCGTTATCCCGGTTGTTAGAGAGTTTTATGCTAATTTCGTAGATGCTGAAGATTACAAGATTTTCGTCACAAGAGTTGGAGGAGGATTCACTCCCGAATGTATCAATATTTTCTATGGCCTGCCACCAAACAATGAGTGCTATTACTCCGGATTATCTCCATCTGAGGGAGACTTGGATATGATCATTGCCTGCCTGACTGATAGTACTGGAGCCTTGAAGATTCGAAACAGAAAAATGGTAAATTTTTCATCTTCTAAGCTTAATGGTGTTTCAAAGGCATGGCACTACTTTATTTTTGCTCGTCTCCTTCCATCCAATCATCTGAGTGAGGTTACCAAAGATAGAGCTATCCTCAACTACTATATTCAAGAGAGGAAGCCTATTGATGTAGGGAGCATTATTTATGATTCTGTAGAGGCTACTACTTGTTCTTGCACTTCTATTAGACTTGGTTTTCCATCTCTGATCTATTCTCTATGTCAAAGTGCTGGAGTAGTTGCCGAGCTTTCTGAGGAAATGCTCAAGTCGACAAAGCCTATAAGAAGAGAAAGCGGGAGTACCTATGATCGAATTTGAGGCAAGAGTTCTATAGTACCTTCTGGTTTATTACCTACTTCAGGTAGAGCTTCTACTTATAGACCATCTACTTCTGTTGAGCCACCATCTACTTTTTGGGTTTCCATGCATGATAAGCTTATGGAGCAGCAGAATGAGTTAATCCTAACTCATTGTAAAGTACATACGATCGATAAGAAGATCAATCATCTTTCTGAGTATACACAAAGAAAGCGTGATTACAATGCTGAGTATTCTGAGTCTTTAGTGAGATTTCTGAAAAGTGAGCACGATGTTCAGTTCCTTTCTTGTCCCAGATATTCACCATATGTTGATCTGAAGGATATGGAGTTTTGTTTTGGTGATGACGATGATGAAGCTACAGATAGTGATTAGTAGCTTGACTTACCTCTGGAGATGTATTGATTCTGTTTTTAGTGTGTTTCTTGTTTCTTGTGCTGTTTAGTGTGATGTTATTTGTTAGTGTTAATGTAAATTTTTTATATTGAAACTGTTTTTAGATTATCTGATGCGTGTTTAAGACTGAAATATGAATGAATTTTTATAAAAGTTTATTTCAGTTTCAGCCTACTATTTAGTGTTCATGAATAGTTAGTAATTTTTCATGTTCAAAAATAAAAAAATAAAAAAAAAGATTATTTAGAAATTAATTCCTGCTCTGCAAAACTTTTCTATATATGCTTAATCATTTATGTTATATTCATATTAAAGCATGTGTAGAAGTAGAAGTTAGTTTTTCCTTACTACATCATTATTGTACTTAGATTAATTCTTGTTTATTTTTTTCTCTCATGCTTTAGAAAATTTCATGATTCATATTTATACTAAAGCTGAAGTTCGGGGAAGGGAAAACATTTATCAAATTTAAATATTATTTGTCCTTAATGAACTAATATTTTCTTTAAAAATATATTAACATAACATAAGGAATGAAAAATCTGTTTACGATTACCTAAATTTTTGAATTTATAAATAATTTAGTAAACTTAACTAAATTTTGATTGATTTTAAGAATAGAATTATTTAACTTAAAGAATAATAAGATAAAAAATTTTCTATTTATAGTAAAGAGAATTGTATTTTTGAAATACTAAGGAATCATGATTATTGCTTGAAAAAGAAAAGATTGAAATAAGTTTTGAAAAATAATAAATTATTAAAAATGTCATATTTATTAAGTAAGAATGTATAAGTTTTTGAAAATATGTTAAGGATAGTGAAGTTCAAAATCATTAACAGGCTATCCAAAAATACTAATCCTCACTTGAAAAAAAAAGAAAAAGAAAAAGGATTGAAAAACAATCCAAAAGAAAAAAAAATGTGAGGAGAAAGTCGTTTTTATACTTGCATTGAATTTTAATTACTGCATCGCTTACTTTCTTAGAGTAAAAATTGTTAGTAAATTAAATTTGAATATATATATATATATATATATATATATATATATATATATATATATATATATATATATATATATATATATATATATGTGTGTGTGTGTGTGTGTGTGTGTGTGTGTGTGTGTGTGTGTAAATTACTTTTAATTTGAAAAATTCCAAAATATTTCTTACATTTCTTACTTTTTATAAAAACACTATCCCTGTGGGATCGATAACCAAGACTCCACTAGAGCCCTGTATTACTTGAATAATACGTATACTTGCGTTTAAAATTGTGACTTTTGTAATAATTATTATAAAATCTAAATATAAATTCATAAGTAAAAGTAAACATCGCATATCAAGTTTTTGAAGTCATTTGCCAGGAATTAAATATTTTAAAAAGTGGTATCAAATTCTTGTATTTAAAAGCATATATAAAGTCGCATCGCATCAGTGTTATTCCCATAAGTACTTAGAAATTAGACTTTGAGTATTTGAAACTCCAAGTGAAGCAAGGAAGTGTTTTGAATTTCGAAGGGCGAAGGCAAAACACTAAAAATTTGATTGCTTTTTAATCTCTATTTCAAACAAATTTTTGATGATATTGCACTATTAAGGATGGTATTTTGAATGTTTTTTGGTTTTAGGTACAAGAAATGGATTTTGGAGAGAAGGAAACAAAAATGGAGCAATTTGGAGCAAAAACAAGCAAAAAAGCCAATTTTGGCCTAGCACATTTTGATAAGTCTTTCATTACTTAATCTCTTTTATACTTCTTGCATATTTTTGAATGTGATTACTTTATAGAAAGGTTATTTTTATGCTTATTTTGTAGGGCTATCTGTTAGAAATGCAACGCAACTGAAACGGGGCGTATCGAAGCTGAAACAGAGCTAAATGGATCGAAATGGTAGAGTTGTGCAGTACTAGTGCTGAATCGCGCCTGGAACAACGCCATACCACACCAAAGATAGAGAATGATGAAAATTCATTGGAAATAGCACCGGACAGCGCCTGATAGAGTGCTAAACCGCGCCCAAACAGTTTGGACGCTATTTTGGGCAGTTAGGGGCTGACATTCAACATATTTAGCCGCTTTTTGAAATGTTTCTTGTGGCAACTCTTTAAACTTTATCCCTACACTTTAAAAAGAACAATTTTAGGTCAGAAAAAGGTATGTGTGAGAGAGGAATAGTAGGAAAAACGTGGAAAATGTTGAAAGATCTTAGAATAGGAGTAGAAATGTAGATTTCTACGTTTTTTGAGAGATTGGTGAGAAGATTTTGAGAGAATTTGTAAGAGTTTGTTCTAGCATTGCATGGATTAGCGGGAGACTTTAAGGGAGAGATTTTCATCTATCTTTCAAGGGGGAAAAACTAAGTATTGATTTCTTCATTATCTTATGATTTTATAAACACTTATTTTGTGGATTTGCTTTGAAATGAGGTTTTTCGCTGTGTTTTCTTCATGCTTTGTGTTGTCTTTCTCTTATCCTTTCTTCTTCTTAGGAGATAGTGACATGAGAAGATTATGTCATTATTTTCCTTTTACTTTTCTTTTGCAATAAGTAGGATTCATGTTTAAGATATTGTGATGCATGTTAGAAGTGGATTTAATTATAAATATGATGGTTTTAATTGCACATCATTTACATTACAAAAGAGCCCGTTGTATTGTTAAAATTCATTGTAATTGCATGGACCCGAGAGGGTGGTGTAATTCTCAACAAAGTGGAACCAAATTCAAATTCTATGGATGGTGAAGTTCATGGGGGTTGAGTGCAAATAAATAGGGAAATATACTTTGATAGGTATAAAATTGGAGATTTTAGGGTGACAGACTAAAATCCCCAATTCAGTCCTAGTGTTTGGAAACTAAAGTGAGAGTTAGCCTTCGGGCGAAGGGAAGTGGGAGCTCTGGAGTGAGAGCAAGTATCCTCCCAGCCTAACCACAGATTTAGGGACTAACCTAGAATTAGCCAATGTTTTTTATACACACAGAAGAGGGTAAAGAATAAGATTGTTCCTATTTGGCACGTACAATATTTAATGCATCTCATTCATTTACATTATCCAATTCACTACATAAGAATTGTAGATTTTATTATCTCAAAATTTACCAAACCAACTCATCCAGAATGAGTTATCTTTTGAAGTAATATTTACATTTAGGATTAGTTATTATCCTTACATATCCATACATATAATCATCTGCATTTAGGAGTAGTTGTTAGAAAAAAATCACGTATATCGACCTTCCAAACTAAAATCTAATTGTAGTATACTAGAATTTGACTAAAGACCTCTTACCTCGCTTCCCTTTGAGATTGATAAACGAGACTCCACTAGAGCCTTGTATTACTTGAGCAATACGTATAGTTGCGTTAAAAATTGTGACTTTACAAAAGCATTATAAATATATAAATTTGGGTTCATAAATTCGTGTATATAAAAAGTCGCACAAGTTTTTGGCACCGTTGCTGGGGAAGCTTCGGTAAGAATTTTAGGAAAATTTCAGTTGAAGTAATTAGGCTTAAAATTGGAAAAATTTAGTGTCATAAAATTGCTTTTTATGAAAATTGTTTTTGGTATGAAAAAGTGTTGTGAAAAAATAGTTTGTGTGAAAAATAGGGTGTTTGTAAAAATGATTTGTTTTGTTGAATACATTTTTTAATTTTATTTGTTTTATTGTTAATGTATTGTTTGTTGTGTTATGTATGCAAAATAAAGGATCTGTAGGACTTGTGCCTTATGGTCCCGAGTTAGAAAAATGGAAAAAAAAATAAAAAAATAGAAAGAACTTGAAAAACTAGAATTGGAAATGGAAAACATTTAAAATCATAACTTGGAAAATCATCATAAATCATTAAGGGATTATGTAAATCCTATGATAGATGAAATTCACTCAAGTATACAATGCCCTGTCGTAGAAGATGACTCCTTTGAACTAAATCAAGCTATTATCCAACTTGTATAGAACAAACAATTTGGCGGAACTCCTTTGGAAGATCCCTATTTACACTTATCTAATTTTCTAGAACTTTGTGCTACATTTCGTTATAACGGCATGTCAGATGATACTGTTAGGCTAAGGTTTTTTTCCTTTCTCACTAAGGGATAAGGCTAAAATGTGGATATACTCATTAGGACTCGGTTCTATTAAAACTTTGCAGGAGTTAACTCAGAAATTCCTAACTAAGTATTTTTCACCTTCAAAAACTACTAAACTTAGAAACGATATTATCTCATTTTGTCAGTATGAAGGAGAATCAATATACGAAGCCTGTGAAAAATTAAAGGAACTCCTTAGAAAGTGTCCACATCATGCTCTGTCAGATTGGTTAATCATTCAAACTTTTTCTAATAGGTTAGTACGATCCCTTAGGTCCATTATTAATACTGCTGCTGCTGGTTCATTAGTGTCAAAATCATTTATTGAAGCATATGCATTAATTGAAGAAATGGCTAAAAATGAATTTCAATGGCACTCTGCAAGGGTAAATCATAAAAATGTAGGTATTTTTTATGATACAGATGCCATTGCAAATCTTGCATCTTAGGTTGCTGCAATATCAAGGAAGTTGGACCAATTTGGAATGAACCAGCCTCAATTTACTCCTGTAAGTGAGGAAAGCTCATTAGGGAGTATGATTGATTCCAACTTATTATATGAGACTTTAAATACCATAAACAACCCGTATTCTAACTTTTATAACCCAGGTTGGAAGAACCATCTTAATTTTAACTCGAATCATACTACTGAGGGTGGAAACCAACAATGGGAAAATAATCATGCAAATCCTAATGGAAGTTGGAATAGTCTGGGTAACACAAGCTATAGACCTTCATATCCACTGGACTCTAATAATGATCAACAATTTGAGGATGAGAATATGTCTATAAAAGATATGGTATTGCAAGTGGGAAACCGGTTGCAAAGTTAAAATGCTGCGATTAGAAACATAGAGAATCAACTGGGACAAATTGCTAATTCACTTAGCAATAGACTCCAAGGAATACTTCCTGGCAACACTGAGATCAAACCTAAAGAGAATAATAATGATCCAGCTGAGAGAAAAAATGATGATTGTTTTTGGATGGATGAAATTAATTATTTAAGTAATGACCATTTCCAAAAAAGTTTTGAGAGTAAGTTAACAGATGAGATCGAAATGCACTTTCATGATTAATTGAAAACATTGTCTAAAGAAGACTGTATGTATGTTCAGGAGAGGTGTGAAATGATGGACACTACAAAAAATAGTGAACTTGTAATTCCATTTGTTGAAAAATCTCATGAACTTAAGATAGATGTTGCCCATACAATTTTAAAGACTACCTATTTAGGGAATTCATCTACACCACTAGTCTTTTTATATCTTTAGATTTGACTCAATCACAAGAAAAACCTGAATTGAATGATGAACAATATAAAGATATCGAACTAATTCTTGGAAGAGAATTTGAGGATATATTTCAAAAAAACTTTGAGTTGAGAAAAAAGAATAAAGATATTGAAAGACCATTGGAAGAAATTTCTAAGGAATTAGAAAAACCTATTTCCTCAACTATGATAGATATAGAAAGACCGCCTCCATCATTTAATAATTTTCACGGGGAAGAATTGGAAGATAAATTGAAACAGAAGAGTGACATAGAAGGTTTTGATCCTGAATTTGAATTATCTAGAGAGAATTCGATCCAAAATTTGGAAGATCTTGAATTATCATATAAAGATCCATTTGATATAAATTTCAAGAATGATACTAATTTATAAATTCAAAAAATCAACAGAAGAATATTGGATCTAGAAAGAAATATGAGGAACAATGATATGAATCAATCTGAAAAAAAAAGCTGAATGAAAAATTAAAATTCAAGGATTTTGTAGGAATCCCTAGATTTGAAAAAGTTTGGGAGATTGATCGAAGATTACTTAATTGAAATTTTGATCTAGGAGGAATCATTTGTTGGGCTCACGACGTTAAACCAAATACTTTATGGGAGGCAACCCATAGTTATCAGTGTGCTTTGATTTAGTATGCTTGAGAGTAATGATTGTTAGTGTTGTATTGTGTTTGCTTTAGTGTGGATTGATCAATTTGATTGTTATTGGTGGATGTTTGGATTGTTAGTGGTTTGATTTGATCTTTGTGTGTCATGAGGGAGGTGATTCCTTAACTTATTATAATGAATAGACTTGTATGTTCTCTTGTAGTAGCTGGAATGACGAGTTCACTACGATTCGGGTCTTACTTGGACTTGAGTTTTACAAGAGATATCATGAATTTAAATAGTGTTAGATCCATCTCAATTTTATTACTTCCTTTCTCTAACTTTTTGTTTCATTTGGTAGAAGATGCGAACCTATTTAATGAATAGCATTAGGATGATCTTACACTATGATTTATAACTATTAAAGGTGCTTAATTAAGGGGATGAAATGATGCCTGGGGTTGGTGCACGGAAGCCAATAAAACAGGTATAATTTTATCTTTGGGATTATAATTTATAAAATCATTTGAATGTACCTATTTTACTAGTGTAGTGATTCTGTTAGAATTCGTAAGTAAAGTAGTGAGATGTGATGAGTTAATGGAAGAATTGACCTCATTTATTATGTGTGTTTGTTTGTGTTTTACAACTTTATATAAGACTTGAAGAACATTTTTATATTCCCTTGCTAATACCTGCTATGCTAATTAATCTTTTGTTTAGTAAATTTCATTCTGACATGATTAGTTTAAATTTACTTTCTACTACATATTGTTCTGTCTTGATGAATAAATGAAGATGTTTTTTATAGACATTTGTGGTAGATAAAATTTCTCAATTGTTTTTCTTCCAGCTTATATTTTGTGTACTAAATGCTATATATGCTAAAAATTAAGTTTGGAGGTAGGAAGAAAAATAGAACTTTAACGTGAGAATACTTCCTTTTAGTGTAATTTTATTACAAGCATGTTTTAGGCTAGATTTACTTTCTTTTGCAGTCATTTTGTCTTGATTATACATGTATATGAATTTTATAGTATGTTGTAGTAGCTAGTAAATTCCTTTACTTTTTTCTTCCTGCTACATTTTATGGAATTAATTACAAAATATTTTGGGGGAGAGAAAGAATTAACTATTAGTTGTTCTAATTTAAAAGTATTTTTAAGATTATTAACATGATTTCCTGTGATAGAGCTCAATTTCATATAACTGTATTTTGATTTTATTTAAGTAGTTTAGTGGACTTGAATGAAAGTTTTTGGTAATGAAAAGTAATTTTGTAGGATAAGATATTTGGTATAAGAGAATAGAACTACAGTCAACTATTCAAAGTAAGAAAAATAGCATGTTTGAAATATTAAGAATCTTAGAACTTTATGTGAAAGGAAAGGATTGAGACTCTATGATGAATAAATAATAAGCTAAGGAAATGCCTATAAGATGAAGGATCGTGGTAAGTTTCAAATTTAGGGTGAGAAGGTTGAAGTTATAATTTTTTAAAGGCTATCTAGATATAGTAATCTTTACTTGAAAAAGCAAAAACAAAAGAATAAAAAAAAGAAGAAAAAAAATGAAAAGATAAAAAGAAGAAAAAAGAAAAGAAAAAGTGAGGAGAAGCTTGAGGAGATGCCTAATTAAAAATTGGATTCACTTGGATCTACCTAAAGGGGAGAACTTAATTACTTTCTTGAACTTATATGTATGGATTAGCATCTTTACTAGTAGTGTTCTTATAAACTTGTTTTCATGTAATCCTTTTAAGTGCCTTAATAGGACAATCTACAGTCATTTTTGAAATTAATAGAAGGCTAGAACTCTTTGACTTGATGACTAGATAGCCTTATACCTGCAGAGTTTACTTAGATTACTCAATGATATTTCTGAAAATTTTACTAATGTATTTATCTAAGTCAAAATCATGGCATTCTAGAAAGAAAGTTCATTGCAGTGGATCATTATTTTATGTATTAACTAAATTACATCAGGACAAGTAATACTTAAGTTTAGGGGATCTTGATCCACTAAAAATTTGATAGCTTTTTAATGCCTATTTCATATATATATTTGATGATATTACACTATAAAAGAAGGTATTTTGTATATTTTTTGGTTTTAGATACAAAAAATGGCTTTTAGAGAAAATGAAACAAAAATGGTGCAATTTGGAGCAAAAATGAGCAAAAAAACAAATTTTAGCCTGAGACATTTTGATAAGTCTTTCTTTGTTTAATCTCTTTTAAAATTATTGAATATTTTTTAAAGAGATTACACTTTACAAAAAGGTTGTTTTTATGCTTATCTTGTAGGCTATCTGTTAGGAACGCAACACAACTAAAACGGGGCGAATCAGAGCTGAAACGAAGCCAAACGAAACAAAATGGTGGAGCTGCGCAGTACCAGTGCTGAACCGTGTCTGGACCAGTGTTGGATCATGCCGAAAGATAGTGAAGGACAAAAATTCATTGGAAATAGTGCCGGACAACGCCCGATAGAGCGTCGGACCGCGCCCAAACAGTTTGGACGCGATTTTGGATGGTTAGGGGCCGCGATTCAATGTACTTGGATGCTTTTTGAAAGGTTTCTAGTGGGAACTCTTAAAACTTCATCCCTATACTTTAAAAGAACGATTTTAGGTCAGAAAAAGGTGTGTGTGAGAGAGGAATGTTAGGAAAAATGTGGAGAATGTTGAGAGATCTTAGAATAGGAGTAGAAATGTAGATTTCTACCTTTTTGGAGAGATTGGTGAGGGGATTTTGAGAGAATTTGTAAGGGTTTGTTCTAGCATTGTATTGATCAGTGGAAGACTTTATGGGAGAGATTTTAATCTTTCTTTCAAGGGGAAAAAGCTAAGTATTGTGTTATTCATTATCTTATGATTTTATAACACTTATTTTGTGGATTTGCTTTGAAATGAGATTTTCCGTTGTGTTTTCTTCGTGCTTTGTAATGTCTTTCTCTTACTCTTTCTTCTTCTTAGGAAATAGCGGCATGAGAAGATTATATCGTTATTTTACTTTTACTTTTCTTTTGCAATGAGTAGGATTCATGTTTAGGATATCGTGCATTTTAGAAGTGGATTTAATTATAAATGTGATGGTTTTAGTTGCACTTCATTTACATTACAAAAAGAACCCATTGTATTGTTAAAATTCGTTGTAATTGCATTGACCCGAGAGGGTGGTGTAATTCTCAACAAAGTGGAACCACAGTCAATTTCCATGGATGGTGAAGTTCGTGTGGGTTTAGTGCAAATAAATAGGGAAATATACTTTGATGAGCGTAGAATTGAAGATTTTAGGGTGACAGACTAAAATCCCCAATTCAGTCCTAGTGTTTGGATACTAAAGCAGGAGTTAGCCTTCAGGTGAAGGGAAGTGTGTGCTCTGGAGTGAGAGGCAGTATCCTCCCAGCCTAAACACAGATGTAGGGACTAAGCCTAGGATTAGCCAATTTTTTTATGCACTCGGAAGAGGGTAAAGAATAAGATTGTTCTTATTTGGCACATACAATATTTAATGCATCTCATTCCTTTACATTATCCAATTCACTACATAAGAATAGTAGATTTTATTATCTCAAAATTCACCAAACCAACTCATCTAGAAAGAGTTATCTTTAGAAGTAATATTTACATTTAGGAGTAGTTATTATCCTTACATATAATCATCTACATTTCGGAGAAGTTGTTAGAAAAAAACACTTATATCGACCTTCCAAACTAAAGTTTAATTGTAATGGATTAGAATTTGACTAAGGACCTCTTACCTCGCTTCCCAGTGGGATCTAAAAACGAGACTCCACTAGAGTCCTGTATTACTTAAGCGATACATATACTTGTGTTTGAAATTGTGACTTTACAAAATCATTATAAATATATAAATCTGGGTTCATAAATTCGTGCATATAAAAAAGTCGCATCAGAAGGGTCCTAACAGTAATCTTCTAAGAAACTCACCAAGAGAGTCCTATAGCTAAACCCTAAGCTATCTAAAGAAAGACTAGACCTAAACAAAAGTGAGGTCAACAAAATCCTGATAATATAAATCTAATCATATTATATTTGGAGGTGACCAAATAAACTAGTTAAATGTTACAGAGACTAGATTATTTTGGTTTAATCGTGGCATTACAGTTGAAGATAAAATGTGAAAGAAAAATATTTGTGAAAGTGTTGGTGTTGCTACAGTGAAAGACAAGATTAGAGGAAACATTTGTATCAATGTTCACCGCTTATCAATTTTTTACAGTCTTAATAGCATGAATATGTTGTTATCTAGAGTGGAGAGAGTTGTCATAGATGGTTTGGTCACTATAAATGTCATCCATGCTGCATCAGATCAAAATTTAGTAGGGTCAATCTATAATCTAATTTTGTATGTTGGGCAGGTCTATGAATTTAGTGTGAAGAACGTTAATTGCTAGAAAATTAATTTTGGATCGCTAGAAAATTAATTTTGGATTGAATTTCTTTTTACCACCTCCAATTGAATCAAAATTGGATCATTTAACATCATGATGATGTTTTCGAAGATCATTAAATCCATTAAGGTATCACTTTCTAATATTGTGTGCAACTATGGTTACTCCATCACTAACATGGGCATATTTGTTTCATATTTTATTTCCAGCTGTAAAGCCAATCATAGAACAAAATATTCTTGTCCATGCAAACCTTACATGATTAAGTGCACACATTGAAATATTTTCATAAAAGATGATATTTCATATAATGTAAAAGTTATCAGAGTTACCTCCTTTATGAAGACTATTTTCCATTGTCAGAATGTAAATTCACTTCAAAATCTAATTTACAAATTCAAAAATGTAAATTCACTCTGAAATCTAATTTTTTATTGTTGCAATTCTCATTTTGTTAATGAAAACTAGATTTTGAAGTAAATTTTCATTTTGGAACTAAAAAATTAGACTTTGAAGTAAATTTCCATTTTTGCAATAGAAAATAAAGTTCATAATGAATGATGAAGTGGCAAATCTTATATTATATGAAATATTTTATTCTAAGAACATACTTTGAGGTGTGGAGTTAATCATGTTTAGGGTTAATCGAGATGAGAATGATTAGATTAATGAATGAATTTCTGTTAGATATGGCTCATATAACAGAAAGTGGAGTCTCTTGGATTAAGGAGAAGTGTCTCTTGGAGTGAAGAGAATTGTCTTTTGGAGTGAAGAGATCTGTCTCTTAGAGTGAAGAGAAGAGATTTGTCTCTTAGAGTGAAGAGGTGTGTCTCTTGGATGAAGAAGTCTGTCTCTAGGAGTTAAGTGAGTTGGGGAGCAGGGGAATTTTAGTAATTTTATCTGTGGATTTTATCTATATATATGATGTGTAATTCTATGAGTGTGTATCGAACTTTCCTTATGGAATAGTGAAATCAGTGCTTTGCTCCCAAGGACGTAGGCATTTTGCCAAACATCATTAAGTCTCTGTGTTTTCTTCCAGATTTGTATCGATTCTTGCTTTTCTTTGCCCAAAATTTCTCAACAAATGGTATCAGATTAAGTTTATAGGGCCTAAAATTTCAGCGCAGGAAGGATGAAGAAGGATTCAACAAATTGGTAGAAAGGTTCAGCTAGGACTTCAAGGAGTTTGGGGATTGTGGTTGTTGGGAGATGAAGGTGAGCGGGTTGGTGAGAGGGATTCACGTCATCGCAACCAGACGAAAGTCAGAGACCAGGTAAAGATCTCGTGACCCGGTGGCTTCAGCTACCAGAAGGAGTTTGTAGCTTCGGTTCTTTGCAGGGGAGTTTGCGAATCGCGGGAGGAGGTGATTTATGGCAGTTTTAGAGAGAAGATCGAAGAGGAAGAAGAAGACCGACTGTTTACTGTAGTTTCAGTTAGGCAGTTCACAGAGGAGTTGGCGAGCGGCAGGTACCAATATGATGTAGAGTGACAAATCAGATTGCAGTGATGGTGAAATACTTTCATTTACAACAACTTAGTTGAGGGTGCATGGATTCTTGATTCAGGATGCTCTTATCACATAACACCTAATAAGGAGTGGTTTACTTCGTACAGGTTATCTAATTCCCGTTCAGTCTATTTAGGTGATAATAGATGTTGCAATTATGCTGGTATTGGTGAAGTAAGAATTAAGATGTATGATGACACTGTCAAAATATTATGTGATGTTAGACATATTCCAGATTTGAAGAAAAATTTAATATACTTGTGCACTTTACATGGAAACAGTTTTATTCCTAAAGCAGATGAGAATAGAGAAACCATCAGAATTGTTAAAGATGCATCGACTGTGATGAAAGGAAATATCACTGCAGATAATATCTATAAACACTTCGGAAGTACAGTCGTAGATGAAATTCACTATGTTAAATCATATAATGAAAATGCAGCAGATATATTAACCAAGCCAGTTACTATGAACAAGTTCTTGCATTGTTTGAACTTGTTGAAAGTTTGCTGTTGTTAGATGGCATGGTAGCCCAACCCACTTTGGTGTATGAGAAACTCCAAGATATCTTTCTTCTAAAATGTTGAATATTCACTAAGGTGGATATTTGTTAGAAATGGCTCATATACTAGAAAGTGGAGTCTCTTAGAGTGAAGAGGTGTCTCTTTTAGATGAAGAGACGTATCTCTTGGTGTTAAGTGGGTTGGGGGAGCACGGGCGTTATAGTAATTTTATCCGTAGGATTTATCTATATATATGATGTGTAACCCTATGGGTATGTATCGAACTTTCCTTTTGGAATAGTGAAATCGTACTTCTGCTCCCCAGGACGTACGCTCATTGCATCGTTAAATCTCTGTGTTTTCTTTTGAATTTGTGTCGACTCTTGCTTTTCTTTGCCCTAAATTTCTCAAAAATTTCTAATTGGAAAACAAATGCAAGTAAATAAACTCATGCAGGGTGTGGTGTTGCTTTGGTGATATACAAAATTAGATCTAAAAATTTTAAAAAATATAAGGCAAATTATCAAACTTGGACAACCCTAACAATTTCAATAGGTTGTTAATGTTTTGATTTCAAGCTTAACTATTGTCGGCTCTAAAGAAATTTGATCCAAAATTTCTTACTCGAATCATGGGTTGTTTATTTTGATCCACCCTTTATCCGAGTCAAAATTAAAATCATTCAATTTTTGAGTGATAACTGCTGTTTCGTATTAAGACTAATTCTAATGATTTATTTAGATTTTTTGATGTCACTTTCTAATATTGCCTTCAATTATAGCTACTCCATCTCTTTCATAGTTATATTTGTTTCATATTTTGTTTCCTACTATAAAGTCAATCATAGAACTAATCATTTTTCTTTGCAGCAACCTCTATGCGATTAACTGCGCACCTCGAAATATGTTATTCAAAGAAAATATTTCATATAAGAGTTTTCTCTCCATCCTCCAATTCGAAATCTAATTTCTACTTTTAAAATGTAAATTCACTTCCAAGTCTAATTTATTGGTTCCAAAATGAAAATTCACTTTGAAATCTAATTTAAATATAATTTAAATCAAATTTATTGATTAAACCTTCAAGAAAGTACTTCGCAAATAATATTGTGAAATAGTTACCTCATAGATTTTTTAATAAATTAAAGCAAATTGTCAAGAATGAAGCACAATCAGAAGAATCCATATATGAGGCATATTTACTACAAGAGACCTTCACTTTATGCTCCTATTATTTGGCTCAATAAGAGTCCATGTCATTGAGTCCCTCACATGACACTCTGTTGTTGAAGCATCAGGGAAGTGCAATCACGTTATTACAATGATCAAGAACTTCAAGCAGTGGCACTGTATGTTTATTTTATATGAATTTACATTTAACATTTTGTTATTATTGATGGATTTTATTTCTTGTCAGGATTCATATGATGTCTCTTATATTTCTTATTATCTAAAGCTTTTTAATTTTATATTTAATTTTTATAATTTTATTCATGTAATTGGTGCACGTCCAATTAAGTTAGTATTTATAAATGTACACACATCGACACATCCGTATGTGTATATATGTTTTTATGTATATGTATGAGAGACATAACAGAGTTTTGGAAACAAATAAAAGGTAAATATATAACTAACAGTCTTAATAATCTATAAAACTAGCCAGCTTGCCTCCGGGCTAGTCGCCGATAACAGTGGGACCAAAGGGATTTTCTGCAGGATGTCAAGCAACTCAGATGATTAAGACAATTTGCCACACCATATAAGACCCAAAATAATAATGAATGTCACAACTTAAAATAATATTTCGATCGCATCAGCATGAATATTTTACCAAGTAATTGGCCGAGTGGACCAAAGGCAGTATCAGTGAGCCAATACGAGAATGCCTAATTTAATCAAAACACATCACCATCTAGCTTAAGCAGGCAAGAAAACGTATCATTATCCTTTAAAAGAGGTCCCATCAAAGAAACACCATTTAATTAATTCGGGGTAGAGACAAAGCAGTTGAACGATCAGACAAAAGACCACTTATAATGCAACTAATAAAAAGGTAGCCGTACTTTCGGATCATGAAGAACAATAGTCATCAGAAAAATACCTGAATAATACTGTATTTGGCACAGTAAATAATATTAAGAAATATTTGTTTTTTTCTTTATTTTTTATTCCAGCTAAGGCGAAGGATTTGAAAAAGACTTGGTCATTGTAAGTCATTTAAAGTTATTATAATAATTATTTTACTCATCTCTCTGAATCCATTTTCTAAACCTCCGGATTCAATAATATTCAACTTTGGGTGACACGAAACAGAGTGACAATTTCGTTGTGACCCTCTGATCTCTGAAAAAATTTTCTACTCTGATGGTCTCACAAGTATAGGCATTTATCTTCTGAACCGCTTGCAGTATGCTTACCATTTGTTACTGAAAGTGTAGCAGAAATAGCGTATCCTGAATTTTCCAGTAGCAAGATTCCATAATCTGTGAACGAAAACGAATTTTTACTTAGAAATGAAAATAATATGGTTTTAAAAGTAATCAAAGCAGGAGTGAGAAAATATGTAGCGGATTCGTCAGGAGTATTGAGCAGAACGTTTCTCACAAGCTTGAAGTACTTACCTGATACATGTAAACAATTGCACAAGTGCCGTTGGCTTTATGGATCATGGAAGACTTTCTTGCATTGGTTGTTGAGAGTGCTAGAAGGTGTTTTTTGCTTCTTAATGCGCTTTCATTTTGTAACTTCCAAAGTTCATCGTTAGTCAAAAATGCACAAGAGGATGTTTCAAAATTATCATTCTTTGGGATGTTACTTTTAAGAGAGAAATGGAAATTTATTGAAGGGGTGTTTGATTTACTGAAAAATGAATACAACAACAACAACAACAACAACAACAACAACAAAGCCTTAATCCCACTAAGTGGGGTCGGCTACATGAATCCTTTTTCTCCATTGCGTCCTATTTAGTGTCAAATTTTCGTTTAATTCTAATAAATTAAGATCATTTTTTATACAATAAGCCCAAGTTTTCCTAGGTCTACCTCTGCCTTTCTTAACATAAGTTGTATTTAAAACATCTACTCTCCTAATCGGATCATCAGGTGGTCAACGTTTAATGTGACCAAACCATCTAAGGCGACTCTCTAATTTTATCCGTCACTGGTGCAACACCAACCCTATTACGAATATATTCATTTCGCATTTTGTCTCTAAGTGTAAAGCCACTCATCTACCTAATCATTGTCATCTAGGCAACACTTAACTTAACATTATGCTTCTCTTTTAAAGGCCAACATTCAGCACCATAGAGCATTGAAGGTCTAACGACCATCTTATAAAATTTTCCTTTCAGTCTAAGCGGTACTTTTCTATCACACAATAAGCCGGACGCATTCCTCCACTTCAACCAACCAACCTGGATTCTACTATTAACATCCCCATCTATATCACCATCGCTTTGAACAATGGACCCGAGATATCTAAATCGTTCACACCTTTAATAATTTGATCACCCAAAATTATAATTCTGTCACTGGACCTACTATTACTAAAATTACATTCCATGTATTCAGTTTTAGTTCTACTCAAACGAAGACCTTTAGACTCCAATGTAGACCTCCATAATTCAAGTTTTTCCTGGACTTTTTCTCTTGTCTTATCCACGAGGAGGATATCATCAGCAAAAAGCATACATCAAGGTACATCCTCTTGCAAATGCCCAGTAAGACCATCCATAAATAAAGCAAAAAGATACGGGCTTAAAGCCGATTCTTGATGTAAACCAACAGAAATAGTAAAATATTTGGTCAATCTTCCTTCAGTTCGAACACATGTAATAGCTCTAGCATACATATCTTTAATGACTTGAATATAAGTCATATCAACACCTTTCTTCTCAAGGACTCTCCAAAGAACATCTCCAGGAACCTTATCGTAAGCTTTTTTAAATCAATAAAAATCAAATGTAGATCCTCCTTTTTATCTTTGTACTTCTCCATCAAACCTCTCAATAAATGTATAGGTTCCATGGTAGACCTGCCCGGCATAAAACCAAATTGATTATGAGAAACCTTCGTAATACGTCTTAACCTATGTTCAATTACCCTCTCCCATAATTTTAAAGTATGACACATCAATTTAATTCCTATATAATTTGCACACTCTTGTGCATCTCTTTTATTCTTAAAAATGGGGACCAAAATGCTCTTTCTCCACTCCTCAGGCATCTTTTTAGTTTTTAAAATAATATTAAAAAGTATAGTAAGCCAGGAAACCCCCAAATCACCTAAACATTTCCACACTTCAATTGGGATATCATCAGGTCCTACAGACTTTCCCCCCTTGGTTTTCTTTAAGGCCTCATCAACTTCTTTTTTACTAATGAGACGGTAAAAATAAAAAGTTTTATCATTATTAACGATATTAAGATCACTAAGGTCGATCGTACTTTCGACATCTTCATTAAAAAGTTTATCAAAATAACTCACCCATTTATGTTGAATATCTTTTTCTAAGAAAAGCACTTTTTGATTTTCATCTTTAATACACTTTACTTGAGTTAAATCTTTACTTTTCTTTTCTCTTTGTTTGGCTAGTTTATACATATATTTTTCATCGCCCTTAGTATCTAACATGTTATAAATATCACTAAAAACAAAATTTTTAGAGTCACAGATTATTCTTCTAGACTCCCTGCGGGTCGTTTTATATTTTTCCCAGTTCTCTACGCTTTTACATTTAAACCAATTATTATAACATAACTTCTTATATTTTATCTTTTCTTGCACATTATTATTCCACTACCAACTATTTTTATTTATAGAAATTTTTTCTTTTGATTCTCCAAGTACATCTTTAGCCACTTGTTTAATAGTATTAGTTAATTTTTCCCACATAGCATTCGCATCTTCATGGACATCCCAAATATTTAAATCTTGAATTTTACACATAAAAATAATTTTATATGTGTCTTTTAGGTGCCCCCATTTTATTCTACGATGTTGAATCCTAGTATTCTTTATGTTATAACTCTTCATCTTAAAATCTAGAACTAATAATCGACGTTGGGTACTTAATTCCTCACTTGGAATAACCTTACAATCCTTACAATCTCGACGATCTCTTCTTCTCATAAGAAAAATAATCAATTTGTGTTTTATTATATCCATTCTTATAAGTAATAAGATGCTCATCTCTTTTCTTGAATAAAGTATTAGTAATAATCATATCAACGCTAAAGCAAAATCTAAAATGACTCTACCTTCTTAATTAATCGCTCCATAACCGTAGCCACCATGAATATTTATGAAATCTTCTACTGCTCTACCGACATGTCCATTTAAATCTCCTCCAATAAAAACTTTTCTTCAAGGGGTATCAAGTGTATTAAGTCTTCTAAATCATTCCAGAATTTATCTTTAGAGCTTATGTCAAAACCATCTTGAGGAGCATAAGCACTTATAATATTAAAAATCTTAGTATCAATAATAATCTTAAGTGCTATAATTCTATCTCCAATTCTGTTAATTTTAACAACATTATCTTTCAAAGTCTTATCTATAATTACACCTTCACCATTTCTAGTACGACTCTTACCAGAATACCATAGTTTAAAACCTAAGTTATCAATCTCCTTAGCTTTTTCTCCAACCCATTTAGTTTCTTGAATACATAAGATATTTATCTTTCTATGGATCATAATATCAACCAATTCCATTAATTTACCATTGAGAGTACCTATATTCCAAGATCCTATCCTAATACTAGTATCATGGACTAACTTCTTTACCCGCATCCGTCCGTAATGTGGGAACCCTTGCTTACTTGACACTACACCCGAGCGCCGGTATAGCGGCCCTTGCACACTTTCCACTGTATTCAGGCCATACAAAAACAAATGAAAAAGAAATGAAATGTTTGAAAAGTAAATATTATTATTTGGATTAATGCATCGCAAATTTATGAATTTGTAATTTTAAATTTTGATGAGGAGATTGAGAAAGAAATGCAACGTAAAACGCTTGAGCCGCAAACTGCTTGTCTTGATCTTGGCGGCTAATTAGAGGTATTTGGCAACAGCGGCCGCCAGTGGCTGCAACAGGTACCAGGGGTTTTGGCCGGTGGAGGATGGCCATGGCCGAAGCAATGGGAAGGGGCCAACAGCCGAAGGAGGCCTGCATGTGATGGTCGACAGCTGTATCACAATTGACAACAGATAGAGCCAACGACAAGGGTGGTGCCCTGATGATACTAATGGCAATGATTGATTGGTCGACAGTGGTTGTGTAGTGGTGGTTGCAGTGGCTTTAGCGGCTATGTTTGCTACAACCTAACCCAGTGCTTAGAATTAACTAAGGCAGGTATAGTAGTCTGACGATATTAACATCTAACTATCCACATTTAGAAAACTTCTGATAGTCAATAATCCACAAATTACAATAAAATCTGAAGCATCCAAGAATAATAACATCCAGAAACAACATCTTATTAGCCAATGCTAAACAATATATCAATATATGAAAAAACTAAAAGAAATAAACTATCATTGAAAAACCTAGCAGCAGTGGTCCTCCTTTTGTAAACCAGGTCTCTTCTATCTGACATATTAAACTAAAATTTCCTTCTCCTCAAAGAAAAAATTAATTACAACTGTAAATATAACTTAATGAGTAATTACAATCTATTATGCATGAAACTACGATTTTTATGTTATGCGTGAATGACAGAAAGAAAATACAGTTCTTTTCATTAAAACCTTAAAATTATTCGTTCATGATTCACTTTAAGAATTTATCAATTTAACTTTTTAATAATCATCATAGGATTAATGTCATTCCCGGAGTTATCTAAAAAATGTGTTTGAAGGAACTCTTAAAATTGTACCCAAATGTACAAATTACCATTTCTATTAACGTGCACATGTACATTACATCTCCAGTTAGTATCATCTAGGGGTAATCTTGTATGACTTAATCATTTACTTACCATTTCATTTTCCTTAAATTACTTCCTTTTAAAGAGATTAAACATTTATTTGACCTTTTTCCATTCATTTCTTTTAATTATTAATCTACAACTTGCATACAATCATATAATAATTGTCTAAAATATTAAATGAATTTGTTTTTTAATAACTTTAAATTTAATGCATATAAGGAAATAATTACTCACTTTAGCTTTAAAAGATATCTGAAATACTTAACCTTCACTACCTTCTTTGGACAACCAACTATAATAAATGATTGTGGCATCATTTGATAAGAATTATATTCCTAAAAGAAATACTAATGTATCTAATAACAGACAACGAAAATGATACAAAAATAGTTATACTATTTCTTACCTTAAAAGTTTAATTAGCATCCTAGCACAAAATTTCCCTTTTTCTTTTACAACCTTAATTGATTTAGCTTCTAACCTTCTACTTTAATATCTAATTAGTTTAAATGTGCCATTAGCATTAATAAGTAAACCGAATATTATTTAAGCAAATTTACATCATAAGACAATAAAAACCCATAATATTTGTTTTTTATCGTTAACACGTAAAGCTCAAATTCACACACAAGTCAAGTCCTTTTTCCTATGCATCAAATGCATCCACTTACAATATCCTGATTAAATTCATGGCTCATAAGCATTTCTATTAAATTAGTTATCTGTATAATATTTTTTTTTTTTTGAAGAAAAGAGCTTAAATAGCTCCCTACATGTTAATTATAATGGAAAAGGATTCAGAGATACAAAAGTATACCCCAAAAAAAACACCATAAGAAAACAAAAGTAATCCCGAAAAGAAAGATTGCCAAAATCAAAATAAACCCAAAAGAAACCATAAGCAGACAAAAGAGGGGTGGGGTCTCAGTCTATATATATATATGTATATATATAAATATATATAGTTTATTTTAAGTTAAATAATTTTTTTATTTAATTTTAAAGATATATATATATATATATATATATATATATATATATATATAACATGGTGGCCAAATTTGCTCGCTAGGATTTGGAAGACAGAGTTGACTCCCCTAGCGGTGCTGGACTGGTTGCTGGAGTCCCTTCTTTGCGGCTCAGGTTTGTTTGGAGGTTTTCTTGGTGGCTGGTTTTCCCCATCTCTCTGGTGCTCTTTTGTTTTGGCTGGACAAGTCTGTTCTAGCTTTGGAGGTACTTTCCATCGAAGCTGTGGGAGTTTTGAGCTAGTTGCACTCACTCTAGCTGTCTCCCTTGATGGTGGTGACCCTCCTAGGGGTTCTCTACTGGTGTTAAAACTTTTTTGTGGGCTTTTTCTCACTTTGAGCCTTCCCGTGCTTTTTTCTTTTGAATATTTCTCTAGTTGTTAGTGTTCTATTGGCTGCCTAGTGGTTCCTTCTGGGCTTGGATTTTAACCTCTTCCTGATTCTACTTGGCCTTTTTTGTTTTGTCTTATTCTCCCTTTCTTCCTTATTTTCTTCATGGGCTCTACTATGGACAGAAGCCATCCCATTGACATTGAGACAAATGCCCAATGGGCTAAAGCTACTAATGTTGGAGCTGTTGGAAAAGGACTGGTTACTCCAAAAAACTTTGATCATCTAGTCTTTCCCCAAGCCCTCCATGACGCTGCTGCTGGGAAAGGGGCTTGCCCTTTTGTCAATCCTGTTAGGCAGAAGGATGGTGTACCTGCCATATTATGCACTAAACAAGACATTAAGGCAATAAATGATGTTATTAAATTTACCTTAATTAGAAAATTCCAATATGGACACCCAAAGATAGAACTTGTCAGGCAGTTCTTAATGAACTCCCATTTATTGGCAATTGGAAGCTGGGTCTCTTGGATGGCCGACATCTGTTGATAAGATTTTCTAATGAAGAAGACTATGCAAGACTTTTTGTTCAACAAACCTTACTGATTGCTGGCACCTCCATGAAATTAATCAAATGGAAACCTGATTTTGATCCAAGTAAGGAACCTCCCATTGTTCCTATTTAGTTTAAGTTTCCTGACCTCCCAATACAATTCTACCATAAGAATGCTCTATTTAATATTAGTCAGGCATTGGAGACTCCATTGAAGATGGACCCCCTACCTCTGATATGGCTAGACCAGGTGGGGCCAGAATTTTGGTTGAGAGAGATATCACTCTTCCAGATGTGAAAAAAGTGTGGATCATGACTGATGAAGATGATGGATTTTTGGCAAACTGTAGAGATGGACTTCAAACTACTCTACTATCCCCATTGCAGAATGTTTGTCCATCTAGAACACAACTGTTACAGACTTCTTCCTCCTTCCAAAAGGAAGCCAAAGGGGTCTACTCTTTCTACTCCAGGAGTGGGGGTGGTCGGCACATCCACTGCTCAACCTGTTGGGTTGGAGTTAGAGGCAGTTTTTGGCCCTCCTTTGGCTCCTCAAGGTTTTTCACCTGAAATTATTGCTCAGGACATTCCAACTTCTAATATTATTTCTATTCCTACACAGGCTCCATCCCCTCTGGAGGAACCCTTTTTTACAGCACAAGATATTTCTGTAGTAAGAACTGATATGGAACAAGAATGACATGTTAAAAATTCTAAAAAGAAGAAAAAAGCTTCAGCACTTACAAGTCCTCTAAGGCATGGTGATCTGAAACCACAATCTGATACTGAGCCTGATTTGCTGCTAGAGAAGGACCTAAGCATTAGCAGGAAAAAGAACAATGGTTCAACTGAACTCAGAAGATTGTAGGATGACATCATCTCTAGTTCAGGTGGTAGCTCACTTAACCAGATGTTAGATTCCCTTTCTAGAACTAGAGGGAAGGGCAAATCTGGGCCTCATGATTAATTTTCTTTGTTGGAATGTGAGGGGGATTGCTCACCCTAAATCCTTCCACAGGATCCTTAATTTAATAAGGGTACTTAAACCATGGTGTTTTGCTTTTATTGAACCTATGTTCACTATGAATTTTCGTCCTATAATAAAAAAATTTCGTGGTTTCACTCATTTTGCAAATGCCAGTCAAAAGATTTAGATCCTAAATAGGAAGGAGGCTGTTTGGTCTATTCTTTTGGACCATCCATAGTTTTTTCATTTAAAAGTAAATATTGGGGATTTGAAGTGCTTTACTACCATTGTTTATGCAGGATGGTATGTTACTTCTCAGCAGGTCCTTTGGGATAATCTCTCCATGATCAGCAGCACTATGACTTCCTATTTGTTGGTTGGAGGCGACTTTAATTGTTTTGCCTGCCCAAATGAAAAACTTGGTGGGAGACTTGTTGATGTTCAGAAAATCACCTGATTTAGTGATGCTATACAATTTACTGGTTTGCATGATCTTGGTTTCCAGGGCCCCATATACACTTGGAGGAGAGGCAGGCTTTGGGAGAGACTAGATAGATTTTTGGCTAATGGTCTCTGGTTACAAAATTTCCTAAATACTACCATCTCTCATCTACCATTGTCAGGCTTTGATCACAGACCCTTACTTATCGCTATTAGTAACACTCAGCATATGGGTAAGGCTCCTATTAGATTTCTCAATGCTCGGACCTCTCATCCTGACTTCTTATAGGTTGTAGCTAATTCTTGGAATCAGGGTTTTCCTGGTGATGATTAGATGCACCTGTGGGGACTCCAGAAAAATCTATCTTATCAGTTAAAGAATTGGAACTAGTCAACCTTTGGAGATGTGTTAAAAAATTTTGAAACTGTTGAAGCTCAAGTCAAAAAATTGAAAAAGGCTTTGGAAGAGGGTACCATCGTAGAAGAAGCTTTGCACTGTGCTAAAGAAAACCTTCTGACTGCCATTTCCACTCAGGATAGATTCCTGAAACAAAAAGCTACTCTCACTAGATTTACTGATGGAGATAGAAACACCAAGTATTATCATGCTTGTATCAAATATAGAAGGAAATGCAATGCCATCTTTAAAATTAAAAATCTCTCTGGTGAATATCTGACCAAGTCTGAAGAGATTGCCATGGATGCTGTCCAATACTTCCAAAAGCTTCTTAAGCATCCAACATCCTTTAGAACCCCTATCCACCCTAGTTTTTTGCCTCCCACTTTTTCTCCAACTGACATTTCCCACCTTACAGACATCTCAAAAGAAGCTAAAATTTGGTAAGTGATTAATTCCATTGATAGTAATAGGGCAGCTGGCCATGATGTTTTCTCTTAAGAATTCTATATAAAATCCTGGCTTATCATCAAAAATTACGTGGTTAATTTTGTTCAGTCTTTCTTCAGAGGCAAGGATCCCCCTAAATACTTATGTTCCTCCACTATTGTACTTATTCCTAAAGATAACTCTAAAAAGACTTGGGATGCTTTTTCGACCTATAAGTTTGACTATTGTGCTGAGCAAGACTGTTACAAAAATCCTAATGCTTAGGCTACAACCTTTCTTTCCTTCCAATATTTCTGAAAAATCAATTTGCCTTTGTTAAATGAAGGAACATTACATATAATGTTCTTCTTGCCCAAGAGCTTTTATTAGATTTGGATAAGGATTGTAGAAGTGTTAATCTCATTTATAAACTGAATTTACAGATAAGGACATCCCTTCTACTAGCTATGACCCTCCTGCCTCTAGTACCCCTACTTTGTATGATCTGATGAATACCATGACCCTACAAAGGAAAAGTTTTGAACAGTTGGATGAAAATTGGAAAGAATTGATCACAAGATTGAAGGGCTAGAGTGAATGCATGATCATGATAGTGAGTATCTTCAGAGGCAATCAGATTTTGAGATGGCTTATTATGATGCTCAGGCTAGATAGTACTGAGGAGAGCCAGATGTGACTTTTCCAGAGTGCCCCAGGTATACTCAGTATCAGCCTAATCCTCTTGTTGACCAGGGTGATAAAGACATTGCATTGGATTTTGATGCTTGATGAGTTGATAGTGATGTGTTGTATGTGTGTGTTTGTTTTTGTTTTTTTTGGACTACTTTTATATTGTATTTTGTGGACTATGCTTTATTTTCTGTGATTTTTGATAGTTTGGTAGTATGCATTTTTATTTCTAGATGTTTGTGATATTTGTGATTGTAATTGTATTGTGTACTGTTTAGTTTAAAATAGTAAACTGTTTGTTTTGTATTGTGAAATGCATATGTCATGTGTAGTGTAGTTAGTTGTTTTTTGTTTAATGTCAAGTTTTATATACTTGTCTTAAAATTTCATTACCCAAGCAAATTTTTAAATTGTTATGTGTGTAGAAAGGTTTTTAAATATTACAGGTCAGTTGAAGTTAAGAATATTTTGAGAAGAACCTGCAAATTTTAAAAAGATAAAAATACCTAAAGTGCAAAGGTATGAATTTTATATTTATAATTTTTCTTTCAACCATATACTATTTCTATTTAAAGAAAATTTTAAGTTTGGGGGAGGGAAGAAAAATCTTAACTATTATATGTTCTTTAATAATATATTTTCAATAATTATTACATGATTTTTGTGATAAAATTTAATTTAGATAACTATGTTTAGATTTTATCTAAATATTGTAAAAGATTCAAGGAAATATTTTTGATGATGAAAATTAATTTTGTAGATTAAGATATTTAGTATAAGGGGATAAGACTATAGTTAACTATTTAAAGTAAAGAAGACTACATTTTGAAATATTGAGAATCTTAGGAATTTAGTTGAGAAAGAAAGGATTGAGATTCAAATAATGCAAAAACTATGAAGTACATATAAGGTAAAGAATGTTTGAAAGTTTCAAATTTAGGAAAAGAAGAGTGTAGTTCAAAATTATTAACAGGCTATCCAGATATAGTAATCCTCACTTGAAAAAGAAAAAAAAGAAAGAAAAAGAAAAAAGGATTGAATAACAATCCCTGAAAATTAAAGAGAAAGAAAAGAAAATAAGTGAGAAGAAGCTTGAGGATATGCCTTATCAGAAATATGCTTTACTTGAATTAACCTAAAGGGAAAACTAAAAAGCATTTCTAAACTTATATATATGATTAGTTTTCTTACTTATAGCTTCTTCATGAATTTCCTATCTTCTGAATACTCTAAGTAAATTGATATTGCAATATATAGTCATTCTTGAAATGAATAGAAGACTAGAACTCTTAAATTTGATGACTAGATAGCTTTATACCTACAGAATTAATCTAATTATTTGAAAATTTTTCTAAGAATTCTTACTACAATATTTATTTAAATAAAAAATATAGTAATTTTGAATTAAAACTTTACCACAATGAATCATAATGTTTATGTAGTATTAAGGATTACTTGAGGACAAGTAACAGTTAAGTTTGGGGGATTTTGACCAAGGAAAAATGTTAAAATTTTCATGCCTATTTTATACTAATTTTGATGATATTGCACTTTAAAGAAACGTATTTTTGGTGTTTTTCTGCAGGTATGAAAATTTAAGGACAAAGGAGCGAAAATATGCAAAAAAGAGTGAATTTGGAGCAAAAAGGACCAAATTATGAAAAATGGACCTAGGGCCCCGACGACGAGGTCGATGGCGCCGACAGTGTGATTTTCCCGAGAGGTCAAAATTAATTCCAAGGAAGGCCACCGACGGTGGAGATCGAGGCCGCCGACGGCGGGGCCTGTTTAAAAAGTACTGTTTCTAGAAGGCCGCCGATGGCTAGCTTGAAGCTGCCGACGGCGGAATCGATGGATCTTTTCAGAAATACGTCGAATGTGGACAATTTTTGAAGGGGTGTTTGCAAAACCCTTGGAGACTCTTCTACAACTTTAAAAAGACCGAAATTAGGCCAAAAAAGTGTCTCCTACACCTCTCCTACATGTCTTCTATGTGATTACTAGTGAGTCCAAAGTGTTCTAAAGAGTTTATTAATGAGTCATTAGTGTAGTTATTAGTGAGTACTGAGTTTAAATAGAGATTTTGTGAGGAATTCTTTGAGGGATTGTAAGAGTGGAAGGGAAGTGAGAGAACTTTTCTGCATTGCCATTTCAAAGGAGAAGTCTGTGTGCTGTAAGAAAGGAAGAAATCCAGGGGAACTTTCAAAGAGTTTGCTTGGGGAGTAATTTGAGATAAGTTATTTTTTATTTATTATAGTTTGTAAAACTTTAGTTTATTATATGAAATCCAAGTTTTATTGCATCCTCTCCATGAATTATGAGTAGTTTTTCTGTCTTTCTCCTTGTTTTGATGTTTTAGTGAATTCATTAAATGAATTAGTTTATTAAAAAAATATAAAGAAGTTGTAATGATACTATACCTAATTTTACTTTACTATATGAATTGGCCATTTGTATTGTTAAAATATGTGAAGAATTTTTAAGACCTGACCATGGGATAAGAATTCTTAACTAGTATGTATCACAGTTCTCTTTGAAAGGCAGACGGGTAAATCCCTGAAAGGAGAAGTGCAAATAAATAGGGAAATAATATTAATCGGACGTAGAATTGGAGATTTTAGAGTGATAGACTAAAATCCTCAATTTGGTCCTATTGTTTGGGTGCTAAGGTGTAAATTGTTAGCCCTCAGGTGAGGGGAATGTGGGAGCTCCGAAGTGAGAGCCGGTATCCACCCAGCCTAGCCGTAGATTCAGTAACCAAGCAATAGGACTAGTCAATGTTCTTTATGCCTGGACCAAAGGGTAAAGAATATGTATGCTCCTATTTGGCACAACACATATAAAACTAATTTTAATTATCATTTCACTTAAATGTCTAAACAAATGAGAAAGATTCTTGCTAATATATATTTGAACTTAACTTTTGTAGTATTAGTAATCTGATAGTAAAACTTATTTAAATATAAGAACTTTATTATTTGCATTTTAATGACAGATAAGCAAATTCGATTAGTTGTAATTTTATCTTGGTTTATATAATCCTAATCCGTAGGCTTTAATATTTTTTCCCTGTGGGATCGATAACCAGGACTCCACTAGAGCCCTGTATTAGTTTAGTGATACATATACTTGCATTTAAAGGTAAATCTGCGATAAACAGTTTTTAATATTTAATTGTTACTAAAATTTAAATTACGCTCCTGATCAACTTTTTGGCATTGTTGCTTAGGATTTGTATCTTTTAGTAGTGGTGTCGAATTCTTAAATTTATAAGTATATTTAAAATCGCGGGATCAAGCTTCGATGATCTCCCAACTATCCTATGGTTTGGCTTAAATTCGAGAGAATTATTAAAGATTATAATCTTGCTAATTTTAATTAATTAGGACTTATACTTGTATGATATAACCATACAACTAGTCTGGAGGTTGTGAGGGTTTAGGCCATAACAAACGACAACCTCGGAGTCCTAAACAGGGTTAAGGCTTAAATTAGATGATATGATTATGCAAATGCCTAAAGGATGAAGTGAAGATGTATGTTGCACTAGGCAAACTACCTTAGAATCCTATGGCTTGGTTGTTTATTTCTAAGGATAGTTAAGCTGATGAAGATTTTTTTTGCTGTTGAAGATGGCTGTGCTACCCACCACGCTTGCTCCAAGCTCCTCGTTGTAGCATGTTTAGTTTAAAGTGGTGACAAATGAGGGGATGAGAGAAGTATCATGTTATAAAAAGTTGAAAATTGAGGTGTCTTAGTGTCTTATTTAAAACAAATGCTTAAGTTGATTATGGCGACACCGGTTCGGATCCCATGGTTCCCTCATTCCGGTATCACTAATTTCATCAGATTCGCTTAGTCTAGATGAATTTACTAAATCTAACTTAATGGATTCCATACTTTCATCCAGACCATAGGAAATCTCGTTAGCAACATGTAGGTTACCTCATTCGAGGGATTCTCAGTCATTGGACATCTTAATTTAGTTGAAGTTGCAAGTTTTATTTGGTTGGTGATTACATTTTGAGTTGTTTAAACATGCTGAGTTCAATCATTTTCACAGGTTTATAAATTACAGGATAAAAAATCAATTAATAAATTGCAGAATGTAAATTTTAGTAAACTTAAATGTGTTCCTGAAGGGTCTTCCTGTCATTTCCAACTGCACTTAAAATGCATGTTAGGGCATTTAAATGTTTGAAAGAAACACCTAAGTAGAGCTAAGGGAAAACTCTGGTTGTCTACCAAATCCTAATCCTATTGCTATGTTAGCTAGGTTGAAGTTCTGGTTGCCTACCAAATCCTAATCCTATCACTAATGAATCCCTAAGATGTGTTGGGGATGATTTTCTTCATCAAAGAACAATGAAGTTCAATTGCTCTTCTAAAATATCCCACTGGATTGAGAAAGTGCTTAGGACGGGTCTTGAACATCTTTTCAACGCTTCCGGGATCATTTTGAGTCCAAATGAATTTCATTATGTGGATGAATTAATCATTAGGGGTTTAGTTGAGTTTTAGTTCTTGCTCAGTAAACTTGGATGTTTGATTATCCTATGAGTAAGGTGATATTTCATTTGACAACTTATTTAAGAGTTATAAAGATGAAAGCCTTTAAGGGCAAATTAGTCCATTAAAGAACTTAACCATTCTTAATTGAAGTTGAGTTAGTAATTTAAAATGATTCAATTTAGTTATAAGGTTTTAGTTAATTTTTAAATATTTTAAATTATTTTAAATTGGAAAAAAGTGTTTAAATTATTTTAGTTCAATTAAATTAATTTTAATGTCTTAAATTGTTTTAATTTAATTATAATATTTCAGAATTTTTTTTAATATTTTAAATTTTTTAAATTTAATTTTAAAATATTTCAAATTAATTTTAATATTTTAAATTGTTTTAATTTAATCATAAGATTTCAAAATTATCTTTTTAATTATTAATTTTAATTATCATTTTATGGTTTCATTAGTAAAAGTTAGATGGTATTTGATTAATTTATTGGTTAGGGATTAAATTTAGAGAATTAGAGTCTTCCTATATCAAACCCTCTAACCTTAACAACTTATGATTTAATTAACTTCCAAAGCTTAATAATTTAATTAATTGAGATTTCTTCTTTAATATTAAAGGTGATTAATGGGTTTCTATTGCTTAATTCCCCGTGTTTTAATTATCTAAGAGGAAGATTAAGATCAAAAATTTCCCCTTCCCCTTTGGTTAAGCCTAAATATTAGTTAAGGCTTGTTGACCTCATTTTTGATGAGGTCTCCTCTTCTTCTCTTTAGTACTTAGGATCTAGCCTTAGGCTTTTTCTTTGACTAATCTTAGAGGATTAGAATTGGGACCCACCACTTAGAAGTTCAAACCACTTCTTAACTCCCCGCAAACTCCACAAACTTGATTGTAGACCCCTAATCACCTAGTAGGGTTGAAATCAAATGTGGAAGTTTAAAGGATGAGTTCCTATAGGACTCTTCGGCCTTAGGACCGCCACAGGTGGCCCGGTCCGGTGAAGGGGCTGACTTGCACACACACTACACCTATACACTACATTTTCACACACACCTCCTAAAACTACACCCATATCCAACTTGACCTCCCGACTCATGAAGGTGATTCACATGGATGGTCCTTAACCCCTAAGCCCTCGCTGCAGAGGTTAAGGAACAACATAGTGAATGCCTCAAATAAGTCCTCTCATGGCTTATATAGGCTTAACATGGCTTCATGGCTCAACCAAAATGATTTCATTCCACTTACATTTACCCAATCTTCAATTTTCCAAATTTTCAATTTTTGACCCCCGGGACCCTACACCCGCCTAGCCTACCCAAAACCCTTGAAATTACCCAAAATTTTCAAAATTCTCCAAAATCACCCAAATTCCTCAAAACCAATCCCAAACATTCCCACATCACTCAAATTGATCATTCATAGCCAAAACTACCAAAAATTCCAAAAATACCTCCCAATACCCTCCAAATACCCAAAATGCCCCTCTTAGCCAAAAAATCCAAAAATTCAGAAAATTCCCAGAAAATTCCAGAAAAATCCCAAATATTCCCAATTTCATTTTGTTCAACTACACCATGGGCCAATTTTGTCAATTTACCCCACTTTTGTCAAAACCCCCAATTTGACCCATTTTTAACCCAAAGTGAACCCAATGTCAAACCAAACCTACCTAATTGACCCAAATTCTGGTCCAATTCAATTCTAAAATTCAATTCAACATCCCCAACACCAATCTAGACCAAATCTAAGCCTAATTTGATTGGCATTTGAATCCAATTTCACTTTTGACCTTAAAGCCCAATTTGGACCCATGACCCAAACTTAGCCCAAACTCACCCAATTCAACTCCAATTAACCCCAAATCTTTTCTAAACCTTCCCTAACATCCCCAAAAACAAAACACTAACATGATTTGCCCAAAATTTGGACCCATACCCCACTCAAATTCAACCCAAAGCTAAAAGGCCCAATTTTGACCTAAACCCAAACCTAACCCAAATAAGCCCAAACCCCAAAATCAAAACCCAACCAAAGCCAAAACCTCTTTGAAACACTCCCATAAACATTTCCCAACATTTATTTTACATCAATTTCAACCCTAGCCCAACATTGGCCCAAGTTAGCCCAATTTGACCTATATTGGCCCATTCACCAAGGAAGCCCAAATTCAACCCAATTCAAACCCAAATCACTCCCAACTTGCTTCAAATCACTCATGACACATCCATGAGCTAAACCAAACATTTTTTTTTTGGCCCAATCCTTGACAAAATTCCCATTCATAAATTTATTTTCAAACCAAAAGCCCATTTTCTTAAACCTTCCTAAAAGCCCAAACTTCATGCTAAAGCCCATATGACAAATTCTTCTCATCATACCCTTAATTAAAATCATCCCTAAGTTCAAATCAATCATCAAATGGTTCCAAATCAAGCCATATGCCAAATCCCATCAAATCACTCCTAAATTACCAAAATTCATAAAAATCTCTTTCATGAAAGTTGACTTAGCTTTTTCCAAGCCAAAGGTGAGCCATGAAGTCATGCATGAGCCACATGTGAGCCATGAAATCCTTGGACACTTCACCATACCCAAAATGGCAAGAAGAGGGGACCCTTTAATGATTCTCTTAAGAGTGATTAACCACTCCCATGTCTCCCCTAACTATCGCTTAAGCTTAATTGTACTTGGATTGTGACTTGACCCCACTAATCAAGCTGATCCAAGTGACTTTCCCTTCAGCCTAAATTGGCCTTGGAGGGTGAACCTAACCCAAAACCAAGGGTTGACCCATTTAGACCCAAAACTAGCCCTTTCCCATTCCACTTTGATTCAAACCCTTTACACATGTCCATGGCTAATTGATCGCACAAACCTCCAGCCCTGACCCACCTGGACCTGAGAGTGACTCATGCCTGCCGGCCAGCCGCCTGGGTCGCCGGAAAACACCATGGCCGAGACCTTGGGAGGAGCCAAACTTGGAATTCTCACATGCTGAGCTGCCCCATGCCCAATGGCCACCATGGCTGTTCTTCCCTTGGCTTAAGCAGCTGATCCCAAGCCCTAACTCCCCCTGGGAGGCCCTCCACCCTCTCCTATTTAAACACCACCCCTTCTCGGCCATGAGAGGTGCTGAACAAAACCTTAAGGAAACTCTGCCAAAATCAATCCAGACCACTCCCCACACATAGAGCATTTGATTCCCACTGGATTCCAGCCCCAATTCCCTCCAGCTCGAGCTCGATTTCGAGCTCGAACTTCAAGACAAAAACCGAACACTTCTCCACGATGGTTCAATCCCTAAATCGATCGGTCCTACACCTTCACCGGACCAAGAGGAGAAGTTTCCACCGAAAACCCCATCTCCGAGCCACCCGAGTTGTTCCGGACTCCAAGCTTTGTGATCGGCTGTGGTCACTTTCATAACTAGGCAATTCACCAGGCCAAGGGACTTCATCTGGAGCTTGCTTGGACCCAATCGAAGGTGACACAACTCTCAGATCGAAGCTTCACTTCTCTGAGCAAAGGTATGGACTCACTCTTCTTCCCGAGCTTACAGAGATTCTCCATTTAATTTGAGTCAATTTAAATACATGTTAACCGTATGGATGTGTTCGTCTCCTCAAAACGAATCCATAGAGCATAAGAGCACGAAAATCCGTTGAGAATCGAGTGAGAAATTAGGGTTAGAAGGTTGACAGTCACGGGTGCACACCAGTCTTAGACGATGACCATGAGCCATCGGATCGAGCGTGTATCGAGTGGACGGTCTGGATTGAGTCGGATAGCGCGTTGGTACGTGACCCGCGGGGCCCTGGATCGCTGAGTCGGATGGCGGCGCCGAATCAGGAGACGCCGCGCGGAGCTTCGGAGATGCACTAGGTTGACGCGGCGCCGCGTGGATAAGTAGGAAATTAGGTTTATTTTCCTATTTATTTAATTCCCTAAACTTCAAAAATGCATAACTTTGTGTGGAAAATCAGAAAAATAAAATAAAAATACCCTCTTGCTCAGTGAACAGAGGAGAATAATGTGGAAAAAAAATCATTTAATTTCATCAAGTATTTGATTTTTAATAATTTATTTACTCTCTGCACATTTTCAATTCTCCATGCATGTATACAATTCACCATGGCATGAGACCATAGGGCTTTTGAAGCCCCTAAATTTGGGAACATTTCCTAAATTTTCCAAAGTTAGAGGCCATCCCTATGAAGAGTTATTGATTTTTCAAATTCATGTTACTGTTTTGAGTATTTTAAATCTAATAATTAGCATGTTGTGAAATAAATTCTAGGAAAATTTGGTGATGTTTCTTATGATCAGAGGACCCTAGGAAAAATAGGTTTTGAACTAATTCACTTGGAATAACCCTAATCGGCTTAAACACCCAAAATAGAGTCTTTAATTAATTAGAGCTAATCATGCATCAAATTGACTTGAAATCAATTCTCCACTGACCTTTAGGATCAGAGGAACCCACCATAAAAATTTGAAGTCAATTGGACTTGATTAGCCCTACTAAATGGGTTGATTAAGCCATTTAGCCAATTTAAACTTTAAAAATTCATAACTTTCAAAATACTTTTCAAAAATTCACCAAATTGGTTTTGGAGCCTCTCTGATATTAGGAGAATTTAAGAAAATTAAAATTTCAATTTTCTAAAAAGTTGATTTTTGTATTATTTTAATATTTTAATAATTAAAAAATAATAAAAATCACAAAAATAATAAAATTCACCAAAATGTCACATTTTGAATTTTAATCACTTAGGAACAAACCCCATATTTTTATTAAGTCTCTATGATGAGATATTCAATTTTAAAGCCCTAAGGTAATTTTAAAATTAAAAAATGTATTTTCTAGCATTTCCACTAAAATAATTCTAATAAATCAAAGAAAAATCAGAAAATTGTTAAAGTTGGTTCTCTGATTTCCTTGATAACAGAGAGATTTTTGAAAAATATAAAATTCATTTTTTAACCTTTATTTTTATTTTTAAATTAATTAATACTCCAAAACTCAAAATAATTATAATAAAAATAATATAATTCAAAAAATCACCAAAATTGGTCCAAGTGGTCCTCTGGTCATTAGAAATGTCACATAATTTTCTTAAGGATAGAAACTTTCCTTTGGTCATATTATTAAATTTTCCTTGGAAATCCCTATTTTCCACAAAAAATAATTACATAAATAAATTAAATACAGAAAAATCACATTTTCTCCTCTCATGTCTTTATTGACATATGAGTGAAGTCACATAAAAATTTCAAGTTCATTTAAGCTCAATTTAGTGAGTTATGAAATTATTAAACTTGAAGGGCAAAATGGTAATTAAAATTTTAACCCTTGATTAAAACTCTAGGTTTAATAAAATTAAAGAGTAAAATATTTGATTCTAATCTGACTTGGATGATTGAAATTTAAATAATTAAAGGGTAGAAACCTATTAAACAATTTAAAAATAATTGAAATGAACTTTAATTAAATAATCGATTAAATTTGGAAGAATAATAAAATTGGAATTATTAAAATAGGGATGTTATTAGGAAGAAATTTGTTCTTTAATTTAAGAATCCCTAAATTAATCATCTCAATAATATTTAATTACTAATTAAAATGATAATTCAAATTTAAGATTTAAAAATGCTAAAAGACTTAATCATTAAATTGAATTAAATTAAATTATTTAAATTAAACCCTTTTAAAATAAAATATTAAATTAAAATTAAAAATAAAATCAAATTAAAATTTAAATTAAATTAAATTAAATTAAATTAAATTTAAACATATTAAATTAAATTAAATTAAATTAAATTAAATCAGATTAAATTAAATTAAATTAAATTAAATTAAATTAAATTAAATTAAATTAAATTAAATTAAATTAAATTAAATTAAATCAAATTAAATTAAATCAAATTAAATTAAATTAAATTAAATCATATTATATTAAATTAACTTAAATTAAATTAAATTAAATTAAACCACATTAAATTAAAATTGAATTAAATTAAATTAAATCAACTAAGTTAAATTAAATTGAATTAAATTTAACATCACCTAAGACATAAAAAAAATTCAAGAATAAATCTAAAACAACTCGAACACTATTCCAAACTTAAGCCCATTAATTGAAATTAAATTAAATCATAAATCACTTGAACATCAATTTGCCCTCAAAAAACTCATGATGTCATAACTCTTAAAAGGAGTGTTAAGTGAAGTGTTACTTCACTTATAGGATATTCAAATGTCCTAATTCACTGAGCAAGATAACAAAACTTGAACTCCCGGACGATTAATTCATTTGTATAATTAAATTCTCTTGGACTTAAAACAATCCTAAAAGTATCGAAAAGATGTTTAAGACTCGTCTTAAACACTTCCTCGATATGATAGGATATTTATAAGAACAATCGAACTTAATTGTTCTTTGATGAAGAAAATCGTCCTCAAACCCAAAATACAAGAACCTAGACGTCATAGGAGGTGACTAGCTATAGGATTAGGAATTTGGTAGAAAACCATAACCCTTCCCTTAGCTTTACCTAGGAACTTGCTCTAAATGCTTAAATATTCTAATTGTGTTTTAAGTGCAGCTTGGGATGACGGGAAGACCCTCCAGTACGCTTTTATTTTATTGCAATTTATCTTATGGTAATTTATTTAATCGCATCGTACTTACTTTTCTTGCACGATAAACAACTGTTGCATGAAAACCCACACCTTTAGGATAGTCCCTAAAACTGAAACCAAAACTAAATTAAAAGTCATTACAAGATAAAATTCACCGCCACAACATTTAAAAATATAAAACAACTCAAAATTTAATCACAAACAAAACAACAAAACTACAACTACAACTAAATTAAAACGTCTTGTCGGATGATCGGGAATACCTCGAATGATGTAACCTACGTGTTCTTAATGGGATTTCCCACGGTCTAAATGAAAGTGTGGAACTCATTCAGTTGAGTTTAGCAAATTCATCTGGACTAAGTGAATCCGATAAAAATAACGATGCCGGAAGGACGGAACCGTGGATCTTAACCTAGTGTTGTTATAATCAACTTTAAGATTTGTTTTAATTAAAACATAAAAAACACTTGGAAATTAAGACTTTCTCTAAACCGAACACTTCTCTCATCTCCCGATTTATGATTTCTAAAACTAAACCTCTGCAACAACAAGGAGCTCGGAGCATGGTGGGCAAGCACGGCCATCGTCATCGACAAAACCTCGAGTCTACTTCAACAAAACTTTCTTAGAATTAAATAACCAAGCCATAGGACTTCGAGGTAGCTTCGCCTAGTGCAACATAAATCCTCAACTCTTCGTTAGAGCATTTGCATGATCATATCATGTAAATTAAGCCCTAACCGGTCTTAGGACTCCGAGGTAGTCGTCCGATACGACATAAATCCTCACATCTTCGAGGCTATTTGTATGATTTTATCATACAAATATAAGTCCTAATTAATTAAAATTGACAAGATCAAAACATTAAATAAACATTAGGACTTTCCTAAGTTCAAGCCAAACAAGTAGGATAGTCTGGAAATTACCGAAGTTCGCTTCGAATCCGTGATTTCTCCTACCTTTCTTCCTTTGAATTCCCAAAATAAAATGTTCCAAATTTGATCTATTCCCTATTGAAATTCCAAAATTCAATCCTCGAAAACTTAAACTTTGAAATTCTTGAGAGCGTAACTACCGATTATTATCGAGAGTTTTCTTAGGTGATTCCCGTCACTTAAGATGTAATTAACTATAGTGGGCTTGCCCTTATAGGGAATTTTAAGAACCCATGTAATATAAACCCTGTTTAATGTTTTCATATTAAGCAGGGGAACTTGTCGGCTTATAAAATTGGTTCGCAGACCAAACGGATGTCATAAATCTCCTAGTTTATTTAATCGAGCCCCATCATTAAGCAGTGTGTCTATTCTTCGGGATAGATACACGGTTTGTGGTGTGGCGCTCGTTTATATAATTTATTTGGGATGTGAGATCGGTTTGATTTCATATCTTAAAATTTTTAAAATTAAAATTACTTTCAAAATCAAATGTTATCTTTTAAACTATATATATATTTAAATTAAATTTGAAATATGAAAATTCGCCGACAACTTCTGTAGGCGACCCCTTTTCAAAACACATAACCCTAAAATATGCCGACAACTTCTAGCGACTCCGCTGGGGAAAATTCCTCTCTCCATTTTTAATCAGATAGTTCTGCTTTCAAAAATCGGTAATGCATCCATGTCCCTAATGGATCAAGCTACCCTTCTTTCCGTTGGAATACTATGTTCATTTCTACCTTGGACGAGTATAGCCAACGTTCTCTTGGATTTAGGAGCCACTGTTTAGACACCCCTAAACAGAGAGGTTCCGAGATCCTTTTACCTCATTTCTGAGGTGGGGTGGACCCCCAATAGGTGTTAGTTTAGGAGTGATCCTTCGAGTCGATAAGTCTCGCATAAGACTTTCTTTTCCTTTCCAACTCTAAATCGATTCATTACCTTCCCTACACCTTTGAACATTCCGTTCTAAATAAACAAACCCTTTAATGAATGACTCTTTTAAAAATAACTCCTTCTTATAAATACATGAACAAGAATGTGTTCTGGACACTTTTCGATTCCTTTCTTTTCGTCCCGATGAGAAGAAGCATAACTTGGGACTCGACAATCGAATCTACCTCGCGAAATGGAAGCCCCAAAGCCGATTTTCTCCTTCACCAATGGACTCGGACTTCGCCGTTTACAAGGATGAACTCGCCCGACAATGGGATCATCCGGTTTCGACAAGGATTCGAGAACACAAATGTCAAGATCACCGACGTTACCCTTTTCGCGCCGACAAACAAAGTATCCGAAACCGAAAGACCCTCGATCGAGTTCAACCTTAAGTCAACTCAAGAGTTTCCTCCCCGCAAAGGGTTCCAGCTGAGAGGAGTACCGCTCGTCCATGAAGGACCGTTATCTCTACCCCCACCGGTCTAGTCGTCTCCGCACCTACCCCAGCTCCCGCCAAACTGAAGGGGAAGGAAGTTCAAATTTGTAACGAGCATGTTACCGTGGAGGGTACAGATTTCCATGCAAGACCTTCTATTTTTGAAATTGGGTCCAGCTCAAGGGTTCCACCCCTAACACGGACTCAGAGGAGAAACAGAGGCAGGAAGATTGCCATGAAGGCCAGAGGCTCGCCGAAGTCGCTTTCTTAGAAGAAATCCCCGAGTACACACCATTACCCGAATACATACCATTGCTCGAATATACACCCCTTTTGGAAGGAAGTAGATTCCATTCCCTTTCTCGCCGCAGCTCGACGAGGAAAATATCCGCAGGATTGCCTCCACATTACCTCGACTCCGCATACTATAGCGACAACGAAAAGAAAAGGGCAAGGATTACACCATTTGCCCGACTACGGATCGTGATCGAGAAGTTAGCAAAGAAAGAAAAATGCCTCGTATCGGAGATTTTAAGAAGGATAGGGCGGGTGCCGGCCAAATCCCGTCTTGGGCTACGAGTAGAACCTCGCTATCGCCGCAGAAGAGCCGAATAAGAAGATGAAGGCTAGTCCACCCGTTGTTGTTTCAGTGTTTACGGATCGGGGAGGATACCACCTTCCAAAGATTCGACTCGACGGACCATCCGGTCCTGAGCCTTCTACCGCTAGAAGGATGGTATGGCGTCCCACTACCGGCCAATTAAGACCGAAACAACAACCAGATAAGGAAAGTCTCGTCAGGAGACTTGAGTCCGAATAAAGTGCTACCACAGTAAAGGGGACTCATGAGAAGGAAACCCGACAATTATCACATGACAACTGCAAGTATACACAGAAAAGACCACTAGAAGATGCTATGGAAAAGCTAAGAATTGATATTCGGCGACTAGCAAGGGAAAGAGAAGAGAAATTTGGAGATGAAGTTGACTCGTCAGAGTTCATGGATGATGAATATGCAGAAATTAACATGGTTGAAACGCGAGCTTCGTCGACTTCACAAGGTGCTCCCTGCAGCCGCGAATGAGAGGAGCCGGAAGTAATGAGGAGGCGGCTTCAAGAGAAAGATGATACGATCGCCCAAATGGTAAAAAGGATGGAAGAGATGGCTGTAGCCCTAGCCTCTCTCCAGAGTCAAGTTCAACCCCAAAGAGAGACACCCCCAGAGGTCATTCACATCATAGATGGAGGAAAAGGAGATTACGTCCGTCAATGGGGATGATCAATTAAAGAAGGATACAACACAAAGCATGATTCCAGAAAAGGATATCAAGAGCTTGGTGGAACAGCAGGTGCGAGAAGCCTTGACACAATCAAAGAGCGGGACATCCATTCGGACGGGTAGACCTTACCCCGAAGAATTCGACGCCGTCCAATATCCGAAAGGCTTTGTACCACCTCCGTTCAAGACCTTCGATGAACCGGAAACCCTCGGCAGCATGTTGCACATTTTCGTGCCGCTTGTTGCAATGCCGGCGGAAGTGATGCCTTACTCTTCGGACAATTTGTCGCCGACTCGTCGTGGATCGCCTTTGATTGGTATGCGTAATTACCAAACGGTTCGGTGAAGACATTTTCGTAACTAGAGAACCTCTTCATCAAGCGATTCGTCGGAGCTCAGCACCACATCACTATAGGTGATTTAGTGGTAGAGAAGCGTAAACCGAACGAAACATTGGTGGACTACATACTTCGATGGAGGAACCTAAGTATGAAGTGTGAGCCACAGCTACAAGAACAACATGCAGTCGGCATTTTACTAAAAAGCATCCATGACCCGATAGCACTTCTCCTCAAGGGATTTACTATTAAGACTTTCGAGAAGTTGTTAAGCAAGGCCGGAAGCCTGCAACAGGAGGCGAAGCAATTAAGTTTCACCGACAAAACAGACAAACGAAGTCCGTGAAAACTTTTGAAAAGAAGTCCGGGATCGTTGCAGCAGTAGCCGACAAAGGCAAGCAACCGATACAAATATCGTCGAACGGCCGCAAAGAACCTCAACAGAATTACCGAAGCAACCCCGACCCAGCCTATCAGTCATCTCAACAGCATGAACAACCGCCTCGTCCGCAACGTACTTTAAGGGAACTTCCGAGCGAGAGTATCCGTTCAAGAATGAGGCAAGGTCGAAAATGTTCCGCAGCTTGATGAAGACTCCGCATTTCCAACTACCGGAACCTAAGAGACCGGAAGAAGTCGACAAGAAAGGTGATCCCAACTTTTGCCCTTACCACCGGATGCTTGGGCATAAGATAGAAGATTGTATTACCTTCAAGAGTTGGCTCAACGACAATCTTCGGAAAGGGAATATAACGATCCCGAAGGAGTACATGAAGGAACCCCAGAAAGGAGGTTCCGTCAATGTTATCTCGACGGATCTCTTTGTTCCAATAGATCCCTATACGATTGATGATGGATGGACTACCGCTTGGACAAAGTCTTCGAAGAAGATTTTGGATCACATCCAAACGGCTTCGGTGCAAGCCTCAATTCGTAGTTCGAAACCCGTCAAGTCGACACTATCACTTGCGATAGAAGAACCACCTCAACAAGAGACGACCGAAGAAAAGAAGAAAATCGACGAAGAAGAGAAGACCGAGGCTCTTAAGGCGTAGACTAGGGGCCGCTTATCCTAGGATAGTTGTTTCGCATTCGGGGGAGAAATCCCTCGAACCTTTCGACTCCGTATGATTATCCGCTCACTCCCGTGGGATCTTATAATGATAAGGGTTACGGCGTTGGCTACGTTTGATCGTTTCTAACGATTACGTGACTAGCGACAATCCGGACATCGATTCCGATACAAATGACAATTCTCAAATCATACACAATCTCGACGATCACAATGAAAAAGAAGACATCCACCAAGGAGGCTACGAGAGTTCAATAAGCAACGAATCTATTTGCGAGTTTCGAGGAGCTCCAAATACAATAGCAGTTAGAGCCTTCGGACTCCGAAGCTAATCCGAAGAACCCGTCATTCCAATTCGAAGGAGACATCAGCAAACTCAATACTAGATTCGAAGAAATCACAGAAGTCAACTTAAGAAGTGGAAGAGTTCTACCTCCGAGAGTGGGTCCGAAGGACAAAGGAAAGCAGGTGGTTGTTCAGGAAGAACCAACCCCGGCAGAGGAAATACCCATTTGGGAAGAAACCGAGACACATGGAAATAAAGTGGACTACAATGTGCTAGCCCATCTTAGGAAACTACCGGCCAAACTGAGCATCTACGACGCTCTCATTTTATCAAAGGAGATGAGAGAAACTCGATCAAGGCCTCGCTCGATCCGGAAATTCGCTTAGCTCAAATGGCCTGGAGATTCCTTAGATGAGGTTTGTTCGTTAAAGGAACAAGCGAGGTGTTACCTTCACTGGACAATGACCTACTACTCGGGACAGCAGACCACAACCGACCGTTAGTACATTTCAGCTACAATCGGGAAGTTTACACTCTCCGCAGTATTGGTGGATCCAGAGCATCAATCAATATAATGAATCTCCGAACGCTAGCATACTTGGAAATTGATGCTCGCGAGCTCGAAGCGTACAAAATGTTATTAAGAGGATTCAACCGTAAAGGAGAAAGAGCCCTCGGATCGATAACACTGCTAATGAAGATCGGTGACTTGGCAAAGACAACCGCGAAATTTCACATAATTAATTCAGAAACGTCATTCAACGTTCTACTGGGCTGACCATGGATACATGAAAATAGGATGGTACCATCATCTCTACATTAGTGCATCAAATACTACGATGGAGGGGAACTGTGCATCAAAGGTGACTTACAACCATTCTCCGTACATGAAATTGGAATCCATGAAGATGCAGCTTATTACGCACCCCCGAAGAAAACAATCTTCTCCAGAGATACCATAACAAATGAAGCAAAGGAAATTTGGGACGATGAAGAACCTGAAGTTCTAGTCCAACAGCCACTCACCACTCCCTTACGGTGAGATGGTGAAGGTTTCTCCACAACTCGCATCCGAGGTCGAGGCCGGGACGAGGTCGTGGCGAGACGTTAGGACAGCTTGGACGGAGGAAACCAGCCATCAATGTCGAATGGGAAGATAGCTCCGAAGAAGAAAAAGAAATCAAGCAAGAGGCAGCGACAATAAGCTCGAAGAAGCCACAATTCAGGATCCTTCTCAAAGATGAAAAGAACGAGGAATATAAATCGATGTACGAGAAGATTAACCACTATGTACATACTACGACCCTGACCCCGATCCATTCTAATAAGATCGAGGGTATGGTGGTCAAAGAGGTACGTAGCGGCAGTATAAAGCCCATCAAGTTCTACCGTGGTGCTCCTTCCTCCAAAACTGAAAACAATGTACAATTTGAAGATGCTACTTCATCAGAATTAATGGAATTACCTTTCGAGTGGTACTCTCCCCGTGTTCAAAATTTAATTCAGCCGTGGTTTCTTACCTCGACAATGGACAAAAGGTCAATCACAACATTTTGAAAATTTATGGAATAACTCCGACCGTCCACCTAATTCAAGGCGTGGTCTTAGATTTGGCACAATAGATCGACTGACGATACCGAATTTTTCTTGGTTGTCACTTGCAAGTCTAATGAAGACCGCATGGAAGCTACGGAAGAACTCGAAGATTTACAAATTGGAGACGCTCCACCGTAGTTCGAAGAAGAGATCAAATCTACAATGGATGAGTTAACGAAGTTAACTTAGGTACTAAGCAAAGAACCTAGACCTACCTTTGTTAGCTCCTTACTCAATAAAGAAGACTCCGAAGAATTAATCAAGTTATTAATGGAATTTAAAGACTCGTTTTGCTTGGAGCTACGATGAGATGCCGTGATTAACTCCGGAGGTTGCAGTCCATAAGCTAGGAGTGGATCCTACTTCTGTTCCAGTCAGACAAGGTTCCAGGAGAATGCGTCTAGAAATCGAACAGCAAGTCATAGCTGAAGTTAAAAAGCTAATAGACGCCAAATTTGTCCGTGAAGAACAATACCCGACTTGGTTAGCCAATGTGGTACCAGTCAGGAAGAAGAATGGTCAGATCGAATTTGTGTGGATTTCGGAGATTTAAACAAAGCATGTCCAAAAGATGAATTCCCTCTACCGATCCTGCAATTAATGATCGACATTGCTTCAACACATGAAATATTCTCATTCATGGATGGATCTTCGAGATACAACCGGATAAAAATGGCTCCAGAAGATGAAAAGCTTACAAGCATTCGAACGCCGATTGGAGTATATTGCTACACAAATGATGCCATTCGGACCGAAGAACGCAGGAGCAACCTACCGTAGAGCGATGACAAGAATTTTTGATGATCTCATCCACGATCAAGTCGAATGCTACGTGGACGATGTGGTCATCAAAAGCAAAGTAAAGGAAAACCACCGTATGATTTGAGAATTGTTTTCGAACGATTAAGACAATTTAACCTTAAGATGAATCCCTTAAAATGAGCCTTCGGCGTCTCGTCCGGGAAATTCTTAGGATTTGTTGTCCGACATCGTGGAATTGAAATCGACCCGGAAAAGATTAAAGCTATCTTAGAAATGCCGCCTCCTAAAACCTTAAAACAACTACGATATTTTCAAGGGAAGTTGGCATATCTTCGACGCTTTATCTCAAACTTGTCAGTAGGTGTCGACCTTTCTCGGCACTAGTTAAAAAGGACGCCAAATTTATTCGGGAAGAAAAATTCCGTAAGGCCTTCGAGGACATTAAGCAATATTTAATGACACCTCCCGTCTTAGCACTCTGAGCCTCAGTGTAGACCGACGATACTTTATACCGCGGCTTTAGACGACTCTCTCTGAGCCCCGTTAGCCTAGTGTCAATGATGAGGGTAAAGAAAATGTTCTTTATTATCTAAGCCGTCGTTTACTTCCGACGGAAATAAGGTATCCCGCAATCGAAAAGCATTGTTTGGCCTCGATCTTCGCCGCTCAAAAGCTCTGAGCACTACATGCTTTCCCATAAGGTCAACTCGATCTCGAAATTTAATCCATTGTAATACTTGATGACCCGTCCGACGCTTTTCGCGGACTTGCCGGATGGTCAATGATATTATCGCAATTCGATATAACTTTCGTGCCTCTTCGTGCCGTAAGGGGACAAGTCCTAGCAGACTTCCTCGCAAGCACACCCTTTGCACGGCGAATCTCCACTCAATGACGACTTGCCGGATGAACAAATAATGAGCTTAGAAGACCCTAAGGATCGACGTTGGGAATTATATCTCGACGGAGCATCTTCAACACACAAAGACGAAGAATCGCAAGTGATAGTGCCCGGTAAGGCAGAAATCAGACTAATCTTTATAACACCGGAGCGGGGATGTTAAGATACTCCTACCACTTAACAGAGCCGTGTACAAACAACGAAGCAGAATACGAAGCCCTCATAACAGGACTGGAATTAACTATTCAAATGGGGATAACAAACATCAACATCTACGGGATTCGCAGTTAATCATTCAACGGATCGCGGACAAGATGCAATTTTAAAGCCAAGACTCGAGCAATACTTCCAAGTATGCCATACAGTTGTTGAACAGATTCCAAATGCGACGATCTACAAAATTCCCGTAAAAGAAAACGCTTAAACAGATGCGTTAGCCCGCTTCGCAAAAGAATTTGCTCGCTCGCAAGATGAATCGGTGGAAGTGTCGGCTCACGTGACGTCAGGTCCTATCACAGCTCGACATAGACACAATACACAAATCGAAAAAGGAGAAGAATCAACACGAAGCAGAGACACAAAAACACGAAGATCGGCGACAGACCATGTAGACAACCCGCAAACGAGAAAACTACCGGACGATAGGTCGTTAGCTCCATCGCATCAAGAAAAGAACTCTGTCCTACGCATTAATAAACAATATATTATACGAAGGTCTTTTCGATCGGATGCGGCTAAGATGCCTAAGCGGGTCCGAGGCCCGTGAAATTGTTAAAGAGGTGCATTCAGGACTCTGTGGCGCTCACCAGACGGGTCCGAAGATGAAAATGAAAATTAAAAGACTAGGGTACTACTGGCCCTCGATGATGACCGACTGCATGAAAATCGCCAAGAGCTGTCACCAATGCCAAGTGCACGGAGTGGTTCTACACCAACCTCCAAATGTGCTACATCCGACAATTGCGTCGTGGCCATTCGAATGTCGGGGCACAGATATAGTGGGTCCAATAGAACCACCATCTTCAAAAGGACATCGTTTCATCCTTGCGGCTACGCATTACTTTTCCAAGTGGGCAGAGACAGCTCCACTCGGAGAAGTGAAAGCACACCACGTGCTACGCTTTTCAAGAACCAAGTTGTCTACCGTTGCGGAGTGCCGCGCGAGATCATCTCAGATAATGGGTCAGTATTCAGAAGCACACAAATCAACAATATTGTCAAGAGACACGGAATCGACTGGCGCTATTCAACAATTTACTACCCAAGAGCAAACGGCCTTGCTGAGGCTTTTAATAAAACTCTCGTTCAAATCTTAAAGAAAACCTTGGACAATAATAAGAGAAATTGGCACGAGAAGTTGTTAGAAGCCTTGTGGGCCTACCGGACAACCTTCGTAACTCTTACTCAAGCTACACCTTACGCTCCGGTGTATGGGTCCGAGGCAGTGTTACCTTTAGAGGTCCAGCTTCCTTCACTCAGAATTGCGGTTGCAAAAAAAATCACGACAGAAGAGAATGCCAAATTACGACTAGAAGAATTGGAAAGCCTGGAAGGGAAGAGACTTGCAGCGCATCAGAATTTAGAATTATACCAAGCTAAGATGGTTCAAGCTTATGACAGACTGGTCCGCCCAAGAACCTTCAAAGTTGGTGACTTGGTTCTCGTTCTCAAGAGACCTATTCTCGCACACCGCAAGATAGGAGGAAAATTCGAACCCACTTGGGAAGGACCGTTTCGTTGTCGAGGCGAGCCTACTCAGAGGCTCCTACCGCCTAGTGAACCGCAAGGGGAACGACATATGCTTCCGATCAACGGACGATACTTGAAAAAGTATTACGCTACCTGATGTTTCGAAGGAATGAATTCTTCATCCCTAGAAGCACGAGCGAAGTAGTTACTTATGACTGGTTCCGAACCCAAAAATAATAAAAATGTGCTAAAATAAATAAAATCACGATAATGAAGTTTTCCTTGTTTTCTCTTCCAAATCAGAATCTTTTTCCTGATTTTTTTTTCTTTTTCTTTTCCCACTTCATTCCTATTAAATTTAAAAATACAAGAAGTAATAATAAAAAAAAAAACTGTCTTTAATAAACATTTTCTTAATGTTCTTGTTCTTAAGTATGCCCTCGATCCTTTTCCTCGTCTTTTCGCAGTGAAATGTCGAACGGGCGGCTGGTCCCGAACTTTAGAAATGGCGTAAGCCTCGCACTCGACGAAAAGAGGGTGAAAGATGGAGCGATAATAGAGATCGACTCAGTACTTCGCACCCGGCAGGCTCGCAATACGAGGAAAGTGACGGTGGTCCCGATCGATCGAGAGGAACCGCCCGATCAGACAAGATGAAAGTGGGTGGCCCAAGCCACCAATCCAAGAAGCAAGAAAAGGAAAACAAGCACCGAAGAAGACAAGAGAATCAAGTCCGTAGTTGCTACAGCAGCAGGGCAGAGCTTGTCGCCGCCGCGCCCACGGAGATTCGAGAAGTACGAAGAGCTACTCTCGCAGCAACTCAACGAAGAAACAAAAATCGCCGTATCCGCAAGATGTTAACCAAACTAGCAGCGGACCAGCGCGACGGAGGCGACTGCATAGCCGCGCACATACACTTCAAGGACACCAGCTTCACTGTGGACCTGAAGAAAGGAGGCCAGCTCCGAGGATAACAGAAGAGACCAGGGAAATCTCAAGAAGAACAGAGGAAAGAAGGCTACAACGCCACCAGACAAAGCCACCGGTAATGCATAACCTTGTTGCGGAAGCAACCCCGGAGGATGTCCCGACGGACACCATCCCCGAGGAGCCGAGGTATGCAGGAGAACGTGAAGGGATTGAGCCATATATCCCACAATACGTCACCGTGCCTCGCCATTTGCAAATTATTCCAGAATACGAGCTAGAAAGGATGCAGAATGTCGAGAAGAAAAGTTTTGAATACTTCGAGAGAATCAGAGGCAGGAGGATCAATATACTAGAAGGCATCGAGCTACATACACACGTGTTCTCAGAGCACGAACAACAACAAATCGTAGACTGCATCCGGGATTTGAAAAGAATGGGCCGAGCGGGTCGCCTAAGAGAAAACACTTACTCAGAACCCCGGAGATGGATGCCGTGGAAAGGTAGAATTACCATACGGTGTGGATGTCGCTACAACTTCGCGAGAAGACGTGAAAGGAAACCCACCGGAATACTCCGTCATGGCCAGGTGGATCCAATGCCATTAGTCATCAAAAGGATGGTAAAAAGAATGATAACATGGAGGGTACTGCCAGCAGATTGCATACCCAACAGTTGCATCATTAACATTTATAAGAAGGGTGACTACATACCCCCGCACATTGATCACCACGATTTTGTCAGACCTTTCTGCACAGTTTCTTTTCTGAACGAGTGTAATATCATGTTCGGATCCGACCTCCGGATAGCGGGCCCAGTGAGTTCCGAGGGCCGCAAAGATACCATTACCGGTAGGTTCCGTCATGATACCGAAGGGCAACGGAGCAGTATGTCGCTAAACATTGCATACCGGGAGTACCGAATGAAGCGGATCCATGTTACTTTCGAAGGATGGATGACAGAAAGCACCTTACCACTTCCACCGGACCCGAAGCTAGAGAGCCTCCGGCCTTACGAGCCGTGAGTTACATGGAAAATATCACACCTCCAACGTACATCCATACGGCATCCTTGCCAAGGGTGGCCCGGAAGGTGATGTTATCGACCATGTACCTCACTATTCGTACATGGATTTTTGATGATGCCTTTCTGGATAGATCTACAAAGATCATACATAGTCCGTTTTGAGTCTATATGGATTGTATGAGATGTATTCCAGATCGAGTTGTATGATGTATCTTCAAGCATGATTGGAATGAAAGTGACCATGTCACATTTTTGGCCTTCACCTCTTTTGTGCAAGTTGACTGAGAAACGCCATTAAAGTTAAATGAACTTCGAACAAAGAACATAAAAGAAACAAAAAGAATAAAAGAAAACATTCCTTGAAAATCTAAAAAATAATAAACTCCAAATTCACGATAAAATAAAATTTGAATCGTTAAAAGACAAACAAAATGACCACAAATTTTAAATCAAATTTCAAATTCAATCTTCCGCATCTCAAATCAAGTCTCAATCAAATTTCAAATTCAATCTTTCCAAATCTCAAATCAAACCTCAATCAAATTCAAACTCAACCTTCCAAATCTGAAATCCAATCTGTTCTACTCTCTCCCTTGTCTGGGATGGAAGTGGTTGATTCCATTGACACGGATCGAATCTGATGGCGAGGAATTGCATCCAATCCAAACCCGTAACTTCCGATCAACTCTTTTGAATGAGATATGTAGCATCTACATATTCCCTCCAAATCTATTTCCTTCCATGAAAGTCTTTTACAACTTTCATGAAATTCTCGAAACACCAAAATTCCACACTTTTCAAATCAACACTACAAATCTTTGCAAAATCAAAATTCAAAATTAAATTCTTGGGGTTGAGGATTTTACATCCGAGACTGCATTGCTTTAGGATTCTTTCCCTATCGCAATGTAATACAACAAAATCAAACTTTTGGGGTTGAGGATTTTACATCCGAGACTGCATTGCTTTAGGATTCTTTCCCTACCGCAATGAAATACATCAAATTCAAACTTTTGGGGTTGAGGATTTTACATCCGAGACTGCATTGCTTTAGGATTCTTTCCCTATCGCAATGAAATACATCAAAACAAAACTTTTGGGGTTGAGGATTTTACATCCGAGACTGCATTGCTTTAGGATTCTTTCCCTACCGCAATGAAATACATCAAATTCAAACTTTTGGGGTTGAGGATTTTACATCCGAGACTGCATTGTTTAGGATTCTTTCCCTATCGCAATGAAATACATCAAAATCAAACTTTTGGGGTTGAGGATTTTACATCCGAGACCGCATCGCCTTAGGATTCTTTCCCTACCGCAATGAAATACATCAAATTCAAACTTTTGGGGTCGAGGATTTTACATCCGAGACCGCATCGCTTTAGGATTCTTTCCCTATCGCAATGAAATACATCAAAATCAAATTCTTGGGGTTGAGGATTTTACATCCGAGACTCGCATTGCTTTAGGATTCTTTCCCTATCGCAATGAAATACATCAAAATCAAATTCTTGGGGTCGAGGATTTTACATCCGAGACCGCATCGTTTTAGGATTCTTTCCCTATAGCGATGAAATACATCAAAATCAATTTCTCGGGTTAAGGATTTTACATCCGAGACCGTATTGCTTTAGGATTCTTTCCCTATCGCAATGAAATACATCAAAATCAAATTCTTGGGGTTGAGGATTTTACATCCGAGATCGCATTGCTTTAGGATTCTTTCCCTATAGTAATGAAATACATCAAAATCAAATTCTTGGGTCGAGGATTTTACATCCGAGACCGTATCGCTTTAGAGTTCTTTCCTATCACAATGAAATACATCAAAATCAAACTTTTGGGGTCGAGGATTTTACATCCGATACCGCATTGCTTTAGGTTCTTTCCTATCGCAATGAAATACATCAAAATCAAATTCTTGGGCCGAGGATTTTACATCCGAGATCGCATCGCTTTAGGATTCTTTCCCTATTGCAACGAAATACATCAAAATTAAACTCTTGAGGTTAAGGATTTTACATCCAATACCGCATTGCTCTGAGTTCTTTCCTCATTGTAATGATTTAATTCAATCAATTCAATTTTCTTTTGAGGTTGAAGATGTTACATCTAAAACCACAAAATTCCAATTTTCATTTCAAGTTCAAATCCCTTCAAATTAATTTCGACAAACTTCAATCTAAATCGAAACTCAAACTAAAATCCGAGCTCACACATCAAAACTTAAACTGAAACAAAATGAAATCTAAATTGAATTCCCCCGCATCATGTGATTCGGGATTCACCTCCTTTTCCTTTCCCTGCCGAGAGTTCGTGAATCTCCCGCCTCGTAGATATACTAGACACTCCCCAGCGGAAACTCCTCTACTCCGTCCTAAGTTTATCACTTGGACTTTTGTGTTGGTTTCGTTGATCGCTTCGGTCAACACCAATATGCGCGGTGTGCTGGGTTAGCACACCACACCTATCGGGGGTCCATTTGTTGACCTCATTTTCGATGAGGTCTCCTCTTCTTCTCTTTAGTACTTTAGGATCTAGCTTTAAGCTTTTTCTTCGACTAATCTTAGAGGATTAGAATCGGGACCCACCACTTAGAAGTTCAAACCACTTCTTAACTCCCCGCAAACTCCACAAACTTGATTGTAGACCCCTAATCACCTAAAGGGTTGAAATCAAATGTGGAAGTTTAAAGGATGAGTTCCTATAGGACTCTTTCGGGCCTTAGGACCGCCCCCGGCGGCCTCGTCCGGTGAAGGGGCCGACTTGCACACACACTACACCTATACACTACATTTTCACACACACCTCCTAAAACTACACCCATATCCAACTTGACCTCCCGACTCATGAAGGTGATTCACATGGATGGTCCTTAACCCTTAAGCCATCAAGCTAAGAGGGTTAGGAACAAAATAGATGAATGCCTCAAATAAGTCCTCTCATGGCTTATATAGGCTTAACATGGCTTCATGGCTCAACCAAAATGATTTCATTCCACTTACATTTACCCAATCCTCAATTTTCCAAATTTTCAATTTTTGACCCCCGGGACCCTACACCCGCCTAGCCTACCCAAAACCCTTGAAATTACCCAAATTTTTCAAAATTCTCCAAAATCACCCAAATTCCTCAAAACCAATCCCAAACATTCCCACATCACTCAAATTGATCATTCATAGCCAAAAATACCAAAAATTCCAAAAATACCTCCCAATACCCTCCAAATACCCAAAATGCCCCTCTTAGCCAAAAAATCCAAATATTTAGAAAATTCCCAGAAAATTCCAGAAAATCCCAAATATTCCCAATTTCATTTTGTTCAACTACACCATGGGCCAATGTTGTCAATTTACCCCACTTTTGTCAAAACCCCCACTCGACCCATTTTTAACCCAAAGTGAACCCAATGTCAAACCAAACCTACCCAATTGACCCAAATTCTGGTCCAATACAATTCTAAACTTCAATTCAACATCCTCAACACCAATCTAGACCAAATCCAAGCCCAATTTGATTGGTATTTGAATCCAATTTCACTTTTGACCTTAAAGCCCAATTTGGACCCATGACCCAAACTTAGCCCAAACTCACCCAATTCAACTCCAATTAACCCCAAATCTTTTCTAAACCTTCTCTAACATCCCCAAAAAAAAAAAACTAACATGATTTGCCAAAAATTTGGACCCAAACCCCACTCAAATTCAACCCAAAGCTAAAAGGCCCAATTTTGACCTAAACCCAAACCTAACCCAAATAAACCCAAACCCCAACATCAAAACCCAACCAAAGCCAAAACCTCTTTGAAACACTCCCATAAACATTTCCCAACATTTATTTTACATCAATTTCAACCCTAGCCCAACATTGGCCCAAGTTAGCCCAATTTGACCTATATCGGCCCATTCACCAAGGAAGCCCAAATTCAACCCAATTCAAACCCAAATCACTCCCAACTTGCTTCAAATCACTCATGACACATCCATGAGCTAAACCCAACATTTTTTTGGCCCAATCCTTCACAAAATTCCCATTCATAAATTTATTTTCAAACCAAAAGCCCATTTTCTTAAACCTTCCTAAAAGCCCAAACTTCATGCTAAAGCCCATATGACAAATTCTTCTCATCATACCCTTAATTAAAATCATACCTAAGTTCAAATCAATCATCAAATGGTTCCAAATCAAGCCATATGCCAAATCCCATCAAATCACTCCTAAATTACCAAAATTCATAAAAACCTCTTTCATGAAAGTTGACTTAGCTTTTTCCAAGCCAAAGGTGAGCCATGAAGTCATGCATGAGCCACATGTGAGCCATGAAAGCCTTGAACACTTCACCATACCCAAAATGGCAAGAAGAGGGGACCCTTTAATGATTCTCTTAAGAGTGATTAACCACTCCCATGTCTCCCCTAACTCTCGCTTAAGCTTAATTGTACTTGGATTGCGACTCGACCCCACTAATCAAGCCGATCCAAGTGACTTTCCCTTCAGCCCAAATTGGCCTTGGAGGGTGAACCTAACCCAAAACCAAGGGTCGACCCATTTAGACCCAAAACTATCCCTTTCCCATTCCACTTCGATTCAAACCCTTTACACATGTCCATGGCTAATCGACCGCACAAACCTCCACCCCCGACCCACCTCGGACTCCGAGAGTGACCCATGCCTGCCGGCCACCCGCCCGGGTCGCCGGAAAACACCATGGCCGAGACCTCGGGAGGAGCCAAACTTGGAATTCTCACCTGCTGAGCTGCCCCATGCCCAATGGCCACCATGGTTGTTCTTCCCTTGGCCTAAGCAGCTAATCCCAAGCCCAAACTCCCCCTGGGAGGCCCTCCACCCTCTCCTATTTAAACACCACCCCTTCTCGGCCATGAGAGGTGCTGAACAAAACCTTAAGGAAACTCTGCCAAAATCAATCCGTACCACTCCCCACACATGTAGCATTTGATTCCCACCGGATTCCACTCCAATTCCTCCAACTCGAGCTCAATTTCGAGCTCAAACTTCAAGACAAAAACCGTAACACTTCTCCACAAATGGTTCAATCCCTAAATCGATCGGTCCTACACCTTCACCGTACCAAGAGGAGAAGTTTCCCACCGAAAACCCCATCTCCAAGCCACCCGCTTGTTCCGGACTCCCAAGCTTTGTGATCGGCCGTGGTCACTTTCATAACTAGCAATTCACTGTGCCAAGGGACTTCATCCGGAGCTTGCTTCGACCCAATCGAAGGTAACACAACTCTCGCATCGAAGCTTCACTTCTCCGAGCAAAGGTATGGACTCACTCTTCTTCCCGAGCTTACGGAGATTCTCCATTTAATTCCGAGTCAATTTAAATACATGTTTACCGTATGGATGTGTTCGTCTCCTCAAGACGAATCCATAGAGCATAAGAGCACGAAAATCCGTTGAGAATCGAGTGAGAAATTAGGGTTAGAAGGTTGACGGTCACGGTGCACACCCGCCGTAGACGATGACCACGAGCCGTCTGATCGAGCGTGTATCGAGTGGATCGGTCTCGGATCGAGCTCGGACAACGCGTTGGTACGTGACCCGCGTGGCCCTGGATCGCTGAGTCGGATAGCGGCGCCGAATCAGGAGACGCCGCGTGGAGCTTTGGAGATGCCTAGGTTGACGCGGCGCCGCGTGGATAAGTAGGAAATTAGGTTTATTTTCCTATTTATTTAATTCCCTAAACTTCAAAAATGCATAACTTTGTGTAGAAAAATCAGAAAAATAAAATAAAAATACCCTCTTGTTCAGTGAACAGAGAAGAATAATGTGAAAAAGAAATCATTTAATTTCATTAAGTATTTTATTTTTAATAATTTATTTACTCTCTGCACATTTTCAATTCTCCATGCATGTATACAATTCACCATGGCATGAGACCATAGGGCTTTTGAAGCCCCCGAATTCGGGAACATTCCCTGAATTTTCCAAAGTCAGAGGCCATCCCTATGAAGAGTTATTGATTTTTCAAATTCATGTTACTGTTTTGAGTATTTTAAATCTAATAATTAGCATGTTGTGAAATCAATTCTAAGAAAATTTGGTGATGTTTCTTATGATCAGAGGACCCTAGGAAAAATAGGTTTTGAATTAATTCACTTGAATAACCCTAATCGGCTTAAACACCCAAAATAGGTCCTTAATTAATTAGAGCTAATCATGCATCAAATTGACTTGAAATCAATTCTCCACTGACCTTTAAAATCAGAGGAACCCACCATAAAAATTTGAAGTCAATTGGACTTGGTTAGCCCTACTAAATGGGTTGATTAAGCCATTTAGCCAATTTAAACTTTAAAAATTCATAACTTTCAAAATACTTTTCAAAAATTCACCAAATTGGTTTTGGAGCCTCTATGACATTAAGAGAATTTAAGAAAATTAAAAATTCAATTTTCTAAACAAGTTGATTTTTTGTATTATTTTAATATTTTAATAATTAAAAAATAATAAAAATCATAAAAATAATAAAATTCACCAAAATGTCACATTTTGAATTTTAATCACTTAGGAACAAACCCCATATTTTTCTTAAGTCTCTATGATGAGATATTAAATTTTAAAGCCCTAAGGTAATTTTAAAATTAAAAAATGTATTTTCTAGCATTTCCACTAAAATAATTCTAATAAATCAAAGAAAAATCAGAAAATTGTAAAAGTTAGTTCTCTGATTTTCTTGATATCAGAGAGATTTTTGAAAAATATAAAATTCAATTTTCAACCTTTATTTTATTTTTAAATTAATTAATACTCCAAGACTCAAAATAATTATAAAAAAAATAATATAATTCAAAAAATCACCAAAATTGGTCCAAGTGGTCCTCTGGTCATTAGAAATATCCCATAATTTTCTTAAGGACAGAAACTTTCCTTTGGTCATATTATTAAATTTTCCTTGGAAATCCCTATTTTCCACAAAAAATAATTACATAAATAAATTAAATACAGAAAAATCACATTTTCTCCTCTCATGTCTTTATTGACATATGAGTGAAGTCACATAAAAATTTCAAGTTTATTTAAGCTCAATTTAGTGAGTTATGAAATTATTAAGCTTGAAGGGCGAAATGGTAATTAAAATTTTAACCCGTGATTAAAACTTTAGGTTTAATAAAATTAAAGAGTAAAATATTTGATTCTAACCTGACTTGGATGATTGAAATTTAAATAATTAAAGGGTAGAAACCTATTAAACAATTTAAAAATAAATGAAATGAACTTTAATTAAATAATTGATTAAATTTGGAAGAATAATAAAATTGGAATTATTAAAATAGGGATGTTATTAGGAAGAAATTTGTTCTTTAATTTAAGAATCCCTAAATTAATCATCTCAATAATTAATAATTACTAATTAAAATGATAATTCAAATTTAAGATTTAAAAATGCTAAAAGACTTAATCATTAAATTGAATTAAATTAAATTATTTAAATTAAACCCTTTTAAAATAAAATATTAAATTAAAATTAAAAATAAAATCAAATTAAAATTTAAATTAAATTAAATTAAATTAAATTAAATTAAAACATATTAAATTAAATTAAATTAAAACATATTAAATTAAATTAAATTAAATTAAATTAAATTAAATTAAATTAAATTAAATTAAATTAAATTAAATTAAATTAAATTAAATCAAATTAAATTAAATCAAATTAAATTAAATTAAATTAAATCATATTATATTAAATTAACTTAAATTAAATTAAATTAAATTAAACCACATTAAATTAAAATTGAATTAAATTAAATTAAATTGAACTAAGTTAAATTAAATTGAATTAAATATAACATCACCTAAGACATAAAAAAAATTCAAGAATAAATCTAAAACAACTCGAACACTATTCCAAACTTAAGCCCATTAATTGAAATTAAATTAAATCATAAATCACTTGAACATCAATTTGCCCTAAAAAACTCATGATGTCATAACTCTTAAAGGAGTGTTAAGTGAAGTGTTACTTCACTTATAAGATATTCAAATGTCCTAGTTCACCGAGCAAGATAACAAAACTTGAACTCCTGGACGATTAATTCATTTGTATAATTAAATTCTCTCGGACTTAAAACAATCCTAAAAGTATTGAAAAGATGTTTAAGACTCGTCTTAAGCACTTCCTCGATATGATAGGATATTTATAAGAACAATTGAACTTAATTGTTCTTTGATGAAGAAAATCGTCCTCAAACCCAAAATACAAGAACCTAGACGTCATAGGAGGTGACTAGCTATAGGATTAGGAATTTGGTAGAAAACCATAACCCTTCCCTTAGCTTTACCTAGGAACTTGCTCTAAATGCTTAAATATTCTAATTGTGTTTTAAGTGCAGCTTGGGATGACGGGAAGACCCTCCAGGTACGCTTTTATTTTATTGCAATTTATCTTATGGTAATTTATTTAATCGCATCGTACTTACTTTTCTTGCACGATAAACAACCGTTGCATGAAAACCCACACCTTTAGGATAGTCCCTAAAACTGAAACCAAAACTAAATTAAAAGTCATTACAAGATAAAATTTACCGCCACAACATTTCAAAATATAAAACAACTCAAAATTTAATCACAAACAAAACAACAAAACTACAACTACAACTAAATTAAAACGTCTTGTTGGATGATCGGGAATACCTCGAATGATGTAACCTACGTGTTGCTAATGGGATTTCCACGGTCTAAATGAAAGTGTGGAACTCATTCGACTGAGTTTAGCAAATTCATCTGGACTAAGTGAATCCAATAAAAATAACGATGCCGGAAGGATGGAACCGTGGGATCTTAACCTGTGTTGTTATAATCAACTTTAAGATTTGTTTTAATTAAAACATAAAAAACACTTGGAAATTAAGACTTTCTCTAAACCGAACACTTCTCTCATCTCCCGATTTATGATTTCTAAAACTAAACCTCTGCAACAACAAGGAGCTCGGAGCATGGTGGGCAGCACGGCCATCGTCATCAGCAAAACCTGAGTCTACTTCAGCAAAACTTTCTTAGAATTAAATAACCAGGTCATAGGACTTCGAGGTGGCTTGCCTAGTGCAACATAAATCCTCAACTCTTCGTTAGGCATTTGCAGATCATATCATGTAAATTAAGCCCTAACCGGTCTTAAGACTCTGAGGTAGTCGTCCGATACGACATAAATCCTCACATCTTCGAGGCTATTTGTATGATTTTATCATACGAATATAAGTCCTAATTAATTAAAATTGACAAGATCAAAACATTAAATAAACATTAGGACTTTCCTAAGTTCAAGCTAAACAAGTAGGATAGTCGGGAAATTACCGAAGTTCGCTTCGAATCCGTGATTTCTCCTACCTTTCTTCCTTTGAATTCCCAAAATAAAATGTTCCAAATTTGATCTATTCCCTATCGAAATTCCAAAATTCAATCCTCGAAAACTTAAACTTTGAAATTCTTGAGAGCAGAACTACCGATTATTATCGAGAGTTTTCTTAGGTGATTCCCGTCACTTAAGATGTAATTAACTATAGGGGCTTGCCCTTATAGGGAATTTTAAGAACCTGTGTAATATAAACCCCGTTTAATGTTTTCATATTAAGCAGGGGAACTTGTCGGCTTATAAAATTGGTTCGCAGACCAAACGGATGTCATAAATCTCCAAGTTTATTTAATCGAGCCCCATCATCAAGCAGTGTGTCTATTCTTCGGGATAGATACACGGTTTGTGGTGTGGCGCTCATTTATATAAACTATTTGGGATGTGAGATCAGTTTGATTTCATATCTTAAAATTTTTAAACTTAAAATTACTTTCAAAATCAAATGTTATCTTTTAAACTATATATATATATATTTAAATTAAATTTGAAATATGAAAATTCGCCGACAACTTCTGTAGGCGACCCCTTTTCGAAACACATAACCCTAAAATATGCCGACAAGGCTAAGGTTCCATAATTACTCTTATGCCCTCTTAAGCTTGTTCACCTCATAATTCACTAAATTAAACTCAAATAAATTTTAAATTTTTATCTCAGCTCACTCATATGTTAATTAAGACACCAGAGGAGAGTTTCTATTGTTAAATTTAATTTATATAATTATTTAAATGGAAAATAAGGATTTTTAATGAAAATTCAACAACATGACCATGGTGAAATGTCAATCCCTAGGAAAATTAGTGGAGGTTCTTATTGACCAGAGGACCACTTGGACTAATTTTGGTGATTTTTTAAATTTTAATTTATTTACTAGAATTATTTTAAATTTTGGAGTATTAATTAGTTATAAAATAAAATTGATAGGGAAAAATAGGTTATATATTTTTTAAAATCTCTCCTAGACCAGGAAACCTAGAGAAATAAACTTTGTATTTTTCTAGTTTTTCATTGAATTGTCAGAATTATTTTAGTGAAATGCTTGAAAAGTCAATTTTTAAATATTAAAGAGTACCTGAAGCATTTAAAAATTAATATATTTACTTAGAGGCTTAGGAAAAATGTTTTGTTGGTTCCCAAGTGATTAGGAGACCAAATGTGACATTTTGGTGAATTTTAATATTTTTATGATTTTTTAATTATTAAATATGAAAAAAATAAAAAATGAAATTTTTATGAAAAATACAATATTATTTTCCTGGACTCCTCTGATCACAGAGAACTCCCAAAATGAATTTGTTGAATTTTTTAGTTATATTTTGGGTTTTATGAATTTTTTAATTTCAAAGATGGCCATGTTATTTAAGTAATTCATTTAGTGAGTTAAATCAACTCCAATTACTTTGAAATTTTTATGTAGGGTCCTCCTAATCCTAAAGCATAGTGGAGAATTAATTTCATGTCATTTTGATGTATGGTGTCTCCAATTTAATTTAAGTTCAATTTTAAGTGTTTGATCCAATTAGGGTTATTTTCAGTAAATTAAATCAAGATATAATTTTCATAGAGCCCTCTGGTCATAAGAAACTTACCCTAATTTTTCTATATTTTTCTAAATAGCACGCTAATTTCAAGAATTAATTCATTAAAATAGGCACATAAACCTGAGAAATATGGATCTCTGCCTAGAGGTCTCTCCTGACCTTAAAAACTTCAGGGAATGTTCCCAAGGGCAACAAAAGCCCCATAGTCCTAAGCCATGGTGAATTATGTGTGTGAATGAACGGTAAAAATACTCAAAACAGTAAATAATTAATTAAAAATCAAATATATAATAAAATATTTTGATTTTAATCCCACATTGTTCTCCTCTGTTCACTGAGTAAGAGGGTATTTTTAATTTATTTTTTTCATTTCTCTATGCAAAGATATGCATTTTTGAAGTTTACTGAATTAAATAAGTAAAAAAAATCCTTATTTTTCTACTTAAACAGCTCAGCGCTGGCTGGATCCTACAGAGGATGAAGCACTAAGCTGTGGTGAATTGTCTGTAATAGACTTTGACCTCGGCCGCTTCAGGTGGTGGTGCAATATGGGTCTAGAGGCCCTGACAGGCGAGGAATTCAGTAGGGAACTTCTTCTTTACCTCTGGTGAAGGTGTGGGAAGAGTAAATTTGGATATGGTGAAGTTTCATAGAGTGTGAGAAATTGAGCTTAAGTAGTGGAGTTCAGGGCAGGCAGGAGAACAATGGGGATCAAGTTCTCTGGAATATGGGAACAATTTGGGTCACTTGGATGGGGATTTTGGGAGGGTTCAGTGCATCAACCCTTTTGGCCGTGGAAGAGAGCTTTTTAAATAGCAATGGCTATGACTCATCTCAGTGGTGGCCAGGGCTTGGGATCAACTGTTCTGGGCTAGAGATGAACAACATCGAAGTTCATTTGGGTTGGAACGTACTCAGCAAGCTCTAATCTAATTTTTGGATTAAATTGGGCCTTTTGGTTTGGTGTTTTTCGGCAGCTGAGGTAGTTGTCCAGCCAGGTTCAAATCAGGTCAGAGCTCAGGGAGGTCAGAGAGGTTGAGTGATGGCATCAATTTGGACATTTCGTGGCTCCATGGTGAAGATATAAGGGAGGCTTGACATTTGGGTTAAAGTGAGCTAACTTGGGTTTATCCCTTGGTCACTAGGCCAAACCTAGTCCTTAAGTGGTTAAAACTACTCTTAAGGCCCTTTAGAAAATTTTAGTGAAGTCAAATTGCTGGTTTGGGGGTTTGGGCAAGTGATTTAAATATTTGAAGTGGGGAAAATTTACATGCATGAGGGTGTGGGAGTAGTCACCTCCCTTTCCCAAATTTGGCAAATTTGACTTTGGGATGTCCATGGGAGGTTTTATGGGTCATGACATGCCATGTATTAGCTTATGAGATTTTTTCATGGGAAAGGAATTTTTGATTTTTCATGAATTTTGGAAAATTATGCCATGATGCTTAATTTGGGTAAATTTTCATGTATAAATGGTTAAGTTGAAAATGATGCCATGAAATGATGAATCAAATGTCATGGGATGATAATAGGAGGGAAATATGTCATGTGGGCTCAAATTTGGGTTTTATAGTTAATGTCATGGGCTTTTTCAAAATGTAGAAGGGGAAAGACCTTTTAACATGCACACGATGATTTAATTTTTGAAATTAATCCTGGAATAATCAAATTGGGTTGGGATTGATTTACATTGGGTTTAGACATGTTGAATTTTGATTTGGAATTGTTTCGAAGATTTTTGGCAATTTTTGGATTTTTTTTGGAATTTTTGGAGTGTAGGGTATTCTTAGGGTATTTTTAGGGTATTCTTTGAGTATTTGGTGAAATTGGTTATATTTGGTCAACTTGAGTCAATGTGATGGTTCTATATTGACATTGGAGATTTTTGGAGAGTTTTGGAAATTTTGTGGTTATTTGGTAAATTGGGAGGTGGAAAAATTTTAAAATGATTTTAGGGGAAATTTTAGGTAATTTGGGGAATTTTGGGGATTTAGAGCTTTGGTAAAGTTTGAGTTCAAATTGAGGGCAAATTAATGTTGCATTTTGTTTGTGGGGATGTTAGGAAGAGTTTAGAATTTGGTTTGGGGAAAATTGAGTGGTTTTGGGTTCAATTTGTGTGAATTGGGTTACTTGGTCAATTTTGCGCCATAAGGGCCAATTGGGCTTTTTGGTCAAATTGGGTTAAATTGACAAAATTGGGGCATGTGGTAGTTGAAGAAAATGATATTAGGAATATTTGAGATTTAATTGGACAAAAATTGGAATTTTGAAATTTTGGGTATCCTAAGGGTATTTTGGTAATTTGGCCAATTTTGGTAGGTTTAGGTGCAATTGGGCCAAATGGTGGTTCAAATTAATTTGGATGAGGTTTTGAAATGAATTTGGAGATTTTGAAATGGATTTGGAAATTTGGGATTTAAAAATTGGAATTCATGATGAAATTAGTGTATAGAGGCATGGGCCATGGACCTCAGCCATGTCTAACCACCTCGGGACAAAGTTTAGTCAAATGACAACATCCTTAATATATTGACCCTAGCCATCTTAATCAAAGACTAGTGGTTTTGGTTCAATCACGTGAGTTTCTTAAAGGGTATAGGGGATAAAGTTTAGAGTTTGGGGTATATGGGGGGAACTCAATGGTTTAGGGATGTGTGTGTGCAAGAGAAGCTCAAGTCACTCAAGGTTACCCTAAGTCCAAAAATTCCGATGGTAACTCACTAATGGGTCTTAACATGGTGGTTTTAACCTTTCAAGGTGATTTGGAGGTTTGTAACCATCCATGTGGGGTCTTAAGAGGAGTTAAGAAGTGGCTGAAAATTTCTAAATGGTGGGTTCCAACTCTAGTCTTCTAGGATAGTCCAGGATAAATCCTATGGCTAGATCCTAAGCACTAAGAGGAAGATTAGACCTCACCCAAAAATGAGGTCAACACATCCTTAAAAAGAGTAGGCCAATAAAATCCAGATTGTAAAATTTTATAAGCCGTTTTATCAGTACCAAAATGTCCTCCAACCTTTGAATCATGACAACTCCGAATAATTAGTTCAATTTCTTCATATGGCAGACATCTTCTAATAATATGATCCTTACACTGTTTATATAGGTAGGGCTTATCCCAAAAGTAAAATTAAGCGTCATATTTAAATTTCTTTTGTTGTTGCCTTGTTAAATCAGGTGGCAAAATATAACTTACTAAATAATTCACAGTATCAGCATACCAAGGCAAATTCCTTCCCTTAATGTTGTAAAGTTGCTCATTAGGGAATGTTTTTGTAGACTCCATCTCAAATTCAAATAGTTTGTAGTACTCCAATCTAAGCAAATGGTCAGCAATTTGATTATCAGTTCCTTTTCTATCAACTATCACAAAGTCAAATTCTTACATTAGAAGTATCCATCTGATTAACCTTGGTTTGGCATCTTTCTTTTGCATTAAAAAAATTGATAGCCGAATGGTCTGTATGCACTATACATTTTGTTCCAAACAGATAAGGTCTAAACTTTTCAAAACTATGCACAATAGCTAATAATTCTCTTTCCGTAATGGTATAATTAGTCTGAGTATCATTAAGAGTTTTACTAGCATAGTAAATAACTTTGAACATTTTATCATACCTTTGCCCTAAAACAACTCTAATCGCAAAATCACTCGCATCACACATAAGTTCAAATGGTTTCTCTCAATCAGGTGAAACAATTATAAGAGCAGTGATTTGTTTTTCTTTTAATAGTTCAAAGGCATTCAAACATTTTTCATTAAAATAAAATTTCTTATCTTTTTCTATAAGTTGCCAAAAAGGTTTAGTAATTTTAAAAAAATCTTTAATATAACACCTGTAAAATCCAGCATGTCCTAAAAAACTCCTTACCTCTCTCACTGTAGTAGGAGGTGGTAATTTCTCAATAACTTGAATTTTTGTAGAGTCAACCTCCATACAAAATTTAGAAATTTTATGCCCAAGTACAATTCCTCCTGCAACAATAAATTAACATTTTTCCCAGTTTAGAACTAGATTTGTTTTCTCGCAAAGCTCCAAAATTTTTTCTAAGTTATTCAAACATATATCAAATGAAGTTCCAATTACAGAAAAATCATCCATAAATTAACTATTCCATTATCAATCAAATTACTAAAAATAGACATCATACATCTTTTAAACGTTGCAGATGTAGTACATAATCCAAAAGGGCATTCTTCTAAAATCAAAAGTTTCATAATGGTTAGTAAATGTAGTCTTTTCTTAATCCTTAGGAGTAATGGGTATTTAATGATAGCTAGGATATCCATCCAAAAATCAATAGTACACGTGTCTGGCAAGTCTATCCAACATTTGATATAGAAAAGAATAAGAAAGTGATTTTTCCTAGTGGCGGCATTTAATTTTCTATAATCGATACAAATTCACCAGTCATTAACTTGTCTTGTTGGTATAATTTCATTTCGTTCGTTCATATCAACAGCCGCTCCTTCATTCTTAGGGACACAATGAATTGGACTTACCCAAGCAATGTTTGAAGTTGGATAAATAATTCCAGCATCAAGCCATTTTAAAATTTCCTTCTTAACTACTTCTTTCATCATTGGATTTAATCTCCTTTGTGGATCAGCTCTAGGTTTAAGTTATTCATCTAACAAAATTCTATGCATACAGATTGAAGGACTGATTCATTTAATATCGGTTATGGTCCAACCAAAAGCCTTTTTGTATCTTTTAAAGTATCCAATAATTTTTGTTCTTGATATTCATTCAAATCCGAAGATACAATAACTGGTAAGGTAGATGATCCTCCTAAAAACATGTATTTAATGATTAGGAAGAATTTTCATTTCTAGTTCAGGAGGTTTTATGTTAGATGGAATTAAACTTTTATCATAACTTTTCAGAGTATCCAACATTTCAAATCTTTCCTGAACATAGTTTAAATATTCATTCTTCATATCATCAAAATCATCGTCAATTTTATTATCATCCTCACATTTCAAATTTTCACATTCTATTTTCTCTTCCAACATCTCTTTAAAATGATCATCTCTCAAATAATCACATATTTCCATTCAAAAGCATTCATCATCTTTTTCTGTTGAGGGATAGTTCATAGATTATAGAATATTAAATGTCACCTCTTGATCATTAACTCTCATAGTTAATTCTCCTTTTTGAACATCAAACATAGCTCTTTTAGTGGCAAGAAATGGTCTTCCCAAAATAATTGATTTTTCTTTATCTTCTTCCATATGTAATACAATAAATTCCACAACAAAGATAAATTTATCCACCTTCACTAATACATCTTCCACCACTCCATTAGGATAAGTAATGGAACGATCAACTAACTGAAGAGTCACAGAAGTAGGTGACTTATTCCCAATCGTTTGAAAATTGATAAAGGCATAAGGTTAATACTAGCTCCTGATCACATAAAGCTCTTCCGAAAAAAATTTTACCTATAGCACACGTGGTAGTGAAACTACCAGGGTCTTTAAGTTTTTCGGGATGCTTTTTCTGAAGAATTGCACTACACTCTCTGCTAAGTGCAACAGTCTTATGCTCTATGAACTTTCTTTTCCTTTTAAGAATATCTTTCATAAACTTCGCATAATCAGGCATCCGTTCTAATGCTTCAACATAGGGAATATTTACTGTTAATTTCTTAAGGATTTCAAAAAATTTTGAAAATCGGTTATCCCTATTTTGTTTTTTCAATCTTTGAGGAAATGGAGGTGGTGGTTTTTCTACAGTAATTTTCATTGGTTCAATCGGATTTTCATAATCTGGATATATTTTATTAGTCCCTTTTTCAATTTCAACTTTCTCTTTCTTAGTTTCAACTTCTTTTTGCACTCTCATTTCTAATTCTTTTCTAGTCGTTAAATGAATAGCCTTAATTTGCTCATTATTTTGATCATTTGGTTTGATCTCAACATTACTGAGAATAGTTCCTAAAGGTCTATTATTAAACACAGTGAAAATATGTCATAATTGATTTTCAATGTTCTTAATCGCAACACCCTAAATTTGTAATTGATTACCCATATTTAAAATTAATTCTTCAGTAGGTAACTTCTTTTCCTTAAATTGTGGGTTACTATTAAAAACCAGAGGATAAGAAGGTCTAAAGTTTTTTTTTCTTTAGTCATTTAAATTTCCTTCTAGGTTCGAAGAATTGTTTCCCCATTGTGGGTTAACATCATTGTTGTTTTTTCCAGTTGAAATTCGGATGATTCTTCTAACCAAGATTATAATAATTAGAATAAGGATTGTTGGGTCTATTATTTATAACATTTATGGTCTCATAGGGTGTTTGAGATTTTATTATCTGTCCTAATGAGTTTTCCTCTAGCACTGGGGTTATTCATTCCGTATTGATCTATTTTCTTCAAAAGGGCATCAATTTAAGAGACTATCTCCGTTATAACTTTAGAATCATGAATACTAGCTACTCTCTTAAGATTTACCCACTCAGATGGCATTGAAATTTGTTAGTTGCCATCTCTTCTTTTAGCGAATATGCTTCATCGAAAGGTTTTGACATTAATGATCCCCAGCAGCAGCATTTATAATTAATCTTAGAGATCCCACTAATCCATTAGAAAATGTTTGAATTATTAACCAATCTAGTAAAGCATGATGTGGGAACTTCCTAAGAAGATCTCTAAATCTTTCCCAAGCTTCATATATTGATTCCTCTTCAAACAGACCAAAAGATGTAATATCATTTCTTAGCTTAGCAGTTTTTGATGGAGGGAAATATTTTGACAGAAGTTTTTGTGAAAGTTCGTCCCAAGTTCTGATAGATCCACGTGCTAAAAAATTTAACCATACCTTAGCTTTATGCCTTAATGAAAAAGAAAAATTTTAAATCTGACAGCATCATTTGATACTCCATCATATTTAAAAGTAGCACACAGCTCTAGAAAACTAGTGAGATGAACATTAGGATCTTTGTTAGGTGTTCCTCCAAATTGATTGTTTTGTACCATTTGAAAAATAACAAGTTTAAGCTCAAATGAATTAGTAGCAACATCAGGATTTTGGATAATTAAATGAATTTCATCTGCCGTTGGGTTAGCATAATCTCTTAAAGGTCTTGGTATATTTTGATTGTTCGCCATTTTGTGAGGATTTTCAGATTTTTTTGTTATTTTCGAATTTTTCTAACAGTACACTTTAATTCTGAATCATAAGGCACTAAACCTACGAATCCAATCCTACACATATAAAGTCACACAAAACACACTAAAATGTATGCAAGCACACACACACATTGCAAATTACAAACTAAAGATTTTCAAATACTATAATTTTAACAGTTACCATTTTATACCTTCCCCGGCAACGGTGCTAAAAACTGGACTCACTCGATTGGTGACGGGTGCTCTGCCTCTAATGTAAATATTCAAACGATATTTTTAATTTTGTTTCACAATAAGATCAATTTAATAATGAGGCAGTCACTTATATACGCAAGTATACGTATCATTCAAGTAATACAGGGCTCTAGTGGAGTCCTGGTTATTGATCCCATGAAGAAGGTAGGAACATTATCAAAATATAACAAAGACTAGAAATCTAATACTCAATTCACAATGCAAGTTCAAGTATTATTTAAGTTGCTATTACAAAGATAACTATGACTTTGCTAACTATAAGTACTTTCTAAATTTCTAAACAAGATTAATTAACACATACTATGTTTTGTTTTGAAAGGTTATAATATGGAAAAGTATCTTTCCTCATATAATGATTATGTGATGAGTGGTTGATATAAATAGATAGTTGGTACGACTTTCTTAAATTGCCAAAATTAATGAACTCAGATTTATATATATATAGATTTAGTTTTCTATTGAGTCACACAATTAATCGCAAGTATACATATCACTCAAGTAAAACAGGGCTCTAGTGGAGTCCTGGTTATCGATCCCATAGGGAGGCAGTAAATTTTATAATGTAGCACAAAAAACACTTCACGAATCACAGCACAATTATAGGTATTTATTAATATTAAGAGAGAAACAAACAGTTGCAGTTACTAATTCTACTAAAGTACGATCTAACTTTCTAGCAAGGTTAACTAACACAAGAATAAATTTATAACAAAAGTTCAATTGTAATAAAGAATCTTCCTCATCTCCATTAATAATATGATGATTTAGTGACATAGATCAGTGATGCAAATGTATTGTGCCAAATATGATCATTCCTATTCTTTACCCTCTTCCAAACACATAAAGAACATTAGCTAATCCTATGTTCAGTCCCCAAATCTGTGGTTAGGCTGGGAGTATACTGGCTCTCACTCTAGAGCTCCCAATTCCCTTCCCCTGAACCAAATTGGGGATTTCATCTCGTCGCTCTAAAATCTTCAATTCTACGCCCATCAAAATATATTTCCCTATTTATTTTCACTCAACCCCTATGAACTACGTCACTCATTCATGGACATTGAATGTGACCTTTACTTTTGTTGTGGAACTCATAATCCTTTCGGAACATATGTTTCCCAACAAGTTTTAACAATTTATTTGGCCAGATCAAAAAGTAAATGAAGTACGAATTTAAAAGGTCATCACAAATTCTCCATAATAAATCGACAAATCATTTCCATATCACAACATAAACACATCACATGAAAAGGAAGAAGACAAGGAAATCTACTGAAGAATCATGAGGAAAGGATGAAAAAACATGGATTTTATATAAAAAATCAACGTTATTCAAACAGAGTAAACAAAATACAACTTATCTCAAACTCTTCCCCAAGCGAATCTTAAGGAACTCCTTTGACTCATCTTCTTTCTTCACAAAAACACACAATTCTCTCTTTATATAAGTAAGGAAGAAGGAATCTCTCACTTTTTCTCTCCTCCTACACTCCTTAGAGGAGAACACACAAACCCAAGATTTTTTAAACAAAATGAAAAGACACACTCACTCTTCACTCCCTCACACTCAATACTCTCTCCCCCTCTCTAAACTTGGCTCCAAAACAGTTTAAATTCAGCCATAACTGAATTTCCCAAGAGTTTGTTCAAGAATCCCTCCAAAATCCTGCCAAATACATTGAATCTAGATTGAAATAGGGATAGGGCGCGGTCCGACTCAGGATAAGGCACTGTCCGGCGCTATTTTTTGCCTTCTGGTCTACAAGCCGCTGGTGACAACGCCGTTCAGTGCTAGTTCAATAAAATGCATTTTGCTCCATTTTGCTCCATTTTGCTCCAAATTTGCTCCTTTTTGCTTCCTTTTTCTCCAAAAGGCCTAAAATCATCGTACCTGCATGAAATCATGAAAAATACCTTTCTTTGATGCGTAATATGATCAAAAATAGGTATGAAATGGACATTAAAAAGCTATCAAATTTTTAATGGTTCAAGATCTCTCAAACTTAACTATTACTTGTCCTGAAGTAATTTAGTTCATACATAAAATAATGATCCCTGCAATGAACTTTCTTTCTAGAATACCATAATTTTGACTTAGATAAGTACATTAGTAAAATTTTCAGAAAGATCTTTGAATAATTCAAGTAAATTTTGTAGGTGTAAGGCTATCTAGTAATCAAGTCTAAGAGCTCTAGCCTTCTATTTATTTTAAAAATGATTGTAGATGGTCCTATTAAGGCATTTAAAAGGATTACATGAAAAGAATTTTATGAGAACACTATTAGTAATGATGCTAATTCGTACATATAAGTCCAAGAAAGTAATTAAGTTCTTCCCTTTAGGTAGATCCAAGTGAAGCCAATTTTTGATTAGACATCTCCTCAAGCTTCTCCTCACTTTTTTTTTTCTTTTTCTTGTTTTTTTCTCTTTTCTCATATTTTCTTTTTTTTTTCTTTCTTCTTTTTAATTTTTAATTTTGTTTTTTTTAGTGAGGATTACTATATATGGATAGCATTTAATAATTTTGAATTTCACCCTTCTCATCCTAAGTTTGAAACTTACCACAATCCTTTACCTTATAAGCATTTCTTTAGCTTATTATTGATTCATCATAGAGTCTCAATCCTTTCCTTTCACATAAAATTTTAGGATTGTTAATACCTCAAAAATACAGTTTTCTTACTTTGAATTGTTGACTATAGTCATATTCTCTTATACCAAATATATAAGCCTGCAAAATTAGTTTTAATTACCAAATACATTCATTCAATTCCACTAAAGTACTTAAATAAAATCAAAATACAGTTATCTAAAATTGAGCTCTATCACAAGGAATCATGTTAATATTTCAAAATACATTTAAATGCGAACAACTAACAGTTAATTCTTTCCCTGCCCCAAACTGAAATTCTTGAATATTAATACAATTAACATGGAAAGAAAGAAAATATATACACATATATAACTCATACCTCAATATGTTGGGTTTTTTATACCTTTGCGTTTAGTCAGGTCTTCTTCATAAATTAAAATAGTAGGCCTGAAATAATTAAGAGCATTTCTACACATATATATATAGGTTAGAAATTTGCAAGGCAAGAAGTTTGAAATCTTAAAACATAAAACATCAACTAAACACACAACATTAACATCCAACTATTACAACCACAGATTAAACTAACAAACTAAATACAATCACATCACATCTATTACAATTCAACATAAAGTTCACAACAAACACATCCAAATACAAATTATAGAGTCTTAGGTACATCACAAATACATCAAAAAATACAACATGGAATGAAAAATAAAAATACTAGACTACCAATGATCATCTGCAGGAGCTCCACCATCATCAGGTTCATCAGGCTGGTATGGAGTGTACTCAGGGTATGTAGGGAATACAACATTAGTGTCCCCTCTGAGGAATTTCATCTGTGCGTCATGATAAGCTATATCATATTCTCGCCACCACACTTGATAATCATCATTTATCTTATTCCTTGCTAATAGTCCCTCTCTGGTGTTCAACTTCTCTAAATGATCCATAACATCATGCAGAGTAGATTCCCTAGAAGTAGATGGTCTCTCCCGAGTAGAATAAGGTACATCAGCTTTATTACTCCATTTCCATCCTACATGGGCTTTATAGGTTTTCAGATTTAGTTTACTAGTTGGCTTTAGAAGATGGACTACCTCATCATTGACTTCAGTTGTTACACCTGACTGAATACACAAGGCATGAATCAGGCTGGGGTGTCCCAGTCCACTTGTAGTCTCTCCTTTTGAATTTGTCAAAATACTCTTATGAATGATAGCCCCAATATTAATATTCTTCATGTTCTAAATACAATAATTCAGAACAGCTCTATCTACAGTAACCTCGCTGTGATGGCTGGTAGGCAAAAATCTTGCAGAAATGAAATAATGTCAGGCTTTAGATACAAGATTCAATGTAGAAAGAGGGAAGTTAACTTTTTGTTTCTGTTTAATCTTCCATTCCCCTTTTTCGTCAGTCAAACAGTTCATAACCATGTCAATGCTTCATTTGTAACAGGAAAATTTTCAAATTCACATAAGAAAGGTTCTCTCACCTGATAAAATACATTGAAGCCGGCGGGGGTAAACTCAACCATTTTTCCTATAACAAGGATATATTCACTCTCATAATATTATAAATTTTGTATAAAATTCTCTTACAATCCTCAACATCACTTCAGTAGTAAAATAACAGAAAATTTCCCATTGATGATTTGCAATTAATTCTTCAATCACACCTCCAAGATTTTCAAAGGCTTTTTCTTGAATACACTTCTTATTGCTAATAAATCTACTAAAGGGGAATAAGCCTCGAAATTAAAAAATTTACTCTCATCATAATCAAATTTCTTTTCCCCTTACCTATTCTTGGAGCCATTTTTCTAAAAATATCAAATTTATCCAAATCAATTTCAAAATTGCAATGTAATAGACTCCAAAGTAAATTTAAATAGATAAGAACTCCAACACCATGAAAACTATCTAAACTTTCTCTAAAAACCTCAAAATTCAAATCTTCCTAATGTAGGAGATTTCTACAGTCAAAATCAAAAAAATTTTGTTTAGGGTGAAGCTCTTACTAAACGAAGATGAAATCCTAAATTTTTTGGCAACAATATCGCTTCAAATCCAAATACAAGTGAGCCCTAAGAGCAAAAATCGGCCTTGGCTGGAGGTAGAAGACAATGGTTTTGGCAAAAATGGTTGGTGTCAGGGTTAAATTGCAAAATTTGAGGGTTTAAGGCTTTTTTCTAGTCGGGCAAGGTCCAGCGCTGGTGACGGCGCCGTTCGACACAATTTTTGTTTAAATAGGCCAAACTCTCTGTCTTTTGGCGCGGTCTGGCACTGGTGACTGTGCCGTTTAGTGCCAGTTCAAAAATTGGGCTTCTAACTTTCTTTTTGAAATTTTGATCTTTTTGAGCCCGCAATGACGTCTAATTAGTCCATTTAAGCATTGAATAACACACTAAAGTCATGACAAATAATATTTTTTAACATAAACAATACAAAATATCACTTTAATATATAAAATCCAAATTACAGACACATATAAATAACACTAAACTCTACACATCGTCAAGCCATAGAATACTAAAATTCAGCATTGCTCACAACCACAACACAATAACGCTGAAGACTAAACAAGAAAGCAAGTCCAAATATAACATCCAAGCAAAGTAAAGCAAAGTAATTATTTCAGATACATAAACACAAAAACAAAACAATTAAGTCTTCATTCTTCCTCAGAACTATCATCAACTCTTAAATCTCCAATTATTGAACGTGAACGAACAGATTGTAGAATAGACGAAACGGGAATTCTTCAGTATAATCATCCTCAATCCAACCTTTTCTTTTCATCAAACGTATAAAAATTTCTTCAAGATACCCAGAATGATCAAAGTGTTCGTTCATTCTCCAATCCAGATGATCAAAGAAGTCAAATAAATTGTTGATTGCATTCATTAGGTGTTGCATTTCTTTCTCCAATTTCTTAATTTCTTCAAAATGATTTGTGAACTTTCAGGAAAGTAAGGAGGAATAGGTGTTGAACTCTGAGATGGTTGATCTTCAATGATACTCATGTCGTTCATATCACCAACTGCCTAGTTATTATGTTCATCCGTTGTGTCTATAGGCTTCTAAGGTAGAAGTACTCTTTCCCAATTCTCTTATGGCACTTGTGATTGACTACAGAGGAGAAATATGGTGGAAAGATGTCCAAGCCTATACTTTGATCCATGAACGATCAATCCCAAAATAGATTTAACAATTATAGAACCAACATCAATAAGCATCCCCATTTGAATACAATAGTTCAATATAACACATTCTTTGGTTATTTTATTGATTTTCATAGTTGGGAGAAATTTTACACATATAAAATAATGTAAGTGAATCGATGTAGGATTTAGTAGTGTGGTGAAAAAAATCACATACCTGTTATCTCTTATCTCCCAATCATCACTTTTATCCGTCAAATATCTGTATATATCATTCATGTTGTCCTTCATTAGGGTAAAGTTTGAATAGTGGCAGATCAGCACTTTCTCAATCATATATAAAGCATTAATCTTTGCAGGAGTAAATGTGAAAAACCTATCTCGCACGTAGATTGATCCTTGTTGATTCCATGAAGATTTGCATAAAACTCTTTCACAACAAGGACAACTACGGCGGCAGTAGTATAACATAACACTTCCCAACATCTCTAAATAATGATTTCTTTAATTCGAGTAGTAGGAGAATTCTTACCTCTATTCACGAAGCCTCGCTCCTTAATTAACCTCTTTTTTGAGATCTTCTTGTTGAATAGACGTTGCGTTTCAAAAATGGCGAACTTCCTACGGTTGAAAACTTGAAATCTTGAAGTTTCGTTCGAGTCGGAATCCATTTGGATGAGATTTGGGATCTTCCTTTTCATTCCTCTAAAATTTTTTGTGTTTAGGGGTAGTTTTTGGGAGTTCAAGTGGAAGAAATGCCACCTAGAACCGCCAAAACACATTTTTAAAGATGAAAAACTATTTTCTGAACAACAGCATGGTCCGGCGCTGATAGCAACGCTGTCCAGCGATAGTTCAATTTTTTCCAAACTTCAATTTGTCTAAATTTTTTCCAAACTTTGATTTGATTCATTTCTTTAATGTTGTTAATGATTTTTAAGGAAGGGTAAGACTTAATTAAGTAACAAGCAAACACAAATAACACATTAAACTATCAAACACTCAATAACTGTGGGATGCCTCCCACAAAGCGCTTGGTTTAACGTCGTCAGCCCGATCTAACTTCAAGTTATTCAGGTTGATCCAACATTAAAACCTCTTTATAATTAGGTCTATCGCCTTCAAAATATGGATTTAATCTTTGTCCATTAACTTTAAATATTCCTTCAGATGACAACTCCAAATTGATAGATTTTTACGATAGAGAAAGGTTCTGTCCATCAAGATTTCAATTTCCCAGGAAATAATTTCAATCTTGTATTGTACAGTAAAACTTTTTGTTCTGGTTCAAATTCCTTTTTAATAATCTTTCGATCATGCCATATTTTCCTTCTCTCCTTATATATTATATTATTTTTATATGATTCATTTATCATTTCTTCCAACTCTTTCAATTGCAACAGTCTTTTCTCATCAGCATCTTTCAAATTAAAGTTCAATTTCTTCATCGCCCAATATGCTTTAGATATTAATTCAACTGGCAAGTGACAAGTCTTTCCAAATATTAATATGCAAGGGGACATTCCTATATGAGTTTTATAAGCAGTTATGTATGCCCATAGAGTGGTGTCTAATCTAGCAGACCAATCCAATTTCTTAGGATTAATGACTTTTTCCAAAATTCATTTAATTTCACGATTAGATACCTCAGCTTAGCCATTAGTTTAGGGATGATAAGTTGTAGAGATTCTATGCATAATATTATATTTTTTAACATTCTCTGAATTAGATTATTCTTTAAATGAGATCCCCCATCAGTGATGATTACTCTAAGCATTCCATATCTTATGAAAATATTTTTCATTAAAAACCTCGAAACACTTTTAGCATCACACTTAGGTAAAGCTATTGCCTCAATCCATTTGGATACATAATCAACAACAATTAATATTTATAAATTCCCAAATGAAGGTATAAATGGTCCCATAAAATCAAAACTCCAAGCATAAAAAATTTCAACTTCCAAAGTAAAATTAAGAGGCGCTTCATTTCTTCTAGATACGTTGCTTATTCTTTGACATCGATCATAGATTTTAATAAATCTATAAACTTCTCTAAAAATAGTAGGCTAATAAAATCCAGATTGTAAAATCTTATGTGTTATTCTATCAATTTCGAAATGTCCTCCAAATTCAGAATCATGACATTCTTGAATAATTCTTTCAGTTTCTTCATAAGGAACACATCTCCTAATCATAAGATCTTTACATTGCTTACACAGATAAAGATCATCCCAAAAATAAAATTTAGCATCATGTTTGAATTTCTTCTGCTGTTGTATTATTAATTCAGGTGGTAAAAGATTACTAACGATGTAGTTTACAATATCAGCATACCACGATATATTTCCTTCTGTAATATTATATAACTGCTCATCAGAGAAAGTTTCTATTATTTCCTTTCCAAATTCAGCTAAAGTAGGTTGTTCAAGTCTAGATAAATGATCAGCTATTTGATTATCGACCCATTTTCTATTAACGATCTCAAAATCAAATTCTTGCATTAAAAACATCCATTGATTCAGTCTTGGTTTAGCATCCTTCAGTTGCACTAAACATTTGGCTCAAATTAAGTGAGATCTAAATTTTTCAAAGGCATAAATGATAGCTAATAACTCTTACTATAGTAGTGTAACTAATTTGAGCATCAGTAAGAGTCTTATTAGCGTAGTATATAACTTTAAACATTCTCCCAAGCCTTTGCCCTAGAACTACTCCAATAGCATAATCACTCGAATCACACATTAATTCAAAGGGTTTCTCCCAATCAGGTGAAACTATTATAAGATCAACGATTAATTTTTTCTTTAATAAATCGAAAGCTTTTAAACATTTATCATTGAAATTAAACATCTTATCTTTTTCCAAAAGTTGGCATAGCGGCTTAGTAAATTTTGAAAAGTTTTTAATATATCGCCTCTAGAATCCTACATGTCCCATAAAGCTTCATACCCCACTCACAGTTGTTGGAGGTGGTAATTTTTCTATGATTTGAATCTTTGCAGGATCTACTTCCATGCCATTTTCAAATATTTTATGCCAAAGCAGAATTCCTCCTACAACCATAAATTGACACTTCTCCCAGTTTTAAACTAAATTTATTCTTTTGCATACCTCTAAAAATTTTTCTAAGTTACATAGGCATGCATCAAATGAATCTGCAAATATTGAGAATTTTTCCATAAACACTTCCATTCCATCATCTATTAATTTGCTAAATATGGACATCATACATCATTGAAATGTTACAAGGGCATTATGACCTAAGGAAAAAATGTTAAGATTTTCATGCTTATTTTATACTAATTTTGATGATATTTCACTTTAATAAAGGGTATTTTTGGTGTTTTTCTGCAGGTATGAAGATTTAAGGAAAATGGAGCAAAAATATGCAAAAAGGAGCGAATTTGGAGCAAAAATGATTGAATTATGAAAATTTAACCTAGGGCACCGACAGTCGGCATATATTTAAGTTAAGTGTTTTAAAAAGGGGGTCGCCTACAGAAGTTCTCAGCGAATTTTAAATTTTAAATTTAATTTAAATATTTATAATTTGAAAAGTAGCATTTGATTTTGAAAATAATTTTTAGTTTGAAAATTTTAAAATATGAAATCAAACTGATCTCACATCCCAAATAGTTTATATAAACGAGCACCACACCACAAACCGTGTATTTTTCCCAAAGAATAGACACACTGCTTGATGTTGGGGCTCGATTAAATAAACTAGAAGATTTGTGACCTCCGTTTGGTTTGCGAACCAAATTTATAAGCTGACAAGTTCCCCAACTTAATATAAATGAATTAAGCAGGGTTTATATTACCTTGGTTCTTAAAGTTTCCTATAAGGGTAAGCCTCTATCTTTAATTACATCTTAAATGACGGGAATCATTTAAGAAAACTCTCGATAATGATAAGTGGTTTCACTCTCAAGAATTTCAAAGTTTAAGGTTTCAAACAAATTGGATTTTGGAAATTTCAATAGGGGATTGCTCAAATTTGAACAGTTTATTTCAGGAGTCCAAAGGAAGAAAAGTAGGGGATGTCTCAGACCCGAAGTGAACTTTGGTGACTTCCCGACTATCCTATTATTTGGCTTCAATTTGAGAGTTTATTTAATGTTTCAATCCTACCAATTTTATTTAATTAAGACTTATATTTGTATGATATAATCATACAAATAGCCTTGAAGATGTGAGGGTTTATGTCGTACCAAACGACTACCTCGGAGTCCTAAGACCAGTTAGGGCTTAATTTACATAACACAATTATGCAAATACCTAACAAAAAGTTGAGGATTTATGTTTCACTAGGCAAACTACCTCGAAATCCTATGGCCTTGTTATTTAATTCTAGGAAAGGTTTAGCTGATGTTGACACAAGTTTTGCGGATGAAGATGGCCGTGTTACCAACTGTGCTCCAAGCTCCTTGTTGTTGCAGAGATTTGGTTTTAGAAAGTGGCAATCAGGATATGAGAGAAGTGTTTTGGTTTAAAAAGTTGAAAGTTAAAGTAGCTTAGTATTTTAATTAAAACAAATTTTAAAGTTGGTTAAACAGGACTTATTAAGATCCCACAGTTTCGTCATCCCGACACTGTTATTTTCATCTCATTCACTTAGTCCAAATGAATTTGCTAAACTTAACTGAATGAGTTCCACACTTTCATTTAGATTGTAGGAAATCTCGTTAGCAACACGTGGGTTACATCATCCGAGGGATTCCCGATCATCCAAGGAGACGTTTTAATTTAGTTGTAGTTGTAGTTTTGTTATTCTTTTTGTGATTAAATTTTGAGTTGTTTTATCTTTTGAATGTTGTGGCTGTGAATTTTATCTTTTTGTGACTTTTAGTTTAGTTTTGGGTTACAGTTTTGGGCTATCCTAAAAGTTTCAGTTTTCATGCAGGGTGACATTTTTGTTTAGCATGCAAGAGAAGTAAAGTATAGTGCAGGTAAATAAATCGCAATAAAATAAAAGCGTACCAGGAGGGTCTTCTCGTCGTTCCCGGCTGCACTTAAAATACATGTCAGAGCAATTATATATTTCAAGGAAAGCACCTAGGTAAAGCTAAGGGAAGGTTCTGGTTGTCTACCAAAATCCTAATCCTATTGCTAGTCAATCCCTATGACGTCTAAGTTCTGGTGTTTTGTTGAGGATGATTTTCTTCACCAAAGAACAATTAAGTTCAATTGTCCTTCTAAAACATCCCATCATATTGAGAAAGTGCTTAGGACGAATCCTGAACATCTTTTCAACATTTCTGAGATTGTTTCAAGTCCAAACTAATTTCACTGTACAGGTGATTTGGTCATCCAAGAATTTAGTTAAGTTTTGTTTCTTGCTCAGTGAACTTGGATATTTGATTGTCCTATGAGTGAAGTGACATTTCGCTTGACACTCCATTTGAGAGTTATGAAGGTGAAAGCTTTCAGGGGCAGATTAGTTTATTAAAGGATTTAGCCATTATTAATTGAAACTTAAGTTGGAGATATAAAGTGATTTTGATTGAATTATAAAGTTTTATTTGATCTTTTTAGGAGTTTTAAACCATTTTAAGTTGGAATAGTATTCAAGTTCTTTTAATTCAATTAAACTTTAATATTTTAAATGATGTTAATGTTTTAAATTAATTTTAATGTCTTAACTGATTTAATTTTTAATTTCTGATTTTTTAGTCATGAATTGTTCTAAGTTAATATTTGAAGTTTCAAATTATTTAATTTCAAAGAGGTGTTTAGATTATTTAATTTCATTAAATTTTAATGATTCAAATTTGATTTTTATTAATCATAGTACTTTAGGTTAATTTTATTTGGTTTGATTTTCACATTTTTAATTATGCATTGTTTTGAGATTAAATTTTATGTTTCAAATTTATTTTAAGTTTGTTTCCAAGTGATTTCAAATAAGTTTTAATGTTTTAAATTTATTTTAGTTTGATTATTAAATCGTTTAATGTTTTAAGCTTTAATTAAATTAAGGATTATCTCCTTTTTTTTAAAATTATTAATTTCAATTATCACTCTTTATAATTAATTAAGAATTGAGTATTATTGAATTGATCCATTTAGGGATTTTAGATTAAAGAATTTTTATCTTCTTAAGTCATATCCCTAATCTTAATAATCCAAATTTTAATTATTCTCCCAAAATTTAAATAATTTAATTAATTAAGGTTCCATTTTGATGTATTAAAAGTGATTAATGGGTTCCTACCTTTAATTCTCTAAGTTTCAATCATCCAAGAGAAAATTAAGATCAAATATTTTACCCTCACTTTGATTAGGCCTAAAGTATTACTTAGGGTTAAAATCCTTAATTACTTTTATGCCCTTTTAAGCATGTTCATTTCATAACTCACCAAATTGAGCTCAAATGAACTTAAAATTTTTATGTCACCTTACTCACATGTCAATTAAGACATTAGAGGAGAAAATGTGATTTTTCCATTTTTAATTTAATTTATATAATTATTTTTTGGAAAATAAGGGTTTTCAATGAAAATTCAACAACATGACCAAGCTAAGGTTTCTGTCCTTAAGAAAATTATGGGATGTTCCTACAGACTAGAGGACCACTTGGACCAATTTTAGTGACTTTTTGGATTATATTTTATTTATTATAATTATTTTAAATTTTTGAGTATTAATTAGTTATAAAATAAAATTAAAGTTAAAAATTAAGTTTCATATTTTTCATAAATTCCTCTGACCTCAAGGAAGTCAGAGAAATAAATTTTATATTTTTCTGATTTTTCTTTGATTTATTAGAATTATTTTAGTGGAAAGGTTTGAAAATTCATTTTTTAACATTAAAAATTACATTAAGCTTTTAAAATTCAATATCGTTACCTAGAGACTTAGGGAAATTATTTGGTTGGTTCCTAAGTGATTAGGGAACAAAATATAACATTTTTGTGATTTTTAATACTTTATGATTTTTTTAAATTTTTTATTAATTAAAATATTAAAAATAGGGTTAAAAATAAAAATTTTAGAAAATTATAATTTTTATTTTCTTAGACTCCTCTGATACTAGAGAGCCCACTAAACAAGTGTAGTGAATTTTTGAAATGTATTTTGGGTTTTAGGAATTTTTTAGTTTTCAAAATAATTATGTCACTTAATTAATTTATTTAATGGGTTAAATTATTTCCAATTGACATGAAAGTTTTATGTTAGGTTCTCTGTGTCCTAAGTGACAGTGGAGAATTGATTTCAAGTGATTTTGATGTGTGGTTACTCCTAATTAATTAAAGTTCAATTTTAAGTGTTTGGACTTATTAGGGTTATTTTTAAGAAATTAAATCAAACCATAATTTTCCTAGGGTCCTCTGGTTATAAGATACCCCCCCTAATTTTTCTGGAATTTTCTAAGCAATATGGTAATTATTAGAATTAAAATCCCAAAACAGACACATAAATATGGAAAATAAATAACTTGCGATAGAGATGGCCTCTGGCCTTGGAAAATTCAGGGAATGTTACCAAAAACAGAGGCTATAAAAGCCCTATGGTCTCATGTCATGGTAAATTATGTATGCAAGTGGAGAATTAAAACATCACAGAGAGTATTTAAATCCTTAAAAATAATAGACTCAACAGATTAACTTAATTTTTTTCCACATTATTCTCCTCTGTTTACTAAGCAAGAAGGTATTTTAGTTTATTTTTATGATTTTTCTATGCAAAGATATGAATTTTTGAAGTTCTGACAATTTAATAAATTCAAAAAATCCTATTTATCTACTTAAACCAGTCAACACCGCGTCATCCTCGTTCGGGTCCAAAGCACATGCAGTGCAATTTGATTCGGCGCCACCATCTGACTCAGCAGCCACGCGTCCCACGGTTCCGTTCTTTGCCTCTGTCCGATGCGATCCTAGCCATCCATCCAATACACGCGTGAATGGACGACATCCGTTCATCATCCCCAGGCATCCTAACCCGAGAACCGTCCGCCTTCTATACTTAAGGTCTCGCTCGATACTCAACCAAATCATGCGTGGTTGGTCTCTATCGACGCGTCTAGACTAGATGAACATATACATACAGCTATGATGCATTGAAATCAAGACAAACAAAATGGAGAATTCATAGAAGCTCGAGAGGAAAAAGAGGTCAATACTTTTGCTCTGAGATGTGAAGCTTCAATCAGAGAGTTCTGGCACCTTCGATTGATCCTAAAGAAGCTCTAGATGAAGTCTATGGCTCTAAAGAGTTGTCTAAGTATGAAAGTGACCAAGGACGATTTCAGGCTTTGGTCTCCAGCACAAATGGGTGACTTGGTGAGGGGGCTTCCACTGGGAAACTTCTTCCCTTGATCTGGTGAATGTGTGGGTGAGTTTAATTTGATAATGGTGGAGGTTTCAGGGATGTCCTGGTTTCATGCCTGAGATTTAGCTCTGAAATTGGGCTCAACCAGTGGGAATTAGGGTAGGAAAACAGTGGGGTTCAACTTCTCTGGGCTATGAGAAGAGTGTGGAGCAATTTTGGCAGAGTTTTGGCAAGGTTTTTGTTCATCATTCCTTTTGGCCGTGGGGTGGAGAGTTTAAATAGCCATGGCTAGATGGCTTCCTAGGATCAATTAAAGGCTGGGATCAGCTGCTTAGGTCAAGGGAAGAAGGGTCATGGTGTCAATTGGCCATGAGACAACTCAGCAAGAGAGTTTTGAATTTTTTGGCTCACATGGAGCTCTCGGCTTGGTGTTTTCTGGCGACCCAGATGGTGGTCCGGCCAGGCATGGGTCACCCTCATGGTCAGGGGAGTCAGGATTTGAGTTTTGTGCATACAATTGGCATTGGTCATGTGTCCAAGGTTTGATTTATATGGAATAGGGGAAGAGCTAATTTTGGGTCCAAATGGGTCCAAGTCATGGATTAGGGTATGGTGCACCCAGCAAGGAAACTTTGGGTGTTGTGGGGGTCAGGTAAGTCAGCTATCTTAGTGAGGAGAAGTCACCATCTAAGTACATTTAGGTTTAATCATGATTTAGAAGAGCCATGAAAAGGCTTAATCACCCTTAATTGAATCATTAAAGGACTCCCTCATTTTGCCATAAATGACATGGTGATGTGTAAAGTGACTCCCATGGCTTGTATATGGCTTGTCCATGGCTTCACGGCTCCACGTGGCTTGGGAATGGCTTGGTCAATTTCATGAAAAAGGGTTTTTTAAATTTTTGGGTATTCTGATGGAAAATTTTCATGAGGCCATATTTAGTTTGATTAAATGATGAAATTAAACTTAGGGGATGATTTTATTAAATGGATGATGAGAAGGAATTGTCATGTGGGCTTTAGAGCCAATTTTAGGCTTTTTAAATTTAGTGAAAATGGGCTTTTAAAATGCTTTAAGGAAGTGGGCTTTTTTAGGTTTCAAAATAAAATTTTGAATGAAAACTTTGGTAAAAGTTTGTGCCAAATAAATATTGCATTTGGTTTAGGAATGTGCCATGAATGATTTGGAACATGTTTGGGGTAATTTGGAGTTAAATTGGGTTTAATTTGGGTCTTTTAGTAATAGGACCAAAGTGAGTTAAATTGGGCTAACTTGGGCTAAATTTGGGCTAAAGTTTATTTTGATGTAAAATTAATGTTGCAAAATGTTTATGAAGGTATGAAAAGGAGTTTCCAATTTTGTTTGGGTCTTGATTTTGGGATTTGAGCTTGTTTGGGCTCATGATTGGTTTAGGCAAATTTGGGGAATTTTGGTTTGAGTTAGGCTTGGGTGGAGTTTGGGTCCAAATATTGGGTAAATTAAGTTAAGGTTTTGTTTGTGGGGATGTTAGGAAGATTTCAAAACAAATTTGGGGAAAATTGGGTGACATTTGGGTTGAATTTGAGATGGATTGGGTTGGTTGGTCATTTTGGGCCTTAAGGGCAAATTTGGGATTCTTGATCAAATTGGATTAAATTGACAAAATTGAGTTATGTGACAGTTGAAAAAAATGAAATTGCGATAAATTGGGATTTTCTGGAATGTTTTGAGAATTTTTGGAATTTTTGGATTTTTGGGCTAAAATGGGTATTTGGAGGGTATTGGGGGTATTTTTGGAAATTTTGGTATATTTGGCCATGGATGATCAATTTGAGTGGTGGGGAGTGTTTAGGATTGATTCTGAGGAAATTTGGTGATATGGGCAATCTTTGAGAATTTTGTTCAATTTCAATGGTATTTGGTAGGTTTGGTAGGTTTGGTGGGTTCAGGGCCCCGGGGGTTAAAAATTGAAATTTAGGAAAAATGAAGATTGATTAGATGTGAGTAGAATGAAACCATTTTGGTTGAGCCATGAAGCCATATTAAGCTCTTAAGAGCCATGAGAGGACTCATTTTAGGCACTCAATATGTTTTTCCTAACCCTCTTAGCCAGGGGCTTGGGGTTGAGGTCCATCCATAAGAGTTTCCTACATGAGTCAGGAAGCCAAGTTGGGTAAGAGTGGTTTTAGGGTTTCGAATGTGTGTGGAAGTGTGGTGTGTGCAAGTTGAACCTCACCAAGACCAGGCCACTCAAGGTTGTCCTAAGGCTTGACCATCCTATAGGGACTCATCCTTGAACTTCGACATTTAACTTTTAACCTTCCAAGTGGCTTGGAGGTTTATGGTCATCTGTGTGTTTCAAGAAGAGTTAAGAAGTATCTGAATTTCTATGTGGTGTGTTCCATTTCTAGTCCTCTAGGATAGTCAAAGGGAAAACCTATGGCTAGATCCTAAGCACTGAGGAGATAAAAAAAAGGACCTCATCAAAAAAGAGGTCAACAAATGGACCCCCAATAGGTGTGGTGTGCTAACCAAGCACACCGCGCGTATTGGCGTTGATACAAGAGATCAACAAAGCAAACATAGATGTCTAAGTGACATACTTAGAACAGAGCGTAGAAGATTTTTGTTAAGGAGTATCAGGTAAATCTCCAAGACTGAAGATTTCAGAATTCTCGCTGGGGAAAAAGGAGGTGAGTTTCAAATCACAAGATTTCAAGAGATTAGATTTTAGATTAGTTTCATTTTTATTTCAAGTTTCAATTATCAGTTTTAAATTTTGACTCAATCAGAGTGTTGATTGAAATTTGATTTGGGATTGATTTCGAGATGAATTTCATAGAAATTTCAAATTTAAGATGAGAATTGGAATCTAGGTTCCAACCTCGGGATTGCCAAGAGAACTGGAATTTAGGTACCAGCCTCGAAGAGAGAATCAAAATTCAGGTACCGATCGAGAAAAGGGTGATAACTGGAAGTTAGGTACCAGTCTCAGAAGAGAGTCGGAAGTTAGGTACCGACCTCGAAAAAGGTGAGAACTAGAAGTTAGGTAGCAGCCTCAAAAGAGAGTCAGAAGATAGGTACCGACCTAGAAAAGGGTGACAACTGGATGTTAGGTACCAGTCCCGGAAGAGAGTCGGAAGTTAGGTACCGACCTCAAAATTTCAGGAGTGCGGAGAAGTTTCTCGGAAGAATGTGAATTTAGCGGACACCAAGATTAGGATGCCTTGTCGGTCTTCTACCCAAGTCAGAGGATTAGAATGCGGGAAAGTTTCTCGGAAAGAGTACGAGATTAGTGGACACCGAGATTAGGATGCCTTGTCGGTCTTATACCCAAGTCGGAGGATTCGAATGCGTGAAAGTTTCTCAGAAAGTGTACGAGATTAGCGGTCACCGAGATTAGGATGCCTTGTCCGTCTTATATCCATGTCGGAGGATTAGAATGCAAAAAAGTTTCTCGAAAGGATGCGAGATTAGTGGACACCGAGATTAGGATGCCTTGTCGGTCTTATACCCAAGTTAGAGGATTAGAATGCGGAAAAGTTTCTCGGAAGGATGCGAGCTTAGTGTTCACCGAGATTAGGATGCCTTGTCAGTCTTATACTCAAGTCGGAGGATTAGAATGCGAAAAGGTTTCTCGGAAGGATGTGGAATTGGCGGAAATTCAGAGAAGAGAATTGAAATTTAAGTATCGATCTCAAAATGAGAACTGGAAGTTAGGTACCAGCCTGAGAAGGATGTGAACTGGAATTTAGGTACCAATCCCAAAAAGTTGGATTTTTTAATTTGGTTTTGAAGATTATGAGGAAATTTTAGTGTAGCAAACGGTTAAGATGGAATGTGAGAGTGCTTCACATCCTGGGAGAGTTGATCAAATTTTGATTGTTTGGCGAAGGATATGAATCCATGCCATCAGAACCAAATCAAAAATATCGTGGTTCTGTGTCAGTAGACTTAGTCAACCTTCTCAAAAGAGGAAAGAGATCACGTAGAGTCGAATAGATTTCATGACGACGATGAAGTTTAGAAGTTTGAAACTGAAGTTGAAGTCTTCTGTCGGGAAGAATCAACTCAAAAGAGGGCTTAAAGGAGCTTTAAATGGATTTCAGTTGAAAGATTCAAATCGATGAATTTGGATCGGAATTCAATTCGAGATTTAGATTCGTTTCGTTTGCTTTAGTGATTCAATTTAATTTTTGTTCATTTAGAGTTTGTGTTAATTTGAAGTTTGTTTTGACATTCAGATTTTTTTTTAAAAAACAATTCATTATTCATTTTATTTTCTTTTTGTTCTTCGTTAGAAGTTCATTTAACTTGGTGGCGTTTCCCAGTCAATTTACACAAAGAGGTCAAGGCAAAGGATGACATGGTCGTTTCCATTCCAATTTGTTGAAAATACATCATATAGCTTGATCCAAAACATGATGATATTTTCCTTGAAAATTTAGTATCTCATACAATCCACATAAATCTAAAAACAGATTGTGTAAGATTCTTGCAAGTTTCTTCCAAAAGCATTTGTCGAAATCCATGTCTGAATCGTGAGATACATGGACAATAACATCACCTTCCAAGACATTTTGGCAGGAAATGTCATCCGGATGTGCATTGGAGGTGTTCTATCTCTCATGTAGCTCACAGCTCGTAGAGCCGAAGGCTCTCTAATTTTGGATCTAGCTGAGAGTGGAAATGCATTTTACTATCGTCCATACTCCTGAAAGTGACAGAGATCCGCTCAACAGGCACACCTGGAATGCAATGTTTTGCTACGTTTGCTCCATTTCCTTTTAGCACCAAGACGGAACCTACCGGTAGAGGTATCTCCATCGACCCTCAGAATTCTCCTGGGCCTGCAATCCGGAGGTCAGATCCGAACACGATGTTACACTGGTTGATAAAAGACACTGTACAGAAAGGTCTGACGAAGTCATGATGATCTATGTGTGGCGGTATGCAGTCGCCCTCCTTGTATATGTTAATGATGCAGCTGTTGGGTATGCAGTCTGCAGGCAATACCCTCCATGTCTCCATCCTTTTTACCATTCTCTTGATAATTCTTGGCATCGGATCCACCTCACTACGATGGAGTATCCCTGGTGGATTTCCCTTTCTGTCCTCGGCGAAGTTGTAGCAACACCCGCACTGGATTGTAACTCTTCCTTTTCCTTTCATCCATCTTCGAGGTTCTGAGTAGGTCTTCTCTCTCAAACGACCAGCTCGACCCATTTTCTAAAGTTCGATAATGCAGTCCACAATTTGCTACTACTCGTAGTCTGAGAGCACATCCGTATGCAGCTCAAGGCCTTCCAAGATGTTGATCCTCTTGCCTCGAATTCTTTCAAAATATTCAAAAGTTTTCTTTTCAACCTTCTGCATTCTCTCCAGCTCGTATTCTGGAATTATTTGCAATTGGAGAGGTCTGATAACTTACTGTGGGATGTATGGTTCAACCCCAACAAGTTCTCCTGCATGTCTTGGCGGGGATAGTCTCTATCAGGATATCCCCCGGGGTTGCTTTCGCAATAAGACTCTTCAAAACTGGTGCATCTGTCTGGCGTCGTGGCGTTAATTCTGTTTCTGCTCTTCTTGAAATTTCATTCATCTTTTCTGCTATTCTTGGAGTTGGTTTCCTCTTTTCTGGTTCCTGATGAACCAATTTCTTTGAAGTAATTGCACTAACGGTAGCAGCTGTCTCTTCAAGTTGGTCCACTACTAGCTTGCTTAACATCTTGCGAATGCGACGATTCTTGTTTCTTCGTTGGGTAGGAGTGAGAGTAGCTCTCCTTACCTCTTGAACTTCTGTGGGCATGGTGCTGACAATCCTGCCCTCTGCTGTAGCAACCACGGACTTAACTTTCTTGTCTACTCCAGTCTTCTGAGCGGCATTTTCTTTCCTTTTCTTGTCGGTAGCTGGCTGACTCGGGCCACCCAATTTCATTACTGTCTGGCTGCTGTACTCTTCCTGGTCAATCGGGGTCCAATAAATTTCCTTGTATTGTAGCCTGGACAGTGTGAAATCAGAGTTGATCTCAATCACTGCTCTATCGTTTATCTTATTTTCATCGAGTGCTAGACTCACACCATTCTTAAAGTTCAGAACCAACCGCCCGTTCGACATTTCCCTGCGAAAAACAAGAAAATGATCAGGGGCTGTACTAAGAACGAGAACAATAAGAAAATTAACTTATTAATGGAAAATTTTTATTCGTTTCTTTCAAATTTTAATAAGAGTAGGAAAAAGATGAGGAAAGATCAGGAGTGAGCTTGATTTGAAAGGAAGGATCAAAATTTTATTATTATGATTTCGCATATTTCCTTTTTAACACATTTTTTGTTATTTTTATCGTCCATTTTCATATTTTGGGTTCGGACCCAGTTACAAATTATTACTCTACACGTGCTTCTAGGAATGAGACTTCATTTTTAAAGTTCATCCTTCGAAACATCAGGTTGCATAATACTTCTTCAAATATCTTCCATTGATTGGAAGCATAGGTCGTTCTCCACGACAATTCACGAGTTGGTAGGAACCTCTAGAGTAGACTGTCTCGACCACGAACGGGCCATCCCAGGTTGATTCAAATTTACCTCATATCTTGCAGTGTGCAAGAATAGGTCTCCTGAGAACTAGAACCAAGTCACCGACTTTGAATGTCCTTGGGCGGACCATTTTATCGTGGGCCTGGATCATCTCGGCTTGATACAATTCCAAATTCTGCTGCATTGAAAGTAGTTTCCCTTCCAAGCTCTCTAATTCTTCTAATCGTAATTTGGCTTTCTCTTCTATAGTGATCTTATTTGTAACTGCAATTCTGAGAGATAGAAGTTGAACATCCAAGGGCAAGACGGCCTCGAACATGTACACTAGAGTGTAAGGCGTAGACTGAGTAGGAGTTCTGAAAGTCGTTCTGTAGGCCCATAAGGCTTCTAACAACTTCTCATGCCAATTTCTTTTGTTGTCGTCCAAAGTTTTCTTTATGATTTGGATGAGAGTTTTAGTAAAAGCCTCGGCCAAGCCTTTTGCTCTTGGGTAGTAGATTGTAGAATAGTGCCAATCAATCCCGTGCCTTCCGACAAAACTGTTGATCTTCATACTTCTGAAAGCGGACCTGTTATCTGAGATAATTCTGCGTGGTACCCCAAAATGGTAGACGATTTGATTCGTGAAGAACTGTAGCACGTGATGTGCTTTCACTTCTCTGAGCAGTATAGCTTCTGCCCCTTTGGAAAAGTAATCTGTAGCTGCAAGAATAAAGAGATGTCCTCATGAAGAAGGCGGTTCTATTGGACCCACGATATCTGTGCCCCAAAACTCAAATGGCCACGATGAGATTGTCGGATGTAGCACATTTGGAGGTTAATGTATGACCACTCCATGCACTTGGCATTGATGACAACTCTTTGCAACTTTCATGCAGTCAGTCATCATTGAGGGCCAGTAGTACCCTAGTCTCTTAATTTTCATTTTCATCTTTGGACCCGACTGATGAGTGCCACAATATCCTGAATGCACTTCTGTAACAATTTCATGAGCCTCAGACTGGCTCAGGCACCTTAGCCACATTTGATCGAAAGACCTTCTGTATAATGTATTGTTTATTAATGCGTAAGACAGAGTTCTTTTCTAAATCTGATGGGCTACTGACTTATCGTCCGGTAGGTTTCCTATTCGCAAATATTCTATTAATGGCTGCCGCCAATCTTCTGCATTTTCTGTTACTACAGAAAGTGATTCTTCTTCTTTTCCTTCTGATTTGTGTACTGCATTTATGTTGAGCTGTGATAGGAACTGTCGTCTTTGAACTGGCACTTCAACTGATTAATCTTGTAAGCAGGAAAATTTATTTTCGGGGCTGGCTAACGCATCTGCGAGAGTATTTTCTCTTTTGGGAATCTTGTAAATCATTACATTCAGAATCTTCTTTAGTAACTTCATCTCATACTGAATGTACTGCTCGAGTCTTAGTTTCAAAATTTTGTACTGTCCTGCGACTTGTTGTATGATAAACTATGAATCACGCAAATGTTGATGTCTGTTTTCCCCTTCTTTGAATGGTTAACTCGAATCTGGTTATAAAGGCTTCGTATTCTGCTTCATTGTTCGTACATGTTTCTGTTAAATGGTAGGAATACCTTAAGATCCCCTGCTCCGGTGTTATAAATATTAGTCTGATTCCTGCCTTACCGGGCACTATCATTTGCAATTCTTTATTCTTCTGTGCTTAGGATGCTTCGTCGAAATACAGTTCCCAACGTTGATCATCGGGGTCTTCTAAGCTCATTATCTGCTTGTCGAGCAAGTCATCGTTGTGAGGCGATTCTGCCGATAAAGGGTGTGCTGCGAGGAAGTCTGCTAGGACTTACCCCTTTATGGAACGAAGAGGAATGAAAGTTATATTGAATTGCAATAGTATCATCGACCACCTGACAAGTCTGCCAGAAAGCATCGGTCGAGTCATCAAATATTGCAATGGATTAACTCTCGAGATAAGGTTGACCTTATGAGAGAGCATGTAATGCCTGAGCTTTTGAGCGGCGAAGATCAGGGCCAAACAATGCTTCTCAATCGAAGGATACTTTACCTGCTTCAGAATTAGATGACGACTTAAGTAGTAGAGGGCATTTTCTTTACCCTCATCATTGACCTGGGCTAGCAGGGCTCCGAGAGAGTCGTCTAAAGCCGCGGTATAAAGTATCAACGGTCTACCCGAGACTGGGGCTGCTAAGACAGGAGGTGTCATCAAATACTGCTTAATTTCTTCGACGGCCCGCTGACATTTTTCTTCCCAAAGAAATTTGGCATCCCTTTTAATTAATGCCGAGAACGGCTGACACCTACCTGACAAATTCGAGATAAAGCATCAAAGATATGTCAACTTCCCTTGAAAGGATCGTAGTTGTTTCAAAGTTTTGGGAGGCGGCATTTCTAAGATAGCTTTAATCTTCTCCGGATCGATTTCAATTCTGCGATGTTGGACAACAAATCCTAAGAATTTCCTAGAGGTAACGCCGAAGGCGCATTTCAAGGGATTTATCTTAAGGTTAAATTGCCTTAATCGCTCGAAAACAATTCTCAAATCATACAGGTGATCTTCCTTCAGTTTTCTCTTGATGACCACATCATCCATGTAGAACTTGACTTGGTTGTGAATGAGATCATCAAAAATCCTCGTCATTGCTCTTTTATATGTTGCTCCTACGTTCTTCAATCCGAAAGGCATTACTGTGTAGCAGTACATTCCGATTGGCGTCATGAAGGCTGTGGGCTTATCATCTTCTGGTGCCATATTTATTTGATTATATCCTGATGATCCATCCATGAAAGAGAAGATTTCATGTGTCGAAGTGATTTCGATCATCAATTCTGGAATTGGTAGCGGGAACTCTTCCTTTGGGCATACTTTATTCAAATCTCTGAAATCCACGCAGATTCTGATGTGACCATTCTTCTTTCTGACTGGTACCACATTGGCTAACCAATTTGGATACTTCACGGACAAATTTGGCGCCTATTAGCTTCTTAACTTCAGCTATAACTTGTTGTTCAATCTCTAGAAGCATTCTTCTTGGAGCTTGTCTGACTTGACGACAGCGTGATTCACTCCTAGCTTGTGAACTGCAACCTCCGGAGTTAATCCTAGCATTTCATCATAACTCCAAGCAAAACAGTCCTTGAATTCCATTAATAGCTTGATCATGTTTTTGGAGTCCTCTTTATTGAGTAAGGAGCTAACAAAGGTCGGCCTAGGCTCTTCGCCAGTACCTAAGTTAACTTCCATTAACTCGTCTATTGTAGATTTAATTTCTTCTTCGAATTCTGGTGGAGCATCTCCAATTGGTAGATCCTCGAGATCTTTTGAAGCTTCCAGACAGCCTTCATTAGACTCACAAGTGACAACCAAGAAAAATTGTGTGTCATCGGCTGGTGCTACTGTGCCAAATCCGAGATGAAACTTTAAATTGGGCGGTCGACTGACATTTTTCCATAAATTTTCAAAGCGCTGTGATTGACCTTTTGTCCATTATTTAGGTAAGACACCACACTGTATTAAATTCTGAACACAGGGAGAATACCACTCAAAAGACAATTCCATTAACTCGGAAGAAGTAACATCTTTAAATTTTACATCATTTTCAATTTTGGAAGAAGAAGCACCACAGTAGAATTTGATCGGCTTAATACCGTCAACATGTATTTCTTTGACCACCTTACCCTCGACCTTACTAGGGTGGATCGGGGTTAGGGTCATAGTATGTACATAGTGGTTAATCTTCTCGTACATTGATTTGTATTCTTCATTCTTTTCATCTTCGAGAGAGATCTTGAACTGAGGTTTCTTTTGATCTATCTTCATTACTTTTTCTTAGTTTCTTCTTCTTCAGAACTTTTCTCCCAATCAACATCGAAGACCGGTTTCTTTTGTTCAACTGTTCCACCATTTCTTCCTAGACCTCATCCCCGGCCTTGACCTCGGGTACAAGTTCTAGAGAAACCTTCACCATCTCGCCTCAAGGGAGTGGTGGGAGTGGTGAGTAACTGTTGAACTAGAATTTCAGGTTCTTCATCATCTCAAAATCCTTTTGCTTCATTTGGTATGATATTTCTGGAGAAGATAGTTTTCTTCGGAGGCGTGTAGTAGGCTGTATCTTCATGAATCCCAATCACGTGTATAGAGAATGATTGCAAATCACGTTTGATACACTAAACTCCTCCTTCATAATACTTTATGCACTGGTGCAGAGACGATGGTACCATCCGATTCTCATGGATCTACGGCCAACCCAGTAGAGCGTTGAACGACGTCTCAGAATCAATTATGTGGAATTTTACAGTTGTCTTTGCCAAATCACCGGTCTTTATTAATAGTGTTATTGATCCAATGGCCCTTTCTCCTTTCTGATTAAATCCTCTTAGTAACATTCTATCTGCATCGAGATTATGGGCATCAATTTCCAAACATGGTAACGTCCGAAGGTTCATTATGTTGATTGATGCTCCTGGATAAACTAACATCCTGGAGAGCATAAACTTTTCGATAGTGATTGAAATGTACAACGGTCGGTTGTGATCAGCTGTTCCAAGTAGCAGATCATTCTCCATGAAGGTAACACCGCACTGTTCTCTTAACGAGCAAACTTGTCTAAGGAATTACCGGTCATTTGAGCTAAGCAAATTTCTGGATCAAGTAAAGCCTTGATCAGAGTTTCCCTCATCTCCTTTGATAGGATTAGAGCGTCGTAGATGCTCAGTTTGTCTGGTAGCTTCCTAAGATGGACTAGCACGTTATAATCCACTTTGTTACCAGGTTCTTCAACCTCTTTCCGAATGGGCAATTCTTCTGCTCGGGTTGGCTCTTCCTGAGCAACCACCTGCTTTCCTTTATCCTTTGGACCCATTCCCGGAGGTAGAACTTTTCTGCTTCTTAAATTAACTTTTATTATCTCTTCTGCATCTGGTGCTGGATCTGCCGGTGTCTCCTCTTAAATCGGAAAGACTGGATCTTCTGGAGTTGCTTCAAAATCTGATTACTCTAATCCTATCGCAATTGGAGCTCCTCGGAATTCACAAATGGACTCGTCACTCATTGAGCATTCGTAGCCATCCTTGTGAACGTCTTCTCCTTCATCGTTGTCGTTGAGGTTTTGTATGATTTGAGAATCGTTATTTGTATTGTAATCGATATTCAGATTAGGTTGGTTGTCGTTAGTTACGTAATGGTTAGAAACAGTCATAATGTAGCCAACAACAAAAGTTTTATTATTATAAGATCTCGCCAGGGTGAGCAAATAATCATACAGAGTCAGAGGTCCGAGGGTTTTCTCCCACGAATCGGAAACAACGATCCTAGGATAAGCAGCCCCTAGTCTACCCTTTGGAGCCTCGGTCTTCTCTTCTTCCACGATCTAATCCTCCTTCTGAGGTGGTTCTTCAATCGCAAGCGATAGTGCCGGCTCGGCAGGTTTCAAACTCTGAGTTGAAGCACGCACCGAAGTGGTCTGGATGTGATCCAAAATGTTCTTCAAAGATTTTGTCCAGACAGTACTCCATCCATCGTTGGTCGCATAAGGGTCTATCGGAACAATAGGATCCGTTGAAATAACATTAACAGAACCTCCTTTTTGGGGCTCCTCATGTATTCCTTCGGGATCGTTATGTACCCTTTCTGTAGATTATCCTCGAGCCAATTCTTGAAGGTGAAGCAGTCCTCTATCTTGTGTCCGAGCATCCTAAGGTAGGGACAGTGATTCAGATGATCTTTCTTGTCAACTTCCTCTAGCTTTCTAGGCTCTGGTAGTTGAAAGTCAGGAGTCTTCATCAAACTGCGAAACATCTTAGCCACTGCTTCGTTCTTGAAGGGGTATTCCTTATTCAGAAGTTCCTTTCGGGCATGTGGCGGACGAGGCGGTGGTTGATCATACTGCCGTGACTGATAAATCGGTAGAGGTTGTTGATAGTTCTGTTGAGATTGTTGATAAGTCCGTTGCGGTGGCTGATAACTTAGCTGCGGCCGCTCTGGCTGTATCTGCACTTGCTGCTTACCTTTATCCACTGCCGCGACGATTCCGAATTTCTTTTCAAATGCATTTACGGGCTTCTGCTTATCAGTCTTGTCAACGAAACTTAGTCTTTTTGCCTCCTCTTGCAAGCTCCCAGCCTTGCTAAGCAACTTCTCAAAAGTCTTAATTGTGAATCCTTTGAGGAGAAGTGCTATCGGGTCGTGGATACTTTTCAACTGTATACCGACTGCATGCTGTTCCGAAAGCTGTAGTTCACACTTCATACTTAAGTTCCTCCATCGAAGTATGTAATCCACTAAAGTTTCGTTTAGTTTCTGTTGCTCCACCACTAGATCACCGATAGTGATGTGGTGCTGAGCCCCGATAAACCGCTTAACGAAGAGGTTCTCCAATTCTTCAAAGGTCTTGACTGAACCATTCGATAATTCTACATACCAATCGAAGGCAATCCCTGACAAACTGCTGACGAGCTGACGAAAGAGTAAGGCGTTGTTCCCACCGACATTGCAGAAACTAGCATGAAAAATGTACGACATGTTGCCGGGGTTTCCCGTATCGTCAAAAGTCTTAAACAGATGGTACGAAGCCCTTCGGGTATTGGATTGCACCAAATTCCTAAGGGTAAGGTCTACCCGTCTGAATAGATGCTCCACTCTTAGGCTGGGCTAGGGCTTCTTGCACCTACTGTTCCACCATGTTCTTAATATCTTTTTCGGGAATCATACTTTGTGCAGAATCTTTCTTTGGCTGTTCATCTCCGTTGCCAGATGTAATTTCTTTTCCTCCATCTGCAATGTGAATCATCTCTGGGGGGGTTTCCTTTGGAGGTTGAAGCTGACTCTGGAGAGTGGATAAGGCGGCTGCCATCTCCTCCATCTTGTTTGCCATCTGAGAGATCGTGTCATCTTTTTCTTGAAGACGTGCTCTCATCGCTTCTTGTTCGTCTCTTTGTGAAGTTGATGGAGCTCCCTGCAGAGCTGATGACGCTCGGGTTTCGACAATGTTGATCTCAGCACATTCTTCATCCATGAATTCTGATGAATCCACTTCATTTCCCAGTTCTCTTCTTTCTTTTATCAGCCATTGGATGTCTGTCCTTAGCTTTCCTATAGCATCCTCAAGTGGTATTTTCCAAACGGTCTTGCGGTTGTTAGGCGATGACTGTTGAACTTCTTTTTCAGGAGTTTCTTTCAATGCAGTAGCACTTTCTTCAGATTCGGACTCTCTGACGAGACTCTTCTTTCTAGAGCACTATATCGGTATCGGTTTAGCAATAATAGGTTGCCACACCATCCTTCTTGTAGTAGAAGGCTTAAGACCAGATGGTCTGTCGGTACGCATGCCGGTAGGTGGTGTCCTCCTTAATATGGTGACCTGATACAACAACAGGAGAACTTCTCTCACTAGCTCGCACTTTCTTCTTTGGCCTTTCTATGGCAGTGATGGGGTCTAATTGTGGTCCGAGGCGGGATCTAGCTGGTACTCGTCCCATTCTTCTCAGAATCTCTGACATATAGCAACCTTCTTTCTTAGCTAACTTATCTACTACTGCTCGCAGACGAGTAAGCGGAGTAATCTTGATCTTTTTCTTCTTACAATCACTATATCATGCAGGTCGGGGTAAAACAGTGGCGATCCTTCAAACATCTTCATCATCGGATGCAGCAGAGAGAGGAAACCTACTCCCTCCCAACAACGGTGAGAACTTAGGCAATTCTTCTTCTTCCTCAGGAATCTCTTCCAAAAAAGCATCTTCAATAGCCTTTGTCTTCTTGATCCTGGCGATCATTCTGTTCTTATTTCTTCTTTGAGTCCGGGTTAAGGGTGCGACTCTCGAACTGAACCCTATCTCGAAGACAAATGGTATTGCAGCAAATCTGAACCCTCCACTGTAACAGGCTCATCACCGGCTTGGACTTCTTTTCCTTTCAGTTTGGCGGGAGCTGGGGTAGGTCCAGTAATGACCAGACCAGTGGGGGTGGAGATGACAGTTCTGGGGGTAGCTGCTAACCACCTATGAACAGCAGTTTTCTTGCAGTTGGGACCCTTTGCAGGGGAGGGAACTCTTGAGTCAACTTCAGGTTGAACTCAATTATGGGTTTCTCAGTTTCCAGTACCTTGTTCATCAGTGTGAAAAGAGTAACATCAGCGAACTTAATGTCTGTATTGTCGAACCCTTGTCCAAAGCGATTGACCGCATCGTTAGGCAGCTCGTCCTTGTAGAAAACTAAGTCTATCCTGTTGGTGAAGGAGATAATCAGTTTCGGTGCAGAAAACTTCTGCAAGGTAGATTCTAAGCGTCAGTTCCAATTTATGCTTCCTTTCGTCAGGACGAAAAGGAGAGGAATTTCTTTAAAAGAGTCCGAATACATTTCCATTTATCTTTTCGTTTTCTTTATAAAGTATTTCAGATTCTCGTTTTTATTTGTGTATTTGTGGTTTAACGAAAAGTTCATTTATTAAAGGGTTTGTTTATTAGAAGGTTTATTCATTAGGAACGAAACAATTAAAAGGGGAAAGGTTAAAGGAAAGGTAAGGGACCCAATCCAGAAACTGGAAAGGAGGAGAGAGTCTCGCAAGACTTCTCAACTTGAGGAACCGCTCCTAACCTAACACATATTTGGGGTCCACCCCACCTCAAAGAGGTAAAAGGTTTCCGGAACCTCTCTATTTAAAAGTGGCTAAACAGTGGCTCCAAAATCCAAGAGAGTTGATTATACCCGTTCAAGACAGAAATGAACGTGGTATGCCAATGGAATGAATGGTAGTTTGGTCCATAAGGGGCATGGACTCACTACCAATTTATGAAAGCAAAACCATCTGATCAAAATGAAGAGAGGAACTAGTCCCCAACGGAGTCACCAGAAATTGTCGGCAAATTTTTAGGTTAAGTGTTTTAAAAAGGGGGGTCACCTACAGAAGTTGTCGGTGAATTTTAAATTTTAAATTTAATTTAAATATATATAATTTGGAAAGTAGCATTTGATTTTGAAAATAATTTTAAGTCTGAAAAATTTAAGATATAAAATCAAACTGATCACACATCCCAAATAGTTTATATAAACGAGTGCCACACCACAAACCGTGTATTTATCCCGAAGAATAGACACATTGCTTGATGATGTGGCTCGATTAAATAAACTAGAAGATTTGTGACATCCGTTTAGTCTGCGAACCAATTTTATAAGCTGACAAGTTCCCCTGTTTAATATAAATGAATTAAGCAGGGTTTATATTATCTGGGTTCTTAAAGTTCCTTATAAGGGCAAGCCCCAATAGTTAATTACATCTTAAATGACGGGAATCATTTAAGAAAACTCTCGATAATGATCAGTGGTTTCACTCTCAAGAATTTCAAGGTTTAAGGTTTCAAACAAATTAGATTTTGGAAATTTCAATAGGGAATAGGTCAAATTTGGAACAGTTTATTTCAGGAGTTCAAAGGAAGAGAAGTAGGGGATGTCACAGACCCAAAGTGAACTTCGGTGACTTCCCGACTATCCTATTGTTTGGCTTCAATTTGAGAGCTTATTTAATATTTCAATTCTGCCAATTTTAGTTTATTAGGACATATATTTGTATGATATAATCGTACAAATAGCCTCGAAGATGTGAGGGTTTATGTCGTACCAAACGACTACCTCGGAGTCCTAATACCGGTTAGGGCTTAATTTGCATAACACAATTATGCAAATGCCTTACAAAAAGTTGAGGATTTATGTTGCACTAGGCAAACTACCTCAAAATAATATGGCCTTGTTATTTAATTCTAGGAATGGTTTAGCTGATGTTGACACAAGTTTTACTGATGAAGATAGCCGTGCTGCCCACTGTGCTCCAAGCTCCTTGTTGTTGCAGAGGTTTGGTTTTATAAAGTGGCAATGAGGATATGAAAGAAGTGTTTTGGTTTAGAAAAAAGTTAGAAGTTGAAGTAGCTTAGTATTTTAATTAAAACAAATCTTAAAGTTAGTTAAACAGAACCAATTAAGATCCCACAGTTCCTCATCCCGGTACCTTTATTTTCATCAGATTCACTTAGTTCAAATGAATTTGCTTAACTCAACTGAATGAGTTTCACACTTTCATTTAGACCGTGGGAATTCTCGTTAGCAACACGTGGGTTACATCATCCGAGGGATTCCCGATCATCCAACCAAGCGTTTTAATTTAGTTGTAGTTGTAGTTTTGTTGTTCTGTTTGTGATTAAATTTTGAGTTGTCTTATCTTTTAAATGTTGTGGCAGTGAATTTGATCTTGTTGTGACTTTTAGTTTAGTTTTGGGTTTCAATTTTGTGGCTATCCTAAAAGTTTCTGTTTTCATGCATGGTGACATTGTTGTTTAGCATGCAAGAGAAGTAAAGTACAGTGCACGTAAATAAATCACAATAAAATAAAAGCGTATTTGGAGGGTCTTCTCGTCATTCCTGGCTGCACTTAAAACACGTGTCAGAGCATTTATATATTTCAAGGAAAGCACCTAGGTCAAGCTAAGGGAAGGTTCTGGTTATCTACCAAAATCCTAATCCCATTGCTAGTCAATCTCTATGACGTCTAAGTTCTGGTGTTTTGTTGAGAATGATTTTCTTCACCAAAGAACAATTAAGTTCAATTGTTCTTCTAAAACATCTCATCATATTGAGAAAGTGCTTAGGACGAATCCTGAACATCTTTTCAATATTTCTGAGATTGTTTCGAGTCCAAATGAATTCACTGTACAGGTGATTTAGTCATCCAAGAATTTAGTTAAGTGTTGTTTCTTGCTTAGCGAACTTGGATATTTGATTGTCCGATGAGTGAAGTGACATTACACTTGACACTCGGTTTAAAAGTTATGAAGGTGAAAGCCTTCAGGGGCAGATTAGTTTATTAAAGGATTTAGGCATTCTTAATTGAAACTTAAGTTGGAGATTTAAAGTGGTTTTGATTTAATTATAAAGTTTTATTTGATCTTTTTAGGTGTTTTAAACCATTTTAAGTTGGAATAGTATTCAAGTTGTTTTAATGCAATTAAATTTTTATATTTTAAATGATCTTAATGTTTTAAATTAATTTTAATGTCTTAACTGATTTAATTTTTAATTTATGATTTTTTAGTCATGAATTGTTCTAGGTTAATCTTTGATGTTTCAAATTATTTAAGTTGAAAGAGGTGTTTATATTATTAAATTTCATTAATTTTTAATGATTTAAATTTGATTTAAATTAATCTTACTACTTTAGGTTAATTTTAATTGGTTTGATTTTCACATTTTTAATTATGAATTGTTTTGAGATTAATTTTTATGTTTCAAATTTGTTTTAAGTTTGTTTCCAAGTGATTTTAAAGTAGTTGTAATGTTTTAAATTTATTTTAGTTTGATTATTAAATCATTTAATGTTTTAAGCTTTAATTTAATTAAGGATTATCTCATTTTTTTTAATTATTAAATTCAATTATCTCTCTTTAGAATTAATTAAGAATTGAGTATTATTGAATTGATCCATTTAGGGATTTTAGATTAAAGAATTGATACCTTCTTAAGTCTTATCCCTAATCTTAATAATCCAAATTTTAATTTTTCTCCCAAAATTTAAATAATTTAAGTAATTAATGTTCCATTTTGATGTATTAAATGTGATTAATGGGTTCCTACCTTTAATTCCCTAAGTTTCAATCATCCAAGAGAAAATTAAGATCAAATATTTTACCCTCCCTTTGATTAGGCCGAAAGTATTACTTAGGGTTAAAATGCTTAATTACTTTTATTCCATTTTAATCATGTTCATTTCATAACTCACCAAATTGAGCCAAATGATCTTAAAATTTTTTTGTCACCTTACTCACATGTCAATTAAAACATTAGAGGAGAAAATATGATTTTTCATTTTTTAATTTAAATTATATAATTATTTTTTCGAAAATAAGAGTTTTTCAATGAAAATTCAACAACATGACCAAGCTAAGGTTTCTGTCCTTAACAAAATTATGGGATGTTCCTAATGACTAGAGGACCACTTGGACCAATTTTGGTGATTTTTTGGATTATATTTTATTTATTATAATTATTTTATGTTTTAGAGTATTAATTAATTATAAAATAAAATTAAAGTTGCAAATTAAATTTTATATTTTCATAAATTCCTCTGACCTCATGGAAGTCAGAGTAATAAATTTTATATTTTTCTGATTTTTCTTTGATTTATTAGAGTTATTTTAGTGGAAAGGTTTGAAAATTCATTTTTTAACATTAAAAATTACATTTTGCTTTTAAAATTCAATATCTTTACCTAGAGGCTTAGAAAAAATATTTGGTTGGTTCATAAGTGATTAGGGAACAAAATATGACATTTTTGTGATTTTTAATATTTTTGTAATCTTTTTAATTTTTTAATTATTAAAATATTAAAAATAGGGTTAAAAAAGAAAATTTTTAGAAAATTTCAATTTTAATTTTCTTAGCTCCTCTGATACTAGAGAGCCTTCTAAATAAGTTTGGTGAATTTTTGAATGTATTTTGGGTTTTATGAATTTTTTAATTTTCAAAATAGCTATGTCACTTAATTAATTCATTTAATGGGTTGATTATTTCCAATTGACATGATGTTTTTATGTTAGGTTCTGTGTATCCTAAGTGACAGTGGAGAATTGATTTCAAGTGATTTTGATGTGTGGTTACTCCTGATTAATTAAAGTTCAATTTTAAGTGTTTGGGCTAATTAGGGTTATTTTTAAGAAATTAAATCAGTCCATAATTTTCCTAGGGTCCTCTAATTATAAGATACCTCCCCCTAATTTTTTTAGAATTTTCTATGCAATATGCTAATTATTAGAATTAAAATACCACAACAGACACATAAAATTGGACAATAAATAACTTGCCATAGAGATTGCCTCTGGCCTTGGAAAATTCAAGGAATGTTACCAAGAACAGAGGCTACAAAAACCCTATGGTTTCTTGCCATGGTGAATTATGTATGCAAGTGGAGAATTAAAACATCACAGAGAGTATTTAAATCGTTAAACATCATAGACTCAATAAATTAACTTAATTCTTTTTCCACATTATTCTCCTCTGTTCACTGAGCAAGAGGGTATTTTCAGTTTTTTTTTATGATTTTTTTATTCAAAGATATGAATTTATGAATTTCTAGCTATTTAATAAATTTAGAAAATCCTGTTTATCTACTTAAACCAGTCAGCGCGGCGTCATCCTCGTCCGGGTCAAAAGCACACGCGGAGCAATTTGATTTGGCGCCGCCATCCGACTCAGTAGACACGCTTCCCATGGATCCATTCCGTGCCTCTGTCCGACGCGATCCTAGCCGTCCATCCAATACACGCACGAATGGACAACATCCGTTCATCATCCCCAGGCGTCCTAACCCGAGAACCGTCCGCCTTCTATGCCTAAGATCTCGCTCGATACTCAACTAAATCATGCATGGTTGGTCTCTATCGATGCGTCTAGACTAGACGAATATATCCATACGGCTATGATGCATTGAAATCAAGCCAAACAAAATGGAGATTTCATAGAAGCTTGGGATGAAGAAGAGGTCAATACCTTTGCTTTGAGAAGTGAAGCTTCAATCAAAGAGTTGTGGCACCTTTGATTGATCCCAAAGAAGCTTTGGATAAAGTCTCTGGCTCTGAAGAATTGTCTAGGTATGAAAGTGACTAAGGCTAATTTCAAGCTTTGGTCTCTAGCACAAATGGGTGACCTGGTGAGGGGCTTCCACTGGGAAACTTTTTCCCTTGATCTAGTGAAGGTGTGGGTGAGTTTAATTTGATTTTGGTGGAGGTTTCAGGGATGTCCTGGTTTCAGGCCTGAGATTGAGCTCTGAAATTGGGCTCAACCAGTGGGAATTAGGGTAAGAAAACAGTGGGGTTCAACTTCTCTGGGCTAGGAGAAGTGGTTGGAGCAATTTTGGCAGAGTTTTAGCAAGCTTTTTGTTCATCATTCCTTTTGGCCGTGGGGTGGCGAGTTTAAATAGCCATGGCTAGATGGCTTCCTAGAATCAATTGAAGGCTGGGATCAGCTGCTTAGGTCAAGGGATGAAGGGTCATGGTGTCCACTAGCCATGGGACAACTCAGCTGGGATAACTCAGCAAGGGAGTTTTGAATTTTTTGGCTCACATGGAACTCTCGGCCTGGTGTTTTTCAGTGACCCAGGTGGTGGTTCGGCTAGGCATGGGTCACCCTCATGGTCAGGGGAGTCAAGATTTGAGTTTTGCGCAAACAATTGGCATTGGCCATGTGTCCAAGGCTTGATTTAAATGGAATGAGGGAAGAGCTAATTTTGGGTCCAAATGGGTCCAAGTCATGGATTAGGGTTTGGTGCACCGACTAAGGAGACTTTGGGTCCTGTGGGGGTCAGGTAAGTCAGCTAGCTTAGTGGGGAGAAGTCACCATTTAAGTACATTTAGGTTTAATCAAGATTTAGAAGAGTCATGAAAAGGCTTAATCACCCTTAAGGGAATCATTAAAGGACTCCCTCCTTTTGCCATAAATGACATTTTGATGTGTAAAGTGACTCCCATGGCTTGTATATGGCTTGTCCATGGCTTCATGGCTCCATGTGGCTTGGGAATGGCTTGGTCAATTTCATGAAAAAGGGTTTTTTTATTTTTTGAGTATTTTGATGGAAAATTTTCATGAGGCCATATTTGGTTTGATTAAATGATGAAATAAAACTTAGGGGATGATTTTATTAAATGGATTATGAGAAGGAATTGTCATGTGGGCTTTAGAGCCAATTTTAGTCTTTTTATATATAGTGAAAATGGGCTTTTAAAATGCTTTAATGAAGTGCACTTTTTTAGGTTTCGAAATAAGCTTTTGGATGAAAATTTTGGTAAAAGGTTGTGCCAAATAAATTTTTCATTTGGTTTAGGAATGTTCCATGAATGATTTGGAACATGTTTGGGGTAATTTGGAGTTGAATTGGGTTTAATTTGGCTCTTTTAGTTATAGGACCAAAGTGGGTCAAATTGGGCTAAATTGGGATAAAGTTGGGCTAATGTTGATTTTAATGTAAAATTAATGTTGCAAAATGTTTATGGAGGTATGAAAAAGTGTTTCCAATTTTGGTTGGGTCTTGATTTTGGGATTTGGGCTTGTTTGGGTTCATGATTGGTTTAGGCCAATTTGGGGAATTTTGGTTTGGGTTAGGCTTGGGTGGTGTTTGGGTCCAAATATTGGGTAAATTAAGTTAGAGTTTTGTTTGTGGGGATGTTAAGAAGATTTCAAAACAAATTTGGGGAAAATTAGGTGACATTTGGGTTGAATTTGGGATGGATTGGGTTGGTTGGTCATTTTCAGCCTTAAGGGCAAATTTGGGATTTTTGATCAAATTGGATTAAATTGACAGAATTGGGGTATGTGGCAGTTGAATACAATGAAATTGGGAATATTTGGGATTTTTTTAAGATATTTTGGATTTTTTTGATTTTTGGGCTAAAAATGGTATTTTGGATATTTGGAGGGTATTGGGGGGTATTTTTGGAAATTTTGGTATATTTGGTCATGGGTGATCAATTTGAGTGGTGGGGAGTTTTTAGGATTGATTTTGAGGAATTTTGGTAATTTGGGAAATCTTTGAGAATTTTGGGCAATTTCAAGGGTATTTGGTAGGTTTGGTGGGTTCAGGGTCCCGGGGGTCAAAAATTGAAATTTGGGAAAAATGAAGATTAACTAGATGTGAGTAGAATGAAACCATTTGGGCTGAGCCCTGAAGCCATATTAAACTCACAAGAGCCATAAGAGGACTCATTTTAGGCACTCAATATGTTATTCCTAACCCTCTTAGCCAGGGGTTTATGGGTTGAGGTCCATCCATATGAGTTTCCTACATGAGTCAGGAAGCCAAGTTGGGTAAGAGTGGTTTTAGGGTTTGGAATGTGTGTGGAAGTGTGGTGTGTGCAAGTTGAACCTCACCAAGACCAGGCCACCCAGGGTTGTCCTAAGGCTTGACCATCCTATAGGGACTCATCCTTGAACTTCCACATTTGACTTTTAACCTTCCAAGTGGCTTGGAGGTTTATGGTCATCTGTGTGGTTCAAGAAGATTTAAGAAGTGTCTAAATTTGTAGGTGGTGGGTTCAATTTCTAGTCCTCTAGGATAGTCAAAGGGAAAACCTATGGCTAGATCCTAAGCACTAAGGAGAGAAAAGAAAGAACCTCATCCAAAATGAGTTCAACACCAACGACGAGGTCGATGGCGCCGACAGTGTGGTTTTCCCGAGAGTTCAGAATATATTTCAAGGGAGGCCATCGACGGCAGAGGTCAAGGCCACCGACAGTGGGGCCAGTTCAAAGCAGTGTTACTAGAAGTCCACCGACGGTGGAGCTCAAGGCCGCCGACGGCGGGATCGGCAGTTCTTTCACAAAATACATCGAATGTGGATGATTTTGCGAAGGGATGCTTCAAAAACTTTGGAGACTCTTTAGCAAATTTAAAAAGAATAGTTTTAGGCCGAAAAAGTGTCTTATTTGGTCCTCTAAAAAATCACTAAGAGTTCTTAACAAGTCCTTTTGGGGTCTTTTAAGAGTTACTTAGTGTCAATTAGAGAGTCCACTAGTGTCAATTGTTATTAGTCAGTGTTAAATAGTGAGTTCAGATAGAGATATTGGTGAGGAGTTCTTTGAAGGATTGTAAGAGTGGAAGGGAGTGAGACATCTCTTTTACATTGCTATTTCGAAGGAGAATTCCGTTTACTGTAAAGAAAGGAAGAGATTCAGAGGAACTTCAAGGAGTTTTCTTATGGAAGAATTTAAGATAAGTTGTGTTTATTTACTTTAGTTTGTAGAACTTTATTTTTATATATGAAATCCAAGTTTTATTGCATCCTCTCCATGAATTCTGAGTAGTTGTTTGTCTTTCTCCTAGTTTTGATATTTTTATGGAATGATAAATTGAATTAATGTGCCATAAAAGTTTTAAGAAGTTGTGATAATCTTTTATTTAGATCTTAATTTACTTTCAATCTGGCCAGTTGAATAGTTAAAATCTGTTGAGTTTAACAACTATAGTAAAGATTACATCCGAGATTCAGGGAGGTCAAAGTCCTTGGAAGTAAGGTGCAAATAAGAAGGGAAATAATATTCATCAGGCTTAGAATTGGAGATTTTAGAGTGACAGACTAAAATCCTCAATTCGGTCCTATCATTTGGGTGCTGAAGTGTAGATGGTATCCCTCAGGTGAGGGGAACGTGGGAGCTTCGAAGTGATAGCTAGTATCCTCCCAGCCTAGCCGCAGATTGAGTAACCAAGCATAGGATTAGTCAATGTTCATTATGCCTGTACCAAAGGGTAAAGAATAGGTATGCTCCTATTTGGCACAACACCGTTTTAAACTAATTCTAATTATCTATTCACTTAAATATCTTAACAAAGAAGAAAGATTCTTTCTTATATATTTGAAATTCACTTTAGTAGTATTAGTTATCTGTTAGTAGAACTAGTTTAATTTAAACTTCATATTATTGTCGATTTCTTATTAGTGACAGATAAGCAATTTCGATTTAGTTGTGATTTTGAATTGATTTCTATAATCCTAGTCTGTAGCATGTAAAATATTCCTTGTGGGATCGATATCCAGGACTCCACTAGAACCCTGTATTACTAGTGCAATATGTATACTTGCGTTAAAAGGGTAACTCTGCGAATAAAAGAATATATTATTTACTTGCTACAAAAAGAATTAAAATTACGCTAAGTATCCTCCGTGCGGAGTTTGTGCTCCGTAAAGTCAATTTGGCGCCATTGCCGGGGAATATAACATAATTAGAGTAACGGACAATTTAGGACTGTTAGAAAACTTTTTATTATAATTTCAACTTATTTAGTTAAGTGTTTTGCTGTGTACTGATTTCCATTGTATGCGTAAATTTGGTTCTAAAAATCTTATACCCTATGATTCGAAATTAGAACGCATTGTTAGGAGAATTAGAAAACTAAGAAAAGAACCTATAAATTTTGAAAAAATGGAAAACAACGTAAAAAACCAAAGAATAGAAAATGAACATCAATCTAAACCACTAAGAGATTACACCAACCCTACATTAGATGAAATTCACTTAACTATCTAAAATCCTGATGTAGTTACTAATTCATTTGAGCTTAAACCTGCAATTATCCAAATGGTAAAAACAATCAATTTGGTGGAGCTTTAAATGAAGATCCTAATTTACATCTTGCAAGTTTCTTAGAACTTTGTTCTACTTTTAAGTACGACAGAGTATTTGATGATGCTGTCAGACAGATTTTTTCCTTTTTCGCTAAGGGATAACCTAAGGCTTGGTAAAATTCCTTAACACCTGAATCTATTAGAACTCGGGGAACTTTCACAAAAATTCTTATGGAAATATTTTCCACCATCTAAGACTACTAAACTTAGAAATGATATCACATCTTTTAGTCAGTATGAGGGAGAATCAATAGATGAATCTTGGGAAAGATTTAAAGAACTTGTTAGGAAATCTCCACATCATGCTTTACCTGATTGGTTAATTATTTAAACTTTTTATAATGGATTAGTAGAATCTTTTAGATCTATTATTGACGCTGCTGCTGGTGGATCACAAATGGCTAAACCTTTTAAAGAAGCCTATGCGTTAATAGAAAAAATGGCTACCAATAATTTTCAATGGCCTGCTGAAAAGGTAACTCCTAAGAGAGTTGCCAATGTTCATGATTCTGATGCTTTAACTACGATAGTTTCTCAAATTGCTACTCTTTCAAAGAAAATAGATTAACACATAATGAATCATTCTCAAACACCTTCAGAGTTAGAAGAAAATTCATTAGGAAAAATTATAGATGCTTAATCTTCATATGAAACTATAAATTTAATAAATAATAGACAAAATAATCCTTATTCAAACTATTATAATCCAAGTTGAAAAAATCATCCAAACTTTAATTGGAATAACCAAGGTAATGCAATTCCTGTTAATCCTCAGTGGGGGAACAATCCTGTAAACCCATTAGGAAATATAATCAACTAGGGTAATTCTAATTGTAAACCTTATAATCCACCAAGTTTTCATAATAATTCAAAATTTAAGGAGAAGAAGTTCTCTATGGAAGAATTAGTTTTGAATATGGGTAATCAATTACAAAATCAAGGAGCTGTTACTAAAACATAGAAAACCAATTAGGGCAAATTGCTACTGCACTGAGCAATAAACCTGTTGGAACTTTACCTGGCAATGTTGAAGTAAATCCTAAAGATCAAGGAAAAAAACAAATTAAGGCTATTCAATTGAGAAGTGGAAAAGAGTTCGAAAAAATAGTTCAAAAAGAAACTGTAATTGAAAAGGAAAAAGAAGAAACTGAAGGAAAAAATGAAATTTTATATCCTGATTTTCCTCTAAAACTTATGAAAATTACTGCTGAAAAACCGCCACCACCATTTCATCAAAGACAAAAGCTACAAGATAAAGGAAAAAGATTTGCTAAATTTTTAGACATTTTGAAAAAATTGTCAATAAATATTCCTTCTGTTGATGCTTTGGAACAAATGTCTGACTATGCTAAATTTATGAAGGATATATTTAACAAAAAGAGCAAGTTACTAGATCATGAGACCGTTGCACTTAGTGAAGAGTGTAGTACTATAATTCAAAGAAAGCTTCCTGAAAAACTTAATGATCCTGGTAGTTTCACTTTCTCGTGTGCTATTGGTGAAAAATTTAATGGGGGAGCATTATGTGATTTGGGAGCTAGCATAAATTTGATGCCTCTATCAACTTTTAAAAAGTTTGGAATTGGAGAGATTTCATCAACTTCTGTAACTCTACAATTAGTTGATCGATCTATTACACATCCTAAAGGAGTTGTAGAAGATGTTTTGGTCAAGGTTGATAAGTTTATCTTTCTTGTGGACTTTATCATTTTAGATATGGAAGAAGATAAAGAAATTCCAATCATTTTAGGAAGACCATTCCTAGCTACAGGAAGAGCCATGATAGATGTTCAATAAGGAGAATTAACAATGAGAGTAAATAGTCAAGAAGTTACCTTTAACATCTCAAAGTCAATGAAATATCCTTCAATAAAAAAAGATGACGAATGTTTTAGAATGGATATATGTGATTATCTAAAAAGAGAATATTTCAAGAAATATTATGAAGAAAAAGAAGATATAGAAAAAGATAATTATGATGAAAATGAAACTGAAGAAGCTGATTATATTTAGGAGAAATTTGAAATGCTTAACAACACCAGAAAATGAAATATTAATTCCATCTGTTGTAAAACCCCCTGAACTTGAATTAAAGAATTAAAGGAATTAGTCCTTCGATTTGTATGCACAGAATTTTATTAAATGAAGAACATAAGCCAAGAATTGATCCACAAAGGAGAGTGAATCCTATTAGAAAGATGTAGTTAAAAAAAAAGATTTTAAAATATTTAAACGCTGGAATTATATATCCTATATTGGATAGTACTTGGGTAAGTCCAATTCATTGTGTTTCCAAGAAAGGAGGAGTAACTGTTGAAGCAAATGAAATAATGAATTAATACCTATCAGACTAGTTTCTGGATGCCGTATTTGTATGGATTATAGAAAATTAGTTGCCGCCACCCGAAAAGATCACTTTCCTCTTCCTTTTCTAGACCAAATGTTGGATAGACTTGTTGAACACAAGTACTATTGCTTTCTAAATGGATATACCAGTTACCATCAAATACCTACTGCACCCGAGGATTAAGAGAAAACAAAATTTACTAGTCCTTATGGAACTTTTGCTTTTCGAAGAATGCCTTTCAAACTTTGTAATGCACCTGCAACATTCCAGAGATGTATGATGTCTATTCATCCACTTAAAAATACTCATTTTTATGCCTTATTTATGATTCAATCCTTAAAGATATTATGCTTTAATGAGAGGTATTCTTATGTTTTTGGATGTAGGTGATAAAAAAAGAGTTCAAGAAGAAAAAAGTAGCAAAAAGGAGCAAAAATGGAGATAAAAGAGCAAAGTTGTCAAAATTGTAGGCCTGGCGCGTAGGCGGCAGAATCCGGCTCTTAAGCGCCAGTTCGATATAAACGCAGACAAGATTTTTGATGACTTTGGGCAGTTATTTTGACGGTGTTAAGCGGTTATTAGAGCTTCTAGAAGACTGGAAGTTACTCCTAATATATAGGAGGTGTGATACAAAGCATCTGGACGCAGGGAAACGGTTTTAATCGCGAAGAGGTGCGACACAAAGTGAAGAGGTGCGAAGTCCTGGTAACGAAGTCCAGTGCCTAGGCGCCAGATCCCGGCGCCTAGGCACGACAGTTACCTTCTTGAAGATACATTAAATTTGGACAAATTTTGAAGAGGTGCCTTAAGCAACCCCTAGTCAAATTGAGAGATCTATAAATAGGAGCCCATTCTACAGATAAAATCGACCCTTTCACCCCTTCTAGCATCCTTTAGTCTCCAAGCACTATATAGCCATCCAATCATTTTAGGGAGCCACCTTCTTTATTATTTAGTGAGTTTATTTTTTTTTTATTTTGAGTGTTAAGTGTGAGATTATTAGTGTTGTTGCTGTTGAAGTCTTTCATCATTGCATTGAAGTCAGTAGGAGTCAGCAGATAACTTGAAGGAACAATCCAGATATGTATTTGTAACTTGGTTCAAAGTTTTATAAATATGTTTTATTGTGTGAATTCAATGTGTTATGAGCAGTTAATTTTCTTTCTCCTTTCAACTATGAAAAGATAATAAGATAATTAAACTTTGTTGGAGAATTTAACTTAAAATATTTATAAAAATGTGATGATATTAATACCTGATCTTAGTTTACTTTTTAAACTGGCCATTTAAATTGTTAAAAGCTGTTGAAGAATTTTGAGACCTATCTGGAGATGAGTTCTTAACTAGTAGAGATCACATGAATCCTTGGGTAGTCGAAGGCTTTATGCGGGTTATTCAAGGTGAAGTGCAAATAAATAGGAAGATATGATTTATTGGGCGCAGAATTAATTAGTTTTTACAGTGACAGGCTAAATTCTAATAATTTGATTTATAGAAAGGGAACAGGTCACTGGTAGGGCCGACCATAGCCACCCTTGGATATCTAGTAATGTGAGCCTAGATTAACCCATTCTACTAATAAAACATCCTGAACTGATCTATAGATTAATCAATGTTCTTTATGCTGGAATGCTTCTATTTGACAAATATCATAATCTAAATTCTCCACAAATGATAATTATTCTAAAAATCTTGGATTAGTTGAAAAGGAGAAAGTTGTTTTATTTATACCTGCATTAATATTTATTTTAGTGTTGCTTACTTACATTGAGTATAAATTTCATTAAATCTAAAATCTAAACTTTAAGAAGAAATAAAAATAATAATTACTTTTAATTTGAAAAATCTAAATATATTACTTAATATTCTAAAAATATTTCATGTGGGATTGATAACTAAGACTCCACTAGAGTCCTGTATTACTTGATACGATACGTAAACTTGCGTTTGAATATGTGACTTTTACAAATTATAAAAATCTAACTATAAATTCATAAATTCCTTCATAAGTAAAATCACATCATGTTTTTGGCGCTGCTGTCATTGATTAAATCTTCTAGCAGTGATATAAAATTCTTGCATTTGAAAGTATATATAAAGCCCCATTAAGCTAAGTCACGCATCAAGTTTTTGGCGCCGTAGTCGGGGAAGATAACGAAATTACGTAAGAAAGTTAAAAAGACAATTTTTAAATTAAATATAAGTTATACACTTTTATTTCTTCTAAATATATATATATATATATATATATATATATATATATATATATATATAATAAAAATATTTTAATTTTATGCATAATTCTTGATCTAAATGATTATTACCTTTTGATTCTGAATTAGAAAGAACAGTTATAAGAATTAAAAAAGGAAAACAAGGTAAACAAATTCAAAAATATCAAGAAATGGCTAACATACATAACAATAATCAAAATCTAATAGAAATCAATGAACAAAATGTTTATAAACCATTAAGGGATTATGCAAACCCTACAGCTGATGAACTTCATATTAGTATTCAAATGCCAGCTATAGATGCTAATTCTTTTGAGCTTAAACCTCTATTATTCAAATGGTTCAAAATAATCAATTTGGAGGAACACCTAATGAGGATCCAAATTTACACCTTGCTAGTTTCTTAGAACTTTTTTATACCTTTAAATATAATAATGTTTCTGATAATACTATTAGACTTAGACTCTTTCCTTTTTCTTTAAAAGATAAAGCAAAGATGTGACTTAATTCATTAGCAACTTGTTCTATTAGAACTTGGGCAGATATGGCACAAAAATTCCTTGCTAAATATTTTCCTCCTTCAAAAACTACTAAATTAAGAAATGATATAACTTCATTTACACAATTTGATGGAGAAACAATTTATGAATCTTGGGAAAGATTTAAAGGACTGTTAATAAAATGTCCTCGTCATGCTTTGCCAGATTGCTTAATTATTCAAACATTTTATAATGGACTTATTGGATCACTTAGATCTATTATTGATGCTGGTGGTAGTGGTTCTTTAATGGCTAAGACATTTGAAGAAGCTTATACTTTAATTAAAGAAATGGCTAATAATAATTTTCAATGGCCTTCTGAAAGGGTTAATCCTAAAAGAATGGCAAGTATTCAAGATAATGAAGCCTTTTCTATTTTAGCTTCACAAGTGGCTGCGATATCTAAGAAATTAGATAATTTTATATCGCTATATCGCATGTAACTAATGATAATTCTGTAAATACTGATGATTCTCAAACAATAGAAACTTTGCAAGCTATTGCTAGTAAAACTAACAACCCTTATTCTAATTATTATAATCCTGGTTGGAAAAATCATCCTAAATTTAATTGGAATAATGGACATCAACAATGGAATAATAATCAAGTTAATCCAAACTGGAACAATCAAGGAAATTCAAACTTTAGACCAACTTACCCTCCTGGTTTTAATAATCAACAGAAAAAGTTATCTATAGAAGAATTGATCTTGCAACTAGGTAATCAGCTACAAAGTCAAAACACTGCTATTCGTAATATTGAGAACCAGATGAGTCAAATTACTAATTTTATTAATTACAGACCTCAAGGAACACTACCTAGCAATGTCGAAATTAATCCTAAAGAAACTGGGAAAGAACATGAACAAGCAAAAGCTGTAAAACTTAGAAGTGGAAAAAAATTAAAAGAGAAAATTCTGAATGAAATTGAAAAAGAGAGAGAGGTAGAAGAAATTGAAAAACCTAAAGATACTCTTTCTCCAAGTAAAGATCATACTGTAATTCCTATTAAAGTGGAAGTTGAAAGACCACCACCACCTTTTCCTCAAAGATTAAAACAACAGAAGCTTGACCATCAATTTTCTAAGTTCTTTGAGATTTTTAAGAAAATTACCATCAAAATTCCTTTTGCTGAAGCATTGGAACAAATGTCAAGCTATGCAAAATTTATGAAGGATATTTTAAGTAAGAAAAGAAAATTTAAAGCTTATGAAACTGTTGCATTAAGTGAAGGATGTATTGAAATAATTCAGAAGAAAACATCTCAGAAACTTAAAGATCCTGAAAGTTTCACTATACCATGTGATATTGGAGAAAACTTTTGTGGAAAAGCCTTATGTGATTTAGGAGCAAGTATTAATTTCATGTCATTTTCAATCTTTCGAAGGTTAGATTTAGGAGAGATTTCTCCCACCACTGTAACCCTTGAGTTAGTTGATCGATCTATCACTTATCCTAAAGGAGTTATAGAGGATGTTCTTGTTAGGTAGATTAATTTATCTTTCCTGTGGATTTCATTGTGTTAGATATGGAAGAAGATAAAGAAATACCTATTATTTTAGGGAGACCTTTTCTTGCTACCAGACGTGCTATGATTGACGTGCAAAAAGGAGAATTAATGATGAGAGTTAATGATCAAGAGATAACATTTAATGTTCTGAAATCAATGAGGTATCCTGATAAAGAAAAATGCTATCGAATGGATATTTTTGATTATATAATTGAAAAACATTATCAAGAAAAATGTAAGGTCATTTCTGAAGATAAAAATGATGAATCTGTGTTATATAATGAGTCATTAACAGAAGAAGTTGAAAAAGTAAATGAAGAAAAGTTATCTGAAGAAACGTATTATATTCATGAAAATTGGGAAATTATAGACACAACTAAAAATGATATACTTTTACTCTCAATTGAAAAAGCCCCTGAACTAGAATTAAAAATGTTACCTGCACATTTGAAGTATGCATTTCTTGGAAATTCATTAACTTTACCAATAATTATATCTTTAGAATTAAGTAAAGATCAAGAAGAAAAATTAATAGGAGTTCTGAAGAATTATAAGAAAGCTTTTGGTTGGACTATTGCAAATATAAAAGGAATAAGCCCTTTAATCTGTATGCATAGGATTTTAATGGAGGAAAATTGTAAACCCACTATTGAACCTCAAAGAAGATTGAACTCGATTATGAAAGAGGTTGTAAAGATAGAAATTTTGAAATGGTTAGATGCTGGAATTATTTATCCTATTTCGGATAGCCAATGGGTGAGTCCTATTCATTGTGTTTCGAAGAAAGGAGGAATAACTGTCATTGTTAATGAAAAAATGAATTAATCCCAACAAGACAAGTTACTGGATGGTAAATTTTCATTGATTATCGAACATTAAACAATGCCACTAGAAAGGATCATTTTCCTTTACCTTCCTTGGATCAAATGTTGGATAAATTAGCTGGACAATCATATTTCTGTTTTATGGATGGATTTTCTAGTTATCATCAATTACATGTTACTCCTGAGGTCCAAGAGAAAACAACATTTACTAGTCTTTATGGAACATTTGCCTTTAGAAGGACTTTCGGTTTATGCAATGCACCTGCAACTTTTTAAAGATGTATGAAGTCAATATTATATGATTTAATTGATAAAGGAATTGAAGTATTTATGGACAATTTTTTTAATATTTGGAACTTCTTTTGAATCTTGCTTGGAAAATATAACGAAAGTTTTGAAGAGATGTGCAGAAACAAATTTAGTTCTAAACTGGGAAAAATGTCAATTTATGGTTACAGAAGGAATTGTACTTGGACATAAAATTTCACAAATAGGGATGAAAGTTGATCAGGCAAAAATAAAGATAATTATTGAACTTCAACCACCTACTACCGTTACTAATGTGAGAAGTTTTTTGGGTCATGCTGGATTTTATAGGAGATAGATAAAGGATTTTTCCAAAATTGCTAAACCTCTTTGCCATTTATTGGAAGATGAAGCTAAAATTGAATTTAATGAAGATTGTCTGAATGCGTTCAATATTTTAAAAGAAAAATTAATCACTGCACTTATTATTGTTGCACCTAATTGAGTAAACCTTTTGAATTAATGTGTGATGCAAGTGATTATGCAATTGGAGCTGTATTGTAACAAAAATATGAGAGCATTTTTAAAGTTATATACTATACTGGCAAAACTCTTAATGAAACTCAAATAAATTACACTACTACTGAAAAAGAGCTTTTAGCAATAATATATGCCTTTGATAAATTTAGACCATATCTTCTTGGAATGAAATGTATCGTACATACTAATCATTCTGCTATTAAGTATTTAATTTCTAAAAAGGAAGCTAAACCAAGATTGATCAGATGGGTTTTACTTTTACAAGAATTAGTTTTTGAGATTGTGAACACAAAAGGAACTAACAACCAAATTGCTGATCATTTATCGAGAATTAAAAATAATAGTGAGAAGATTTATGAAGAAAATATAAATGAGAAATTCCCTGATGAAAAATTATATGTCATTCAAGGATTACAAATGCCTTGGTATCCAGATATAGTTAATTATTTGGTTAGCAATATTTTACCATATGGGTTGAATAGAAAATATATTAAGAAATTCAAGAATGATTGTAAATCATATATTTGGGAAGATCCTCATTTATTTAAAATAGGAAGAGATTTTGTGATTTGAAGATGTGTACCTTATGAAGAAACTTTTGCAATTATTCAAAAATGTCACGATTCTGAATTTTGAGGACACTTTGGAGTGGATAAAACTGCATTTAAAATTTTAAATTCAGGATTTTATTGGCCTACTTTATTCAATGATGTTGGACATTATGTGAAAACTTGTGATTGATGTCAAAGAATGGGGAATATATCCAGAAAAGATGAAATGCCTCTAAACTTTATATTAGAAAATAAAATTTTTGATGTATAGGGTTTAGACTTTATGGGACCTTTTGTACCATCATCTGGAAAGATTTATATTTTATTAGCAGTTGATTATGTTTCAAAGTGGATCGAAGCTGTAGCTTCACCTAACAGTGATTCTGAAAGTGTTTCAAAATTTTTAAAGAAGATGATTTTTTACAAGATTTGGAATGCCAAGGGTATTTACCACAAATGGGGGAAGTCATTTCAGAAATATAAGAATTCAATCATTACTGAAAAAATTTGGAATTAAACATAGAATTGCAACTGCTTATCACCCTCAAACAAGTGTAATGGCTGAAAAATCAAATAGAGAAATTAAAAGAATATTAGAGAAGACTGTTAATCCTAAAAGAACTGACTGGTTTGATAGACTTAATTATGCATTATGGGCTTATAGAACAGCTTATAAGACACCTATCAGAATGTCACCTTATCTTTTAGTTTTTGATAAACAATGTCACTTACCTGTTGAACTGGTACATAAAGCTTACTGGGCAATAAAGCAGTTCAATTATAATTTGAATGCTACTGGAGAGAAATGATTATTACAACTGAATGAAATGGAAGACATAAGAAATGTGTCCTATGAGAATGCAAAGATTTATAAGGAAAGAATAAAGAAATTGCATGACAAAAAGATTTTTATGGAAAATGTTTGAGCCTGGACAAGAAGTGTTATTATTTAATGCTCGTTTAAAACTTTTTCCTGGAAAATTAAGATCTAAATGGATGGGGCCATTTATAATTGAGAAAGTGCACCCTTATGGAGCTGTGGATATTAAAGATACCAAAACTGGAAAAGTATTTAAAGTTAACGGATTAAGACTAAAGCCTTATATGGGAGAAATAAAACCAAATTACAAATAGGCTTATGAACTGAGTCTACCCGATTAATTTAATTAGCTAGGTCGGGCTGACGACGTTAAACCAAGCTCTTTGTGGGAGGCAACCCATTTATTATCAGTGTGATTGTTTGTGATTTGAATTTATCTTAATCATGTTTGCATGTGGTTCACAGCCTTTTATTAGACCTATTTTTAAGACAAAAAATTTGAAAATTTGATGATAGGCAAATCAAAGTCGATCAAGGTTTTGGCGCCTAGGCGCCAAAAGTTGGCGCCTAAGCATCAGAATAACCTGCGCGTATCGATGATCCAGCGCCTAGACACCAGATTTTGGCACCTAAGCGCCGTGTTTACAGGTCGTGTAAAAACCAAAATTCTTCAGTTTTTCACACGAAATCTCCCTATATATTAACCGATCTTCGTCCCCAATCACATAGAAATCTTAATCTCGACCAGAGCAATCTATTTTGGAGGAGTTAAGAAGAGTTTTGAAGCAATGGATAGAGGAAATTATGGAAATGAGGAAAGAGACAAATCTCTCAAAGATCCTCAACCTTATTTTAATGGTTTTATTGTTGTTAGTATGGAGAGATTGTTTAGTCGTTTAGAAAAGATTGAAACGGAACTTCAATGCATTGGGAATCATTTGCATGAAATGTATCATCAAATTGAACACATGGAATGGCAAATGAAACTTCAATTTGATCATATGGCGGCCTGTCAAGAGGCTCAAGTAGTAATGTACGCGAAGAACAAGTGGATAGATGAAAAGACGGCTTTGGAATTTCCAAAGGCGTTGGTTTTCTATTTCGGCAGTCCTAGCGAACTTCATTACGAAAGAGATGGACATTGAAGATCAGTGTTGAATAGATCACTTATGTGTTCTAGGTGTGATTGAGTCAGGTTCTAGTGTGTCGATTATCTAATTTGTGTGTGTTTTCTTTAGTGATCAATGTGTGTTGTTGGATTTGGAATTTGCATTGAATTTATGTTGTTTGTATTGTTTATAGAATGATGAACCTTGTTATAGTCTTGTTATGGAATTTATTGGGTTTTGAATGAAAATTATGAATTAGAATTGAAGAGTTTAGTTAAATTTCGTGTTTTGAAATGTGGATCTTAGTTACCATTTTAAATTGATTGTGGAAATGTTTGGAGGATATAAATTGGATTAATACTCTTATAAGAGTAATTAGGAATCGAATTTGACAAGTTTTTTTTGGAAAATATAAAATTTAAATCAAATTTTTAGAAAGGCGAGTCTGGTGCCTAGGCGCCTGTTCATTCTGAAACCGAAACTCCATCTTCTTAAACACCCCCACGCCATTTTTGATGCCTAAGCTTCCCTTTTCTCCTGTTTTTGCAAAAAGAGACCTTAGAGATCCCATTTGAGGCCGGATTTTAAGTTTTTGATCTTGAAATTACTCGATTTCTTCATCCTAAGGTCAGATCTACATTCTAAACCAAATATTTTCGATTTTCATCGTGGATTATGCTCACATTGAAGTAAACCAAAATTTTAAGAAAAATTTTGATTTTTAGAGTTAAATCCATGGATTTTTAAGCTCTTTCAAGTTTGAAAAGCTTAAATTAGTGTATTTTCTTTGATCCTATGAATTTATTTTGCATTTTATTTCACGTTTAGATGGAACCCAAATCTAAGCGAGGAAAGGAATGAGAAAATTTGGATCGTAGCAAGTTTGTCACTGCCACTGCACATTTCTGGTACAATGATTTTGCTATGACTCGGAAGTTTATCTCAGAACGAAGTTTTTACAATCTGGGAGGAAGAATTGAGGAAACGATCGTTGCACTCAACTGGCAACGATTCTGCTATTTTACTGTTGTTGCTGTTATCCCTATGGTTATGGAGTTTTATGCGAATTTCGTGGATGCTGAAGAGTACGAGATTTCGTTAGAGGAGTTGGAGTAGGATTCACTCCCGAGCGTATCAACATTTTCTACGGCCTGCCACCGAACATCGAGTGTTATTAATCCGGATTCTCTCCATCCGAGGGAGATTTAGATATGATTATTGCTTACCTGACTGATGGTATTGGAGCTTGGAAGATCCGGGATAGAAAAAGGGTAAATTTTTCATCTTCTAAGCTTAATGGTGTTTCAAAGGCATGTTACTACTTAATTTTTGCTCGTCTCCTTCCATCCAATCATTTGAGCGAGGTTACCAATGATATAGCTATCCTCAACTATTGCATTCAGGAGAGGAAGCCGATTGATGTAGGAAATATCATTTATGATTCTGTAGAGACCACTGCTCGTTCTAGCATTTTTGTTGGACTTAGATTTCTATCTTTGATATATTCTCTGTGTGAAAGTACTGGAGTAGTTGTTGAGCTTTCTGAGGAAAAGCTCAAGTCTACAAAGCCCATAGGAAGAGAAAGCGTCAGTATATATGATCGACTTCGAGTTAAGAGTTCTACTGCACCTTCTAGTTCATTACCTGCTTCTGGTAGAGCTTCTACTTCTAGACCTTCTACTTTTACTGCTGAGCCACCATTTAGTTCTGGGAGTCCATGCATGATCAGTTTATGGAGCAGCATAATGAGTTATTTCTAACTCATTGTAGAGTAGATACGATCGATAATAAGATTGATCATCTTTTTGAGTACACCCAAAGGAAGAGTGATTATGATGCTGAGTATTCCAAGTCTTTAGTTAGATTCCTGAAGGGTGAGCATTATGTTCAGTTTCCTACCTGTCCTAGATTTTCACCTTATGTTGATTCGAAGAATATGGAGTTTTCTTTTGGAAATGACGATAACGAGGCTACAGCCAGTGATTAGTAGCTTGATTTACTTCTTGAGATGTATCATTCTGTTTTTAGTTTATTTCTTGTTTGTTAGTACTGATTAGTGTGAATGTATTATTGTTTGCTAGTGTCAATTTGCTTAAGTAACTTTGTGTGAACTTTTGATACTGAGATTCTTTTAGAGCATCTGCTGTGTTATGTGTTTAAGACTGAAATATAGATAAAATTTTATTTCCTATGATAAATGTTTATTTTTGTTTCAGCCTACTGTTTAGTATTCATGAATAGTTAGTAATTTTGCATGTTTTAATTAAAAATAAAAAAAAATTCACAAATTAACTCCTGCTCTGCAAACTTTCTATATATGCTTAATTATTTCTGTTATATTCTTATTAAAGCATCTATAGGATTAGAAATGAGTTTTTCCTTACTACATTATCAATGTACCTAGATAAATTCCTGTTTATTCCTTTCTCTCATGCTTTAGAAAATTTTATGATTCATTTATATACTAAAGCTGAAGTTTGGGGGAAGGGAAAACATTTATCAAATTTAAATATTATTTGTCCTTAATGAACTAATATTTTCTTTAAAAAAATATTAGCATAACATAAGAAATGAAAAATCTTTTTAAGATTACTTAAATTTTTGGAATTTATAAATAATTTAGTAAACATAACTAAAATTTCAATAATTTTGATCGATTTTAATAATAGAATCATTTAACTTAAAGAATATAAGATTAAGAATTTTTCTATTTATAGTAAAGAGAATTGTATTTTAGAAATACTAAGGAATCAAGATTATTACTTGAAAAAGAAAAGATTGAAAGAAACTATTATAAAACTAAAAATTAAAAGAAATCTTAAATTTTTAAAATTTCATTCCAAATGTTATATATTTTATGTAATTAAAAGAGTTACTTTAGGACAAGTAACGTTTAAGTTTGGGGGAATTTGATCCACATAAAAAATACCCATTTTTAAGCCATATTTATGATTCAATTCTTAAGGATATTATGCTTTAATGAAAGGTATTTTTATATTTTTGGATGCAGGTGATAAAAAAAGAGTTCAAGAAGGAAAAAAGAGCAAAAAGGAGCAAAAATGGAGCTAAAAGAGCAAAGTTGTCAAAAATTATAAGCCTGGCATCAGAATCCGGCGCCTAAGCGCTAGTTCCATACAGACGCAGACAATATTTATGATAACTTTGGGCAGTTATTTTGAGGGTGCTAATCGTTTATTAGAGCTTCTAGAAGACTGGAAGTTACTCCTAATATATAGGACATGTGATACAATGCATCTGGATATAGGGAAACAGTTTTGATCGCGAAGAGGTGCGACCCAAAGTGAAGAGGTACGAAGACCTGATCACGGAGTCCGGCGCCTAGGCGCCAGATCCCGACGCCTTGGTACGACAGTTACCTTCTAGAAGATACATTAAAATTGGACAAGTTTTGAAGAGGTGCCCATTCTATAGAGAAAATTGCCCCTTTCACCCCTTCTAGCATCCTTTTGTCCCCAAGCACTATAGAGCCATCCAATCATTTTAGGGAGCCACCTTTATTATTTAGTGAGTTTATTTTTAGTTTATTTTGAGTCTTAGGTGTAAGATTACTAGTGTTGTTACTGTTGAAATCTTTCATCTTTGCATTGAAGTCAGTAGGAGTCAGTATATCACTTGAAGGAACATTCCAGATAAGTATTTGTAACTTGGTTCAAAGTTTTATAAATATATTTTGTTGTGTGAATTCAATGTGTCTTGAGTAGTTAGTATTCTTTCTCCTTTCAACTATGAAAAGATAATAAGATAATTAAACTTTTTTGGAGAATTTAACTTAAAATATTTATAAAAATTGTGATGATATTAATACCTGATCTTAGTTTACTTTTTAAATGAGCCATTTAAATTGTTAAAACCTGTTGAAGAATTTTGAGACCTATCCGGAGATGAGTTCATAACTAGTAGATATCACATGAATCATTGGGTAGTCGAAGGCTTTATGTGGTTTATTCAAGATGAAGTGCAAATAAATAGGAAGATATGATTTATTGGGTGCAGAATTAATTAGTTTTTAGAGTGACAGACTAAATTCTAATAATTTGATTTATAGAAAGGGAACAGGTCACTGGTTGGGCCGACCATAGCCACCCTTGGACATCTAGTAGTGTGAGCTTAGATTAACCCATTCAACTAATAAAACATCTTGAACCGATCTATAGATTAGTTAATGTTCTTTATGCCTGGACCAAAGGATAAAGAATGGGAATGCTTCTATTTGGCACAATACCATAATCTAAATTCTCCACAAACTATAATTATTCTAAAAATCTTAGATTAGTTGAAAAGGAGAATGTTGTTTTATTTATACCTGCATTAATATTTATTTTAGTGTTGCTTACTGATACACCTAAAATATATAATATTTTTATGCACATGATATTGCACTTTAAGGGAATGTATTTTTTTATTTTTCTTGTAGCTATGATGAAAATGGATGGTCATGATGAATGGAGCAAAATTGGATCAAATTTGGAGCAAAAATAATGAAAAATCAAAATTTTGGCACTGGCGGCTAAGCGCCGCTTGGCCGGCGCTTAGCCGCCACAGTTAAAAATCGAAATTCAAATGAATTTGGCGCCAATATCAAAGGGGATGGGATGCAACTCTTGGTGGTAACTACCATAACTTCTGTTGTGCGGCAAGTTTGATGAAGAGGTGCGTTTCTTGGTAGATAAATTGAATCTGGACACATTTTGAAGAGACGATAAGGCACCTTTTGCTTTACTATTTAAAGTGACTCTTAGGAAAGATTAGGGGAGGCTTTAGGAGGCTCTTCCAATGTGTTTTGAAGGAGAGGCTTTAGGAGGCTCTTCCACTACGTTTTGAAGAGTACTTCAATTGTTCTTCCACTGCATTTTAAGTGTTTTTATTAAGAGTTGGAGTAGAGAGTAGAAAGGAGAAAAGGGTCGGAGTGAAGCCTTCTTCTTCCCAATTCTTTTATTTCTTTTAGTTTAGTTTTTATTGAAATCTGAAGTCTGTATTCTGAGTCATCGAAGTTGGGAGACTTACTCTGAGGAGTAGTTTAGCGAAGAGTCAAAGTTTCAGAGGAACTTCCTTAGTCTTGTGGAGAGGATTTTCAGATAAGTGTTTACTTTTAATCTTTCTATTAATACTTGCTTTCATTTGATATTTTTCTTATTTTTTTTTAATTCCAAATCAACGAGTTTTTGTATTTTCCCAATGCATTCTGAGTAGTTTACTTTATCCTTTTTTTTCTTAAATGGAGAAGTATTTAATTTATAAAGAATTGTTGTGGAAAGTATAAGTGTTTAAAAGTTGGAAGAAGTTGTGAAGATTGATTCTGAAAATTTTGTTTACTTCTTAATTTAGCCTATTAAGTTGTAGAATTTCTTGAGATTCTGTAAGATCCAATGCGGTATTGTCTCATAAAAGTTAGTAAGAATCACATGCAATTATATGGGTGAGAATTGTAGTCTATATAATTAAATGTAATATTAGAAGATATTTTTATGAAAGGGAGTAAAATTAGAGGATTTTAGAGTGACAGGCTAAAACCCCCTAATTTGGTTTGAAAATTTGAGTTTTGTTATGAGACATTAGCCCCCAGGTGGTGGGAATCGAGGGAACTCTAGAGTGAGAGACTGGTAACTCCTTGCCTAATCATGTTCAAAATAATAAAAATTTCAAATTAACCTATGTTCTTTATAGAACCATGTAAGGGTAAAGAACACATTTGCTTCTATCAGTCACAACAAATTTAAATACTTCCACAAAAATACTTTAAGAATTTTTACTACTTCATAAAAGGAAAGAAAAAGATATTCTAGTTAATAGTATTTTACATCCAGTATTATTAGTTATTATAATTTTAATTTCATTGCTTAACATTTTATTAAGGAAATTTTAAAAGACAAATCAACTTTCAAAACTTTTCAAAATCAAGACATACTTTTTCAAAAACAATTAAAGAAAGTAAAAAAGATAATTTTCTGATTTCTTTAAAAATTTTCATATTTTCCCTGTGGGTTCGATATCTCGGGACTTAATCAGAAAGTCCTATATTAATTGATAAATGATACGTATACTTGCGTAGTATCCCATATTATAAAATTATAAGTTTCATATTTAAATCATCAGTGCATTTACTGGACGGTACCAAGTTTTTTGCGATGTTGCATTTATCGGGGATCAAGTTTTTGGCTTCGTTGCCGGGGGAAAATATTTAAATTGCATTTTAAAGAGAATTAAGAAATTTTAAATATTTACTTTTCTTTGTTTTTGTTAGTGTGTTGTTTTTTGTTTTGTTTTATTGTTGTAAGCGTAGTTCAGGTTCTTAAGGACTTGTGCCTTACGATTCTGAATTAGAAAGAACTATCAGAAAAATCAAAAAAATTAAAAATACAGAAAAAGATAAAAATATTCAAGAAATGGCAAATCATCAAGATTAAAATGTTGGCATCCATCAAGAATTAAGACCTTTAAGAGATTATGTTAACCCTACAGTAGATGAACTTCATGCTAGTATTCAAAACTCTGTTGTAGCTGCTAATTCTTTTGAGCTTCAAACTACTATTATCCAAATGGTGTCTAATAATCAGTTTGGGGGAGCAACAACTGAAGATCCTAATTTTCATCTTGCTAATTTTCTAGAGTTGTGCGCTACTTTTAAATATGATAGTATTTTGGATGATGCTATTAGACTTAGACTTTTTCCTTTCTCACTAAGGGATAAAGCTAAAATGTGGTTACATTCGTTAGCACCTGGAAGAATTAGAACTTAGGGTGAAATGTCACAAAAGTTCCTTGCTAAATATTTTCCACATTGTAAGACTGCAAAATTGAGAAATGATATAACATCTTTTTGTCAGTTTGAAGGGGAATCAATATATGAAGCATGGGAAATATTTAAAGATCTCCTCAAGAAATGTCCACATCATGCGATACCAGATTGGTTAATAATTCAAACTTTTTATAATGGATTAGTTGAATCTCTTAGATCAATCATCGATGCTCATTGGTGGATCATTAATGTCTAAACCATTTTCTGATGCTTATGCTTTAATTGAAGAAATAGCTACTAATAATTTTCAATGGCCTTCTGAAAGGTTAAATCCTAAATAGGTAGTCGTGTTTATGAAAATGATGCTTTTACAATGTTAGCAAATCAAGTTGCCGTCATATCAAGGAAGATAAATCAATTTGGGATTAATTTTTCTCACTCGAATTTCATGATTGAAGAAAATTCATTAGGCCAAATGGTTGATTCTTATTCTTCACCAGAAACTGTGAATGCTATAATATAACCTAACAACCCATATTCCAGTTATTATAACCCAGGTTGGAAGAATCAACCAAATTTTAACTGGAATAACAATAATCAGGGTGGTGTTAATCAATAATGGGGGAACACCCAAGTAAACCTATTGGGGAATTAGAACAACCAAGGTAATAATAATAATAGATTAACTTATCCTTCAGGTTATAACAATGCTTTACAAATAATGGAGAAGAAGTTGTCTATGGAAGAAGTAGTATCACATATGGGAAATCAATTACAAATTCAAGGAGCAACCATCAGAAATATTGAAAATCAATTGGGACAAATTGCAAACACCTTAAGTAATAGATCCTAAGGAATGCTTCCAAGTAATACTGAAGTGAATCTAAGAGAAAAGAATAAAGAACAAGTGAAGGAAATTCAATTGAGAAGTGAAAAAGAAATGGAAGGTAGAGTTCAAAAAGAAACTGAAGTAGAGAAAGAAGAGATTGAAAAACTTAAAGAGGACGCACCAAAAGGCTTTGAAAGACCTATTTCTCCACCTAAGGTTGATTTAGAAAAACCACCACCTCCATTTCCTCAGAGACTTCGTCAACAAAAGTTGGATAAGAAATTTTCAAAATTCTTGGAGATGTTAAAGAAGCTTACCATTAATATTCCAGTTTCTGATGCCCTAGAACAAATGCCAAGCTATGCAAAATTTTAAGAAGGATATTCTTAATAAAAAGAGGAAGTTTGAAGAAAATGAGACTGTTGCACTTAGTGAGGAGTGCAGTGCGATAATTTAGAAAAAGCTCCCTGGAAAACTTAAAGATCCTGGTAGTTTCACAATTCCATGTGCAATCGGAGAAAGATTTTGTTGAAAAGCTTTATTTGATTTGGGTGCAAGCATTAACCTTATGCCTCTATCAATATTCAAAAGACTGGGACTAGGAGAAATAACCCCAACTACTGTAACTCTGCAATTAGCAGATCCTTCGATCACATATACTAAAGAAATTATAGAAGATGTTTTGGTAAAAGTTGATCAATTTATTTTTCCTGTGGATTTCATTGTGTTAGATATGGAGGAAGATATAGAGATACCCATAATTTTGGGGAGACCTTTTCTAGCTACAGGCAGAGCCATGATAGATGTGTAAAGAGGGGAATTAACGAAGAGGGTTAATGATCAGACTGTTAAATTTAATATTTCAAAATCGATGAAATATCCTGCTAGAGGTAAAGAAGATGAGTGTTATAGGATGGATGTTATTGAATATTTAAGTGAATGTTATTTTAAATCAACTTATGAAGAGAAAGCTGAAAGAGAAGAATTTGAATGTAAGAAGCAAGAAGAGGAGTTATTTGATTCTGAAGATTTTCAAGAGGAAGATTTAAAGTTTGTTTGTGAAAGTTTTGAATTGTTGGATATGACCAAAAAAGATAAATCTTATGGTCCATCAATTGAAAAATCGCCTGAACTTGAGTTAAAAATGCTTCCTGATCATTTGAAGTATGTTTTTCTAGGTGAATCCTCAACCTTGCCTGTTATAATTTCCTCTCAATTAACTAAAAAAGAAGAAGAGAGTTTGCTTGAAATTTTAAAGAAGCACAAGAAAGCCTTTGGATGGACAATTGCTGATATTAAAGGAATCAGTCCTTCAATTTGTATGCACAGAATTCTTATGGAAGATAATTGCAATCCGCGGGCTGATCCCCAAATGAGATTAAATCATATTATGAAAGACGTTGTTAAGAAAGAAATTTTAAAATCGTTGGATGCTGGAATTATCTACCCTATTTCAGATAGTGCATGGGTTAGTCTTATTCACTGTGTTCCTAAGAAAGGAAAAGTAATTGTGAGTGTTAATGAAAAGAATGAAATGATACCAACAAGACAAGTTACAGGGTGGCGATTATGCTTTTATTATACAAAATTTATCCTTGCCACAAGGAAAGATCATTTTCCACTCCCTTTTCTAGATTAAATGTTGGATAGACTGGCTGGGCATAAATACTTTTGTTTTCTAGATGGATATACTGGTTACCACCAAATTTAAATTGCTCCTGAGGATCAACAAAAAACTACGTTTACCAATCCTTATGGTACATTTGCTTTTAGAAGAATGCCCTTTGGTTTATGTAATGTCCCTGCTACATTTCAGAGATGTATGATGGCTATTTTTTGTGATTTAATTGAAAAAGGGATTGAAGTTTTTATGGATGACTTTTCAATATTTGGGATTTTGTTTGAATCATGTTTAGAACATCTATCTAAAGTTCTAAAACGCTGTGAAGAAACTAATTTGGTCCTTAATGGGAAAAATGACAATTTATGGTAGCAGGAGGAATTGTTTTGACACATCGGATTTCAGAAAAAGGTTTGGAGCTAGATCCTGTAAAAATTCAAGTTATATCTAATTTACCTTGACCAACCAATGTAAGGGAATTAGAAGTTTTTTAGGACATGCTGGTTTCTACAGGCGTTACATTAAAGTCTTTCAAAGATTACAAAACCTTTATGTTGTTTACTGGAAAAGTCTTTCAAAGATTAAAAATTATGATAGATGTCAGCGTGTAGGCAATATTTCTAGAAGAAATGAGATGCCCCACAATTATATGTTGGAAGTTGAAATATTTGATGTTTGCTGACTAGATTTTATGGGACCATTTACACCATTTTTCGGAAATGTTTATATTTTGATAGCAGTAGACTATGTTTCCAAATGGATTGAAGCTATTGCTTTACCTCGATCGTTGCTCAAAGTGTTGCAAAGTTTTTAGAAAAGAATATATTTTGCAGATTTGGAATACCAAGAGTAATCATAACTGATGGGGGAAGTCATTTTAGAAATGCGATTATTGAGAAGTTAGCAAAGAAATATCATATTAATCACCGCATTGCTATCGCTTATCATCCGCGATAAGTGGTTTGGTTGAATTATCCAATTGTGAAATTAAAAGAATATTGGAAAAACTGTTAATCCAAATAGAAAGGATTGATAAATTAAACTGGATTATGCTTTGTGGGCCTATAGGACTACTTACAGAACCTCTATAGGAATGTCCCCATATAGGCTGATTTTTGGAAAATCTTGTTATTTACCTTTTGAACTTTAGCATAAAGCATATTGGGTTATTACAAAGTTCAATTATAATTTGAATGATGCTGCTGAAAAGAGATTATTGCAATTGAATGAGCTTGAAGGAATAAGGAATGAATCTTATGAAAATGCTAAGATTTATAAGGAAAAGATGAAGTTATGGCATGATCAGAAGATTCTTACCAAAAATCTTGTACCAGGACAACAAGTTTTGTTGTATAATGCTAGATCGAGAATATTTTTTGGAAAACTTAAGTCCAAGTGGATGGTTCCATTTATTGTGATAAAAGTTTATTCTTATAGAGTTGTAGATATTCAAGATCCTAAGACCGGAAAAATATTTAAAGTTAACTGGACATAGACTAAAACCATATTTTTCAGTCAATAAATATAAATCTAATGAGAATTTGATGTTGGGTCACTCAGAATGAGTTCTGGGTATGTCAGGCTGAAGACGTTAAAACAAGCGCTTTGTGGGAGGCAACCCATATTTATCGGTGTGCTTTGCTTTATGTTTGTTTAATGTGTTTTTTTTGCTTTGTTTGGTTTGTTTTTATGTTTTTAGTGATATTAATTTGGATTTTTTAAACTTAAGTAGAGTTTATTTGACCTTAATTGATGATTTAGAGAAGTCAGAATGAAAATTTGGACACTTAGCAGACCTGTGCTAAATTGTGCACTGGCAGCTAAGCGCCGACCAATTGGCGCTTAGGCGACGTAGTTATAAAAAAAACATGAAAAATGTGGATCTTGAAGCCTAGATTGTGGGGGACAAGTTTTGGGAGTTATTTTGCAGTTTCTAAACATCTTGGGGTTGTTCTAACATTTCCCAAGTCTATAAAAAAGGACCTGACTTAAGAGAAACACTTCCCCAAGTCCTATTTTCATTTCTGAAGTCTTAAGAAGAGAATTTTGAGTGCATCATGTCTTCCTGGAAGAATGAGATGAAGAAGAAGCAAGATTCTGACAAAAGTAAGTTTATTAGTGATAGTGCTAAAGAGTTATTTAATGGATATCTTGCTGTTAGTATTTAGGGTATTGCAAAAATGATTGCAAAAATTGAAGCCCGAGTGACTTCATAGAAGCAAAAAATCAATGATACTAACTTACATTTGGAACACATGGGATGGCAACTCAAGATGCAAGTCAATCATTCAAGGTACGTGGAAGAAATAGATAAGGTGATGTTTGTGAGGAACAAATGGATTGAAGAAGATGATGTAGGAATGAACAATTATTGCCCGTTCTATCAAATTTATATTCCAGAAGGGTCAAATGAGAATAATAGTGGTCCGGGATATATTTTGCCTAATGGAGAATGGAATTAAGAGTGTTTTGCTTGTTTAATGCTCCTATGTGTTATGTTTAGTGTTCTTGTGAGTTCATGTTCGGTGTGTTTTGTGTTTTTATTTAAATACTAACTAAGTGATGATGTGATGGTTACATCCTAGAGATGTATACTTATCAGTTTAAGATTAATATCTCTTGTATTTAGAGAATTTCATCCTTTATGTTTGGATAGAAATTCTAGTATTGTATTAAGTGTAATGTTTATTTCAATAGAAGTTTGTATTTTTGTGAAATTTGTGTGGAATCAATGGTTATTAAATTATGATTTAGAGTATTGGAAGAATTGTGGGGAGAAATAATTATTTTGGAGTAATTAAGGGTGATTAACCAAGTGATTTAGTGCATATACCTTAATTATGAAAATTTTGGTATTGGCGGCTAAGCGCCAGAATGTCGGCGCTTAAGCACCAGATTTCGCGGCTAAGCGCCGAGAGTTCGCGCTTAGGCGCCAGTTCGCAAAAATTGGTTCCCAAAAGTTAAAAACCCAAAAATTGCCATTTTCAACCACCCCATCGTCTTCAACCTTCAGTTTACCGCGAAAGAGGAGCCTAGGGCATCATATTGTTGATCATTTAAGAGCCGATCTCAACAAAAATTGTTAGATTTGGATTCCTTGAAGTAAAAGCACTACTCCTAAGTAAAATTTTTTATTTTCACCATGTATTCTGACTACATTATGGAAAATCTTAAAATCACTATTCATGGTGAAAATTTGAGGAAAAACTTGAGAAATTGCTTGGATTTAGTGAAAATATCTTTTGGAAGATAACTTAGCAAGTTTAGTTTGATTTTGGAATTTATGGTGGATCCTTCGTGAATTTTTAGAGATGGCTCCAAAGTCAAAGTGTGCACGAGAAAATACGAAATTTGATTATGACAAATTTGTTAGTATGAGGGCTAAGGAACGATACGTCGATGCATTGCAGTCACGTAAGTTGATTCCTGAGCGTATGTTTAGTAAGCCAGGAGAGATGATTGAAGATATGATTGCTAGAAGAAACTGGGAGAATTGATGTTGCTTCTCCGCTGTTGCTGTTGCTTCTCCTTGAAGGCATGAGGTCTACTTTTCTTCTGGGGCAATCAATACTTTTTATGGGCTACCTCCTGACATGTTTTATTTTTATTCTAACTATCATCCTTCGGATGGGGAATTAGATGAGATCATGGAATTTCTGACTGATGGAAAACGATTATGGAAAATAACAAATGATAGAAGAGTGAAATTTCCTGCTTCCAAATTTAATGTCATTTCTAAGGCATGGCATTATTTTATCTCATCTAAGTTGTTACCTTCGAGTCATACAAGTGAAGTAATGAGAGAAAGAGCTGTGTTAAACCATTGTATTCAGCAAGGGAAGCCTATTGACATTGGAGGTATAATTTTTATTATGTTTTGAACTGTGTTAGATCAACCACGACTGCAGGTATGAGATTTCCTTCCTTGATTCATTCACTATGTGAATGATCTGGAGTGAAGTTTGATACCTTGGAAGAGTTACATCAGCCATTGAGACCAATTAATAGTGTAAAAGTTGGTGCTTACACTGTACATTCAGAGTTTGGTTGGAGAGGAGGATTTGGTAGGGCTTCTACTGCTTCTGCTTCTGCTTCCGCTGCATCTACTTCTCGTGCTACTACTTCACGTTCTTCGTCATCTACTGATTCACAGAGTGGTTCATTAAAAAAGATTTTGAAAAAAGTGAGTCTTACTTGAGAGCATATTAAAGACATGGATGGTAAGCTGGATAATGTGGAGAGATATATTATAAAACATGATGAATATGAGGAGAGTTACCAGAAATAATTAGAGAGACTGATCGGAGGTGATCAGAGTGCTGAGATGACACCTCATTCATTCTACATACCTTATGTTCCATCCAGGGATTGGAACGAGCAAGATGATTATGATGAGGATGAAGAGTAGATGTATGTTTTTTGTTTTAGTTATTGTGTTTTTATACTGCGTTACTGTGTACTTTATCTAGTGTTTTATTTGATGTTTGTGTTGTGATGTGAACCTTGATAGTATGCAAATTTTAGTTGTACCATTTATCTGTTATGCATATTCAAGTATTGTTGTTGTTTTATTGTGGATTTATATGTTGCTTTATGATAGTGTGTAATAGTAAATGTTTTTATGTATATGTTATGTCAGAGTTTTTAATAGTTTGTACCTTAATTTAAAAACTGTTAGGAGATTATAAACCACTATTAGGAACTTCTACTTAGGAAACTATATGTTTAAAATTTTTTCAAATTCCACTATTATTTGTTATCTGTATCAGTGTGTTATTTTAGTTGGTGTGTATTTGCTTTGAAAACCTCCACTACTGTAGAAGTCTTCTAAAATATTTACTTTTCTTATTTAATATATATATATATATATATATATATATATATATATATATATATATATATATATTTCAAAAAATTAAATTTGATTTCATTTTACTCCTGTTATGTAAATTGTTATACTTACATATTAGGATATTAAAAATTCCTGCAAGCATGCTATGTTAGTTTTTATTTCTCACCCAAATATCATTTCTTATGCTTAAATGTTTTATCTTAATTAAAAAATTAAAGTTTGGGGGTGGTGATTTTAAAAAACAAAGATTTTCAAAAACCTAAAATTTTATTTGATTCTCAAGAATACTTAAAAATAAATCTTATTTTTGATTGAGAACAATTATGCACATGAAGTTATATTAGGGGGACGAAATTTTGAATATAGAAATGAATAAAAGAACTTAGTTAAAATTTATAGTAATCATGAAAAACTTAAAGTTAAAATTTTCTTAATGAAGAAGTGTTAATTAAAGTTAAACTATTTTTAGTAAGAATTTTTGTATTTTTAGATAAATAGAAGATTTGACTTTTATTCTTCAAAGCTTAAATTTATTTTATTGAAGAGTAATTTTCAAATATTATTATTATGATTTTTAAGTGAAAGATGTATATCTGACCTTTATTTTAAATGGAAGGGTGGAATTCAAAATCATTAAAGGCCTATCCAGATATAGTAATCCTTGCCTTATAAAAAAAAAAAGAGAAAAAGAAAGGAAAAAGTGAAAAATAGTATATGAAAAGGGAGGAGATGCTTGAGGATTTAAGGGCCTAATCAAAAATTGGTTTCATACCTAAAGTTTAAGATATAAGTTCAAATAAAATCTAAACTTAAGGTTATAATATCGTAAGTAAAATTATTTTTCAAATAAAGATTTTTAAGTGAGAAAAATAAATGTTTAAATGATATATTTTGAAGAATCTACAAATATTTCTGAAATAGATAGAGACTTATATTTGTCATTTTTCTTTACTTAAGAAATTTCTACACTTTAAGTTGGTTTTAATTACTGAAATTTTTTCTAAATTGGACTATTCCATTTTTAGGACAAAATTTTGTTATCTTCCTAAGAAACTCATTACATAATTTGCATGCTAAAATATTCTATGAGATTAACTGTCACTTGAGCACAAGTAACCTTTTAAGTTTGGGGGATTTTGATACACCTAAAATATATAGTATTTTTATGGACAATTTTAAACCTATTTTTAATGATATTGCACGTTAAGGGAAGGTATTTTGTGTTTTTCTTATAGGTATGATGAAAATGGATGCTCATGATGAAAGGAGTAAAATTGGATCAAATTTGGAGCAAAAAAAAATGAAAAATCAAAATTTTTGGCACTGGTGGCTAAGCGACGTTGGAGCGGCGCTTAGCCGTGACAGTTAAAAATCAAAATTTAAATGAATTTGGCCCAAATTTCAAAGGGGATGGGATGCAACTCTTGTTGGTAACTCCATAACTTCCTTTGGGTGGCAAGTTTGAATAAAGTGGTGCGTTCCTTGTTAAATACATTGAATTTGGACACATTTTGAAGAGACACCAAGGCACCATTTGGTTTGCTATTTGAAGTGAGTCTTAGGAAAGATTAGGGGAGGCTTTAGGAGGCTCTTCCACTGCGTTTTGAAGGAGAGGCTCTAGGAGGCTCTTCCACTGATTTTTGAAGGAGAGGCATTAGGAGGCTCTTCCACTGCGTTTTGAAGAGTACTTCCATTGTTGTTCCACTGCATTTTAAGAGTTTTAATTAAGAGTAGGAGTAGAGAATAGAAAGGAGAAAAGGGTCAGAGTGAAGTCTTCTTCTTCCCACTTCTTTTCTTTCTTTTAGTTTAGTTTTTATTGAAGTTTGAAGTCTGTATTCTGAGTCATCGGAGTTGGGAGACTTGCTTTGAGAAGTAGTTTAGCGAAGAGTCAAAGTTTTAGAGGAACTTCCTTAGTCTTGTGGAGAGGATTTTCAGATAAGTGTTTACTTTTATTCTTTCTATTAATACTTGCTTTTGTTTGTTATTTTTCTTATTTTTTTTAATTTCAAGTCAATGTGTTTTTGTATTTTCCCAATGCATTCTGAGTAGTTTACTTTACCTTTTTTCTTTCTTAAATGGAGAAGTAATTAGTTTATAAAGAATTATTGTGGAAAGTATAAGTGTTTAAAAGTTGGAAGAAGTTGTGAAGATTGATTCTGCAAAATTTTGTTTACTTCTTAATTTGACCTGTTAAGTTTTAGAATTTCTTGAGATTATGTAAGATTCAATGCGGTATTGTCTCATAAAAGTTAGTAAGAATCACATGCATATTTATGGGTGAGAATTGTAGTCCATATAATTGAATGTAATATTAGAAGATATTTTTATGAAAGGGAGTAAAATTAGAGGATTTTAGAGTGAAAGGCTAAAACCCTCTAATTTGGTTTGAAATTTTGAGTTTTGTTATGAGACATTAGCCCCCAGGTGGTGGGAATCGAGGGAACTCTAGAGTGAGAGACCGGTAACTTCCTTGCCTAACCATGTTCAAAATAATAAAAGTTTCAAATTAACCTATGTTCTTTATAGAACCATGTAAGGGTAAAGAACACATTTGCTTCTATCTATCACAACAAATTTAAATACTTCCACAAAAATACTTTAAGAATTTTTACTACTTCATAAAAGGAAAGAAAAAGATATTATAGTTAATAGTATTTTACATCCAGTGTTGTTAATTTTTGTAATTTTAATTTCATTGCTTAACATTTTATTAAGGAAATTTTAAAAGACAAATCAACTTTCAAAACTTTTCAAAATCAAGACATACTTTTTCAAAAACAATTAAAGAAAGTAAAAAGATAATTTTCTGATTTCTTTAAAAAATTTCATATTTTCCTTATGGCTTCGATATCTCAGGACTTAATCAGAAAGTCCTATTTTTCTTGATAAACGATACGTATACTTGCATTGGGAAAATACAAAAACACATTGTCTTGAAATTAAAAAAAATAAGAAAAATAAGGAAGTTCCTTTATGCCAACTTTTAGAAAAAGATATGAAATTTGTATTTACTGAAGACTGTTTAAATGCCTTTGAGTTATTAGAGGAAAAACTAATCACAACACCTGTAATTGTTTCACCTAATTGGGAGAAACCATTTATATTATTGCTTGATGCTAGTGATTAGGCTATTGGAGCTGTTCTTGGTTAAAGATATGATAAAATTTTTAAAGTTATATACTACGCTAGTAGAAGTCTGAATGATGTTCAAATTAACTACACAGTTATTGAAAAAGAGTTACTGGCTATTGTGTATGCTTTTCATAAATTTAGATCATATTTAATTGGAACTAAAAGTATTGTGCATACTGATCACTCTTCTATTAAATATCTGATGCAAAAGAAAAATACTAAACCATGATTAATTAGATGGGTACTGTTAATGCAAGAATTTGATTTTGTGTTGATTGATATAAAAGGAACTGACAATCAAATTACTGATCATTTATCGAGATTGGAATATCATGAATCATTTGATACTGATAATGAAATTACAGACAGTTTCCCTGATGAAAAATTTTATAATATTAATGAGTGGAAAAAACCTTTGTATGCTGATATTGTTAACTATATAGTAAGCGATATTTTGCCACATATGCTAACTCTGCAGCAATAAAAAAAATTCATTCATGATGCAAAAGCATATTATTGGGATGAACCATATTTATATAAGCAATGTAACAGTCTTATTATTAGGAGATATGTGCCTTATGAAGAAACTGAATAGATTATTAAAAAATGTCACAATTCTGAATTTAGAGGACATTTTGGCATTGACAAAACTCCGCAAAATTTTTTTTAAGCTGGATTTTATTAGCCTACTCTTTTTAGAGATGTTTACAGATATTTAAAAACTTGTGATAGATGCCAACGAGTAGGTAATATATAAAGAAGAAATGAAATTCCTTTGAATTTCATGTTAGAAGAGGAGATTTTTGATGTTTGGGGATTAGATTTCATGTGACCATTTATTCCTTCATTTGGGAACTTATATATTTTAATTGCAGTTGATTATGTATCAAAGTGGATTGAAGCACAAGCTTGACCTCGTTGTGATGCTAAAAGTGTTTCAAGATTCTTAATGAAAAACATTTTCACAAGATACGGAATGCCGGGAGTAATTATCACTGATGGAGGATCCTATTTTAGGAATAAATACATTCAAAGACTGGTAGAAAAATTTAACATTGTTCATAGATTCTCTACTGTTTATCATCCTAAAACCAGTGGTTTAACTGAAGTTTTTAATCGTGAGATCAAATAAATTTTAGAGAAGACTGTAAATCCTAGTAGAGTAGATTGGTCTATGAGACTGGATACTGCATTATGGGAATACAAGATTGCTTATAAAACTCCTATTGGTATGGCTCCTTACAGAATTATATATGGAAAAACGTGTCACTTACTAGTAGAATTCGAGCATAAAGCATATTGGGGGATTAAGAATTCAACTATAATTTGAAAAATACTGGTGAGAAGAGATTGTTGCAAATGAATGAATTAGAATAAATAAGAAATGAATCTTACGATAACGATAGAATTTATAAGGAAAAACTGAAGTTAATGCATGATCGGAAGATTAACCAGAAGAACTTTGAACCAGGACAAGAAGTTTTGGTTTACAATACAAGGTTGAAATTATTTCGTGGGAAATTGAAGTCTCGTTGGTTAAGACCCTTTACTGTGACTCAGGTTTACACTTACGGAGCTGTTGAAATTGAAGATCAGAAGACTAGGACTAGATTTAAAGTAAATGGACATAGATCAAAACCATATTTTTAGGGTAAAAGACCAAATTTTAAAGAGGTTTTAATGCTCAATCAACCTGAATAAACACCTGAATAGGCCGGGCTGACGACGTTAAACCAAGCACTTTATGGGAGGCAACCCATAGTTATCTTTATTTGTTGAGTGTTTGCTTTAATTTTTCATTAGTTTGTAGTAATATTGAATTTTACTACTTGTATTTGACCTTTGATTATCAAGAATTTGGATCCATAGAGAAAATTTGGAGCGTATTTGACCACGGCGTAAATGTGCAAATTTTTGCCTAGGGAGCCGACGGCGCGCTCGATGCCACCGACGGCGGATTTTCCCGAGAGCTCTGGAATTTAATTGCACAAGGTTCACCGACGGTCCCTTTGAGGCCACCGACAACAGGATCGGCGAGTGTGCCGTTTTTCGAGTTTGAAATGTCAGATTTTGGCAGTTTTTAGCAAATTCGTCCCAAATAAACTCCCATGGACGGTTCCTAAACACTCCATCTCCCAAAAAAGAATGGAAACTAACTTCAATTCCTGTCTAATGGCTTCCAATTTGATATATTACCATAGATTTCAAGTTTACAATCGGAGAAAGTTCGTCAGTGCCGAGGCGCAGCGACTTTTCAAAAAGGTGATGTCCAAGGGAAGGCTAATCAAGGAAAGTTGATTCGTCAATAGAGGATTAAGTAATTCTTCATCACCAATTGAAGAAATGATTGTCCAGAGAAGATGGGAAGTGTTTTGCTATACTACTGCCGCAGTAGTTGTTCCAGTGGTTAAGGAATTTTACGCCAATTTACATGGAATAAACTAAGGAAGCGTCTATGTGTGAGGTAGGTGGATAACATTCAATTCTGGAAGGATTAATAAGTTATATATGCTTGAAAATGTTCCTGTCTGCCATTATTCAAATTTCATGCCGACGAAAGACAATATGAATGAATTATACCAGTATTTGACGGACAAAACCGATGACTGGGAAGTTAGAGAAAACGGTACGTTAATTTTTCTGCAACACTTATAAATTCCGTTTTGAAAAATTCAAACATTTTCATATGTACGAAGTTATTGGCGATGATGAAAATCGACAAAGTCACTAAAGAAAGTGCAATTTTGAACTACTGCATTTAAATGGGATGGCCCATTGATATTGGATCAATAACTGTGAAGTCTGTGTTTGGCGTGATCGTTTAAGGATCATCTCAAGGGCTTGGACATCCTTCAACAATTTTCTCAATATGCAGTTTGTTTTAGGTTTTGTATGAGATTTGGGAGAAAATACTGCTACCATGGAAACCATTAGACCCAACTCGTATGTTCCCAGCCAATGACGAGGAGAATGACATGGGTGTGATCATGGATCAAGCATCGTAGAATTTTGTTCCTATTCAACCTCTAGTAGCGGACAAGATACCGATGATTTTACACCGAATCAAGAATCTGGAGAAGCATGTACAAAATTTAATGAGTACAGTTAACAATATGTTTGATTTCTTTGATCATATCAATTGGAAAATGAAAGAACATTTTGATCATACTGGGCAATTTAATGCGAGTCTGATACTCTTAATGAAGAAGATCGGATGGATTGATGAAGAATCAACTGAAGAATTCCCATTCTGACCTTTTTACAACATGTTCGTCCATGTTCGAACAATGGGTGATATCAGAGGAGAAACCAGTACAGATTTGGAAGAGTAGTAGAATTGAATTATTTGTTTCTTTATGTTGTGTTTGATTTGAACTTTGTTTTTGTGTTTACTCTCTTAGTTTGCTTTATAATCTTAGTGTATTTGAGATTGTGATTGAAATGTTTATTTTCAGTGTTTTGAGTGTTGTGGTTTGGATTGCGACGCTGATTAGATGGATTTAGGTAGAGAAAATACCTGTTTATGTTTGTTATGTATTGTGGATTGTAAACACATGGATTTAATATATAAATGTGAAGTTTTGTTGTGTGTATGTTTATTTGTGTTTATACATCACTTAATCACTTAAAATATATGGTTAAAATGATCGAATGGATGAGGAAAAGGCTTAAAGTTGATCAAAATAAAAAAAAATTGAAAATGATCAACAATTGAGAATCTAGCCAACACTGCACTCAAGGCCGCCGACTGCGTGATTTTCCCGAGGGTATTTGAATTTAATTCAATAGAGCCCTCCGACGGTGCGAATGACCCCACCTACAATAAGACTGTGAATATTACCTTTTAACCATGAGTTTGACCTATCAAATGCCATTATTCATCGTCTTATTCCCCATTATACCCAAAAACTCGACCTAGGGCTTAACAGATCTCAGATTTGGAGCAATTTCAACACATTCTAACACTGGATTTCATCGTCCCTTGGTAAGAGCTTCACTCCTATGAAATTTTTTTTTATTTTCACCATGCATTTCTTCCACATTAAGAAAATTTGGAAATTTTGAAAATGTGGAGAAAAGACTTGGAAAAAATTCATGGAACACTATTTAGATTGCTTTAAACCCCATTCTGAAGCCATTGTATTATTATTTTGGAGATTAGTTTGGATTTTTTTGATTTTTATGGATAAAATAATGGCTCCACGACAAAAGAGAAGACTCGAACACGATGAGACTCGATTTATAAACGCGAAAGCACAATCGAGGTATACTTCAATCATTCAAAGTAAGAAGTGCATCCAAGATCAAGTTTTCAAAAATCCTGGAGGAGAGGTGGAATGAGTTATCAGAGAGAGAGGATGTGAGAACTTCTGCTACACAAAAAATAATGCTGCTATCAAAGTTGTGAGAGAGTTCTACTCAAATCTGACTCAACTTGAGGACGAGCCTGTCCAAGTAAGGGGATTTTCTGTCTACTTTAATGCTAATCACCTTTACTCTTTTTACGAGCTTCACGACTATTTTTCTAGCAAATATGAAACATTTGGAACAATGGAGGGTCCGTTAAACAATGTTATTGACTTTCTCACTGATGGGAAAGGATGTTGGAAAATTAAAAATTGTGAACGGATTAACTTTCCACTTTCCATGATGAATGCCACTGTTGTTCGACTCTACTACCCACCTATCATAATAGTGAAGTCTCGAGAGACAGAGCTATTCTGAATTTCTATTTTCAGAACAACAGAAGCATTAATTTGGGGAGAATAATTTATAAAAATATTATTGCCACTACAAAGAGATAGACAAGTGGATATTTAGGGCATCCTAGCCTAATTATGCACTTTGTCAATTATTTGGAGTTGAAGAAAGAGATGACGAGGAATGGGTGTATCCGATGAAAGCCATTAGACAAGCGAATATAATGTCTTATGAATCCCATGAGGAATGGAGATCAGGGAGTAGGAGCAAAGCACCTTCTACTAGTAGAGACATTCCTACTAGCTATGACCCTCCTGCCTCTAGTCCCCCTACCTTATATGATTTGATGAATGCCATGACCCTGCAGCGGAAAAGTTTTGAGTAGTTAGATGAAAAATTAGAAAGAATTGATCACAGGATTGAAGGATTAGAGAGAAGACATGATCACGATAGTGAGTATCTTCAGAGGCACTCTGACTGTGAGATGACATATTATGATGCATAGGCTAGGTACTACAGAGAAAAGCCTGATGTTGTTTTTCCAGAATGCCCCCGATATACTCAGTATTAGCCCAATCCTCCTGCTGACCAGGGTGATGAAGACATTTTATGTGAATTGGATCATTAAGATTTGTGATAGTGATGTGATGTGTTGTATTTGTTTGTTTTAGTTTTGTTGTAGTAGTTTGATTTTTATTTATTGTATTTTGTGGACTATGCTTTGTTTCTGGGATATATGTTTAGTTTTGTAGTTTGCATTTTCATTTCTGGATATTTGTTATTGCAATTGTAATTGTGAAAATTAATAGTCTAAAACAGTAAACTGTTTGTTCTGTGTCGTGAAATGCATATGTCCTGTATAGTGTAGTTAGTTGTTATTGTTTAATGTTTAGTTTTATATACTTATTTTAAAATTTCATTACCCCAGCAAATTTTCTAAACTGTTATATGTGTAGAAAGGATTTTTAAATATTATAGGTTAGTTGAAGTTAGAAATTCTGAGAAGAACCTGCAAATTTCAAAAAGACAAAAATGCCTAAAGTGCAAAGGTATGAATTTTATATTTAAAATTTTTCTTTCCACCCTGCATTTTTTCACTTTTATAGAAAACTTTAAGTTTGGGGGAGAGGAGAAAAATATTAACTATTATATGTTCTCCATTAACATATTTTCAAAAATTATAATATGATTTATGTGATAAAATTTAATTCAGATAACTATATTTAGATTTTAACAAAATATTATAGAAAATTCAAGGAAATATTTTTTGTAATGAAAATAAATTTTGTAGGTTAAGATAGTTAGTATAAAAGGATAAGAATATAGTTAACTATTTAAAGTAGAGAAAACTATATTTTGAAATATTAAGAATCTTAGGAATTTAGTTGAGAAAGAAAAGATTGGGATTCAATGATGTAAAAACTATGAATTACATATAAGGTAAAGAATGTTTGAAAGTTTCAAATTTAGGAAAAGAAGAGTAAAGTTAAAAATTATTAACAGTCTATCCAGATGTAGTAATCCTCACTTGAAAAAGAGAAAAAAAAAAAGGATTGAAAAATAATCCCTAAAAAGAAATGAAAATTATATATGATTGAAAAAACAATCCAAAAGAAAGAAAAAGTAAGTGAGGAGATTCCTTATAAAAAATTGACTTCACTTGGATTAACCTAACGGGAAAACTAAAAGCATTTATGAACTTATATTTATGACTAGTTTCTTTACTAATAATATTCTCAAGAAGTTCCTATCTTCGGAATATTCTAAGTGAATTGATTTTGCAACATATAGTCGTTCTTGAAATGAATAGAAAACTAGAACTCTTAGACATGATGACTATATAGTCTTATACCTGCAGAATTAATCTAATTTGTTGAAAATCATTCTAAGAATTCTTGCTATAATATTTATTTAAATTAAAATAATAGTATTTTTTAATTAAAACTTTACCACAATGAATCATAACTTTTAAGTAGTACTAAAGATTACTTGAGAATAAGTAATAGTTAAGTTTTGGGGATTTTGACCCATGGAAAAAATGTTAAGATTTTCATGCTTATTTTATACTGATTTTGATGATATTGCACTTTAAAGAATGGTATTTTTGGTGCTTTTCTACAGGTATGAAGATTTAAGGACAATAGAGCGATAATATGAAAAAAGGAGCGAATTTGGAGCAAAAAGGACTAAATTATCCAAATTTGACCTAGGGCGCCGACAGCGAGGTTGATGGCGCCGACGGCGTGATTTTCCTAAGAGTTCAGAATATATTTCAAGGGAGGCCACCGACGGTGGAGGTCGAAGCCACCGACAGCGGGGCCAGTTTAAAGCAGTGTTTCTAGAAGGCCATCGAAAACGGAGTTTGAGGCCACCGACGGCGGGATCGGAGGTTCTTTCACAAAATACGTTGAATGTGGATGATTTTCGAAGGGATGCTTGCAAAACCCTTGGATACTCTTCAACAACTTTAAAAAGAACAATTTTAGGCCGAAAAATGTCCTATTTGGTCCTCTAGAAAATCACTAAGAGTTCGTAACAAGTCCTTTTACGGTCTTTTAAGAGTTACTTAGTGTCAATTACAGAGTCCACTAGTGTCCATTGTTATTAGTAAGTGTTAAATAGTGAGTTCATATAGAGATATTGTTGAGGAATTCTTTGAAGAATTGTAAGAGTGGAAGGGAAGTGAGAGATCTCTTCTGTATTGCTATTTCGAAGGAGAATTCCGTGTACTGTAAAGAAAGGAAGAGATTCAGAGGAACTTCAAGGATTTTTCTTGGGGAGGAATTTAAGATAGGTTGTGTTTAATTACTTTATTTTGTAGAACTTTCTTTATATATGAAATCCATGTTTTACTGCATCCTCTCCATGAATTTTGAGTAGTTGTTCTTTCTCTTAGTGTTGATATTTTTGTGGAATGGTAGATTAAATTAGTGTGCCATAAAAGTTTTAATAAGTTGTGATAATCTTTTACTTAGATCTTAATTTACTTTCAATCTGGCCAATTGAATAGTTAAAATCTGTTGAGTTTAACAACTATAGTAAAGATTACATCCGAGATTCAGGGAGGTCAAAGTCCTTGGAAGTAGGGTGCAAATAAATAGGGAAATAATATTCATCAGGCGTAGAATTAGAGATTTTAGAGTGACAGGCTAAAATCATCAATTCGGTCTTATCGTTTGGGTGCTAAAGTGGAGATGTTAGCCCTCAGGTGAGGGGAACGTGGGAGCTCCGAAGAGAGAGCCGGTATGCTCTCAGCCTAGCCGCAGATTCAGTAACCAAGCATAGGATTAGTCAATGTTCTTTATGCCTAGACCAAAGGGTAAAGAATAGGTATGCTCCTATTTGGCATAACACTGTTTTAAACTAATTCTAATTATCTATTCACTTAAATATCTTAACAAAGGAGAAAGATTCTTGCTTTTATATTTGAACTTCACTTTAGTAGTATTAGTTATCTGTTAATAGAACTAGTTTAATTTAAACTTCATATTATTGTCGATTGCTTATTTGTGACTGATAGGCAATTTCAATTTAGTTGTGATTCTAAATTGATTTCTATAATCCTTGTATGTAGCTTTTAAAATATTGCATGTGGGATCGATATCCAGGACTCCACTAGAGCCCTGTATTACTTGAACGATACGTATACTTGCGTTAAAGAGTAACTCTGTGATTAAAAGAATATATTATATACTGGTTACAAAAAGAATTAAAATTACGCTAAGTGTCCTCCGTGCAGAGTTTGTGCTCCCCAAGTCACATTACAAAATCCAAAGGGCATTCTTCTAATTATAAAAGTTCCATAAGGGCTAGTAAATGTAGTCTTCTCTTGATCTTCAGGAGCAATAGGTATTTGGTTATAACCGGTATATCCATCCAAAAAGCAATAATACTTATGTCCAGCAAGTCTCTCTAGCATTTGGTTTAAAAAGGTAAAGGGAAGTGATATTTTCTGGTGGTAGCATTTAATTTTTTATAAACAATACATATTCACCAACCAGTGACTTGTCTTGTCGGTATGATTTCATTTCGTTCATTTAGGTCAACAGTCACTCCTCATTTCTTAGGACCACAATGAATTGGGCTTACCCAAACACTATCATAAACATGATATATAATTCCAGCATCTAACCACTTTAAAATATGTTTTTAGCCACTTCTTTAATCATTGGGTTCAGTCTTCTTTGCAGATCAACTCTAGGATTATGTTGTTCATTCAACAAAATTCTGTGCATACAGATCGAAGGACTAATTCCTTTAATATTTGCTAAAAATCAACCAAAAGCCTTTTTATATCTTTTTAAGGTATCTAATAATTTTTATTCTTGATATTCTTCTAGATCCGAACATACAATGACTGGTAAGGTAGATGATTCTCCTAAAAACATATACTTCAAATGATTAGGGTGAATTTTCATCTCAAGTTCTGAGTGTTTTATGATAGATGGAATTAAACTTTATCTCCATTTTCCATAGTATCCAATCTTTCAAATCTTTTCTAAAAAAATTCTAACTTTTCATTCTTCATATCATCCAAATCTTCTTCACTTTTACTTTCATCCTCACATTCCAAATTCTCTTCAAATACTTCTTTAACATGATCTTCTCTCAAATAATCGCAAATTTCCATTCGAAAGCACTCATCATCTTTTTCAGCTAAAGGGTATTTCATAGATTTCAGAATATTGAAAGTTACCTCTTGAACATTAACTCTCATAGTTAATTCTCCTTTTTGAACATCGATCATAGCTCTCCCAGTAGCAAGGAACGGTCTTACCAAAATAATTAGAATTTCTTTATCTTCCTCCATATCTAATACAATAAAGTTTACAGAAAAGATAAATTTATCCACCTTCACTAATACATCTTCCCCAACTCCTTTAGGATAAGTGATAGAATGGTCAGCCAATTGAAGAGTAACAGATGTAAGTGAAATTTCTCCTATTCCCAATCTTTTGAAAGTTGATAAAGGCATAAGATTAATACTAGCTCCCATATCACATAAAGCTCTTCCAAAAAATTTCTCACCTATAACACACGGGATAGTGAAACTATCAGAGTGTTTAAGTTTTTCAGGAAGCTTCTTCTGAATAATTTCACTACACTCACCGCTAAGTGCAACAGTGTCGTGGTCTTTGAAATTTCTTTTCTTTTTAAGAATATCCTTCATAAACTTTGGATAATCAGGCCTCTACTCTCATGCTTCAATAAAGGGAGTGTTAATCGTTAATTTTTTCAGAATTTCTAAAAACTTTGCAAATCTATTATCCTTATTATGTTTTTTTAGTCTTTGAGGAAACAAAGGTGGTGGTTTTTCAACAGTTATCTTCATTGGTTCAATCAAATATTATAATTATGGATATCTTTTATAAGAACCTTTTTCAATGTTCACTTCCTTTCTTTTAATTTCAACTTCTTTTTGTACTCTTTTTTATAATTCTTTTCCACTCCTTAATTGAATAGCCTTAATTTGCTCCGTGTTTTGATCTTTTGAGTTGATCTCAACATTGTTAGAAAGATTTCTAGAAGGTCTATTATTAAGCACAGTAAAATTTTGTCCCAATTGATTCTCAATGTTCTTCATCACAACATTTTGAGCTTGAACTTGATTACCCATATTCAGAATTATTTCTTCAGAGACAATTTCTTTTCCTTAAATTGTGGATTACTATTAAAACCAGGAGGATAAAAATGTCTATAATTGGTATTTCCTTGCTTTTCTAGATTTCCAACTAGATTCATAAAATTGTTTCCCCATTTTTTGCAAGTTAACAACAACATTGTTATTATTCTAGTTGACGTTTGGGTGATTCTTCAAACCAGGATTATAATAATTCGAATAAGGGTTGTTGACTTTGTTATTTATTGCATTCAAGGTTTCATAAGGTGTTTAAGAGTCTATCATCTATCCTAATGAATTTTCTTCTAACACTGGGGGTGTTTGGGAGTAATTCTTTCCATATTGATCTATTTTCTTAGAATGTGCACCAATTTGAGAGACTATCATAGTTATCGCATCAAAATCATGAATACTAGCTACTCTCTTAGGATTTACCCGCTCATAGGGCCATTAAAAATTATTTGTAGCCATCTCTTCAATTAACAAATATGCTTCATAAAAAAGTTTTGACATTAATGATCCACCAACAGCAGCATCTATAATCAATCTAAAAGATCCCACAAATCCATTATAAAATATTTGAATTATTAACCACTCAGGTAAAGCATGATGTGGACACTTTCTCAGAAGATCTTTAAATTTTTCCCAAGCTTCGTATATAGATTCTCCATCAAACTGACTAAAAGATATGTTATCATTCCTTAGCTTAATAATTTTTGAAGGAGGGAAATATTTTGACAGAAACTTTTTTGAATGTTCTCCCTAAGTTTTGATAGATGTAGGTGCTAACAAATTCTACCACGCCTTAGCCTTATCCCTTAATGAAAAAAAAAGTCTAAGCCTAACAACATCATTAGACACTCCATCGTATTTAAAGGTAGCACACAGTTCTAGAAAACTAGTGAGATGAAAGTTAGGATCTTCATTAGATGTTCCTCCAAATTAATTATTTTGTATAATTTTGATAATAACACGTTTAAGCTTAAATGAATTAGCAGCAACATCAGGGTTTTGGATAGTTAAGTAAATTTCATCTGCTGTTGGATTAGCATAATCTCATAAAGGTCTTGGTATATATATATATATATTTTATTATTAAAATTGTTTAAATTATTCGCCATTTTGTGAGGATTTTCAGATTGTCTTTGTTGTTTTTGAATTTTTCTAATAGTACGCTCTAATTCAGAATCGTAAGGCACTAAACTTATAGATCCGATACTACACATACAATCACAATAATCACAATAACAATAAACAAACACACACAATTATGAATTGTAATTCAAATATAAGCTTCCAAGTACTACATAATAAATTTTAGTAGTTACCTCCCAGACAACGGAACAAAAAACTTGGTGCAACTTTTTAAAATTGCTAAAATCAATGAACTCATATATATATATATATATATATATATATATATATATATATATATATATATATATATATATAGATTTAGTTTTCTATCGAGTCACACAATTAAATTCAATTATAAGTATCGCTCGAGTAATACAGGGCTCTAGTGGAGTCCTGGTTATCGATCCCATAGGGAGTTAGTAAATTTTATAATGTAGCTCAGAAAACACATCACGAATCACAGTACAATTGCAAGTATTTGTTATTATTAAGAGAGACAATTACTAATTCTACTAAAGTACGTTCTAACTTTCTAGAAAGGTTAACTAACACAAGACAAAATTAATAACAAAAGTTCAATTGTAAAAAATAATGTTCCTCCACTCTAATAATAATATGATGATTTAATGACATAGATCAGTTATGCAAATGTATTGTGCCAAATAGGAGCATTCCTATTCTTTACCCTCTTCCAAGCGCATAAAGAACATTGGCTAATCTTAAGATCAGTCCCCAAATCTATGGTTAGGCTGGGAGTATACTAGCTCTCACTCCAGAGCTCCCAATTCCCTTCCCCTAAAGGCTAACTCTCACTTTGGTTTCCAAACCCTAGAACCAAATTGGGGATTTCAGCTCGTCGCTCTAAAATCATCAATTCTACGCCCATCAAAATATATTTCTCTATTTATTTGCACTCAACCCCCATGAACTACGTCACTCATTCGTGGACATTGAATGTGACATTTACTTTTGTTGTGGAACTCATAATCCTTTTGGAACATATGTTTCCCAACAAGTTTTAACAGTTTAATTGACTAGATCAAAAAGTAAATGAAGTATGAAGTAAAAAGGTCATTACAAATTCTCTATAATAAATCGGCACATCATTTCCATATCACAACATAAACACATCACATGAAAAGGAGGAAGACAAAGAAATCTACTGAAGACTCATGAGGAAAGGATGAAAAAAAATGGATTTTATATATAAAAGCAACGTCATACAAACAGAGAAAAGAAAATACAACTTATCTAAAACTCTTCCTAGAGCAAATCTCAAGAATTCCTTTGACTCCTCTTCTTTCTTCACAACAACACATAATTCTCTCTTTAGATAAGTAAGGAAGAAGAAATCTCTCACTTTTCCTCTCCTCCTACACTTCTTAAAAGAGAACACACAAACCCTAGATTTTCTAAACAAAATGAAAAGACACACTCACTCTTCACTCTCTCACACTCAAGACTCTCTCCCCCTCTCTAAACTTGGCTCCAAAACAGCTTAAATTCAGCTATAACTGATTTCCCAAGAGTTTCTTCAAGCATCCTTCCAAAATCCGACTGAATACATTGAATCTGGTTTGAAATCAGGATAGGATGCATTCTGCCGCAAGATAGGTCGCCGTCCGGTGCGATTTTCCGCCTTTTGGTTGAAATATCTCTATAAATTGGCGCGGTTCGGCATTGCTGACAACGCCATTCAGCTCTAGTTCAATAAAATACATTTTGCTCCATTTTACTCAAAATTTGCTCCTTTTTGCTTCCTTTTTCTCCAAAGGCCTAAAATCATTGTACTTGCATGAAATCATGAAAATACCTTTCTTTAAAGTGCAATATCATCAAAAACAGGTATAAAATGGATATTAAAGAACTCTCAACTTTTTCAGTGGATCAATAATAAATTTGTATTGTGCTAAATAGGAGTAATTATATTCCTTACCCTCATCAGAGTACCCCCTCTTTCAAGTATGAAAATAGAATTAGTAAGTCCTAGGATTAATCACTAAATCCAGGGTTAGACTGCAAGGATACTGGCTCTCACTTCAGAGCTCCCACTTCCCTTCACTTGAAAGCTAACCCTTATTTTAGTTATAAAAATTTAGGACCAAATTGAGGATTTCAGCCTATCACTCTAAAATCTCTAATTCAACGCCCATCAAACTACATTTCCCTATTTATTTGTACTCAATTTCCATGAACTACACAACTCATTCATGGATATTGAATAAATTCTTCACTATTGTTGTAGAACACTTAGTCCTTTCGGATTAAATGTTTTACAACAAGTTTTAATAATTCAACTGACCAGATCAAAAAGTAAATGAAGTTCAAAGTGAAAAACCATCTCAATTTCTTAACATTTTATGGCACATCAAATCTACATCAACAGTTAACCACACAACATTGCAAGAAGAAAGACAAAGAAATCTACTCAGGATTCATGAGGAAGATAAAATAAAACATAGATTTATATATAAAAGCAAAGTCTTACAAACCATAAAAGTAAAAAGTACTTATCTCAATTTCTTCCCCAAGCAAATCCTTACAACACTCAATTCTCTCTTTAAAATAGTAAGGAAGAAGAAAACTCTCGTTTTCCTCCTTCTCCTACACTCTTTAGAGAAGAATCCCTCACAAAATAACACTTAATACGCACTCTCTACAAACCCTAACACACTCCGTTCACTTCTCTCCCTCTCTTTTTTCTTCAACACACACAATACACACCTTTTTGGACGTCCATAACTGTCTATAATAGTCTAGAAACAAATTACCCAAGAGTTACCTTAAGCAACCTTCAAAAAGTATCCAAATACATTGAATTTAAACATCCACCGACTTTGGGCACCGGCGATGATGGACCACTATTTAATTCTGAACTCTCTAGAATTGGGCACTGACGATGCCCATTTTGGTGCCGGCGGCACCGGAATACTATGTTCTTCATTTTTCCTCCTTTGGCTCCAAATTCGTTTCTTTTTGCTTTCTTTTGCTCCAATCACCTAGAATCTTCATGCCTACAGTAAAATATGAAGAATACCTTCCTTTAAAGTGTAATATCATAAAAAATGAGTACAAACTATATAACAAAAATCAAACATATTTTTGGTGCATCTTCTTTCCATAAGATTTTACCCACATATAACATCCTTGAACTTAAAGGACTGAGGGGCCCTTCTAGATTCAGTTTATGTTTGGAGGAGGAGGAATCCATCCCCCAAATTTTCTTTCAATGCAGATTCTCACAGCAGTTTTGGGTTGTTTTCAGTCAATATCTCCTTTTGGACTTCATTACTTGCAGTGGTTACACCTTCACTTCTACTAGTCTTGTTAGAAGGAAGTGAAGGCTGAACCCATCCCTTTCATTGTACCTTAGTTCTTATGGATGGCCAGAAATTAGATTAATTTTGAGGGCAAGTCTCTTTCTGTTGCACAGCTGGAGAGGGTTTGCCTTTCCTTCCTCCACAAATTAATATTGCACAAGTGGTTCCCCAACATATGCTCCTCCCTCGTTACAGAGAAGCTCTTTTCCTCTTTAGTCACCACTATTTTTTGGAAGTCTACTGACTCCCCCAAAACCAAGGTGAATACTGAAGGTCGCTTCTCTGATCTGGGTAATGGGGTGGGAGGGGTTTTCAAAAACTATGTTGGGATTTGTTTGTTGTTTTTCCTTGACACTGCCACTACTTTGGATGCACTGGAAGCTGAGATTATGGCAGTCTACTGGGCATTAAAACTTGCCATTTTGAATCACTGGTTGAAATGGATTTTCCGTTCTTCTACAACTTCTGCTTGGAGAGATCCACGCACCTTTGCATCACCTTCAAAGGTTCCATAAGAGCAACTGCCTTAGCTCCCAGCATTCTGCCCATTTCTCTTTTATCTACAGAGAAGGAAATAAGCCAGCTCACTGGCTGACTAGAGATGGCCTTTCATATATATATATATATATATTAAAGGAGCACCTCATGGCTCCCTACATGTTAATCTAAGAAAAGGGGTACAATTGAAGTACGGGAAAAAGGATTCCCTTTTAAACACAAAATAAAAACAGGGGTAGTCCTATGGGGTTCCTCTTTCCACATTACAACTCCACAAAAGTAAAAAGAAAGAAAACTAAAAGAAACATAGATATAGGTAAACCAACTAACCAAAACCCAAAATTATACCCAGAACCAATTAATTACACCAAAAAAGTCAAAAACAAAGAGTCAAAGTTGGGGAAAGCAGCAGATGAGGATGGATCAGATCTATCAGGAGACTTCAAGCCAGCACAGATCTCAAGCTGGTAAGGAGCTAAAATGTATCCCAACTCTAACTTAAATGAAAAGGAGACAACAAACATCAGAGTAGATTTGTATTGGTCTCTAGTCTGAGGTGAGGGGGCAGCTAGAAGATCACCATCCATCAAAAATTTTAGCTGAGGATGGGGAGAAGTAGAAAGTACCACTGTAGAAGAGTGAGCAGCAGACCATGCAAGCCAATCAGCTAGTTTTTTCCCTTCTCTAACAATGAATTGGAAACTAATTTCAAGTTGAGGTCTGATATGCTGAATTTTTTATACCCACTGAGAATGGTGTCATGATATGGGGCTGTTAGAGTTGAGCATTTGAAACATGACCTGGGAATCTCCTTCCACAATCACGTGAGTCCACTGAAAAATTCATGGCCAGTTTAATAGCCCAGAAAACTACAATTAGCTCAGATTCCAAAGCATCAACAGTAATGAGGGGAGCATGGAAGAACAACAGGAATTCACTTTTATGGTTCCTAAAGAAGCCCCCCATCCCAGCTTCCCCCCTCTGAAACTGCCATCTGTATTGACTTTGATAGAATTGATGCAAGGGGGGTGCTAGTAAACAAAAATGATTTTGGGAGGATGTAGGTTTTGGATTGGAGTGATTGAGCAGATGTTGGGGAATTTTTTAACTTTGATAAGCTTATAGAGATGAGAGAGGCAATTTTTGGCCACCTTTTGAGAACAAGTAGCAAGGCCCTCAAAAGTGGCTTTGTTTCTTGCCATCCAAATCAACCAAGCAGTGTGCAAAGGGGGAGCACCAACACCAAAATTATGAAATCCAGTTCAATAGGTGAACAAGTTGTCCCATTGTAGATGTAGAGTACTTATGCTGAAATTCTTAATCAAATAATTCTAAACTTGTTGGGAGAAACTACAAGCAAAAAATAAGTGAGAGATAGTTTCTTCATCATTGTAACATAATCTGCAGCATGAGGGGCCTCTCAGTCCCTTCAGCTTGAGGATATCATCAGTAGGGGGGAACTTCTTGAAGATCAGCTGTTTAGCAAAGAGCTTGGATAGTCTTCCTCTGAAGAGAGATTAATTAACAAGTGTCTACCTTCCAACAAGCCTACTTTCCAATGGTCAATGAAGTTAAGAGATTCAAAGAAGCTTCTTACTAGTTCCATCTTTGGGTGACCCAACCCAAACTTACCAATTAAAGTAAGTCTGACTTTATTGTTCAATTCTTCCAATTCCTGTTCTGTGAAGAAATACAGCAGGACAACCCTCTTTTTCACCAATAGGTCTAATAAATGGACATGTACTTCTCCCAGCAGCTACATCATGCAAACATTGGGGGAACACTAAGTTTGTTGGGTCTTTAATGGAGGGAGCCCTCTAGACTACTCCTGCATAAGAAGCTTTTGCCCAATCTATATGGGTTTTCAGATCAACAAGGCTGGCTGAAACAGAAGAAGAACCAGCAGGGACCAAAGTTGTCACGAGGTGGACAAACTCCACCTCCAGCCAACCAAAGAGAAAAAATATTAATTCCAATCAATATAAAAGACAGCAGATCAAGACCAAGAGAACAGTCCCAACAAAAATAGAAGAAACTAGCAAAGCTTCCCAGCCAAAGAAAAGAGCTTTGACTAGAAAAGCAAGACCAAAGAAACAATCCAAGGAGAGTGAAAACCAAAAGTTACTAACTTAGCAGAACAAGAACCCTAGCCACAGTGAGGAAGGCAACACCAGAGAGAACCACAAGCCAATGAAACAGTAAACTTTTGAAAAGAGTTTGCCCGGGTAGGGTCGACCTCCACACAGAAACACCAGCAAGCTCTACTACCACACCACCAGCACCAAAAACTCCACCACCACTTACCAGGAAGTAGACAGAGCTAGACCCGCCACCAGGGACCTCCATGGAACCCTAGCAGAGCAGAAAACCACACAGTCACCAACATGTTATATATATATATATATATATATATATATATATATATATATATATATATATATATATATATATATATATATATATATTGAGTGAATATATGTTTATATATTTTAAGCAAAGACTATAAACTAAGGTTGCAGAAAAGAGGCCACCACAAAGCCAGGTAGACAGCAAGATGGAACCAAGAGCAAAATGCCAGGGGACATCCAAAGTCAGATGGGAGAACAATGATCAATTCTGAAATGGGGGGAACTCAGCTTATCTCCAGCAATTAAGAACTTTAGCTCACTGGATGGAAGGTTGGAAACCTCAGCTTTGGGGGAAATAGCACTCGCCCGGGCAAGCCAATGGGCGGTGTTTGTTACCCTCTCTCGAAATTGGAAGAAAACCGGGTGTGAGGGGTCCCGAAAGCAAGAATAAGTTCCATCCAAAGTATTTGTGGTGCCACCGAAGCCGATGGGAAAATGCAATGTTCTTAATCGAGTCTCGAGAGTCCACCTCAATCCGGGTATTTTCCCAACCAACGAATCCGAGCAAGTTGAAGAGCCCAAAGCACCGCAATCAATTCGCATTCAAATGCATCTTTGGCGAGACTCGGGGCAAGGAAATAAAGCGAGACAATTACCCGGATGGTTCCCGAAGATGCCCCCACCCCAGCTCCATCACTGGAGAAACTTCCATCACCGTTTATCTTGATGTAATTGGAAGGGGAGCCTTCCAGTGACAGCCTTTCACTCGAAAAGAGACAGAGAGGGCGAAGGGAATAAGTGGGGAGGTCTGTCGAAGAATTCGTGGAAACCCCTTATGAATAATGAGTTTGCTAATGTAGGACTTGCAATTCTCGACAATAGAAGGGGCAACGACGATAAGGTCTTCAAATTTGGCCCGGTTCTCGGACATCCAAATGAACCGGATGGCAATGAAGTGAATGGTATTAGCCTTTGGGATTTCCCCCTCACACCAATGATGATGGAAAACCTCCCAATGAAGGTGATCGCTATTAAGAGATATCCGGGATTGTAATTCTTGCTGCATCGCTTGGGAGAAATTACACTCGGAAGAACAAGTGGGGAATAGATTCTTCATGCCGATGACAAAGAACACATATAGAAGGACCTCTCAAGCCTTTTAACTTTAGGATATCATCGGTGGGAATAATGCTCGTGAAGAGCACGCCGACAAAGGAAAGACATGGAAGGGGAGAGGTGTTTACTCCATACTCGCCTTCCCCCATTTGACAGTAGGCCACTGATAAGAGGAGCTGTAGAGGTATTTAGTCAAGCTTTGATATTTGGAGACCTCCGGAGAGATGTCGTCGAGTTTCCCGCATGTATAGGAATAGTTGCAACTTCGTCGTGCTCGAATGATCTTGCAAGATAGCTCTGAGGTGTGGGATGGACCAGGTAGCTCCATCCCAACAATCAGCAACAGTTAGGGAGGGGTCAGTGTTACCTCTAGGGATTAACCATTCTTTTGGGCACCAGTTGTCTAGCCAGAAATTGATCTCCCCCTTCCCCAGATCCCATAAGAATTTAGTTTCAGCTTCCTGTCTAGTTTTCAGCATTTTGACCCAGATCTTGGAATCCCCCAATCTCCTAACAAGCAAGGGAAGGGTGGGTGTGTTTGCAATACTTGCCTTTCGTAAATTTAGCCCACAAGGAGGTCCGGGCTCTAAAATGGATCCAAAGCTTGAGGAAGTTGACATGCCTGCAGTGGAGAAGACCCCTAAAGCCAAGCCCCCAGCAGAAGGGGTTTAGCGAGCTTTAATCCGGGAAGTCCAATGAAGCCGGTGTCTTTGTCCGGACCAAAGAAATCTATTGAATGTTCTTTCCAGAAGTAATTGAGTACTCTTCTTCAAAGGAGTCAGTTGAAGTAGGTAAGAAGGGAAAGAGGTTAGAATGCTTTTCAGCAGGGTGATTTTGCTACCATTAGACAGGAAGGAATTAGACCAGCAATTAAGTTGGGTTTTTATCTTGCCCAGACATTCATCAAATTGGATTTGTTTTGTCCTACCCACAGTAAGATAAGCACCTGAGTATTTAATTGGGGAGTTAAGCTAGAGAATCCAAGTGAGCTCGGTGATCCAATGTCCGATGTGGGCGGGAGTATGTTTAGAGAATATCGATTAACATTTCTCCTTGTTGAAGACCATACCGACTTCGTTGTTGAAAAGTCTCCAAGCACCACTTAATCTTTTTGACAAGATTTTTATGGGCAATTGATAGAAGCATAATATCATCCGCATACATTAAATGAGAGACAGCAATGTTAGATCTATGAAGGTACCTGGAAAAGTTGTGAGAAAGAAGTTCTCTATCCACCAATCTAGAAAAGTAGTCTAAAGACAGGATGAAGATGGTGGGGGATAGAGGGTCTCCCTGTTGAAGGCCCCTAGTAGCTTTGAAACTCCCCCATGCTTGACCATTAATTAGGATGGAGTGCTCATTTGTTTCCAACCATCTCCTTATTAGATTGCAGAAATGGTTATTGAAAACCCTTGCAACAAGGACATCCATGATAAAATCCCAACTGATGGTATCATAAGCCTTTTGGATATCTAGTTTGCAAATAAGATTACCCCCCCTTTGGCTCTTGTCAAGATCAAGGAGAAGTTCCTGTGCCAAGAGGACATTGTCACTAATAGATCTCCCCTTGACAAAGGCGGTACCGGTTTGGCTCGATTAACTTATCCAGTGGGGTTGTAATCCGCCCACAATTATCTTACTAATGGTCTTACTAATCACTGTTGTCAAACAGATAGGCCTGTAGTGGTTCCAGTTCTGAGTAGTGGAGGCTTTAGGTACTAGCACATAATTTGAAGCACTAAAGTAGCTGGGGAGGGGATGACCCATGAAGAAACTTTGAATGGCAGCCACCACATCATTCTGAATCCAGACCCAGGATTTCTTGTAAAAGTCGCGAGTGTAGCCATCGAGCCCACATGCCTTAGAGCTATCCACGAGTTAAGAGCATTCCGCATTTCCTTGGTCGATGGAGTGCTAGCCGGATCCGGGTTCGAAGTGAAATCAAACTCAAGCAAGGAAGAGGGATTTATCAATGGCGGACACCGAGACCGAGCTTATGGGTAAGGAGCCGCTTAAAGTAAAGAACAAGATCAACAAGCAATGTCGTGGAGATTAGATAGCAGACGACCCTCTTCGCATTTAATACCGTGGATGTTATTGCATTTCCTTCGTAATTAATTTGTGCATGATAAAATTTAGAGTTTCGTCTCCATCAACAAAATGGGCAAGAGCAGCTTTTTGTTTCAAGCACGACTTCCGATTGGCAATGGCAACCATAAGTTTAGCTTGGGCATCAAACAGTTGGTTCTCGCAGCAAGACCAGACTCGAAATTGGGTTTCCAAATGAGTAAGAGCAAGCTTAAGCATAATAAACGTACTGGTGAAAGTCACCTAAGAAGTTCCAATTCCAGTGTCTAAGGGCCTTGCTGAGTTTAATCTGGAGATGGCTGAGCTTGATGAGAGGATTAGAGTGAGTAATATTACACCAATGTGTCTGGACAATGCTATTAAAATCAGCTTGGGATGACCAAACATTCAGGAATCTGAAAGGAGGAGGGGATCTGGTTTGGTTTGGAGAAGTAATGGTGATCAAAAGGGTCTATGATCGGATTCGGCAAAGCTTAGGTGGGTGACATAGGTAAGGAGCCGAGTGGATAGCCAAAGATGATTCACAAGAATTACGTCTAATCTCTCCCATATAGTTCCTCTTCTCCAAGTGTACTTAGGACCACTATAGCCAATGTTAAAAAGATTGGCATCTTGTATATTTTCAAGGAAGTTAGACATCTTTGTCACATTTGGGGCCCTACCACCTAATTTTTCCCCCGGAGAGCCAATGTCGTTAAAATCTCCCCCACTAGCCGGGGAGGTTAAGGTTAGAGCCAATGTTAGTGAGCTGGTCCCACAAAGCGCTTCGTCACTATTTCGCAACTCGCATGTAGACAAAAGTGATATAACCTCGATGGCCATTAATTTGGAAGGAGGAGTGGAGGAATTGTTGGTGATCAAGAAGAATAGACCAAGTAATTTCCTTTCTATAGAAGACCCAAATTTTGTTGCTGCAGTTGGTAAAATGGTTAAAACCATGGAATTTAGTGAGGAGTTTGCAAGGGTGCTTATGCACCATAGGCTCAAAGATGGCAAAGCACCATAACTTATGTTTCTTAATAAGGTGTAAAATTCTTTTTAGGGACAAAGGATTACCCATGCCCCTAATGTTCCAGCAAAGCATGTTAATCATTGAGGTGGGGGGAGGGAGTTGGATGTCTGAGATCTAGTCCTGGATCTAGATCTTCTCTTTGTAGAGCCTGCCATTTCACCCTCTGATAAAGAGGATCCCAATTCGTACTTCAGTACTTATCTTCTTTTTCTTCTTTGAAATTTGGGTTTCCCATTTGCCTTCCATAGCAATCTGCATATTTTTAATAACATCGGGGGGGGGGCACAGGAGAGGGATTAGATGGTTGAATAGGTGTCACAAGCTCGATTTCCTCTACTTCACTCTCGCACCGCTCACTGGGGGACCTGTGGGAGCCGCCAAGTGATCGATCCAATAACCGTGGTGGGCCGATCGAAAAGGTGGGCAAACAATCGGAGGGACAATGTTCTCTCCCATAGCCAAAGGAACGACCGGAGAGGCTCCCATATCCTCGCTCTACCGGAGGTGCCACAGATTGAGTG